>JAVBJF010000128.1:0-600000 GCA_033439095.1 Pseudococcus viburni
AAGCATAATTTTCAAAAAACGAAAAAATTTGAAAAATTCAAGATAATTTTTTCCAGATGTTCAAAAAAGTCTACTTTTTGAAACTAGTATTTTCATATAGTCGCACGATATTTTAAATAATTTTCCACGTTTACGTTTTTTTTCCCTAAACTGTCAAGAATTTTACCACTTTTTAAGCAATTATGATGTGATTACATGAAAATATTCGCCTTCACAAGCATAATTTTTACAAAATGTAATAATTTCAAAAACTGAGAAAAAAATTCAAGACCATTTTTCCAGTTTTTCAAGACTTTTTTTCAAAGTATTAATATTCGTCTCAATTTCAGAAGAATTTTCGTATAGCCACATGATATTTTCAATAATTTTTCAAGTTTACGTTTTTTCCCCTAAAATGTCAAGAATTTTACCACTTTTTAACCAATTATGAATGCGATTACATGAAAATATTCGCCTCAACAAGCATAATTTTCACAAAATGTAATAATTTGAAAAAATTGTAGAAAAAATTCAAGACCATTTTTTCCAGTTTTTCACGACTTTTTTTTCAACGTATTAATATTCGTCTCAATTTCAGACGAATGAAGACGCTAGTACCTTATCCGTCTACTCAGATAGTTTAGAACGTGAGCCGGGGGAAGAAGGAGGAGATGAAGAGAGCAACGATTCCTTCCAGTGTAGTAGACATAAACGGAAGTACTGTGACGATGAGTCTCCCCAAAAAAATGCTTTGAAGAGAAGCAGAATGTGTTGGGAGGAATCATCCGAAGATGCGGATGATGAGGATGATGGTGGCAAAATCGACGGCGGCGGCGAAATCGACGGCGGTGACGAAATCGACGGCGGCGAAATCGACGGCGACGAAAGCGACGGCGACGAAAGCGACGGCGACGAAAGCGACGGCGACGAAAGCGACGGCGACGAAAGCGACGGCGACGAAAGCGACGGCGACGAAAGCGACGGCGGCGAAAGCGACGGCGGCGAAAGCGACGGCGGCGAAAGCGGCGATAGTGATGATAGCGACGATGGCGACAATGGTGGTATTGATGTTCAACACCATGTATACCATCATTACTACCATTATCACCAATATTATCATCATAATTATACCAATCAGCATAATTACGCCAATCAACAGCAATACACCAACCAACAGCATCAATACGCCGATCAACGACGCCAACACGTTGATCAACATCATCAATACGTTGATCAACAACATCAATACGTCGATCAACATCATCAATACGTCGATCAACAACATCAATACGTCGATCAACATCATCAATACGTCGATCAACATCATCAATACGTCGATCAACATCATCAATACGTTGATCAACCTCATCAATATGTTGATCAACAACATCAATATGTCGATCAACATCAACAATACGTCGATCAACACCAATATATCGATGAACAACATTCTGATCCATATTTAGATTATGATCAAGATGATAATTTCGAGTATAATTTCGATATCCCCCATTCTCCTCCTTATTCTCCTGCTTCGCCTCATTCTCCTCCCCCTGATTCACCCCCTCCTAATTCTCCTCCACCACCCCCTCCTCCCCCTTCCCCTCCTCATTCTCCGAACCCAATGTTAGAGGTTTTGGAAGAACTCGATAGTGATAGTAGCGATGAAGGTAATGAAGTTCCAGAGGTTGTATACCAACCTCCCAATTGGCCGGTGCCTTGGCATCAAGTTCAGGGCGAAGAGGAAGGTTTGGAGTCTACTAGGTGTTCTTCTTGCGGATTATATTTTCCAGTTGCTCATCTCACATTCATTTTTCCATGTTTACACCGAATTTGTAGAGATTGTGTTATCGGATGGCTTAACAATGGTTCACATACATGTCCCATTTGTCGACGTGCTGCAGAAAAAACCTATGACTTAAATAAGGATTGGCAATCGATTTTAGAGCACGTAAATCGTAACACCTACTATCGTTCTCTATCTCAATGAGTACCTGTCATTGTTTTATGTAAATACTTACCGTTCTTTATTATATTCTATAAATCTGTAATTAATGTCTTTGATTTTTTAAAAATGAACAGAATAGAAAAATTTGTTAGACTTGAAAATTATTTATTTCTCCATTTAAAAAACAATCTTACAAGATACATTAATAATATTTACAAAATGAGCATAAAAATGGTAATGGCACCGTATTCAAATTAAAAAAAAAAAATTCTCCAAAAATTATGAAATTCTTTATTGACTTGAGAGCAAAAAGGGGGTCTTTTTATTTATATTTCAAGTTTATATTTTTGGCTGCACAGTTCCATCAAATGCTTTATATGAAAATACTCTATCATAAATTAATAAGCAATGTAGTTCTGTTCCTTGAGGTATATTTGCTTTACATCTGAAGTCAAATCGGATGTTGATAGGACCACTTGTGGAAACATTGAAATTCTCTTTTTGACGAGAACAATCAATCACAACCATGGGTATTTTTGACATAAACTGGTCAAGTGAAAATCTTGTTGCACAAAATGGGATGTTATAATATGTTGCATAAAATTGTGTAAACATATGGAATAAGATGGAGTAACGCTTCTTCTCAATATCAATTAGACAATTTTCATAAGGGTAAGCAATATCATTAAGAAAAAACTTGAATTCTTCAAGTTGCACATGATCAAAATGACTCACTTGCTTACTAAGATCATTTCTCCGCTTTGTTTGAAAAGCAAAAATTGCAAATCTGGGGCGTAACAGAGAATTAGTTGTTTTCACAGTCCAAGAATGTGTGGTGGATTGGGGGAGGAAAGGATAAGTGTACGCATCCCAAGTCCGAAAAGGTATATTGAGTGTGCTATTATTTTTAATAACATTGAGCAAAGATATTCTAATTTTATCTGATCCTCTAATTTGAGGCATATACCAAGAAATTTCTTTTAAAGTAAATTTTGGATCTAGAGAGTCAGCAGGAATAACAGGTACTTTTGGACAAAATATGTTGGAGTCATCTTTCGACCGATATAATATGAATTCTTGCAATACATTCAACATGATTTTATCAAAATCTCCACCAAAACCAAAAAGAAATTTAAAAGGTAAAAAAATTTCAATGGTACCAGAAGCTGGATCATAGACATTCTCATAAGTATTTTCAAAAGTGTGACCTATAGATTCCAGAAAATTTTTTTCAAATTCAGTACCTGTTAAGTAAGATTTTATAGTGCTTGTTAGACCAATATTAACTGTACGATCAATTAAAACACCATTCAGCTCATAAGATATGGAATTGAACAAATATAGTAAACTGTTGTAATCAAATTGGTAATTTTCTCCGAGATTCTCCACTTTCCCATATATTTTGAGATAGGATAGGCTAGGAATGGTAATAACATCCTTACTTTGAATAGGAATACGAATTTCATCGTTATATCCGAGATTTGAAGAATTAAACGGTTTATATGTATGATATGAGAACTCTTCAATGGAGTCATCAATGTTAACAGGTTCTAAAATATTATAAACTCGACTGCTTAACATTTTTCAAAGTTTCTCACTTGACTTTGAAACCCAAAGCTTTGAGAAATTTTTTATTTTTCAGTGTGATACGTTTTTTTAATAGGTTTTTGTGTGAACGAAGTGATTTTTTTTTAATACACCCACCACGATGTCGTTTGATTGAAGATGCTTTTGATGTCGATGATGATGAATGTCGTTTTGAGCTATATGGCTTCTTCTTCTTGACTGTAGGTTTACGGAAAACTTTCTTATTTTCTGAGAAAGTTTCTTGATTTGGATAGAAAATTGTTGTAGGAATGAGAGAGTTATTGTAGGTAATCATCTGTTAGCAACTTGGATTCTCTTATCATGATCATATAGGTTTCAAATATAAATCGATTGTGATATTGCGAAATTCACCAAAATCCAGTATATCACCACTATCACTAACAGCACATAAAGCGATATCAGTAATTGTATGTAAACCAGGGTTGATAGGTAAAAAACTAGGAAAGAAGGGACGTTCGATGAACGTTGCACAACGTTTGACAGATATTGGAAATGAATGAAGAATGTGAGATAATTTATCGTTTTTATATGAATTTGAAACAAGATTACACTGTAGATTTACATTGAGACATTCAACACTTTTATTTGTGAATGGAATTTGAATAGATTTTGGCGCTTTATAAGTATAAACACCTAATGCTTCAAACGTTTCATGTGTATCAGTTTGATGAAAATTTTCTGTAAATCCGAGGAATTGTAAAATATTATCAGATTTATCAAAATGTATAGGATAAGTTGATCGAATTATACATTTCTTTGTGGATTCATCGATTGTAAATTGTAAGGGTTCTGCATTGCTATAATCTTCACTAAATTGATCTTGAATACACGTCACAATATCAGCATAACTTGAAAATTCTTTTACTAGAAATTTACAATTGTTTGGATGAATAAAATCTTCACAATAAAAATAATATTGAGAAGGTAGTATGGTCTCTAAACTACTATTTTGTACAGCAAAACTAAGACAAGCGATTTCATATCTAATGTTTGGCTCAAGATGAATGATAGGGTGAATATGCGTGTGAATCATAGACTTGGTGTAAGGGGTAGAAATATGAAATCTGAAAGAACTCATAATGGATAAAATATTCATTCATAAACAAGAATAATAAATTACATCATATTGATTACTGCTGTATAATGAGTAATGGATGACAAAATCTTACTTATATATAATTATAATTTTTGAACCAAAGATTTTTGATTTTGGAAAAAAGTGTTTGATTAAAAATTTTAAAACTAAATGCCCACAGTTTACAGTATCAAGTTTTTGAACAGAGGTACGATTATAAAAAATTCTAGGTTTTAGTGATGTATTCTTATTACTTTTATGTAAATATTTCACTAGTTCTGGTATAACTGGCATATTTCCAATAGGGTCAAAATATAAAATGTTATTTTTATTCTTCACATACGCTACCCAATGGGTTCCAGCACCTTCATATAAATCTAAATTGACTATGGCAGTCTCAAATTGGCGAGCATTATTGGGTAAAGTATCTCGACAAAAAATCCCCCGAAAATGAGGTATGCTACATTGAGATATAAACCTCATTAATTGAAAATCATACATTGGAGTATTGTCAGGAGGTAACTTTATAGTTTTTTTTCTTCTTCCATGCGTTTTACACTTCTGTATTCCATGCAAGCTAAGATAACTTTGACGGAAAAACTTCATTTTTTCTTTTATCGGAGAAACAGACCTAAACCTCTTTTGTAACGGTTTAGGTAGATACCTTGTCCAATATGTTGCTGAGGAATTTGAGATGTTTTAGAATTTTTGTATTGATCTCTAACGTTTTTTATGCTTCTAATTGAATCAATTATAGTGGTGATTCCTCCTACTAATGTACCAACATGACTCAGAGCAGTTAGTATAGGAACAATTGGTATACTACCACCCTTTTTAGGAATGGGAATGACTCGTGCTGGTCCTTTCTTAATTTTGAATTTTCGTATTGCAGCTAATGATTTTTTAATACTACTATTCAAATCTGTATCATTCTTTCCTTTTATAGCTTTCCTTGCTTTTGCAACCATTTGATTAAATGTTAAACCTTTCCCCACTTGATGTACATAGTTTTTCTTAGTTTTTTTAATTTTTCTTGAAGCACGCTTCCTTTTAATCCCTTTACCTTTATGTGATTTACGATGAGTAGGTCGACCGCGACGATGCTTTCTTCGAGGACGATTAATGCTACAGCCTCCAATATGTGATCTTAGGCCAGCACCAATTTTGTATTGATTTGCACCAGCGCCCATTTGCACTTTTTTTGTCATAATGTTAGCTATTTGTCCAGCATAAAATTTTTCAAATGCACCAGCATCAGAAGCATTATGTCGTTGTTTAGCAGCATCTCTCAATATTTTATCTGCTGAATTACGATCTATTACTTTTTGACTGCGAGCGTATGCAATATCATGTTCTTTGCATGCTTCATCCAATGGGTTAATCCCTTTATCGCCACGAGCTAATCGTTTTTCTAATTTAGTACCTGGGCCGCAGAAATTATATCCAGGCAAATGGAGTTCAAAGGGTAAATGATTAATAAGCCAATTAACAACACCCTTGCCTTTATGACGATGACAACGAATACCACGTTTTAAGTTTTTACGTAAAGTTTTTTTTTTCATGATTGATCTAAGTATAAAATGAAGCAACTAATGAAATGTATTACACAATCGAGAGTATTTATACTATAAATACTATAAAACATACTGATTTTCACATTTCAGTGTTTAAAAAATAAAGTTTACAAAAAATGTCTGATAAGGAAATTATCATTTCTGAGCAAGGTGTGAAATTACCTGTTGAACAGTCTATGCTAGAGTCAGTAGATAACAATATACGCTCTACACATGGATCCTTATTCCCAAATACTATTAGAGGATTACTTGTTGGGAGATCAGGATGTGGAAAAACAAACTTGATGATTGCATTATTACATCATAAAAATGGATTACGTTTTGAAAATGTATATATTGTTAGCAAAAGTTTGTTTCAGAAAAAATATGTTAATCTGAGACAGGTTTTCAAAAAACTACCAAAGATAGGATATTTTGAATATGACTCTCCAGATAAGATCTGTGAACCTCAGCAATGTAAGGCAAATTCAATTGTAATTTTTGATGATGTATCATCAACAAGTGAAGCAAATCCTAAATTGCGTGCATATTTTTCCATGAGTAGACATAAAAATATTTCATGCTTCTTACTTATACAAAGTTATAGTAGAATTAGCAAACATTTAATTCGTGATAATGCAAATTTCATCATTTTATTCCAGCAAGACACATTGAATGTTAAGCATGTGTATGATGATCATTTGAGTTCAGATTTAACATTTAAAGAATTCCATAAGATTTGTTCTTATTGTTGGAAAAAACCACATGGTTTTATTGTGTTGGATAAAGAATCTAGTATAAATAGTGGAAAGTTGAGATGTTCTCTTTATCACTTCATTACATTAAAGCAAAATAATCTTAAAAATGAAGAAAAGTAACAAGGAAAGGAAGAACGATATAAACTCTCGAGGTGCAAAAAGACCAGTGATGTTTGATGAAGAGATTGAGGAAAAACGTGAAATAGTTAAGATAGCTAATGATATAAAACAAAAGTATAATGAATTGCAAGGTCTGCAGATTGCAAAAGAGCGAAAAATTACTGAAAATTTGAAACCTATCCTAGGTCCGTTGAAAGAAATACAGAAGAACAGTACAAATTCATCCCAAGGTATTGATAAATACTCTACCTCCAGTACGCAAACAGATGAACATAATGAGAAAAAACAAGGTGAAGAAAAGATTATTAAGAAAATAAAACTGGATCCGGCTTCAAACTGGAGTAATGGTGCTAAATCCGAGCTATTTCATTCCAAAAAAGTAGAGGATAATACAGCCTTTACTCCATTACCAACTAAAGAAATGAAAGATCCAATTTACGGATTACATCTGGATCAAAAAACGAAACTCTTTAAAATCGGAACAACTCCTGTATACATCAACAAATCTCAACTCTCAATCAATAATACATACTTCAATAAAACTCCTGGATTAATGACTTTATTACTCACGACATCCTCCAACTATGAAAATATCTCTTCTGCTGATAAAGAGTCTTATAAATCTATATTGAAGTTAACTGGCGCTCACGTAAATTCTAGAGGATTTCTAAAGTATAGTTCATCACCAAAATACCCCTTTATAAAAAACTTATTTGCTGATGAAGGTGTGCAGGTAGGTAGAGGAAAGAAAGGAGGAGGTGTTTTGAATAATTTACATACAAGTTTAATGAGACCCAGCAATAAAAAATATCAACTTGTTTATTATGATAACCCAAATGAATTAATCGAACGATTGCAAAAATTAATTGGCGAACAAAATGCGGGAAATAAGTCCAATCAAATAACCAATGAAATTCAATCAATTATCGAAGAATTGGAAGAGAGCGGTATTATTAAGTACTAAATGATATTATTTTATATAAATAACAAGTTTTTGAAAATAAATCATTTAAATAGTGTGAATTTTGTATCTACATGATTTTTTATATTTATGTGCAAGATAAAACATGTCTATTGCTCAGAAAAATGTTGCTTTTGAACTACATAAACAAGCTCGACGTAATTATGTGAGACGTCAAACGGAAGTGAAGGGTATTAATGATCTTTTTCAAGCAGATTTGGTAGAAATGATTCCGCATGAGACTGTGAATAAAAAGTACCGTTACATTTTAACAATGATAAATTGCTTTTCAAAATATGCATGGGCTATACCATTGAAAACTAAAACCGGGCTGGAAGTAGCAAACACACTTGATGGAATTTTTGCTTCCTTAAAAGCCACTCCAAAATTCCTTCAAACTGATAATGGAACTGAATTTTATAATACCCACTGCAACAAAGTGTATAAAAAATATCACATCACTCATTACTCTACTTATAGTTCAATGAAAGCTGCAATAATTGAAAGGTTCAATCGTACCTTAAAAAATCTCATGTATAGAGAATTTAGCTCACAAGGCACTTATATATGGCTACATATCCTACCTCAGTTGATCAAACAATACAATCATAAATATCATCGAACTATACAATGCGCTCCAGTAAATGTGAATGTGAATAATGAGGTTGAAATTCTGTCAAACATTCGTAAAAATACAGGCCCTCAGAAAACACTTCCATCCTCTATTCGTTTCGAGGTAGGAGATAAGGTGAGAATTAGTAAACAAAAAGCTGTATTTGAAAAAGGTTACACACCAAACTGGTCTACTGAAATTTTCACTATATCAAGAGTACAAACTAGTACTAGGCCCCCAACTTACTTTTTAGCCGATCATACTGGTAGTGATATTAAAGGGGGGTTCTACGCTGAAGAATTGTCTAAAACCAAATATCCCGATATTTATCTGGTTGAAAAAGTGATCAAGACAAAGGGGGATAGAGTTTTTGTGAAATGGTTAGGCTTTGAAGAAAAATGGAACAGTTGGATACCTAAAAGCAACATTCTAGGGTAATGAAGGTATATAAACTATGAGATTCTCATACAGAGATTTATTCTTCTTTCATATATTGTTGAAGACTAACGTGTTAAGCCTTATTATCCAAGACTTTGAAGCATTTTGTTTTGATAGAAATTTGAAAAATGAAGTTGTTATTTAGTTCTACCATTTCCACAGAAGGAGCAATTGATTCATCTGAATGTTCAACTTTTCACAACCTCAGTTCAAGTTTCTTTATTGAAGTGGGTCTCAACTTGGAGAATCACTTTGAACCAGTTGTGCGTTTATTTGATGTACCTTCCTTGTTACAAGAGAGAAATGTTACATTATCATATGATGAGTGGTTTGCATTCATGAGATTACCATTTTTTGAAGATGTAGAACAAATCTGTATGGAGTCACTACCTGCACCACTACAGTCAACATCGGCTTCATCTTCTTTAAATCTCATCATTGATGAATACGGTGAGGATGTGGTAGAGGGGCCGAGTAAATCACAAAAAAATTTGCAAACCTACCAGCTTGGCAAATACCAAATTATTCACGGAGATGTCATTCAAGTGTTGGAAAATGATGTAACTGTCCTTATACTATTTAAGCTTCATTGGTTAGCATTAAAAAAATCATATGATTTGATATCATTAGTTTTACAAAATAAGATGGATTATAAACTATATACAACGTATATAGTATCCCGCTTCATCAACTATTATGCTCAGAAAAAGACTAAGGATTCCTTCAAACCTATTGAAATTGTACCAATTGAGGAGTTGCCAGTGATCTCACATATAAAAATAGCACATCACCTTCTTGACCCGCACACATGTAAAATTATACTGGCTGAAATTAGACTTAGAGTAGCTGATCGAATACATAAAATGGCTGATCGAATTGCAAAAAGTCAGTGTGGTTCTATATCTTGTGGAACACAGTTGTTTTTCTAAATAAATTCAAAATGTGTGCGTTGTTTGTAGACTTCAGTTTTTTTAGAAATGATTTAACTGAGTTAATTGTTAAAGAATTAGCCTGTTGTGATTTAAATGCACAATTTGGTTTCCATAATATTTTTTTACCACCTTTTAACATGAGTTTGCTAACACCTAAACAACGTTACACTGCTGAATGGCAAATTAAAAACTTGAATATGATTGATTGGAATGATGGATTTTCAAAGTATTATGAACTAAAGTTCTGTCTCAGAGATATAATGCAATATGCTGCAGTTGAGAGGGTAAAAATTTTTGTGAAAGGTTTTGAAAAAGCACAATTTTTACAAAAATACCTCTCCGAGACCTCACAGCAGCAGCAAATTGAAATAATTGAAATGGAAAAGAATCTAAGCACTCCATCTTTGAAACAACTTTCAGAAATTTACCCCGCTATACCAAATTTGATAAAGTGTTCTTACAATCATTCCTCTTGTGTTATCACCCATTTATACTTATTACATCAATGGTATGTGAATGAATACTTGAACTGAATTGTATATTTTAAGATTGATTATAATAATTCATTAAATAAATCTCTTTCAAATTCTCTTGTGTTTTTATTAACATTTATTGAAAAAATATACTACATTCATTAATATGCGCAAGAAGCAAATGGTTTAATTGGTAAGTATTTTTTACTAAAATAATTAACAACTAGGTACACATATAATCAACAATGAGTTATAAAAATAACAGTTAACAATGCATTAGTTTAAATCCATAAAGTTGATCCATTTTGATCATTATCTTCATTATCAACCTCATCTCTGTTTTGATATTTTGGTATATCACAATGACCCCAAGGTAGGGTACATTCTGAGTTGGGGATAATGAAACGTTTATCGTCTGGATAAGTGAG
The DNA here is from genome assembly GCA_033439095.1 of Pseudococcus viburni. Taxonomy (NCBI): domain Eukaryota; kingdom Metazoa; phylum Arthropoda; class Insecta; order Hemiptera; family Pseudococcidae; genus Pseudococcus; species Pseudococcus viburni. The sequence continues at coordinate 10,887 of JAVBJF010000128.1, forward strand.
GGCTATTTTATTTAGTAATTGAGTATAAATTACATGTTTTATACTCCGGAAATTATACATTTGTTTTAAAATCGTAATTTTATTGTGCAGGCAGTTTTCAAAATCTGCTACAGTAACATCATTTTGAACCACATTTCTCTTTATCCCCTTGATTTTTTTCACTACTTCTTCATTTTCCATTACATAACAATAAGATTTTGATTTTGTACCCATAAATGTTCTCATTATTTCCCCATTACACTCGTCTTTAAATTTCCCAATTACTTTTTTATTTACATTTGGTATGTTGTAACAATTATCGTAAGGATAGTCGCTAGTATCAAATCGATTATGAATATCAATTTTGATATCCTCATAAAAATCATTTGTAAAAATTTCATAAATGAGCGAATCGGTATCTGTGTATAAGAGTATTGCATTTTCATTATATTTTGGTTGAATATAGTCATAATGGAACTCATACATCAACACTTTCGCTAAATCTAGTACACAAAACCCTATGTATATAGGTTTATTGTAGGTCACTTTTACTTTCCCCATTTGTACTGCCACTAGAGTTTCATTGAATATGGTTGAACTCTGGAAATGAGGGAGATTCACATAATGCTGAGCCCCCCATTTCCTACCTCGATTTTCCCAATGGGTTAACAGTTTTACATCTATTCTTTTATCCACATTTTCCATCGTTTTACCAAACACAGCATTGTTCATTAACTTGTAGAAATCTTTTTCAAAATTGTTTGAAGCTTGTGTTCGCATGGTGGTATTCAGGTCTATGTATGAACTTAGCCAAGTAGACTGAGAGAATTCCAGAATTCGATATATTTTTGTAAGTTGTAACCCATGGTTCACACATTGTTTTAGGGTTCGAAAATGTAATACATATTTTCGCTTACTTTCAACATTAAGGATTAACTTTGGATGCTTAGAAGTTCGATTTGGGGGAATCATATTTTCTGGACAAAAGGGATAATCTTTATGAGATTTATGTAATCTTTGGGGGTAATTTAGATCAACCTCTAAAATATACCCTTTAATACCATCATCAGAGTGAGTAAATAAACTAAAATTATACACTTCATGATCGGAAAGCCATCGAAAATCATTAGTGGGAAGTGCTTGTGACATCGCCCAGCCATACAAATTATTTGCATCTAGATAAGTTAAATACGAAGAAGGTTTATTTTGATCATAATCTCTCATATACTTATTATTAGCAATTGCTAATCGTTTCGAACATTGAGATACCCCTCCTCTAATACCTTTCTTAATAAAATGATACATGTTGATATCTGTAAATAATTGCAATGATATTTTTGTTTTTTTCAACATCGCATCCCAGCTAAGTCCAGGAGCTGTATAATATTGAGCTGGATCCAAATTGTATGTTTTCATGCAAACATCCCGAAAATTTTCAAAAATATCTGTTAATAATAAAACATCCGTTTTCAAATATAGATCAGAATACCCTCCAAGATTTTGACATTGAAATTTTTCCCATATGTTTTGAGCTCTTTGGTATTCGCTTTCAGATATGTTGGAATTTGTTAATGTGGAGAAAAAATTTTCGATTGGTGGGAGGGTATTCAAGGCCAGCTTATCATAACCGTCCACAAATTCATATGGGAACACACCTTTTCGTTTCATTAATTCAAATTCATTTGGATCAGGAAAGTGGGATTCAAGTGTTTTTAATTGTCCTGAAGTTAAATTTTTTGCTAATTTATCTAAACTTGAAGCCATAAATCTAAAGGAGTCGATAAATCGAAGTTTTAAGGATTTTGGCCTACCACCCTGTCCCTGTCCCTCCTCCTCCTCATCATCCTCCTCCTCATCGTCATCATCTGGAATTTGTACCCTCTTCGAAAATGCAATATATTTTTCTTTTGTAGTAGGGATTAAATCAATTTTGTTATCATCAAAGCCTATCTCAGGTATAATGAAATGTGCATCATAATTGCTTAAATTATGGATTATTATGGGGATGAATTGTGGGCGTTTAAGTTGTTGATTGCAAACAGAATGGGCTGGTCCACGATACAATCCGGTAAAGTGATCATGATCTCTCACTTTACAATTTTCAGAATTTGGTATAAAGCATTGTTCACAAATATAACATTTTGTAGCCATATCATAACAATCTTGCTCTATCCTACTAAGAGGTGTCATTGGTTTTGATGCTAGCATAGAACTTATTCTCTGAGCCTCTTCTTGTAGACATAACCAAAACTTCTTAACACAATTAGGACCTCGATACAATTCAAATTTATCTTTACTAGCATCAAATGAACACTTAACATAGTAGGCGAAGCTAAATGGTTCATGCATGGATACTTTATTAGTAAACGAGTGGGTTAAATCTGGATTACACGAGTCAAACGGTTTTAAAAAAGCCTCAAAATCTGCATAAATCACAAAAGGAACTCTCAGCATTTTTGAAATATTTTTAAATTCAAGTTCTGATCTTCCAAATGGCATTACAGTTTTTGTATGGTTACAATCATGTTTTTTATGTTCCTCCAACTTTTGTACACAGTAAAACCAAACCAAACACCCATCACAAATAAATTTTGTATGACCATTATTGTTTAGTTGAGAGGAAATTAACCTACTTAAATTTTGTATTAAACAGTAATGGTCATTGCCAACCTCATTTTTAATGTACAACAAATTTATGTGATGTTCCTTTTGTTGTTGACGGTAATATAGTGGACCACATATCGATTTATTATCAACACCATAAACATTCACACTAATATGTGGATTTAATTTTTCAAATTTCGGAATGTCTATCAATTTTAAAGGAAAAGTTAAATCTTTGAAGTTCACACCTGGGAAATTGTTATAATGTATGTAGCTAGATGGTCTATAAGGTGTTGTAAGCTGCATATGATTTGAAAAAGATGCTACAACACACCATGCAAAGCAAGCCTCATCCTCATTTTGAATATTTAAAACTGCTTTTTTTTTTTGAATCCATGATGGCAATGGTTGATAAGAGGAAGCATTTGTCGGATTATACTTATTAAAATTAATTTCTAAGAATGATACATTTTTCAATGTCCATCCTGATCCTTTACTTTGAAATTCTGAACTTTGTGCTTCAATTGCATCTTTAAACTGTTTATATTGTTCGTGAATGTTAGTTGTGCCAGAAATATGTATAATATTTTTTGTATTGAATGATTTTGTTTCAGTAATATCCGGATTTTTTGTATAACTAGCAAATAATTCAAAATGATACTTAAAATTTTGATGTTGGTTAGAAACTCTTAAACACACTTCCATAACATGAGCTGTCACTGCTTCCATAAAACTTGAGATATCACAATAAATTTGATTGGGTGTAATTCTATAAGATATAATCCGACTTCGAAATGCCGTATTTAGCACACTCACCTCAAAATCCCTCAATATCACCTCATTGCCATCATTTTCTGCTATTGATTTTATCGAAGTATCATTGTTCAAATCTTTCGCTTTATGATCTAAGGACTTTAGATGCCCTAGATACATAGATTTTAGTACCTGTGTTTTGCAAATTTCACAAAATATATACTGAAATGGGGGTGGTGTTGACTGCTGTGGAGCTGTTGTTGGTGGTGGTGTTGATTGCTGTGGAGCTGTTGTTGGTGGTGGTGTTGACTGCTGTGGGGTTGATGTTAGTGGTGGTGGTAATGAAATGGTTTGGTTCTCTTCATTCAATTTCACTTTTTTTCTAGGGATTGTTAAATCTATTGGCTTATCTGCAGTTGGTATCACTGTTGTTCTTGTTTTAGGGGTTGGCTTTATTCTTGAGATCGTTAAATCTATTGGTTCCACCGCTATTGGTATCACTGTTGGTGTTACTGCTGGTATCACTGTTGCAATTTCTTTTTCTGTCGCTGCTACTCCATATGTTGAAATTGGTGCTGTGCTTGATTCGGTTTGATACTCGGTTTTTTTATGCCAAATTAGATGACACTTCAACGCATGTTCTGTTGAAAATTTTCGGGAACATAGTTCACAACTAAGCCAATTTTCGGTTTCGACTTTTGTTGAGTGGTATAGTTTCAAATGTACACCATAAGTATCAGATCGATTGAATGCTTTACCACATTCTTCACAAACTTTTTGATAACTATTATTAACATTATGTACCGTACGAACATGTCTGTTTAAATTGCTTTTGTTTTTAAAAGCTTTAGAACATTTTTCACAAACAAACGACATTTTAAAAACTAGAGCGAACTATCTATCCACACCACAATAAACTAGAGAATGAAATGAATGTTTCTCAGTTTCAGTTTATATTTATATACAGAAATCCTTACCATCATTAGTCCTTCTAAATCCCCACCCCTATGGACCACCTACAGTATGTTAATACCTTCAAATTACTTTCAACCCATTAAGCTACCCCACAAGTTTAGAATCCATTATCTAAAAAGTCTTTCTTGTCTCCAAATTACTCACAATCCATTAAGCTTTTCAATTGACCACCTACAAGATGTTAATAACTTCAAATTAGTTACAATCCATTAAGCTACCTCACAAGTTTGAATCCTTTATCCAAATAGTCTTCTAAGTCCTAAAATTACTTACAAACCATTAAGCATCTTTATTGGATTACAATTTGTTGTCCAAATTCAAATACAATACCTGATCCATAGAATGTTTATACCTGTTACAAACTTCATTAATTTTCCAAAATACTCACCCAAATGGCATACCTACCACCTTCTAAATTGTGATGGTTTGTTAACAACACATTTATGTATACAAGTATTAAGGAAACAAATATCACACTTTACTCCAACACAAATTGAAAACAAATTTCATTACAAAAATTATATTTCTTTTAAAAATTAAACACCATTACAGAAACATTACAAATATTATTAATTAGCAATTACTAATATTATTAATTATTAATTATTCATCATTATTGCTACTACAGTCAGACTCGGAATTACTCCAGGTATCAGTTTCACTTAGAGTTTCACTTGTTGTTATCTGTTCTTCCCCATCAGCAGGTATGTCTTCAACAGAGGGTTGGTTCATTAATTTTATTTTCTTTGCTTTTATGGGAGGATTCTCTTGGTTGAATGTAATCTTTTTTTCTCCAACATCGTGAAGTAAAGTTTTTAAATCATCAGAATGACTTTGTGTATTCATCTCATTAATTTTTTCAAATTTTCGATGTACGTTGGGATTTCTCAAATGTGTTTTCAAGCTATCTTTACGAGGGAATACTCGTTTACAAATATCACAAGTTACTTGAGTTTTTTTTTCATGAATACTTTCTTTATGTCTTTTTAAAATATATTTTCGTGAAAATTTATAGCCACAAACATCACATTCAAATTTACCATTACTTTGTCTCATTGCCATTTTATAAAATGCGAATTTACAGCTAAGTCGAGAACACTGACTGCAGACTTCTACACTTTAAACTGTTCAGAAAGGAACTGAATACTTTTAGATCACCCTCTTACATTTATACTAAATTTCTAACCAAGCATTTTCTACACTAAGTATACTTATAATAATGAAATATGTATTAAGATAATTGTAAAGAAGAAGCTCGATCGATACTTAAAATTGGACAGTTTTCTTTCATACCAAAATAGAATAATTTAAGGTCTGTTTGAGTATTCCAATACAGCATCTTCTCTTGTGTATCGAAAGCTGTTAGAGTTTGATCTGGTAAATTGAAGCGATAATCTGGTGTGTTAACCACAACTGTAATGCCATTCTTCGTATTAAATTTGGTGAATGATGTAATATTGAAAACTGCACCAACTTCAAATTCGTCAAATTTCTTGAATGGAACTGGTTTTTCAGCACGCGAGTTGAATAATTGAATTAATGGATCCATATCTGTTTATCGCACAACTTATAACTTTTTAAAAGTGAAAAAAACGTTACCAAACTCTTAAAACACTATTGAGATATATGTTTACTAAGAGACTATCTCTTTACATACTAACCAACCAAGATGTAGAAACATCTATTTATATACAAAACTCGGTTTCTTTTCTGTCTTGGTGGTCTTCTTCCAAATTCCTTCAAGTAAGCATGTATTCCTCAAATTTACCAGTCCAAACTTGTCTCTACATACCACCTATTCAATAACTAAATGTTTTATGGGTGGTCCTCTCAAGTCTTTGCTTGTCAAATGATTAATTGTTTTCCAGGTAGTCTCCCCCTTTACCAAATGCTTGTTTATATTCCTCAATATTACAAGTCTGAACTTGTCTCTACTAATCACCTATCCAATAACTATATGTTTTATGGGTGGTCCTCTCAAGTCTTTGCTTGTCAAATGATTAATTGTTTTCTAGGTAGTCTCCCTCTTTACCAAATGCTTGTTTATATTCCTCAATATTACAAGTCTGAACTTGTCTCTACTAATCACCTATCCAATAACTATGTGTTTTATGGGTGGTCTTTTCAGGTCTCTACTTAACAAATAATGAAATGTTTTCTAGGTATTCTCCCTCTTTACCAACTGAGCCCATCATCCTTTTTAACGGTTAGAGGAGGGGATAGTTCTAATTGTAGATGGAGGGGTTATCTTCTAACTCTTATTCTACAAGAGTCCTCACTATTAGTGCGTCAGTTTTGTTGTAAACATCTCTCTCACAGTGTACAGTTTTTCTTCTCACGTGTTGCTATCGTTACTTTTTCTGTTACTTATTTTAAATATGAATTCCAATAACAGAACATCTTTCACTGATAATACTGTAAGTACATCAACGTTTACTTCTTTTCTTCCCATACCTGATTTATATTTCAAAATTATCTTCATTGATACATACTTTTGTTTATAGGACTCGCCCTCTGGATCAACTTTTCTTAAGCCGCAAATAATCCCAAGACATGGGAAAACCATAAAGATGGACTCGACTAATCTTTCTACAATAAAAAAATCTAAGCTCTCACCGTCAAATCAGAAAAACCAGCCCACGAAAAAACCAAAATCATCAACAAACCTTTCAAACTCCAAAAGAACACCTAAACTGGCTTCCACACATCTAACACCTCCTTATCCTCCTCCTCCTTATCCTTCTGTTCCTCCACCACCACCTTATCCTTCTATTCCTCCACCACCTCCTCCATTAACTTCAGAATCTGAGTCCAACATTGATTTCCAATTATTAGTTAATGGTTATCAAAATGAACAGTTTGAAATAGATGAGGCAGTGAATAATATTCTATCAATAAATCCATCATCTTCATCTCAGGCATATGCAGAAATTGTTCAAAATATAGTTGAAACTGATAATTTCCAACCTCCCCCTACTCCTCAAGCTGCTATACCAGTTACCCCAGCTTTATACTGCAAATCAACAGAAAATGTGTATGCTACAGAATTGCTTCCTCATGAAAGTCAGGAATATAATGATATTATTCAAGTACGTAACATTATTTTTCTTTACTTTTTCAAATTTTGTATTGTTATTTGAAAGAAATTTTTTTCCTTCCTCTAGAGAAGTCATTTCACTGTTCGTTGGCCTACATCATATACTACATCACAGATGGAGATAGCTAAAAACCATTTCCTTACAGCAACAAAATTGTATTCTCCCGTGATTATTCGAGAGGTTTGTTTTGAGCTTTCATCTTTCTATTTTACCTGTTACTTATTATCAATACCTTTTTTTTATTATTATTAATTTACATAGGATTCTCAGAAAAAGTTTATAAATGTTGTCTTACTGGGGTGTGAAGAAGGTATACCAGAAGAAATTCAAAGCTTGGTTGCATTACTACAGGGAGATAACTGTACTTTGGTGAGTAATTTCTTTTCTCACTTAGTGAAAACAACACCATTGAAGAGTATATCTATATATGTATTCACTCTTCTCTTTTTGTAAAATTAGATGACTCCATGCAACAATCATATACATGTTATGTTGTATGCTCCATTAAACACAGAACATAAAATTTGTCTTGGCTGTCGTATTTATCGCATCGTTTATCACACCTCTACATGCCAACATCCTGTATATTGCGCCAAGTGTTTCAAAGAAAGGGTAATAAATGAATTTGCTAACATTAGGACTCCTAAGTGTCCTCAATGTAATTTAATTATAGGATACTGTTATTTTTTAAGATCTTAAGTAAATTTAAAAAACTTTCATTGTAAATACTTTATTATTTTGTAATAGTAATACATATGCTGTAATTAGTTTTTTTCATAAATTAAAGAGCTATTCGAATTGAAATATTCTTCTTGTTCTTCAAAAACTTTTCTGCGATGTTCTGGACTTAATATCTTCATTAATAAGGGTTCAAATTTTTGTCTAAATTTACATTGGTTTAATAGAATTTTACGTTGAAACCGTCTGCGATCACGTGCTGCATTCAACCATTCTATTCCTCTTCTAGCACTACAATGTAATCCATCGTTATCATACAAATAATGAATTATTGGCGGTATTTTTGAAAAAGTTACCCTTTTTTTCTCCAGTGTTGGCGAAGTTATTGAGGATGGTTCCAATTTTTTTTCCTCTTCTAGAAGAAGTAAGTTTAGTCTATGAAATATCTCTCGAACTTGATTCCGCTGAGCCTTTTGTTCTTTTGTTAGTCTGTTAGGTTCTCCTTTTGGTTTACCTATTGACTTCTGTGTTTCCTCAGATGATACCATTTTTCTCAACATTATAAAAACTATGTTTCTCTTAAACAACATTTAAACCAACTGTTCACATCGAACTCAGATAATCGACTAATGTAATCATATAGTGTAATCAGGTGTAAGGGAAACCATTAGCTCTTGACATACTTTAAATACTAGGTATTTGAGAGCTAATGTTCATAAAAATGTAATGAGGCGTGAGAGGAAGGTGTTTAGCATAGCTTTTTGATAACATCACTTGGAAAATAACTGTACTTTTTGTTAAGATTTTCCTCCTTAGGATTTTGAAAAGCTTGTCACCGCAGGGAGTACATTTGTAAAGTGTAACCAAGTGTGAAAAAAGATTTTTAAAACGTTTGTCACTGCAGGGGGTACATTTGTAAAGTGCAATCAAGCGTGAATAACTTGTTTCTCTGACAGGTTCTACCTTAGCGGATTTTCTGGATCCGGCCAATGGACTATACCTGGATCTAGTCCATCCAGCCGATGGACTATACCTGGATCTAGTCCATGGACTAGGTCCAGGTATAGTCCATGGACTAGATCCTGCGGGAGAATCGGCATATTCCCACTACTCTCCGGTAATCAGATTAATGACGAAGGGTGTGCGAGAGCTGAATGTTGCGTTTATTTTTGAATGGACGGATTTTCTAAGCGTAATTCTCGGCACAGATTTTTGTCTATGTCGAAGCATTGAGGGTTTCCGCGGTAAATTTTGTCACGAGGGACAGGAGGGTGGAGAGGTTGCTTAGATTTCTTCATTTTTAATACGAGTGATGTGGAGGGTACGCGAAGAACCAAAACTTGCATCAAAAAATGTAAATTTTCAGCTATTTTGAAAAAAAAAATCGTTTTGAAATGCGCTTACTTGATTTGTATTTTTCTAAATTTTTTCCAACTCGAAATATAATTTTCTCTGTATTTTTTTCAATTACCCCCCCCCCCGTCTAGTTTCGATTAAGTACCTAATATGTAGTTCTAAATGCCAAATGAATCAAAATTGGCCCAATGAATATTTCCTAATAATTTTTTTTTTTTGAAATCTAAATAATTATTCTTATCTTAAGTATTTTAAACTTGGAAAAATAACTCAAAAATGGAGTTTTTAGCCAAAATCGAAAAAATTGCGATTATACTTTCGAGAGAAGTCAGAAAGATCTCAAAAATAACATTTCTTCAAGGTCATATTTTTTACATGAATTTGGAAAATGAGATGAAAAAACGTCATTTCAAGATCTAAAAGTTTCAAAACGTGAAAAAAAAGAAAAGTGAAAACAGAAAATTTTTCTTTGAAACATTTTTTTTTAACGCAGAGTATCAAACAAAATTTTTTGAAGCAAGTTCACGACTTTAATGTATTTTCTGAAGACCCCCCCCCCCCTAAAAAATCATTTATCAAATTATTAAGAATTTCAAGACATAGTCACAATATTTTTAATGAAAAATTCGAATATTTTCTTTTTTAATCGAGCATTACAAAGAGTTGTTTATTATTTTTTTCTATACTCTTGGAAATTTTTCAACATTTTTTGGGATTCTCACTACGATAATTTTTCTGGAAAATAAAGGTACAAAAAAAACAAGAAAAATTCAAAAAAAAAGTCGAAAATCCTCTGAATTCGAAAGCCATTCCTATATATCACAATTGGGACCACTTCCTCCTCTTGAAAAATCATTTAAAAACCAGACAAGGATTCTGAATAAATAAAAGTCCAAAAATACTATCGAAGTTGTCTCTTTCCCTTTCTTTACTCCCAAAAATGAATCAAAATTTCAATAATTTTCTCAAAAACACTTTACACGTAATTTTATATGTAATAAGTAATTGTAACTAGCCCTTCAAAGATAAATTTTTTTCTCGAAAATATTTTACATTAACTTGATCAATTTTCACATAATTTTTAAAATATCTACTTTATTATTGAAGGATGAAAGAATTTGGTCCGAGCAGAACAAAGACAAAAAATTTACCTTACTTTTCCAGATTTTTCCAAGTTTTCCAGGGTTTCCAAAAAATAAAAACCCTGTGGCAGCAATCAATTTTAGGAAAAATTTTGAAAAATAACAATTAAGCATAACTTGAAAACGAGGAAAACGATTATTTTCTGTTTGAAAGATCAAAACAAGTAACTTTTGACGTGTAAAAAGCGACCAAAGTGACTTTTGAAGAATAAATAGTGGAAAAAATGAACACAATCGAAAAAAAAGACCAAATTACTAAAAAGTGACTTCACTATGATGCCTGAACTTTTTTCATTATTTTTATAAACCTATTCTCGGAAATTCTGTAACTTTTATCACATTCAAATAACTTTTTCAAAAATACAAATGATTTCTCTTGGATATTAAAGAAGGTACGAACTAAAGTTGAGTACCTGGAGGGACGAAAAATCAAAAATTTCCCACTAAAATATCGATTTTTTTCAATTTTATTTCAACTCAAGAACCAACACAAAAATTCCCCTTAAAAATAGCACAATTTTCGAAAAATTTCACCTCACACCTAATTTTTGCAACTTTAAAAGCAATTATCTCATTATGGGGACTTGGGAAGGCAAATTACCCCTCTGCCCTCGTTCATTCCTGGCTAGTTTCAACTATTCTCCAACGAATTCGACAAATTTATTACATATCACACAATTTTTAACACTATTACTCGAAACAATTCCCATCATGCAACGTTCCGCAACCTCGATTAGATTCATCGACTACCTCGATTTTTATAGATTTACGCGAAACATTACCTTCATGGTTTGCGACTTAAATTACCAAGATTTGATGTTATCAGTGCAACCATTACGTCGACAGAATCGAAGTACTAACGTTAAAATTTAAGCTCACCGCGGGGACCCATTGTAAACTTTGATAGATCCCCATAAAGCGATACACTCTGGCAATTTTATGTAGTATTTCGAGAACTCGAACTCGAGTATTCGACAGATTTAGTACTTCACCAAGATGGTGTTGAATTTCATCAACCTACATTTAACCACCACCTTTTTGGATAGTGGTGTAGCTATTTCGATATATTATTCGATATATCGATATTTTTGGGTAGATATCAATCTATACACTTGACGATATCAAAATGAATAACGAACGATATATCGATATATTTTTTTGATATTTAATAAACCACTCGAAAGGGTTGAAAAAAATCGTGCTTGAACCGAAAGATTTGTTCCCGAAGAAGTATGATTATTTTGTTATCTTTTTTTATTTTTCTTGAATGTTTTCGTTTTTTATGTATTTTTTAGCTTTTGAATTTCCGAATTAGAATTAAAATTAGAAAAACAGGAATCGCATTCTTTTTTTTTCGTTTTTTTCTCATTTTTTGAGATTAATTTTCAAGCTTCTGTCTTTTCGAATAAAAAATTTAAATCATTCAAGGAAATTAAAATATTATTAATTTTTTTTCAAAATTATTTTTGAGCATTTGACTCTTTGAGTTGAAAATTTGGAATAAATTTAGAGGAATGAGGATCTCATTAGCTTTTTTTCCCTTTTTTTTAAAATTATTTTTAAGCTTCTGTCTTTTCGAATGACATTTCGAATTAAATTTAGGAAATGGTTACAGGATACCAGGTTACTGATTGCTGCCCGGTGAAAAATTTTTATATTATATCATTTTCTGTTCACTAGGGTGGAGTGAAAAAAAAAAACAAATCTTGAATTTTGACCAAATTTGGTGAGGTGGTTTACTTTGAGTGAGAGACCTCCCCAAAAAATCTGAGTCCCCAGGGGAGCAGGAGATGCTCAAAGTGCACATTGGAAACAAAATTATTGTGAATTTTTCAAACGATAAGAAAATTAGTTCGAAGTCAACGTGAATTCCATAGAGTAGCATTTTACGATTTGTAACTGGCTGCACTGACATACAAAATTTTCATAAAAATTTTCCAAAAAAAATTCCGAAATATTCTAATGATTGAAAAAAAAAATCTTAATATTTTCAGGCGAAAAAATAATCTATTCAAAGTCGATATAAATTTCGTATTTTAGAATTTTAAACTCAACTTGCATCTTTCAAGTGCTACGAAAGCTTCTCAAACTATCTTGCTAAAAAACACAAAAAACAGCGTTTTTTCAAAAGGAGGTGCACTTTGAGCACCTCCTGTCCCCTCCCCTTGCCCCTAGGAGGCTCAAAATTTTTTGGAGGGGTCTCTCACTCGAAGTAAACCACCCCACCAAATTTGGTCAAAATCCAAGATATGTTGTTTTTTTTCACTCCACCCACTGTTCACATCCTGTTTCCATCTGATCAATAATCTGACCTCAATATTCTTTCTTTTTTTAATTTTTCCATTATTTTTGAACCTTTGACTTTTCAAACTTGAATTCAAATTGAATTTAGCGAAAAAGGGATCTTATTCATTTTTTTTCATTTTTTGACATGGCAATTTTTTGGGCTGGGGGGGGGGGGTAAAATTTGAAAAAAGTAACGTTTTTGTGTAACATGACGTAATGTAAATCCATGATATAAGGGTTTTACCCAAAATAAAAAAGGCGTTAAATTTTTCAAAATTATTTTAAAACTTTTGACTTTTTGAATTAAAATTTGCATCAAGTAAGGGAAATAGATATGCTATTATCTTTTTTACATTTTATAACTTTTGTTGAGCATTTTACTCTTCGAATCTCGGAAACTTTTTTACAAAATGGCCCCTCAAAGTTTTTAAAACGCCATAACTCCTCAAAAAATAGCTCAATGTGTTCCTCTAACCTTCTAGAATCAATTTAAAAAAGCATGAAATTTGTATCTACATTTGGTGAAAAACAAAAAAATAAAATTTGAAAAACACATTTTGCCCCCCCCCCCCGAAAACACTTGCCTAGGGGCCCAAAATTTTTGATAGCATTTTTCCTCATTACGACTGACCTTTTGGGGTACATAGGTTTTGTCAAATTTCCTATCGGAGGTCAAAACACCATCTAATCCTGCTGTACCTACCCTTTAGAAGAATGAGAATCTCATTCTCTTTTTTTTCGTTTTTTTTTTCTATTCCATATTTTTGAGTAGGTATTCGATTTTTCGAATTTATTAAAATTAATCATAGGTCTGTTCTTGTCGTTTTTTAAAATTATTTTTCAGCTTTTGAAGTAAATTCATTTATCATTTCGAAATTTTCAAATCAAATTCTAAAAAATGACGTTTTTTTTTTTGATGAAAAAATAAGAAAATATATGGTAATTAAAGGGGGAGGGGGTCGGGGTGTTCTGAGAAATCGATATGTGAGACTAGATATTTTTGAGTTGAGGTTCTCCCTTGATTTTACCCCTAAAAATCCCAAAATCAGAGACAACTCAAAAACTAATTTTTGACACTTAAGGGGGGGGGGTTCCATATCCAGGCTCACAATATCGATGATAAAAAATAAGAAACATCAACATCACTATTTCGGATGTTCGATACATAATAATCAGAGTGAAAAATCCTACCTGAAAATCTGGCGAAAATTCGCATCCGGACACATCGCGTTTCGAAATCCATCGCAAAATTAAGTCTGGCTTGAAACCGACGTAAAATCCCCAGGTGAATGGCTGCAAAAACAAAATCAAACATAGATTCCATTTTAATCCGGCGATAAATCCGCGTTATTCCTGCAGCTACTTTATCTAGTACACCGATCAACATGTGTATTTACGCGGCTTAAACTCGACATCGGATCGTGACGTCGAATCGAGATGGTCAATGGGGAAAAAACAGACTAGACTGGCTGCGCTGTTTTCATTCCCTCTTACGGTATTTACCCAAGTTTTATCCGGCCAATTGCGAACTACCCTTTAAAATCTCGTTAATCCTTTCAAACGAGGTTGTATATACCGGTGAAAATAAATGGAATTTGATTGAATAGGTAAAAATTCGCTTCTTCCGGGGGAGATGGTTAACCACGCAAATAAAAACGATTCCGAAATTCTCTTATACGTAGATTCGCATCGAGAACTTATACGATTCGATAATGAAATTACGTACGAAAAGCTCCGCTCGACGGTTCTGTCGCTGTCGTGTTCTCAGATAAAACACACCCAACACACCTTGGAGCTTTTTATCGGACCGAATACCCTTTCCCTCGGTGGCCAAACATATGTAAATTTATAGCACCCCGAGCTTCCCGAATTTTAAGCAAAAGTCCATCGAGTTGAATAAATTCAATGTTTCCAAAACTCCATTTGCATAAATCATTCTAATTATTCTGTCAAGAAATGCCAAAAATCCTTTTAGCCCGGCTCGGCCGTGCGGTACGGGCGAGCACGTACATCGGTTGGCATGTTGCCCACGTATGCACGCAACAAGTTCATTCTACCCTGGCCCGACGACTCGCAGCTTTGGGCGATATTATATACGCCTTTTACTACACAATGCAATGGTGATAACGCATATCATTTGGTTTCCAGTTACATTCTGCGTGCCAAAGTACATTACGCTTGAACGCGATAAACGGCGAGCTTATAATTTTCGAATAAATCTTTCGAGCTATATTTTTTCGCCTCGCGTCACCGACGATGCTCTTCGTATAGAGCTATATCGTTTAAATTTTTTCCACCCCAGTTGACCATTTTTCTTACCTCCCCGCCGTCTCGTTTATTCTAATCCTTTCCAATATAAAGTTAATTTGTTTAACTGATTAATTTCCGTTACCCTCGTAAACATTTGCGTTTTACGCGCAATTTTACGCGCCAATTAATTACGGTACACGGCGCCGTCGAGTGCTCCGACCAACCGACGATGTTGAACGTTCGAGTGTTTAAAAATCGCGAGCGTTTAGGGTCTCCTTTTTTCTGGGTATTTTTTCTCTCTGAACGATGTGCTTTTGCGAGGGAATTTAATTAAAATTCGAATGTCCTCCTTTGGGGTAAGTATATCTAGTAATGTGACTGCATTAAGTACGGTATTACTTTCTCCGAGCGGCGTGTTTTCTACGAAAGAGATAGATCAGTTGGCTGGAGTTTTCTTTTCGAAGGTTTTTTTTTCTGGCTGTAAATCAATGAGAATTCGCGATATGTATAGCGATACCTAACCGATCTGCTTCTTTAGCTGATTTAGCTACAAAATGAAGGTCAGGGAAGAGGAAAAAATGAGAAAGTCGGTTTTAGAAAGATTTTGGATGTAGATTTAAGTTCAATGGAGATTTCAGATTGGGCTAAAAAATCACAATTTTATAATTACCGACCAATGTATCATACAGGGTGTTTCATGACATGAGAAAAACCCCTGAATTATTTGTAGGGCAACAAGAGTAACATAAATGTATAATATATTGGCTAATTTTCGAATTGCAGGGGCAAAATGCAGGATAATTGAGCTGTTACCCAAGATTGGTGTTCTCTTATCAGTATTTTTTTCGATTTTTCTATGGGTGTCCGGCAAGTGGTCTGCCATACTTCATTTTTGGATATAACCGAGTACCACTGAAAAAAAAGTTATGAACAAGTTGCATATCTTGAAAATTAAAGGGGCAAATTACGTTTTTTAAAAAAATTACGTAATTTTTTTTTCAATCATGGAAATGGATAGTACTTTGAAAACTGAATAAATTTTCATTATATGACTTTTTGCATAACTTGAAAATTGAAGGAGCTACAAAACATTTTATTCAAAAAAAGTTCTAAGAAAAATAAACTAATCGGAAATGGATAGTACTTTGAAAACTGAATAAATTTTCATTATATGACTTTTTGCATAACTTGAAAATTGAAGGAGCTACAAAAAATTTTGATCAAAAAAAGTTCTAAAAAAATAAACTAATCAATGGAACGTATAGTATGTTGAAAAATGAACAAATTTTGTTCTACAGACTTTTTGCCTAATATCAAAATTGAAGGGGCTATGGATCATTCAAAATAAGTGGTCTTTCAAAAATTCTCATTTTCTCAATTTTGAATGACCCGTAGCCCCTTCATTTTTGATATTAGGCAAAAAGTCTGTGGGACAAAATTTGTTCATTTTTCAACATACTATCCATTCCCTTGATTAGTTTTTTTTTTTTAGAACTTTTTTTGAACAAAATTTTTTGTAGCTCCTTCAATTTTCAAGGTGTGCAAAAAGTCATATAATGAAAGTTTATTCAGTTTTCAAAGTACTATCCATTTCCATGATTGAAAAATAAATTATGTGATTTTTTAAAAAAAACATCATTTGCCCCTTCAATTTTCAAGATATGCAACTTCTTTACAACTTTTGTTTTCAGTGATACCCGGTTTTATCCAAAAATGAAGTATGGCAGACCACTCGCCGAACACCCTGTACAGGATGTTTCATAGCTGAGATGTCCCCTTCAACTTCAAAGGTAGGCAATAGGGGTGATCGTTTTGTACTTTTTTCAAACGTTGAAAAATTTAAAAATTCTGAAGAATAGGAATTTAAAAAAAAATGATTTGGTATGGATGTCTTGACCCAAAAATATCGTTAAATGACAGACATTTTTCATCCATCCTATTTTTCAGTGATCCTTAAAATAAATGTTTTAATGTTTATTCTCAATATTCAGCAAAAAATCAGAAAACATTTTTTTCAAAATGATATTAGAATATTTTATTCTACGAAAATCAGCGTAGGCGATTTTTTGCATTTTCTTCAATTTCTGAAAAATTGGATACAATGTTTTCTTCTTCTATTTTGAAAAAAAAATGGCCGGGATGGGAGGTGATTAGAGTGTTTTCTATAACACAGAGAATTTTTTCGAATTTTGAAGATCTTACCCCCCCCCCTCCTCTCCCGGAGAGATTTATTTTTCTCTAAAAATGAGAAGCTCAAAATTTTAGCCCTCTGCATTATTTAATTAGCAGCCATGCGTTGGACTTCCCCTATTCTTATGGGATTTAAAATAGAATAAAATGATGAAAACGAAAATTTGTTGGAGAAAAATCATGAAGATTTTCCAAATATTCGTAGAAAATCTGAAAACGTGACTCAATTTTGATTTTTAGGGATGAATTTTGGATCGGAGGAATCATCCTAAAGGGAGTTCAGAGAGGCCTCAAATCGTATAAATTGTAGCCATTTTTACCCAATTTGAGAGCTCCCAAACGCTCTAAGGATGATTCCTCAGCTCCAAAGTTCATCTTTACAAACCAATATTGAGTCACATTTCCAGATTTTCAAATGAAATTCAAAATTTTTTAAATATATTTTTTCCAAAAAACTTTTATTTTTAGCATGTAATACTATTTTCAATCCCCATGATGTCTACTGTATCTGGAAAATGAAAATTCTTACATTTTCTGGAATTTCCTGACCATTTTCATGCAATTTTTCTCGCTTTGAATTTGACCAAAAAAGAACTCCCTGTTCATCTTTCAAGAAAAGAGGAAAATGTTGACAACGCTTCATTAAAATTTTTGCAATTTTTTTGTTTTCTTGCTCCTAAGGTGAAATTCTTGCAATTTTCTGGTTTCTCTGGTTTCTCTTACCAGTAGACACCATGGTCTCATAAGAAAAGGGGAATCCTAACCCATGACTGCTAATTAATTTAGAGGGCAACACATTTTGGGAACCTCGCTTTTAGAGGAAAATGAACCAACTCTAGGAGGATAAGATCCTTAAAATTCGAAGTTTCGATTTAGGACATGTCTTAATGGAAAGTAATGATGGAAAATCGGCGCCAATGGTTTTTATGGGTTTAAGTGTTACAATTAACCTCTTCCTGGGTTGAATTTTTTCAAAAAATTATTTTCAATTTTGTTAATACAGATTGGAAATTTTTAAAAAACGTGGTATTGTTGAAAAAACACTGAAAAATGGGGTAATGATGAAAAAAGGGTCCCAATGATATTTTTGAGCAAAAACAATCGAAATAAAACAATTTTTGAAAAAAAATTTTCGAAGAATTTTTTAAAATCAAAGTATATATTTTTATACCTACTTATGTAATTTTTTGAACATAGTCCGATTTCAAGAAACAGTGGTGAGAGGATCAAAAAATCAATAATTCTTCTACTGAAATTATTTTTTTTGAATATGTATATTCAAATATTTTAGGCACTTTATGATAAAATTATAAAGTTTATACTTATCCACGCTCTTTTTGTTATTCGGAACCTAATGTAGATTGGAAGGAGGGGGGAGGGGTGAAATTTTTATCAAGTTTCTTTGAAGTTTAGATAAACCCTCTCTTCAACTTTCAAAAAAAAAAAATGCAAAGCGTTCATCCCAAGTAGGCATCCATTTTACATTCAATTATATTCGCTTTATTGCTCTTTGAATCGCATGCAGAAATAGAATTATAAATTTGTGCCTCCTCCTTAACCCCCCCCCAAAAAAAAAAAGTCATTCCGTTTCGTGCCTGAATAAATTGATTTTAAAAATTTACAATTATGTTCGCTTCAGATACATTTTACATAAAATTTAGTTGGGTTGAAGTCCAGGGTAAATACTCGTAAGTAGTAAAAAGAATCACTGAAAGAGGGCAAAAAAAACCTTATTGATGTAAGTATCTAGCAGATGGGAAAATTGGAAATCTGAGGTGGAATTTTCACAGACACCCTCTCTCCTCCTCCCCCTGGAAAAATACCTTTGAACGTCACTTTCTCAATCTTGATAATTTTTATGAAATATGCACGTTATCGCGAAGAAGTCCAAAATTATGCACACAAGAAAAACACGTATCAAGTAGGGTGTTCCTTATTTTCAAGTTTGAGAAATTTTGTGTACCCCCCCCCCCTCAAAGTTGTTCCTTTTTATGAGAAAATAATTCCCTACTTTTTTATTTTTCATTTTTTTGAAATTAACACGTGCCTGTAAGCCCCTCAATGTCCCTCATTATTCAAAATATGAAAAATACCTATTTTTATCAAAAAATTTTAAAATTTTAATTTTTGTGGCCAAACTTCTCCAAGTAATTCATTATTCATGAAAAAGAAAATGTGTTTGCAGTTGTGGTAAAACCGTGGATAAAATTTATCCACATATTTCACCACAAGGGAAAAGTGTTTCCAGTGGTGGTAAAAACGTGGGTAAAATTTATCCACATATTTCACCACATGGAAAATGTGTTTAAAGTGGAGGTAACACCGTGGATAAAAATTATCCACATATATCACCACATAAAAAAAATCATTTCAGAGAAGGATGAAAACGTGGATAAAATATATCCACATATTTCACCACATGGAAAATGTGTTTCCAGTGGTGGTAAAAACGTGGGTAAAATTTATCCACATATTTCACCACATGGAAAATGTGTTTCCAGTTGTGGTAAAACGGTGGATAAAATTTATCCGCATATTTCACCACATGGAAAAAGTGTTTAAAGTGGAGGTAACACCGTGGATAAAATTTATCCACATATTAGCTTTGTTCTTTTCGCAACTCCGAGTGACTCTGTTTACTCTGGTATTTTACTCTTTCTACACTTCCTAATCGAGGTGGTGTAAAAAGACCAGGGTTGTTACTCTGTAAAAACGAAAATAATATTTTTTTTGTCAAACTCGAAGTATAATGCTGAAAAAAACGAGAATTAAAACGTGAAAAATTACTCGGAGTTACTCGGAGTTGCGAATAGAACAAAGCTATTTCATCACAAGTAATAAGTGTTTCCAGTGGTGGTAAAAACGTGGATAAGAATTATCCACATATTTCACCACAAGGACAAAGTGTTTCCAGTGGTGGTAAAAACGCGGATAAGAATTATCCGCATATTTCACCACATAAAAAAAATCATTTTAGAGAAGGGTGAAA
Organism: Pseudococcus viburni; assembly: GCA_033439095.1. NCBI lineage: Eukaryota > Metazoa > Arthropoda > Insecta > Hemiptera > Pseudococcidae > Pseudococcus > Pseudococcus viburni. Next base: position 31,187 of record JAVBJF010000128.1, read on the forward strand.
ACGTGGATAAAATTTCTCCACATATTTCACCACGAGGGAAAAGTGTTTCCAGTTGTGGTAAAACCGTGGATAAAATTTACCCACATATTTCACCGCAAAGAAGAAGTGTTTCCAGTGGTGGTAAAACCATGGATAAAATTTATCCACATATTTCACCAAATTGAAAATGTGTTTCCAGTGGTGGTAAAAACGTGGATAAGAATTCTCCACATATATCACCACATAAAAAAAATCATTTCAGAGAAGGATGAATACGTGGATAAAATATATCCACATATTTCACCACAAGGAAAAAGTGTTTTCAGTGTCGGTAAAAACGTGGATAAAATTTATACACATATTTCACCACATGGGAAACATGTTTCCAGTGGTGAAAAAACGTGGATAAAATTTATCCACATCTTTCACCTCATAGAAAAAGTGTTTCCAGTTGTGGTAAATCCATGGATGAAAAATTAACCACATATTTCACCACATGGAAAATGTGTTTCCAGTGGTGGTAAAAACGTGGGTAAAATTTATCCACATATTTCACCACATGGAAAAAGTGTTTCCAGTGGTGGTAAAAACGTGGGTAAAATTTATCCACATATTTCAGCACAGAGAAGAAGTGTTTCCAGTGGTGGTAAAAACGTGGATAAGAATTATCCACATGTTTCACCACATAAAAGAAGTCATTTCAGAGAAGGGTGAAAACGTGGATAAAATATATCCAGATATTTCAGCACAAGGAATAAGTGTTTCCAGTGGTGGTAAAAACGTGGGTAAAATTTCTCCACATATTTCACCACAAGGAAAAAGTGTTTTCAGTGTCGGTAAAAACGTGGATAAAATTTCTCCACATATTTCACCACATAAAAAAAGTCATTTCAGGGAAGGGTGAAAACGTGGATAAAATTTCTCCACATATTTCACCACAAGTAAAAAGTGTTTTCAGTGTCGATAAAAACGTGGATAAAATTTATCCACATATTTCACCACATGGGAAACGTGTTTCCAGTGGTGGTAAAAACGTGAATAAAATTTATCTACATCTTTCACCTCATAGAAAAAGTGTTTTCAGTTGTGGTAAATCCATGGATGAAAAATTAAACACATATTTCACCGCATGGAAAAAGTGTTTCCAGTGGTGGTAAAAACGTGGGGAAAATTTATCCACATATATTTCACGTCATGCCCCAAAAGATGGTTAGAGGTTTGGCTCCCTTGCTAAAAAAATTTGTAAACATGCGTTTTGTAGGTATTGTGGTGCAGATTGAAAAGCTACTGAACTAATTTTACTCAAAAATTCAAATCTGAGGAGGGAGCAGCAAAAACCCATTTTGGGGGCTTTGATCCACCGTAGGGGGATAGAAACAGGTTTGGGATGGTTGGGTGATTATATTGTGCCCAGGACTTGATCTTAGACCATTTTCAGCAAAAAAGGCCTGTAATGTCATTTTTCGCCGGGTTACGTCCTCCTATCGATTGTTTAGCTCGTTTCAATACCATACCGGTACCACTTATTTGTAAGGGAAGGGGATCAAAAATTTTCTAAAACCAATTTTCATGAAAAGGTAAGTAGTTAAAATGAGTTTGGCACAAAAATTTAAAATTTTAGTAATTTTGCTGTATTTTTCAATTTTTTTAAATTTTGGAATTTGGGGGGGGCTTACAGGCACGTGTTAATATTAACTTTGGGGGCCAAAAATTTCAAGGAATTATTTTCTCATAAAAAGGAACAACTTTGAGGGGGGTACGAGAAAAATTCGAAAAAATTTTTTTCATCAAGTATAAATAAGGACCACCCTAGTATCAAGCTTTTCAATTTTTTCAAGCTGGAAAATACCAAAGTATGCCGGAGGCTCAAAATAAGCTTGAAAGAATTTCTAATCGATACAAAAAGTCAAAAATACGATGTATACGAAATTTCAGCTATTTAACTAGATCACATCGAATTTTTCAAAATCATGGAGGTAGTTTTAAATTTTCTAAAATTCGCCAAAATTTAAAAAACGAAATTTGCATCTAAAATTTTGGATAAGGAGCCTTTTTTGAATGTTCTTTCGATATTTTTATTTTGGGCCAAAAATTTTACAGTCGATACCGGTAGAAAATACGGATACCTTCCTCGTAACGAAAGGAGAGAAAAAATAGCGAGAGGAGACAAAATTTTCAGTTAAATAAATACACTCGTGTCGAGTACAGAGTTAAATGAAACTGTACGTGTACTTGGATGAATCCAACGACGAGGACGACGTCGGAAACCCTTTTCTCGTACGATACCTATATTATGGGAATCTACTCTCACCGCGTCGTCTATTTGGTCTATCAAAGAGATGGACAATAAAGCAGAGATTTTTTCCCCAATAGCCGCCAGCTATCGTCGACCATTGGAAAATGAAGAGTGGATAGTACGTAGTAAAGGAAGACGAGAGATTGAGAAATGAGACGAAGTGACGGGGAGGGAATAAAAAACGGATGCGAATAATTTAAGACATTTTGCGGCGGTATACGCGAGTAAACGAAAAGCAGCTTTGAAAGGATTTAACGAAGGTATATGTTCATGTCAATTGGTATACGCGCGCATTTTTTTGCTCGGGTTCTTTTTCAAAGTCGCGGGTCGCTTCTTTGCTGCGTATACGGTATGCTTTCGACGGCGGATACCGCGATAAAAAGCTGTAGCCAAGCGTGTACAGAGAATACACACACATACACGTACGATCTACGAGAAAACGACGGTACAGAACGAGAGGAATTTATTATACGCTCTTTTAATCGAAATAAGGGGGTAAACTAAAAAGGAAACTGTTCGGTTGTCTGTCATTAAAAAAGGCGGCGTAATTTAAGTGACGTGCAGACGCACAGTAGTCGCGATAATTCACGAGACCAGTGATTTGGAAAAGTTTGCGAAATTTTCTCGTTCGAATTTTCGGCAGGCTTGATTAAATCTCGAGTCAATTGTACATATAAATATATTGTACGAGGTGCGACGAAAGTGAAAGTGTTTTGACGAGGGTGTCGGCGGATTAATTTGTTGTCGGGCGAGATTCCGTGCTCGGAAGATGGGTAAGAATTAATGTAGCGAGAAATTTGAACCGAGTGGATTGTCGTTTTTCAGCCAGGTATGTAGGATTTTTGAGACACGTGCGAGTGAGGGGTGTTCGTGGTGGGTGGAAATGGCAAAGGGGGTAAAAGATCGATGAGATGGGCTGGAGTTTGAAATAAGATGATTTTTACGTCTGAATGAAGATTTTTGGATTTATGATCATTTTTGTGGGTGACGAATTGGTCTAACGAAGAAACTGACTATTTCGAGTCCAAAATGGGAAAAAAATTAAATCAAAAAGAGAAATGAAATGGTTCACTTTGGGTTTGAAATCGGGTAGTAACTAATTTTAAAGGTATCGACAAACTTTCATAACGTGAAAATTCGTTCATTTCAATTTTGGTGATTTAATTACAGGCTGATGGTAATTGAGATTCCTAAACAAAAAAAAAAAAATTCCGATTTTTTTGAAATTTTATCATGACACAAAATGAATTTAGTCAAAATGGATGAGTATGAACATTTCAAAAATTTTTAATAATTTGCGAACAAGCTTAGGCCATTTTTGCGATTTTTTTCTGTTTGAGTTTAGTAGAGATGTGGAAGAGAGAAATACCACTGTTGCTATTCTGAGGTGATTTATTAAAATCTGAAGTTGAAATTTGGAGAAAAATAGTCGAATCACTTCATACCAAAATTTAGGTTCAATCATCAACAATTTCGGAAGAATTTTAAATTGAATGAAAGACAGTGTGATGAAGTTCTCAAAAAAAAATTGCTCCTTGAATAATAAGAACAAAATTCAAAACACAATTGAAGTTGATAATTTTCGACTTATCTGTTCGTAATAAATTATTAAAAATTTTCTTCTTGCAGCTTCAGCCAATTGATATTGACTTGAGGAAATTTAAATTGACTGGAGCGAATCTTTCAAGAACGAAAAAATCTGATTGACTAATGCTTGGTTTAACCCTGATCTAAATTTGGTAGTACCTGATTTCAAACCCAACGTGAACGCAGCCATGGACTACTATTCGATGTAACTTTTCAAATTTTTGAAAATTGGGTACCTAAATTTTTGAAAAAATTGGCAAGTTTTCAAAAAATAGGCGAGTCAGTTTTTTTGAAAGCAAGAATAATTTTTGTCATTATTTATATTTTTTTCATTCCGTTCATTAATAATATTTTTATATCGTGTACAATTTGTCGTTTTTTATGTTTTGCTGATGTGTTCAGTTCATTTTATTCATTTTTTTTTTGTCAAAAGATATTTGTTTTCTCGAGCAAACTCGTTGTCATTAGTAGATCATTGCCAAAGTATCTAACAAAGTTTCACGATGAAAAAGAAGAACTTTGGCAGGAATATTTTCAAACATTTCACAATGTTTTCTTGGGTGGGGGCAAAAATTCTACTTTTATATAATTTTTGTTATCGGGTGAAAAATAATGAATTGAAAAAATTTTAAATGAAGTAATTTCAAAATTCTGAAAAAGGAGGCGAATAAATTAAAAATTGCAAGCTTTGATAAAAAAAAAGAGAGAAAAGCAGAGCATTTTGACATTTTTAACAAAGAAGCTGAAGAAGCAGGACAAGAGCAGGATCTGCTGAACTGTTAGGCACTTTGTGAAACAAAATTTTCCTCTTTGTTGTACCGGTAGATGCTATCAAGAAATTAATTTTTATCAAATTGTCATTTCAAAACACAGACTATCAAAAATTGCTCGATTTCGAACGCCCGGGCCATTCAGGGGAAGATATAGGAGTGAAGTCAATCAATCGATTGATCTCACTCCAATTCCTCCACCTCGAATGGGCGGCACCATTTCTGATGCCCCGCCCTTGCCTATATTCATTTTAAGGAGAAGGAGGTGAGCACAACCCCACTTCCACCCTCTCTCTTGAATGGGCGGGGTGTCTGAAATTGAGTCGTCAAAAATCTAATAACCTGGGAAGATATGACTCAATTTTTCACCCCCAATTTTTGGTCATTTTCTCAGAATGACATCAGTCTTGACAAAGATAACTTGACATTTTTTTCAGGGGAACTCCAAAAAAAATGCAAAATTTACGAAAATTCAAAAACTCAATAATATTCTATCTTCAAATAACCACCCAAAAATTTAAGACATAATTTCGTTCAAATTTGTAAACGTTGTTACAATCAAGTGATTTTTTTCTTTACTTCGGGTTATTATTTTACAAAATTTTCGTAAACGTGAAAGTTCAAGGGTGTCAAAGGAAAACGTATGCAATGATTTGAATGAATGAAAAAAAAAAAAAAAAAAAAAATATTTCCATTCGACGTATTATTGAAAATTGAACTTTTTGCAAAAAAAAAGGTCATTTTTGAAATTGAAAATTATTTTTTTAATGATTCGGAGTCTCTTTTCAATCTATTTCCGATTTCCAATTACGTAAGCCAAATTGTCCCATGTATCAAGAGTCGCGGTCGCGACTCACCCCGCCCTACCTAGACTATCCGACTGTAAACGCAACATGACGAAGCGAACAGACTTTTATATTCTAAAATTCGTTCGACCCCGATTTTCGCGTTTTTGAACGCGTTTTTCTAGGAAGGCGCGTATCAAAACGAAAAATCGCGAAGTATGAAAGTGTCTTGTATTTTTGAGTTCTTTCATTTAAGATGAGAACGAACTTCGTACGACAAAAGCTCGCGAAGTTACAGAACCCCAAAAAACGTGAAAAATCAGTAAACTGGAGGTAATTTCTTCAAGGGAAGCTGGAGAAAAGCTATTTTAACAAAATTTTTTGAAATTTTGGGAATGGGTTCTAGTAATGGTGTAGATGCCCGTAAGGGTTGAAAAATTCAAAAATTTTGAAAATTGCCCCTCCCCCCAAATTTGGGGGCTTTCAACGTTTCTAAAGTTGTTTTTGATTACGGATTCGGATTCTGTGGGTCAAAATGTATTTTTTACCGCAAATTTCAAGTCGATCGGCCGGGGGGATCGATTGTAAAAATTTTCAAAGTTTGGAAAACCATGCAAATTTGTGTAAAATCACCCATTTTCATAAATTTATTACTGAGAAACCAAAAGGAGTTGAAGTTTGGGAGTAGTCAAAGATCACCCTCACATGCATGAAGAATATTCGTGCAAAGTTTCAGGTCAATCTGATCTTTCTGAGGACCTGTAGCGATGCGCAAATAACATAGTGAAAGTTCATTTTTGTAATCAGTTTGAGCGTTGAAGGAAAAAACTATGTTGGTTAGCTACATGGGGTAACACTGGTGAATGCACCGTACATATGTAGACCTTATAGTAACATAGACCGCGCTTAGTGATAAAAGTGTGGTCCCGATATATGTAGAATTCTATAAGTATTCTGGTTCCAAACAAACAGAAATTACTATGCATATCGGTTGATAATTCCATTTGTTTGGAACCAGAATACTTATAGAATCCACGTATGTTCGGGCAGCTGATAATACAAATTAGCATTGGACAGCGCGGTCTATGTTAATACTTAAAGGTCTATGGCACCGTAGCCGATACTAGCTGGTACGTACGGACTACGTAGTATGGCGAGACCTGGCCCTGTTTTACGGATTTGCAGTGGGTGGTGAGCAATTTTTTTTTCAAGTCCACTTTTAAGGCCTGCATTTTTTTCCGGTATCAACACTTGACTTGGTCAATTTTTTGAGACCGAATTTTTTCTCTCAAAATTTTTCAAACTTTGTTTTTTTTGTACTTCAATTTTTTGAGATTGAAATTTTTTTATCAAAATTTTTCAACTACGTCTAGGTCAATTTTTCAAGACTAAAATTTTTTTATCAAAATTTTTCAAACTTCGTCTACGTCAATTTTTCGATGAAACCCAAAGTAATGTCGATAACAAAATGTTATGATATAAAGGTAAAATCCGCCCAAAACACTTCCACCTCTTCTGCGAAAAAAAAGAAAAACTTTTGATAGTAAAATGTTATGATATAATGGTGAAATCCGCCATGAAAAAAATCCTTACTTTCTTGAAAAAAAATTTCCAAAATAGAATTGGTATCAAAGTCGAAAATGGAACAAAAAAATAAAATAAAAAATGGAAAAAGTGGTGGGCGGACAGTGTTCTCATTTTACAAAAACACTTTCAATTACTGATTAAGAGCTCTGTCCGCCCACCACTTTTTCCATTTTTTATTTTATTTTTTGTTCCATTTTCGACTTTGATGCCAATTCTATTTTGGAAATTTTTTTTCAAGAAAGTAAGGATTTTTTTCATGGCGGATTTCACCATCAGTAATTTTGTAATAACTACAAGATATCGAAATTGGATGTTTTTATGAAAAATTGCTGAGCCAAAAAAACAACAAAGTGAAACTCCTTTTGGAGCCCCCATCGGAGCTGAAACCAAAACCGAACTGGATTTTCCAACCTTTGGCAATAAAATCATGTAAAAAATTGGGAGTCCGGATCTGAAGAGTCAAGCTCAAAAAGTGATTCAATTGACATAGAACATTCCTCCTACAAATTTTTTCAATCAAAATTGCTCGGAAAAATCGTGGATTGATTTTTTGGGGATGAAAATTTATTCCAATGATCAGTCCGGGCTTCGATCATTGGAATGGATTTTCACCCCAAAAAAATCAATCCATGATTTTTCAGAGCATTTTTGAGCTGCGATTAATTTTGGATAAATTTTCATCGCAGAATTAATCGCACGTATTTTTCTAGTTTTTGAGGCTGGAATGATCATTGAATTGGATTTTCATCCCAAATACATAAATCAATGAACGATTTTTACGGGCATTTTTTTGGCTGCGATTAATACTGCGTTGGATTTTCATCGCAGAATTAATCGCACGTAATTTTTGAAATTTGAAAAATCAAGAAGTAGGTTTTACTTGCGTTTTTCTCAAAATTAAACGCTCATAAATTTCGATTCGAGCAAGGTGGAGGAGTGAGATTTGCGCCATTGAAAAGATCGAAGCCTAAAAAAATTCTAGAGAAATTGGGCTATGCATTGCGCTAAATCAGAGCATCACTTAGCCCCTGCAGTTCAAAAACTAGGCAAATACACATACGTGGACTCAGAATGAGTTGCCTACTCACTAAATGGAAGGAGCGCGGTAAGCTATGAAACGCCCTGCATAAGTACTTCGCATAATAAAGCTAATCATCATTTTTACACATCTCGCTTACATTCGCCAGACTAATTTTACACACGCGTATTTTCTACGACCAGGCCGATGAAAAATACCTCGAATATTTCTCCAGGATCCCACATACCATACCAGGGGATCGTGTCAATTAACTTGCATACTCGAACGCCTCACCCAGCTGGAAAAAATTATCATAAAAGCACTCCGCGGACTACACGATGGTGCTACGTGTATGGCAACCCAACCTACATACACGTACCAGGAATTCTTCGTCTCCGGCACCGCATCCTATGCTAATTTCATTACCCGTCCACGTATCGTGTTAAATGAGTTGCATACTTAGTCGCTTAGGGTGCTAAATACTCGCTCATGTACGTCATTTTTATCGAGCTCGAGTAAGGATACGGGAAAAAACTGCCACATACGCCAGAAATTCGTCGTACTCAGCCAATTTGAGGAGAGCGCGAGAAAAAAATCCCCGGTATTTATCGCGCCATTCGACTAATACTACGATAGTACGATATACGCTGAAGATTGAAATATTCATCCCGGGTACCTCGCTCTATACACCTAACGCGATAAATAACTCATTCGTATATAGAACTTGCAAATGATAATCTCGATAAATTGGATTTTTATCTTAATTTTATTGCATACGGCGCTCAAGCTCCATAAATTAAGCTGGTTCGATCGTTGCGAACTATTCGGTTCGCTCCGTCGCATCGTGACCAGGGCTACGTAAACTTTCTTATCGTTTAGCACAGCGCCAAAGGCAAAAGAAAAAACCTCGAGGAATATTTCGTCGTCGCTTGGTAATTTAGACCGCGGACGTATCTGACTAGTTATTTGCATTTTCTTCTTACTCGAAAGCTTCGAGATAGCGATTAATTCGAGCGCGAGGTAAGCAATTAGGAAGCACGATATGGATATCTTGACTAGAGGCGTTTTCCTCTCCGGACTTTTCCACTTTTACAAGGTCAAGACTGAGCAATCTGATGTTGCTTGGCCATTTCTCGCTAGAACTTTCGTAGTACTGAAAGCATTTCGTGTTGAAGAAAATTTCAATGCTACGGGCAACTGAGTGGTAAATTTATGCTCAAATTTTCCTTCTTGATGAAAATTGAGAAAGTTGCGTAGATTCGGAAAGAAAAAATTGAAAAATTTCGATTTGCAACTGAATAAAGTCCAAAAGTCAATTTTTAGTTGAAAAAGCTCATGAAAAAAACTGTATTTTTTGATGAAAGAAAATCTGTCTTTATTGATGAAAAACACTGTATTTTTTGGTGAAAAAAATCGGTACTTTTTGATGAAAAAATCTGTATTTTTTATGGGAAAAAAACTACTTTTCAATGAAAAAAAATCTTTTTTTGGTGGAAAAAATTTGTATTTTATGATGAAAATAATCTGCATTTCTTATGAAAAAACTGTACTTTGTGACGAAAAAAAACTGTACCTACTTTTTAGTGGCCAAAATTTGAATTTTTTGGTGAAATAATCTGAATTTTTGGGTGAAAATAATCTGTATTTTTCATGAAAAAATCTTCATTTTTTGGTGAAATAACCTTCATTTTTTGGTGAAAAAATCTTCATTTTAGGTGAAAAAATCTTCATTTTTTGGTGAAAAAATCTGTATTTTATGATGAAAATAATCTGTATTTTATGATGAAAATAATCTGCATTTTTTATGAAAAAACTGTATTTATTTATGTGACGAAAAAATTTGTATTTTTTAAATGAAAATACTGCATTTTTTATGAAAAAAAACTGTACTTTTTGGTGAAAAAACATTGAATTTTTTGGTGAAATAATCTGTACTTTTCATAAAAAAATCTTCATTTTAAAAAATCCGTATTTTTTATTTTAAAAAAACTGTATTTTTTATTAAAAAAAACTGTACTTGTTGGTGAAAAAAAATCTGAATTTTTTGGTGAAATAATCTAAATTTTTCGGTGAAAATAATCTGTATTTTTCATGAAAAATTTTAAATTTTTGGTGAAAAAAAAACTGTAAGTACATTATTTTCTGATGGGGAAAAACTGAATTTTTCGATTTAAAAAAAATAAGATTTCTTGAAAAAAACTGATTTGTTTTTTATGAAATGTGAAAAAAGTAAAATTGAGATTCATTTCCGATATTTTTTCATGTTTTTAGTTTTGAGAAGAACATTGTATGAATCCACCTCCCTGTTTTTTGCTCCTCATTATCAATTTATTTGAATTTGAAAAATAACCGGTTTCATTGGACATCCGAGTCCATTGTTTTAGAGATTGTCAGAATGCACTCGTAAAATTAGTTGCATTTCAGCAATGGAATTTTTCAACTCCTACGTTTTGCTGAGCGATCCTTTTCATTGGAGTTAATAAAGTTGCATAACCAGTTTGCCGTAAATGAATAATTTCTAAGCATAAGTTCTCAGCCATTGCCAGTCATGCCACTGTCCACTAACATTCAAACCAACTACGAACTAGTATAAGTGTTACTCACCTTCTTCGAATGGTCCAGCAAACATCATTGTCTCCAGCGATCTTCTCCTTGAATTAGCGAATCAGAACCACCGAATTATTTTCCTGAAATCAAAAAAAAAAATTAAAAATTCGACATTGATAACAATAAAATTGCCACAGAAAACTACACAAAAGAAAAATCTCCCGTTTTCAGCATCTAAATCCATTCATCTCGTAAACCGGAACCATATAAATAAAAATTTCCGCAAGATTTTCTTCTTTCAGCTTAATTCGCGATGTTTCTGGGAAACTCTACGCCAAACCCGAAGACAAATGATTTCAGACCGCGACGCGACGTCGAAAATTCCACATAAGAAGCACAAAAAATAGCCAATTACAAATCTCCGATGCATTCATTCGTTTCCCGCGAACCCCCATTAGAATTCACGAGCTCAAAAATTACGTACAAATTCGATTTTGCGGCAATTCAGCTATTTCTTCGAATACTCGTAGTTTCATTATAAAAATACCCATACCGAAAGGCGCAGCGCAGTAGACGAGACAGTAAATAAATACGATTTAATTAACAAGATAAAAATTCAAAAGCACTCCGATTAAATTGCTTGTTCGGCGGATTTTCCTGTTGGAATCGTTCGTTTTTCGATGAAATTCGCGGTTCGTTGTGTCAATTTTTATGGCTTTCAATTTTTCTATTCGAATAATGTTAACAGAGCGATATGACGATGGGCGATAAACTTTGTGAATGAATCTATTTTTAGCGAGGCGTTTTTCCGCGTACCTTTTCCATTTTTGTAACGCCCCTTTGGAGACTTTCGATTGAAAACCTGGCCGTGGAATTATCACAAAAATTGGCGAAAAAGTTGATAAAAATTTGTTGAAAATGTGTAGCAATATCACAAACTTGCTTAAAAATGTCATGAAAATGTTCAACATGAAAAGGCGTCGAAATGTAGAAAAAATATTGAAATTTTCATACGAAAAATTGTTTAAAATTACTTAAGATGGGTAGAATAGTTCAGAATACTGGTTGAAAGTGAAATAAAAAATTCTAAATGTTGAAAAAGTTGTTCAACATTTTATTTTAATAAACGAAAAAAATGTTGGCTCGCCTGCTTTTCAAGTCATCGAATAAACAACATGAACTTTATGAAAATTGTGTAAATCAAAATGTAGTTGGCAGCAATGTCATAATTTTTTTTTGAAAAATTTTATCAAAAATTATTGGAGGTGGCCAAAAAAAATTGGATCAATTTTGATGCGTTTGAGTGAGAAATTTGGATTTCGTAAAAACCAAAAATGTGAGGTGTAGAAAATCAAATCGCAATTTTTTATGGGGTGACTGAGGTTCCCAGCAGATACCAGTACCGGAAAGAGGCAAAAACCAAGTTTTTTTGGAAAATGATTTTTTTTAAGCCTTCTCACTTCCTCAACTCTCCCTCCTCTCTTTGAGCTGGGGAAGGAATTCAACATTTTTTTGGAGGCTTTCCCACGCAAAGTAAGCTACCATTCCAAATTTCGTCAAAAGATCTAAGATGTATTTTTTTTGCTTCAACCTACGATCAATTGCGAAGCCAGGGAGGTTCAAGGAGGCCCCCCCACCCACCCAGGTCAAGAATTAAGGTGAAAAAAAATGCTTTCTGGGGGCATTGAAAATCCAATTTTTTAGGTCAGAATAATTAGCATGGAAGTTGTATGTTCCAAAATTAGATACATTTTCATCAAAGTATTTTTCATAAGTAAGGACTTCATTTTTTCAGTAAAGAAAATTTTGAGGGAAGGGAAAGGGGGTTGAACTTGAAATTTCTCAAAAAGGGTTCGACCGGATAAGGAATGAATTTGGCTCCCTTTCCGATTTTCGATTCAACCCCCCTTCCCCCAAATGGTGCCCCTGGATGTAAAAAATTCTGGAAAAATGTTTGACCCCCCCCCCCACTGGAGTGGGCCGAAAAACCAACAATTTTGATTTTTGAAAAGTTACTCCCACAAAAGTTGTTGTCTGGATAGACTAGAAAAATAGAATAAAAAATTTCAAAATCGATTCATATCTTCCGATCGCGTACGGGCCTTCAATTCTTCGGAAATTGTCAAAAATTCAACATTTTCAGAAATTTTTAAAAAATTAAAAAAAATATCGAAATTTATCAAAATCAATTTTAGAGCTTATTTGGGGCTTATTTAAAGCGAAAAGCACAACTTTTTTGAAAAAATCCATGTTTTCTAGTTTTTTTAAATTTCTCATATTTCTTTACCTCTGAAAAAAAATTTAAAAAGTTATAAAACACTGATTTTTTCAAAAAAAAAATGCCCTTTTTGGTCTAGATAGTCACTACAGAGGCTCCAAAATTAATTTTAGTCAATTTTAAATTTTTTTGAAATTTTGAATTTTTGAAGAATTGAAAGCTCTTGCGCGATCGGAAGATATGAATCGATTTTGAAATTTTTTATTTTATTTTTCTAGTCTATCCAGTCAACAACTTTTGTGGGTGTAACTTTTCGAAAATCAAAATTTTTGGTATTTCGAGTCACCCTACCCCTCACCCCTTCCCTTTCACAGCCATGGTCATTTTATTGCATTATTTTCAAGAATTTTTAATTTCCACAGAACTGAAGCCCCCCCCCCATGAGAAATTTCTAGTTACGCCATTGTCTACTATTCATTATAGACAACTTCTCGGATCTTCAAAACAAATTTTGATGGCGGAGAAATTTCATTTCAAATCCATCATTACATCCAAAATTTCATTCATGTCATTACCTAATTTTTCGGGAGTTTTTCTGTATTTAAAAAGTATGTATGCATTATAAAAAATAGAAAATTTCTTTAAAAAGTTGAATTTCCAAAACATTGTTCAAAAATTGAAAAAAATATTAATAATATTGCTACAAACATTTAAAGTTTTAGATATTGGACAAAAATTGTGTAAAAATTGATAAGAGATCAATTTTTGGAAAAATTGCTCAAAATATCACAGGTGTGAAAAAATGATGTAATTTTTATGAAAACTGAGGGGAAAAACTTTGGAAATGTTATTTTTTCGATATTTTAACCAATTTTTGCATCTAACATTTTCAACATGGTGTCTATAGACTGGATCTAAAAAATGGAAATTCTTGCTATGTATTTTCTGGATTTTTTTGCCATTTTCGTGTAATTTTTCTTGCTTTCAAATTTGCCCAAAAAAGAATCTCTTTTGTAACATTCCATTAAAAAATTCAAGAAAAGGGAAAAATGTTGAAAGTTATTGCTATTTGCAGTAAAATCATTAAATATTTATTTTCTGGTTTCCTTGCTGCAGAGGTGAATTTCTCGCTATTTTCTAGTTTTTCTTGTTTTTATCGCCAGAAACCAAGTTTGAGTAATTTCGATCGGATTTCAAAAATTTTCAAAACATTTCCAACATTTATAAGTGATTTGAACAATTTCAATATTTTTGTGCAATTTTTAACAAACATTTGAACAAATCTTGTATTTTTTCTAAAAACTATTTTGAAAATATTTCAATACCTTTTTTGGTATTTTCAACCTTTTTTTCAGCAATTGGCTACATTTTAATCAATTGTATGCCATTTTAAATATTTTTCTCCAAATTCATAACTTTTTCTTCACAATTTGAACTATTTTTAAAATCCATTACTCCTTTTTTGGTATTTCAAAGTCATTTTTAACATTCCTCGTTGTCGACCGTTTTTAAACAACATTTAGCTCGAGGAAGGTCTATCGTCGATATTAATTCGAGAAGACAGCGCCGTCCACCCCCTCCGCGTCTTGTTTATCGTATACAAATCCGGCAATTTAATTTATCCAACTCCTTAATTGCGATTGTTCGATTTTACCTCGAGTTTCGTACAGCCGAGGGCTGGCTGCCGGCTGGGTCGGGGCGCACGGTGAATTGTGAAAAATGCGAAATGTCACTTAATATTAAAAATATAGCTTTCGAGCACGCTCTTTCTCCACGTACACATAAGCAAAGTTTACCATAAAAATTTGTTCATGACTTCGATAATCTACCTGCGTAGAGAAAAAAACCCGAACTTGTTTCTTCTCTTCTTTTTTTTTTCGAAAATAAATACCAGAAAAAAAATACCCAGGAGCACGCGAACTTATAGTCGGTCGAGTTCGACTCGCCGACGAGATGGTACCGTATTTATCTCTTTCTTCGACGATACCGGTAACGTTTTTCTATATTAAAAATAAACGATCTCGGAACCGCGTTTAAGTATTATTTATTGTCGTCTTAATCATATTCGTGGAATAAAAAAACAGCCAAATCCCTCATCTCCCCGAAACACATTACTCGAGCTTTTTTCCAAGCACATCGCACCGTCGAGATATTTACTCCATTAACGCCACGCCGCCGCGACTTCACGTCCGCGCGGAGTTTACTTTTATTTAGCTCGATCGAATCTACAACGTCGTTCCAGTCTAATTACCGGGTCGTTTTGTCCATCGATATCCCTCCGCATAATGAGTTTTGAATATTTATGCCGCAGCGTCGATCGAACGCCATTGTTTGACAGCTTAGGTTAGATTGACCGGCGTTAATTAAATTTATCCTTCGTATAAATAATAAAATATTACGCGAGGATGTGAAACTAGACTGGCACGGAGGCGAAAAAAGCGAAAAAAATTACGTCGACCAAATGTGACGTAATTTTGTACCTTTTGACGAGGATCGTACACGAGACACGACCGGGGTTCAAATATGCGACACGTTAATTCGCTGATGATACTGACGCGGTAGATATTCGTAGTCGTAAGTGTAGCATAGGTACTTGACGTAATAAGCTGACTAGACTATTTCCAGTCGAGTACATACCAACTGTATATCTTTTAACTGAATCTTGGAGATTTTGAAACTTTATACTCTCGTCGTCTCGAATAAGTGGCCATTGATTCGACCGTACAATTTGTATATAACTTTCATAATATTACGACTCGAGTGCATACCTATCTTGAAGAGATTGCTCTTTCTTTTTTCTTTCTTTTTTTTCTCCATATAACGCCACAATTGATATTCTCGAGTTGACGAGTTTTTTTTATTCAATTCTTAAGGACTTCTGGTTCGTTATATGCGCTTATTGAATACAGATATGAAACTTTTATCAGAAAGATTATCTCGACGGTACTTCTTCATTTATTTTCCATCTGGGAGTAAACTTGACGAAAAATCGAAAAATGGGGGGAAAATAATTGAAAAATGTATCAAGTATAAATTAACACTCTTCAGACACTGAGATCAAAAAATCACACGATTCAATTCAATGATGTTTTTGATCCGATTTCTTAAAAAGAAATTCAACTATTTACGATATTTTTCTTACAAGGGAGGTAATCCAATTCGAAAGTAGAGTTTTGAGCCGAAATAAAAATAAATTGAAAGTAATCATAAAATAATTCCATATCCAAAATTTCAGGTGCCGAAGTTGATCTTTCAAATTTTGGAAAATTTTTGAAATTTAAAAATTACCTCATCGCCCTGCAAAATATTAAAATTTGATCCAATCAAAAAAAAAAAAGTTAAAATTTGGTATATACCCGATTTTTGAACTCCCAAATTGACTGGAATTGGTTTCAAGACATTTCGAAGCCTCCAGAAAATTTTGGAATTTTTCAGCACTCGAGATAAGCCCATAAAAATGGTCCATATGAGCTTTAGCACCTATAATCTTGAATTACCCATATTGGCAACTGAGGTCGAAAAAAAGTACTTTTTACCTCAATACGTACGCTGTCATGCATGTCTTACAATTTTTCCAGGAAAATTTCTGCCAAAAAATATAGATTTGAACTGGAAGTTACAAATTTTGGAAAATCGTACTCGAATCGATCAAATAGGTCACTAATATACGTTATTCGCGATTATTGGTGCTAAAGTTCATTTGAACCATTTTTAGGAGCTTTTTTTCAACGCTGAACAAATTCCAAAACTTTCTGGAGGCTCCGAAATGTCTTGAAACCACTTCCATTCGCTTCAAGAGGTCGAAAATAGAGTATAATACCATAGAGTAAATGATAATACCAAATTTCAGCTTTTTTCGTTGATTAAATTTAATTTTCATATTTTGCAGTGCGATCAGGTAATTTTGAAATTTCAATGATTCGAAAAAATTTGAGAATACAACTTCAGTACCTGAAATTTTGGATATGAAGTTTCTTTATGATGTACTTTTGATTTATTTTTGTTTCGGTTCAAAATTTTACTTCGATTTCAGATACCTCTGGTTATTAATAATTTCTTGAAATGATTCGACTCAACGAAGGTATCGACCACCATGAGCAAACATTAGCACACTTTCTTTCGTGAATTCAAACGTCAATTCAAGTTGCCCACAGTATTTCAGAAATGATTTTCCCTCACTTTTTCAGCTTTTCCAGACTAATTTTTCCAAATTTTCGAGACCGTTTACACATGATATTTATCAAACAAGGGAGGAGGAGATTTTTAAATTCTGTCCACGTGATAGTAATCAATGGCATCCGTACGTCCCCCTCCCAAAAAAAAAAATTATAGCATTTTCAGAGTGTCTCATAGAAATTGTAAAACTAAAAAGTACGACTTCTGTACGATTGAATTTCTATTTTAGAAAGTATGACCTTTTTTAAAATTGTAAAAATTTTAAAGAGAGGGTGAAATTATTCATGTGAATTTTTTTGAATTTTTTGAATGGTCTGAGCGATGAAGAACTGAAAATAATGTGTTTTTCGAGAAAAATTTTTCTAAAATAATGATTCATGTCGAATATAAAAATTGATAATCGTAATTTCTGGATAACCATGTTCTCTGACCAGGGACAGAAACTTTTTTTCAAAATTAATTTCTGTGTGTTTTCCAAATGTTTTAGGTAATTTTTATCAAATTTCTTAGGACTTTCATTCAAATTTCTCAAGTAGTGAACAAAATGTGGTGAGTAGGAGTAATGATAATCATCATAAGCACTCAAATTTTCTATAAAGCATACAATTTTTTCGAAAAAATTGAAATTTAAAAAAAAATTAAATTTTTTGTTTGTTTTGAAAATGCTACCTAGGTAGGTATTTGAAAAAATGTAATTTTTTCAAAAGAAACACTCGACTTTTTTTTTCAATTTTTCGATTTTTTATTCCAATTTTGAATAAACATGCTGGATAATTTATTTAATTGTGTTTGAATAGCAAAATTTATCCAGCCCGAATGAAGCTGAGGTAACATTTTTTTTAAAAAAGAATGTTCGAATCGTGAAAATGGTAATTTTAAAAAACATTTTACAAATCATTTTCGATCTTTAGTAAACGAGAGGAAAATAGAAAAAATGATGAATTTTTACTTCTAGTCAGAATTGTGACTAGGCATCATAGCGAAATTTTTGAAGAAAAAGTAACTTTCAGTAACTTTTTTTGAGCAAAAAGTAACCAAAAAGTAACCAAAAAGTAACCAAAAGTAACCAAAAATTCAATTTTTTTCGGGCGCAATTTTTTTACAGTTTACTGGGGGGGGGGCACTTTTTTTGTAGTTTTCTGTAAATATTTCAAAGATAAATGAACTGAAAAGACGTGAATAATTTCATTTATATTAAATTCCTTCGTCAAAACAACAAAAAAACTAGCAAAAGTCTGGTTTTTATTCTTCTCTTGAAGAATTTTGAAAAATAACAATTTCTACGTGAAAATTTGAATTTTCGCCTGGAAGTGCGAAGAAAAAGTGACTTTTGAGGGGAAAAAAGTAACCAAAAGTGACCGAGTCGAAAAAAGTGACAAACACCCTAGAAAAGTGACCAGCTATGATGCCTGTGTGACTTTTGTATTGCCTTGTAAAATAAAGGAAAGTGAGCCTTTTTTTTTGTTGAAAAATTCATAATTTAATGAACGTGAAAACATGCATTCAAATATCAAATTATTTTATTTAACCCTGCTATGGTCGCATCATGAGGGAATCCCTCAGTTGTTACACATTTGGTCGCATCATGAGGGAATCCCTCAGTTGTTATATACGCCTCCGCATACCACTCAAGATTTTATAAAATCTCTTCAAAAAGTAAATTATCAATTTACAACGCGCAATTTGGTGTAAAAAACGAACCATTAAAAAAAAAAAAAATTTTACGAAAAAAGCATTGAAAAAATATTTTTGAAGGAAAAAAATTCAAAAAAATTATTTTGGTGGCGGGATTCGAACCCGAGACCCCTGGCTGGACAAGCTGTCGCATTATGTGTAAGTATGTACACGTAGCGACGCCGAATCTTCTCACTATCCCCACCAGCACTCACCAACTAGGCAAAAAAGACCATATGTGACGACTGAGGGATTCCCTCATAATGCGACCAAATAAGTAACAACTGAGGGATTCCCTCATGATGCGACCATTTATGTTACTGCTGGCATGCGACTGTAGCAGGGTTAACATGATTGACAAACAGGAATGCACCCAGGGGGGCCTCAAAGCGCTTGCCCCTCCCCCCTTAATTTCGGCAAGGAGATTTTTTTATCATAAAAATGGATTTTTTTTAAATTTTCGCCCTCCCTTCGATCCGGTAGTTTTTTAGTAACTATTTCTTAAATGAACATACTAATCTTTAAATTTGAATCAGTTTAATTCGTAAAAATTCTGTCTTCTAATCAGTAATAGAATTTTCATCGAAAATTAGTGATTTTTCACTGATTTTTTGGTCAGAAATTACTAATATCACAGTCAATGTCCCATTTATCAGAAAAAATTAGTAATTTTGACTAAAAAAATCATTACATAAATGTCGTCATTTTTCAATTTTTCTTCGCTGAAATCTGTAGGAATATATAATTGACCAACTGAAAATACCCCCAACTACCACAACCTCACTGAATTAACAGGATACTTCACTTTTTCATTGAATTTTGACCCTCTCCATTTTTTTTTAAAATCTGAGCCCCCCCCCCGCCTTACACAATTTCTGGGGGCACCTATGTTGACAAATTCCAAATCAAAGGAGCCACATCTATTAGGGAATAAAAGAATTTGGCCCAAACGGAACGAGGGAAAAATTTCGTTGGAAAATTTATTACCTATGATAAAATGAACAGAGAAACACTTTCCAAGTGACTTATCCTTCTATGATTTTTTACGAAATTCCCGGACTTTTGCAGGTTTTTTAGAAAATGCTCCCCCTCGGGTCATTCTTGCCATACCTTGAGTCGTATCAAAAACAACACCATCGTCAAACCCTTAGAAAACAACCTTCACTCCTGCTCCGCCGAATGATCCATTCATATGAATTCAAACCACCCAACACTCGCTCGTGTACATCTTGACATCAATGACACAACACAACATCCGAAGAAAACCAACCCCTAAAAATAGTAAAAAGGAGCAAACGGAGCAGTCCGAGGTTCACAAAAAGTTAACCACGGTGTGAGAAGCTCATTCAAAGCGACTATTTAACACATTCGCGGGGCGAAACCTTCGCCATTCTATTTTTGAAAACGCTAAAACAACATTTACACCGAGCGAAAAACGACACTTAATTACGACTAGACGAATGCTCGCTTTAAATCTTCCATTATAACGTATCCACTCGTTTAGAAACTTCTGGCATACAACGTTTACGTTAGCTCTCGCAGCGCACAAGACAAATAACACAGTTTGCATTCATATCGTATACACCGGCAGACAAAAAGTACACATAAAGAGAAATAAAGCTTAAAAGTTGCGAATAAAAACGGAGAAAACAACCGTTAAATTCGCCAGTTAAAAATCATCTCCTAACGTTCTCGCGGCATTTACGTACCTATATCTACGCACCCCCCCCCCTCGAAAAACTGTTTCCCAAATTTTAACCTTCTTGTACACTAGTTCCTAATTATTTTTGCCAAAAATGGTCTTTCCACGACCCAAGTCCAAATTTATTCTAAGTTCGATTTTTTTCAATTTCTCTAATTTTAATTTTTTTATCAAAAATGTATTCAATTCCAACAGTAAAATGTTTTGAAATTTAAATTTTCTTGAAATTTTTTCAACTTTGATTTCTTAAAATTTTTTACAATTCCATATTTTTACCATTATTTAAAATTTCTTACACCAACTTATTGAATTGGAGGAAATTTTTGAAAATTTTTTAATTAGAATTTTAAAGTTGAAAAAAAATTTTGGGAAAAATTTTAAAATTACTGGAAATAATTTTTGAGAAAGAAGAACTTTTAGAAATAAATGAAATTGAAAATTTTTTTTAAATTAACGTTCGAAAAATTTTCAACACTAAAATTGTTTTCTTCAAACTTGAAACTTTGTCCCAATAATTTCAAAATTTTCATCAATTTTTTTTTTTCAACTTCGAATTTAAAAAAAAAACTATACTTCATGTTTTTCCTTCAACTCAACATTTGGAAGAAATTTTACATTTTAAAACTCAAAACTGGAGAAATTTTGAAAAAATTTCAATTAAAAAAATTCTACGATTGGAAAAATGTTCAAATTGAACACGATTTTGAAAAAAAATGGAATTGGGAAAATCGCAATTTTTATTGAGCTTGGAAAAAATTCGGACTTACGACAGTAGAAATCCCATTTTCAGCAAAAACAATTAGGAGCTAGTTTCCAGTACTTGTAAGCGTATCAAGATGCAAACTGAATTAAAACGTTTCCAACCTATTATCTTCGCGTAATTTGCCGACTCGAGTCGTTATACGTAAGTAGGTATAGTACAAATAGACATACGCGGCGTATACAAACTTACAAACATATAACGAGAATTGCCAACATTAACAGATTACTCGTGAAGAATCGTTTCGTTACGTTATATGTACTTAATCTTCGCGAGTAGGCGCAGGTATACCTTCGTATAATTAAATTAACTTTTCGCCGAAAAACGTTTAAACGCGTAAATTAATTTCTCTAATTATACTCGTTAGACGAGTTCGTATTGAAAAATTTGAGCGAAACGTGCACCCACGTCCAATTTCCTACCCATCGGGAACTTGCCACCTGTTTAAAATATATTTTTCGCCGGTTCCTGTAGCACCATCGCTCACAAAATCCACACCTTTTCCAGTCTCGAGGCGAATTACAAGATCCATGAATAGGAAAACAGAAGAGAAAAAACGCGCCTCTTCGAATAAATTGTTTTTCTTTTAGGTCGTCCGTTTGTTCGCTATGGTACGTCGTCTACACAGTAGAAATCCACTTGAAATTTTAATCAAGCGAAACTGCTACCCTGAAACGATCCTTCGTCGTGGTCGTTTGGGATGTATAAGTATACGTTACGTATCAGTACCGAGACCGCGTCCGATATGAATTCGATATAACGACCTGCGATAAATTTTATTTTTTCTCATTTCATTCGGTCGTAGAATTTTTTCCACGTCCGATACCCGATAAAGGTTCGAGTTCGTGATAGATGAAGAAATTCTATGAATACTGCGAGCCACATATTTCTGGCATAAATTCAGAGATTGATCCGAATCGACATCTAGAAGTTTGAATTGTTGTCAATTTTCGATAATATCAAATTTTTAAAAATAAAATTGCGTTATTTTGCGATTTACGACGCAATTACCATAATTTTACGAATAATTACAGATATTTACAATGATTGAGAAGTAATTAGTATTCATTTACTGAAATTTCACCATTTTTAGTTGTTATTTACCGTAATTCGCACGTAATTAATGATTATTTACCTCATTTTATCAAATTACTGGTGAATTACCGCAATACGTAGGTAATAATCGGTAATTTACCAGAATTTTACCTCATTACTTGAAGTTTATCAGATATAATTTACCGTAATTACCAGTAATATACCGAACTTGTACTACAGCTGACATCACTGAAAATTTCAGGTATACTCTACGATCATTACTATTTCCAGTAATTTACCATACTTTTACCATATCAATAGAAATATACCACGAATAGCTTATAATCATTAATCATTTACCGTACTGTAATTCCTAGTAATTTACTGTAATTTCCAAGTCATTACGGTTAATCAACTGTAATTACCGGTAACTAATTGTAACTGCTGGAAGGTAACTCCGTGGAAAGCATTCGTGAAGACGATTTCAACCATATATGTACATATAAAATTTTGAATTTTAGCACAAAATTTTTCAAGTTGAAAAATTCCGGAAAAATCATTGATGTCGCGAGGAAAAAGTTATTGGATTTTTGTCGAAAGTGATCCAAAATTTAAAAAATTAATGCATGGTTGAACTTTTTTTCGTTTGTGCTTCACGATGAGCTTAAACTTTCGAATTTTTGCACATAATTTTAAGAGTTAACAATTTCTGGATAAATTATTGGGCATCGCTGGCATTTTTATTTTGTAATTACACGTAAGCGACCAAATTACTGTTAAATAATTGAAATTATTTGTAACTAACCTCAATTACTTGTAACTACTTGTAATTACTGAAAATTACCCAAAATTACCAATAATCAACTGTAATTACCTTAATTAACCGTAATTTCTTATAATTACCGGTAATTATCCGTAATTACTGTTAATTACTGGTAATTACCCGTAATTACTTTAATTAGCCGTAATTACTGGTAATTACCCGTTATTGATGTTAATTAACCATGATTACCGAGAAGTGGTAAATAACCACAATTACTCATAACTGGTTGTAATTATTTGTAATTGACTGTAATTACTGGTAAATGTTGGTAATAACTGGTAATTGGCCGTAATTACTGGTAAATTAATTATAAATATAATTATTATTTTTAATTTTCATCAAAACTAAAACTAAAATGATTAATACCGGTATTTCACCTCACTTCAATGTGCAAATTTTGCACGAATGAGGGGACAGGGGAGGTAAATAACCCCCCCCCCCTTTTAATGGGTTCGGACTACATGGTCCATTAGCCCAGCCCTATAACAACACAGCATGAATTAGTAGATGAACAAATCAGAAACGAATTACATTGTCAGTGAGGACTGTGACCCTCTGTAAAAAAATCGCCTATTAACTGGTATACTAATTCATCACTTGGATAACCAAGGAGGGACAAGGCAGAGAAAGGAGCCGGAATGCCTATAGCCAATATCTTTTTATAAAATTTAGTTCTTAATCTATGAAGAGGAGGACACTCAAACAAAATATGATTTAGATCACAGCTGACTTACTTACCAAATACTTAATAACTTTGATAATCAAACTTATCCAACAGTGGGGTTAGGGAAAGGATGAGGGGAAGCGGAGTGGAGTGGGAAAGATGCATATTAGATAAAAACCCAACGCAAGTACGAATCGAAGTCCAGATTAAGAGAAAGATGGTTTGAATGCAAGGTGAACAACATTAGGCATTTACGTATCGAGCAAGTCATTTTTAAAACACTTTTATGCTCGATGTTTCGAATATCTCCCTCGAAATCAAATTGTACGCCTCGAGGTTAGTTATTACTAGTAAATGTTAGTAATTACCGGTAATTTTAAGTAATTACCTGTAATTGTAAGTAATTACCTGTAATTTTAAGTAATTTCCTGTAATTAATTAACCGTAATTGTAAGTAATTACCGGTAATTCTTAGTAATTACGGGTAAATGTTGTTAATTACTGATAATTTCTGATAATTACGGGTAATTGTCAGTAATCACCGGTAATTGTCGGTAATTACAGGTAATTGTCGGTAATTACATGTATTTGTGAGTAATTACCTATAATTGTGAGTAATTACCTGTAATTAATTACCCGTAATTGTAAGTGATTACAGGTAATTGTAAGTGATTACAGGTAACTGTGAGTAATTACCTGTAATTGTGAGTAATTACCTGTAATTGTGAGTAATTACCTGTAATTGTGAGTAATTACCTGTAATTGTGAGTAATTACCTGTAATTGTGAGTAATCACCTGTAATTGTGAGTAATCACCTGTAATTGTGAGTAATCACCTGTAATTGTGAGTAATCACCTGTAATTGTGAGTAATCACCTGTAATTGTGAGTAATCACCTGTAATTGTAAGTAATTAATTGTAATTGTAAGTGATTACCTGCAATTAATTACCTGTAATTGTAAGTAATTACCGGTAATTGTAAGTAATTACCGGTAATTGTAAGTAATTACCGGTAATTCTTAGTAATTACCGGTAATTCTTAGTAATTACAGGTAAATGTTGGTAATTACGGGTAAATGTTAGTAATTACTGATAATTACGGGTAATTGTCAGTAATCGCCGGTAATTATCGGTAATTACAGGTAATTGTCAGTAATTACAGGTATTTGTCAGTAATTACCAGTAATTGTTGGTAATTAACCGTAATTACACCTAGGTTATGGTAATCACACCGTAGTTAAAAGTAATCAATGATAATCAAATTGTCATTACCAGTAAAAAATGGTAATCACACCGTAATTACCAGTAATTAATGGAAATCCCACCGTAATCACAAGTAATTAAAGGAAATCACACCATAATTACAAGTAATGAATGGTAATAACACAGTATTTTGCAAATATATTGCAATAATTACCCAGTTTGAGTCAGTGATATCGCTCATTGTGCTGATTTAAGACCAATGAAAATTCACTTCAAGCTCACATCAACACTACATTCATAATCTATGCATTATTACCAGTAATACTGATCCATAACGACAGTAATAACAGTAATTATCGGTCATTGATCAAAATCCACATCAAATTTAGTCGTTTTCCAGTAAATATCAAAAGTAATCAAAAAATAAATGACCTCTCAGATTTCAACGTAAATTCTAATGATTTTATAGACACTTGGAAACCCACATGACATTTTTTTTGTTTCCAATGCCAAAAAAGGTATTTTTTCCATCGACGAAACTCTGTAGTGAAAAATCAACCCAGCCAAGAAACGAATACAAACCGCGAACTTGTATCCGTGTAGTATTTACGCGATACTCGAGAAACGAATTAATCATACCCTCTCGCGTGCATTTAGAATTACCCGCAATACGAAACACTACACAGAGTTATCGTTACCGGTGTTGTTGAACGGGGGTTTTTCTCGAAAACGACGGCGAACGAGAGAGAAACAAGATCGCGCACAAAGAAAAGCATTAAATTTCAATTACGAAAACACCGCTAGAACGAATTTCGTCTGACCATTTTTCTCGCGGGCGTGGAGAGCCGAGCGAAACCGACCGACGACTGAAATTAGAAAACAGTTAAAAAGTTGTTAGTTTTCCCACCTGTTACAAACTTTATTCGCAGCGTAAATACCAACTCGACTCGCCTTTATTATAAATACTTTCCCAAGAAAAGGTTTCATTTTTCAGACTCGTTACATAACATATACGAAAACGAAATAAATTTCCCGAACCCGGGCCAACAAACAACGGTGACCTAAATTTCAAGCGAATGGGGTTTGCTCCGTGTCGAGCTCTGCACAACTCGTACACCCGTATTAATCGTCCTCTTCTAATAATACCATCATAAGCGTGCGAATTTCCAAGCCGCATCGAAAAACGAAAAAAAATAAGGCATACGGTATGGAAATTCCTCGTTAACGAATCATTCCTACGTATGCTTCGCTATTTAATGGAACGCCTCGAGTTTCGTCTCGACTGTAAATTTATATTCTTGACGCGAACGTCGAGCGGTGTGTTTGTCGGGGTGTGGAAAATATTTCAAAATTCAAGCATTCGGTTTTTCTCATGGTTCGGGGTCGAAGGTGGTGGCGGCTCGACGCCGACATATGTTCGCTGAAAACTTTCGCCTCGAGGAATTCGGCGCGTGAAGAGAAAATGTGTACAGGACGATTAAGCAAAGCTTTCGGTTTAGCGGTTTTGTTCGTGAAAATCTACTGGAAAATGAGAGTGTTTGCTTGCTGCGTGTGTTTTGACCTATGGATTTTTGCTTTTTTGTTCCAACAGGCGCATTATGTTTAAGAAATGTGATCATATCAATGCCGGATGCGGTAGAAAGGGATGAAAAGGTGCGATTAATATGTCGATACAATCTCGAAGGTGAAACGCTCTACACGTTGAAATGGTACAAAGGCGAACAAGAATTTTACCGGTTTACCCCCAAAGAATCTCCGTCAATAAAGGTATTCAAAGTTAAAGGATATCCGGATCTCGAAGTAGTGGTAAGTAATCGAGTATACTGAAGCACTTAGATAACACTGCACATGCACCTCCTAAAGGATCGATATCACTTTAATTAATTCACTTTGCAGAGGGAAGAATCTAATGGCGAACAAGTCACCCTTAAGAGAGCAGTACGAAGTATATCGGGTCGTTATAGCTGCGAAGTGACCACAGATTCGCCTTCGTTTCATGCTGTCAGTGGACACGCTGAATTACGAGTTGTAGGTAAGTGTATGGGGAAAAAAAATCAAAATATTTACCCATACTTTAGATGTGTAAAATCCACAACACATTCCTGACTAAGCTTTATACTTTCAAAATCGAAAATCAAATCAATTAAAACGAATTCCGCTCGTTTTATCGTATTTATCGCTTCAATTAACTGGTATTAAATGAATGCATTTTGGTATTTCCTTCGTAACCTTTGTTATACTACTTTGTGTTCCGTGTACTTTAAATTCGAAACGATTTTCCACAATACGATGGAAATACCGCCACAAATCCGTCCCTGCTCCTTGCGTCTCTCATTGTTCGAACCGAAAAACGTTTCATAACTTATTTAAAACGTGTTTGAATTCTCAACAGATTAAAAACGCAAATGGAAACCATATTACATGGTGTATAATGCGTATAATATTTCGAACAGAGGAAAACAAAACCATCAAATGCACAACATATCTGCGTCATTCAACAAGGTGGTTGTTATTTATACCAATGGAGATATATTTTCGGTTATCATCCCTTCCTCTCACGCCTCCACCCTTCTACCAGCAAACTAATTATGTTTGCAAGAAAATTATTTTTGTTCCATTTCAGACACCTAAATTTAGTCCAAGTATGCAGTAGTTACATACAATGAGGGCCCAAAATACAAAAAAAAAGAAAGAAATTCTTAAAATAAAAAAAATGTACCTAATTTTGAGTAAGGGAACCTGAGGCAGGACGCACCAACCTGGACCAAATATTCTGCCAAAGGGTATGGCCGGAAAAGGGGTGAATTTGGCCCCAGGCGCTTTTGGGCTCTTAAGCACCTCAAGTTGTGTATATTGACTAGAAATAATTTTTCACTAAATTTTGAACCCCTACCCCCTCTCATTCGGAGCTATGGCCAATTTATTGCATCATTTTCAAGAATTTTTAATTTCAGGGCTATTCCATACTAAAACGGACCAAAAATGAAGTCGGGTCTTCCGATTTCGCTCAATTTTTTTTTACGAGTTCCCCTTGGTGGTCTATTCACAAAACCACGATCATTTTTTTTCTAACCCTCAAGGGGGAGGGGGGCAGGCCTCGAAAATTTCATGCAATTTCGATTTTTAGCAAAACGGCTCAACTTTGAAGGCTCATATCTCGAGATAGGTGGTACTTGGGAGAACACTGTTTGCAGGGTCGGAAAGAGAATTGATGGGAGATTCAAACGCGATAATAACATTTTGAAAAGCTCAAAGTTGAACTTTGGCAGTGAAAGCTCAACTTTCATGACGAAAACAAAGTATGAAAGCTACCATTTAAAAATCTGAAAAAATTACTGCGAGTAGTGCTTTTCACCCTCTCTTCAACCAACAAATTTTCAAGATGGAGTCTCTGAACCCCTGGGGGGTAGAGGGGTCCACAATTTTGACCAAAATTCAAAAAAATCGAAAAAGTGGAGTAACCCATCGATTACCACTAATTCGAGGGCGCTGATTTCGAATATGTACTTGGTTTTTTGATTCGACCCCTCTGAACCCCCTTCAGCCCCCTTGATGGGGTCAAAATTCAAAAAAATGAAAAATAACGTGTGGCATATCGTTTGATAGGTTTTTGAGGGCCCTGAGTTCGAATATTTACTTATTTTTTGGATTTGACCCTCCAGTGTCCCCCTAGCCCCCTCCCAATTTTGGGAAAAAGTATGTTAAGGAATGAAAATATCGTGTGACGTATCGATTCCAACTAATGTGAGGGCGTAGAATTCGAATATCGACTTACTTTTGTGATCTGAGGACTTCCTCCCCCGTGCGCTGACCCACCCCCCTCCAGTAATAGCAACAACACTCCTAAAAACTCGATTTTGTATTCCCTAATAGTGTAGCATTTAAGTTCACTTCATCGAATATGTTTATACCACTTCACTTTTGAAATTTTATTAAATAATAGTTCGTTACTAGAATTCCAGGCTTTATTTCTATATTGCATACATATACGAGTCCATATTTAAACAGCAAATGAGTAAAAAAATACGGTGGAGGGGGGTGGGTCAGCGCACGGGGGAGGAAGTCCTCAGATCACAAAAGTAAGTCGATATTCGAATTCTACGCCCTCACACATTAGTTGGAATCGATACGTCACACGATATTTTCATTCCTTAACATACTTTTTCCCAAAATTGGGGGGGGGGGGCTAGGGGGACACTGGAGGGTCAAATCCAAAAAATAAGTAAATATTCGAACTCAGGGCCCTCAAAAACCTATCAAACGATATGCCACACGTTATTTTTCATTTTTTTGAATTTTGACCCCATCAAGGGGGCTGAAGGGGGGTTCAGAGGGGTCGAATCAAAAAACCAAGTACATATTCGAAATCAGCGCCCTCGAATTAGTGGTAATCGATGGGTTACTCCACTTTTTCGATTTTTTTGAATTTTGGTCAAAATTGTGGACCCCTCTACCCCCCAGGGGTTCAGAGACTCCATCTTGAAAATTTGTTGGTTGAAGAGAGGGTGAAAAGCACTACTCGCAGTAATTTTTTCAGATTTTTAAATGGTAGCTTTCATACTTTGTTTTCGTCATGAAAGTTGAGCTTTCACTGCCAAAGTTCAACTTTGAGCTTTTCAAAATGTTATTATCGCGTTTGAATCTCCCATCAATTCTCTTTCCGACCCTGCAAACAGTGTTCTCCCAAGTACCATCTATCTCGAGATATGAGCCTTCAAAGTTGAGCCGTTTTGCTAAAAATCGAAATTGCATGAAATTTTCGAGGCCTGCCCCCCGCCCCTTTGAGGGTTAGAAAAAAAATGATCGTGGTTTTGTGAATAGACCACCAAGGGGAACTCGTAAAAAAAATTTGAGCGAAATCGGAAGACCCGACTTCATTTTTGGTCCGTTTTAGTATGGAATAGCCCTTCAACGGAAGTGAAGGAAATTTTCTGTTCTTTGGCACAAAGTTACATCTGGTAGAGGTGTATTCATGATAATTTTTTCAACAATTTCGGTGCACTCCTTCACGTTTTTTCGGTCATTTGAAGTGTTCAATGGTAAAAAATACCATATGAGCGAAGAGCGACCACCCTGGAAAAATTTCTGAAAAATACGTTTTTTTATGTAGAATTTTACTGTGTAAGTATTTTGTTTTGGCGATTTCTTTGAACTAAAGGCCGAAAATCGCGAAAAAACGCTCAGAAATGTTATTTTAGCCGATTTTTTAAATTTTGAGCGTTTTATGCAGAAAGAAATGACCAAATAAGGAAACCAATTCCATATTCGTGTTCAGCAGGTCAAAATACCCCGATAAACACCCTTTTCGCAATAGGTTTGATTAAAATTTCAAAATTCAACTTTTTCAATGATTTTTTATGGAAAAAAGTGAATTTCTAGACTTCTAGTCTATATTGTATGCCCGATTATCGTTCAAAAAAAAATTTTTGTTCGGGGACTAAAAAATTTTGTCTGTAAAAAATACTCACAGACGCCCTCGTTCAAAAAATGCAATGTTCCCAACCCCAAGTCACTGGGCTCACCCCCCCCCGGGACGCTTAAAAATCAAATTTTTAGCGCTGTGAGTACTTTTTGAGGACTATGGGAACATTATATTTTTGGAAAAGGCTTTTATCACTGATTAAGAAAAAAAAATGAAAAAAAATGTTCTCACACTTCGGAAAATGGGCTGCAGTACCACCCCCCCCCCCAGGTGGTGCGAAACATCACTTTATTGTGTATATTTTCGTAATTTTAGTGTGGAACATTTATTATGGTACTGTTGTAAGTTCATGAACGATATCACCTCCCCTCCTCCCCCAACCCTTGAAAGAGGGCCCACCCCCTATGGCAATATTTTTCACATTCACTCGACCAGAAATTTTATTATGGGAGGGGGATGAAGCATGGGGGAAACCATCAAATCCATGCATGAAGGCTATGCACCAAAATGGATTTTTTTCAGTGAGATGAAAGGTAAATGCTTGAACTTCAATTTGTTGTAAAAATCAGATGATTTGCTCAAATTGATTAGATTTGGCAGACGATTTGGTCTAGGTTGATGCATCCAGCTCCAAGTTGCCTGACATACTTGTAAAAATAATTTTTAAAAAAATCAAGCATTTTTCAAAACAGTTTTATTAAATTAAAAAAGTTTATTTATTTCATTTTTAACCCATTTTCCAAAAACCATTTTTCCAACCCCCATAAACTTTCCCCCCTTTCTCTTTGGAAACTATTTTCGACTTGATCGACGGTGGTTGGAAGCCTGCCATTTCTACAGGCCCCTTTAAAATTTTTCTTTAAAAGTTTTGTACGGTTGCTAATTGTGATGTTCCGATGTCTTCAAATTCGAAATGTACTTCTATTGATTGGGAGAAAAAATTGGTCCAATCACTTGACGAAAAAATAATAGATTCGAGTTCAGAATATCAGAATATCACAATTAAAAATTGACTGCACTGACATACGAAATTTTCAAAGAAAAATTTTAATTTTTTATTTCTGATGATTGAAAACGTGTATTTTTCAAAGATGAAAAAATTAATTCGAGGTCAACGTAAACTCCATAGTGTAGCATGCCACGAAGGGAAACTGGCTGCACAGACATACAAAATTTTCGAAAAAAAATTTCGAAATATACTTTCAGTGATTGAAAAAAAAAATACATAATATTTTCAGGCGAAAAAATAATCAATTCAAAGTTGATATAATTCCGTATTTTGGAATTTTATGATTTGCTGTTGGCTGCACAGGTGTACAAAATTTTCATATTTTTTTTTCAAAATTCACTTCCGTGATTGAAAAAGATTTTTGTTCACTTACTCGATGAAAAAAAAACATTCCAGCTTAGTGATAATTCTATATTATTGAAATATTACAATCTGCAACTTTTCAACCCCCTGGAAGCAGTCAGAGTTTTGATTGGAGAGGGATGGCGATGGTTTAGGGAGATGTAGAAACTCAAATCGCATTTTCAAGTCCTACGAAGGCTTCTCACACAATTTTTATTGGCTAAAAAACGCGAAAACAGCGTTTTTTTCAAAAGGAGGTGCACTTTGAGTACCTCCTGCTCCCCTCCCCTTGCCCCTCAAGGGTTCAAAATTTTTTTGTGAAGTCTCCCACTCAAAGTAAACCACCCCACCAAATTTGGTCAAAATCCAAGATACTTTTTTTTTCGATCCACCCTAACCAATAGTGACCTTTTGACCAAAAAAGGGACTTTTAGTGACCAACCCTGAAAATAGGAGACAAGTTACTAAAAAAGGTGACTCTGTTTCATGCCTGAGTTTTTGCAAATATTTGGCTCATTTTGCGATTTTGGACAATTTCAATTCGAAAATTTTGTAATTTCAAGTCGAAAATGTCTGATAACATAAAAATATCTATATTTTCTTTCTTGTTGAAATTATTTTTTGATAATTAAAAATGTTGCAAGCAAGAAATTCCTGAAGATATTATATGCCCTTCTCCTCTGCTCTCCCAAAAAATATGCTGAAACAGACCCTCCCCCCTCCCAATGACTCCGCGAAACAGCCAGTACGTTGACCGAATTCCTTTGAATAAAAATCAGCGTTGACTTCTGGAAGAACAAGTTTACCCAACCATTCCCTTATTTTCAATGTTTCATTAGCAATACCTAAGCACATTATTAGTGAATAAAAAATCGAAGGGTGTTCAATATTATTTTTAATCGAAGCACCCTCCGAAGAAATATCGCAATACATTTCTGTGAGGGGGGCACACAAATTTTCTACTCACCCGATGAACATTTCCTTGCTACCCCACTGCTCATGCTAAACGATATTTGAAACCATTCTACTCATTCCGAATTATTTTCCATCATCCTACGTCACTCTTCATTCATCCCTTCCACCCTTCCTCTAAATTTTATCAACAACACGATATTTTTCCTTCTCAAATCGCTGGCGTAATATCACATTAAAAATCTACGACAAAATATCCCGAGAAAAAGGGTACCAATCTAACATGTAATTCAATCTGTACAATTTATATTCGTCTTCTTCATCAAATTAAAATTTAAACACCTTGCTAAAAATCTCCTACGTGTTTCCTATTTTTCGCAGTGTTACCAAAAGAAATACCGTATATAAAAGTGAACGCGCCAAAGATCAAAGAAGGAGATTGGGCGAACGTAACGTGCATCTCCAACGCCTCCATTCCGGCTGCCAATTTAACTTGGACCATAAACAATAAAGCGGTAAGTAGAATATTGGAAAAACACTCTCGACAATCGAACTAAATACCCTCGCAAACTCACGCCGCCGACCAATTCCCAAAGGGGTAATTTTATGGCATACATCCGATACACTTGCGGCGGTGTAATTCGTTCCATGAAAACGTTTCAGCATCACTCGACGCCTTTAATTTCACCGCCAACAACGCTGCGATTCGCATTGTTATCGTTGGCTCTATGTGTGAAACAAGAGCGACGTCGATGATGAGAGAAGCGTAAAAAAATTTCCAACGAGGCTTCAAAAGATAGATACCGTACACGTTAAGAAAACTACGATGTACGAAAATTGCGTGAACGACTTCTTCGCACATACTCGAATCCCTCTTGTCGTTTTTGAACCTCTTTGGCGCTAAAACTTTATCTTCTTCGCTTGTTAGGAAAGTAAAAAAAAAAACAACATCTCCTCGTTCTCGTATACTTTCGATATTGTTTATAACACGCGAGAATAACGTGTACAAACTACAGCAGAACGAGCGAAAAAAATAATAATAAAAATAAAAATAACCATACAAATTCGAGTAAAAAGTTTTCCCTGCTTGCCAAGTTTTTTTCCTTCTCTTTTCCGAGCTTTTTTTTTTACATTGAAATTTAAACGATTTTTTCGTGTTTTTCTTCTCTATTCGCTCACGTTTCTTTTTTTTTTAATATGCAAATGCACGCGGCGGCGAAGAAAGAAAATGAACAACTAAACAACAATAAATATATAGAAAACATCTCTCGCGCAGATTCCAAAATCGCACCGAGCGTTAGCTTTTTTCAATTTTTCAACTATTTTTTCTCTTATTTTTTTTTACAGCGCGAATTTTCGCGTTTGTGTTGTGACTGCTGCGAGTTCGGATAGTTTTTCTACGCTTTGGAACATTTCGAACATTTCGTGGTGATATTTCACACCGGAATAATAAATTCCCAAAATTCGATTCGACGAGAACGAAATCAAAATATTTTTTTCGGTCGACTTTCAGGTCCTTTTCATGGGAACTCTGCTAAACCTAAATACCACAAGTCAGAATTTATATGAATTGATTTGTTGAATTAGGCGTATTGCATTATCCGACCCTTGAAATTCCCTCTTACAATTTTTCGAATCAAGGAAATTAGGAAGATCATTATAGAATTTTTGAAGTCCCGAGCTCAAATATCACTTCTTTGTCCCTTGCTCAGTCCTCATCCCAGAGACGAAACTTTTTCAAAAATCTGAAGGGGCAAAAATGAAAAAAAAATACACAATTTTTGAGAAAATTTGTCGACTTAAAAAGAAAATTTGTCAAATTACATCAAACTTCGCCAAACTGCATGGACAGGGGGAGGGGGGTTGCCTCATTCCATCAAACATACAGATGCATAACTCAAAAAACAATTGACTAATAATTTGGTAACATTTTTTAAATCCCAGACCTCAAAAAATCCAGTTCATTTCCAAAGTGTCCATAACAAAATTTCATAAGGAAAAAACAGAATTTCGCAGAACTTTTTTCAAACCTCTCACGATTTTTTTGGAAGGGGTGAACAAAATTTCTCCTTTTTTCACCATATTTTTATGAAATGAAAAAAAAAAATCAATTGAAAAATTTTCAAATGAAGCGATTATTCTGGAATCCTGAAAAAAGGAGGAAAGTAAATTTAAAATTTTGAAGTTTTGAAAATAAACAAGCGAGGTGCAAAAGACTTGGCAAGAGGGTTTCCGGAATGAGTACGAGCAGATGCGAATATTTATGCTCAAGGGAAAAACGTTTTTGTTTCGTGTGGGGCACTAGTTTTTTTCAAGTCCAAATTTTCTGGCGAAAATGACGAAATAATCTCAAAAGAAAAAGGTCAAAGTCCGTATAATCCAAATGAATAAATGTTCTGAAAATTTTTCCAAGTTCTCCCATTTTCTTAATTTATTCAAAAAATTTCCAAAACATATTTTATTAATATTTTCAACCATACCTATGTACATTATTTTTTCAAGTTCTTTTAGCTCAAAATGAAGAAATGTCACGAAGCCTTCTCATTTTGAATTTAAAAAACTTGAATAGAATGTGCAGGTATAATTTTGAAAAATTTAAACTTCTGACAAAAGTACCAAGAAATTAAAATTCGTGAACTTTTAAAAAATGTGGAGAAAATCTAATCTCGAAAATATTGTTAAGAAACTGTAAAAATTTGAAAATTTCAGAAAAATTGGAAAAACAGAATTTTACAAATATTTTGAAAGAATTTGAAAAACCCCATTTATTTCTTTTTTTCTTTGTTGAAAGATGACGAAGAAGCTTCTAGCACGAGAAAAAAACGAAAAAAATTTACACCTTCCCTTTCCCATATTTTATTGAATTTTTTTTTCAAATTCAAAACTGTAAAATTTTTTTAAAATTTCAAATTGGAAATTTTGAGACTATTTAAAATCGGAAAAAATGTCGAAAAAATTCAAATTTTCATAAAATATTGAGAAAATTCGAAATTGGAAAAAATTATGAAATTTAACTGAATTTGGACTTCAAAAAAAGGAAATACATTCCTACGAAACAAATCGTCCTTCGCGTGAATATAAATGGACTTTCGAAATTTATTTCTCTCTTTCTTTCTTTCAACTTCACTTTATACCACACTAGATGAAAAAAATATGACCAAAAAAATGATGGAAAGAACAGATGATTCTAATAGGGTTCCTAAAAATGAGAGAAAAACCAAAAATTTTGACATTTTTGATTTGAAAAAAAAAAAAAAAAAAAAAGGAAAAACCGAATTTTACAAAGCACAAAAAATACCATACTCTCAAATTTAATATAATTCTTCAGGATGTTCATCAACTTATATTCAACATGGGATGTACTTCTTTTAACGCCCTCAAGGTATGGCAGCTTCATTTAGTTACTGTGTTACCGCTATTACACAGGTTTAAAGACACTTTTAATTACCATCAAGGAGAGGGATGCAACATACACTATGCTTCTAGTGCTGTGCCTCTACCAAACTAGCACATACTTTCCCAACTACTATCTCTCAGACAATCATTTTCCGGCAATCTTTCCCAACTTTCTGTCTGACATTCTGTCTAACTTTCCATCTAACTTCTTTGAGTTTAACATAATGTCATTATGTCTTAATTTTAAAATGTTACTGTTTAACGCTCCATATAATGCTCCATCTAACTTTCTATCTAATGTTCTGTCTAACTTTCCATCTATCGTTCCATCTAACTTCTTCCAGTCTAACATAATGTCATTATGTTATAATCTAAAAACATAACTGTCTAAAACACCATAAGACACTCAGTCTAATGTTCCATCTAATAATCCGGCTTATCTCCGACCAATGTTGCGACCAGAGCTTAAAACCGTTTGAGATTCAATTGGTTGTTGTTGTTATGGTATGTAATATTTGAAAATCAAACGGTTTTGGTTTTGGGTTTTGAAAAGGTTTTTATCAAACGTCCAAAATCGTTTCAAAAGGTTTTGAAATTTTCAAATCCCATTTTTTTAGGTTGGGGTTTTGAAAAGGTTTTGAAAAATTTTTCAATGCATCATGTTATGGTTTTGGTTGTGGTTTCTAGTTTGGTATTTTCGTGGTTACGGTGGTTATGGTTTTTGATTAAAACCGATTCAAATTTCAAACGGTTATGGTGGTTGTTATGGTTTTTTTTCTCGATTTTAAATTTTTAATAGGGAGTACTTGAAAAATAATAATTGTTTGGTACATTTGTAGTCTCAAAGTTCAAAATTTATTAATCAAGAAAAACTTTCAAGGAAACAATACAAATTACAAAATACAAACTTATAAACGATAAAACACAAAATTCAAAATTTCCTTTAAAATAGGAGATCGAGATGCTTAAAATAAAAACTAGAAAAAACCAAACTTGAACTGACGAAACAGGGTTTGGAAAACCAAAAATTTGTGGGTTTTCGTTTTCGTTTTTGTTTCTGTATTTGCAATTACGTTTTCGTTTTTCATGAAATTATAACGTTTTCGTTTTTCATTTTTTTTCATACACATATGAAAATTTGAACTTTGCTAGTTTTGTGAGTTTTTTTTTCGTTTTTCATGAAATTACCTATAACGTTTTTTTTTTTTTCATTTTATTTTTTATAAACATATAAAAATTTGAAGGTTGCTACTTTCGTGAGTTTTTTTGTTTTTTTTTTGGGGGGGGGGGGGGGTTATGGAGTAGACAATAGACATTCACAAATCAGTGTTGCCACTAAATTTTAAAAAAAAATTCAAAACCGATTCGCGAATCGGTTATTGGTGGTTGTTGTGGTTTCAATCAAATAAGATTGAAATGGTTGTTATGATGGTGGTATTTTCTAAATATTGAAAAAAATATTTATGGTGGTTATGGTTTCGGTTATTTTAAAGTGATTTTGTTTTGGTTATTGTTTTGGTAATGGTTTTTTAATTTTTTTTTTCAATCGGTTCTTTATGGTTCTTTTCGGTTATTTTACACAAAATTTTTGAAACGGTTGTATTGGTTGTGATAACCGTTTGAAATTTTCAAAATTATCTGGTTGTGGTTGTTGTGGTTTTGGTGGTTTTAAGCTCTGGTTGCGACCGACTTTTTGACAGACTTTTCGACCGACTCAATTCGAAAATGTTACACAAAAATGTTACACTAACTACTTAATATAACATATCATTTCCTCATCTGAAATAGATTTTTTCCAAGTTTTTCAAGTCTAACATAATGTCATTATGTCTGGTCCTAAAAACCTTACATTACGTTACGTTATGTTACACCTCCAGCGTAACATAATGATTTCAAAATTTTACCCCCAGGCCTAAATACATATCCATGTCAAAATTATAATTTAAATTAAATTAATATTGTTATCTTATCTGTCTATCTAATCTCTTTATCTAATCTATCTATCTTACCTACCTTTTCTCCTCTTTTCTTTTCTCATTTTATCTTTTCTCATCTTTTCTAGGGTTTTCTTATCTTATCTACTATTATCTATCTTTCTGTCTCAAGTTATTTCAAGTCCAATATAATGTCATTAAATCAATATTACAATTTTTCCCCATGTTTTTTCAAGTCTAATATAATATCATTATGTCTTGATTCATAAATGCTGCACAAAAATGTTACATGAACTACTTAATACAGGGTGTTTCATTTTCATTTAAAGCGCAACCCAAAAATTCTAAAAATCAGTAAAATGATTTATTCTGGCTGAAAGAACATGACATGTAGTGTTTTCGCGATTTCAGATTTGCGCGACGGTGTACGAGTACTTATTAGCGTAGATAATTTAAAGTATTTATTTTGTTACTAGTTCCAAAGAAACACTTTGTTTTGTTATAAAATTTGTATTGTTTTTTATTTTCTTTTTCTTTTAATTTATTAAAGTATTACCACGATGCGAATTAGTCGATTATGTTTTCCAATGCGATGCTGATCTCTTTTAAATCGTCTTCGGTTTTCCTCTCGTGTAAGAATATGAACTCGAAACAGTTTCTTCTCCTGAAATATTTCAAAAATCGATGAATTTTGGTAGATTTGGTGAAACTTTTATCACTTAGAATAATTTACCTCGCAGTTAATAAACTTTTGTAATTTTGGTAATCTGGTTCTGGATTTCCTCCTGAAGGCATAACATCTAAAATCTGAAATATTTTAATCAGTACATGTGGCTATGTAATTGATGAAACGTATTTTGGCTACCGACTTCTTTGGCACGATGAGCAATATCTTTGGCGAATCCCATATTGAAAGCAGCACTGAGAGCGAAACTTTGATTAACACAACCATCTTTCACTTTATACAGATAGGTGATTTCTCCTTCTTCCATTAAAAATTCCAACGTCTGAAATGATCCGAATCGTAGATTAAAATGCTTGAAATTTGCAAAGCTGTATTATTCATTTCATTTACTTGTAATTTAACTAATGATGTCGGTGGTATAAGATTTAGAAGAGTGTGGAAATGAGTAGACACAAGTATATGGGGGCAATATTCGCTTCGATCTAAGAAATGATGAATACAAGCTGAAAGTAGTGAAAGACCATCAACGTCGGCAGTTCCTTTCCCAAATTCATCGATTGCGATCAGAGTACGAGGCGTCGAATTGTATAGACAAGAATACATCTGAAATTTTTTTGAAAAATGTTTCGTAAAAAAAATATGATTGAAAATTGTTTCTCTTCGGAACCATACTTGTCTTAAATCCAACAAAAATGATGAAAGTTGATTCGAAATAGATTCTGTAGTTTGTATTCTAGTATGAATATAATCCATCACTCCAATTATGGCTTTTTCTGCTGGTACAAAACTGCCGACATGTGCTAAATATACAATTAATGCCACCTACGACAATCGTTTATGAATTAATGTTGATTTGAAATCGTTAAACGTACATTTCACTTACTCTAATAGGTACCTACCTGCTTTAAATATACACTTTTTCCAGAAGCATTTGGACCTGTGAAAATTTTTACTAAATTGGTAGTGAAGGAGGAACAGTAGTCGTTGGGAACAAACGTATCGACACATAATTGCTGCAACAGATGTCTGCCTTTTTCGATATTGATCACATTTTCGGAAACCATTTCTGGTTTTACGAGATCCAATTCTTTGGCGATATCGCTGAATGCTATTAAACTGTGAAATTTAAATTAGCTAATTGAATGAAAAATCAGGTTGATAAGATGGATAAGTACAGGATTTTTTACCAATCAAGAAGTTTGACTTTCTCCAAAATATTATTCAGGAGAAGTAAATTATTGCTGATGAATTTTACAATTTGATACATTATTTCGGTTTCGTGTTTCATCACGATCAAGTGACTGTCTCCCAATACTTCATCCATTTCTGTAAAATATTCTATTTTTAGAAAGTTATTTCGGGCTGAGTTATCAATTTACCAAAATTTTCAGGTACCTTCGCAATAGGCAGTCTTATAATGGGCGATGTTATTTAGCATAAACTGCAAATACATAATAAAATAATTTTTTCAAAGAATTGAGTAGGTACCCAATCCGACAGGTAATCACCTTAAAATTACTATTAGGTAACTGCAGATCGTCGATGGTTAGATTATCTCTCCAGGCTGGAACAGCTAATAAATATCCTATTTCTGGTAAATAAATAATCGTGCAGCTGTCAATTTGATCTGGTAATCGTAATAATTCTTTGGCTGCTATTTCTTCCATAATTTTTGGCAATTTTTTCTGGTTCTCTCGAACTATATAGGAAACGAAAAATCATCAAAATCTTTAGAAAAAATTTACCAACTGAAAAATTACGAATTCACCTTCATCTAGGTCTGGAATAGCTCCGTCTTTTATTATAAACCTTCCGTGCTGTTGGGAAGCCGTTGTATCCATTAAATTATTAATTACATTCATAATTGCGTACAAATTATCGTTCAAGCAGTCGCTAATCTTTAAAAAAAAAACATCAAATAAAATGGAAAAATTGATTGGATCAATTTTTTATGTTTCGAAAACTTACTTCTTTGAAAAATACAGCCTTCTCTTTATGATTGAAACAAATTTCTCCGATGACTAAAACGTGATATATAGTCTGAAAAATATTTAATTTCGTATTATTTGTAACGATTCGATGTGATTGAAATAATAAAATATTTTACTTTGTGAAATGTCTTCCATTGCGAAGGGGTCGCTTGGGTTCCTATAATTTGCGTTATTATGCTCTGAAAATGTACCAACAAAAATCATGATTCAATTCAAAATAAATTTCTTTGCGACAGAAAATATCAAATAGATACTTACCGATACGTTACAAACATTTTTTAAAGAATCGCGAATATTTTTCTGCATGATGTCATTTTCATTCTTAAGAAAGACTTCAATAACTTCGTGTCGTTTACGTAATTCATTTAAATCTTTAGACGGGTGACTCAACATCACTCTAAAATGTTTATAAGTTTTATGATATTTTTGTGCTGTATCTACAAACATTCTAGTCACCCAAATTACCTCAAATATTGCGCTCCTATTTTTGAACTGCATCGATTAAATAAACCATAAATACTGAATCCTTCTCTCATTTCGAGATCTGTTGCCCATGAATTCGAACCAATGTTCGCACGAAGTTTCGATGTGAAAATTTCCAAAGCATTGTAGGACTCTTGATCCATCCATACAAGATTTTCTCTAATCGAAATAACGATAAATACACATCAGTAAGCAAATAGGTAGCTTTCATTTCTAGTCTTAAAATATTACTTACAAGTTAATTGTTTTCAGTGATAAGATATTTCTCGACGGCATCTGCAATGCTATTTTTGAAATGAACTTGTCTAAAAAATACAACAATGCCCCCAATGCTGAGATCATCATTTTATAATCGAAGTTGATCAACGAATGCAGATAATTGGTTTTGTTTTCTAATAGAAGTTCCACCGGAGAATTTACTATCTTCATATCGAGTACTCGTTTTTTGCATTGTTCGTAATCTAAAACGTTTACATTATGTTTATTTTATCACTTGAAATCTTCAATAGGTACAAGATTTATCTTACTAAAACTCGACCCAGCGGAAATATTCAATTTGATTTTTTGTTTCTGCGGAACCGTTTCACTAGCTTTTGCATCAGCTTCAGCTACCAACTGTTTCAAGCATTCCAAAAATAGCGGAGAACAAGTACAACATGCCACAATAGTCCTACGATCAATTGAATTAGGTAAAACAAAACACACGTTTTGTAAAAAGAATAAAACTATCAGCAGAATCTTTCGATAACTTACGTTGGATGGATTTCATGAAATAACTGCTTGGTAATTTGAAAATCTGGTCTTATATCCACCGCGTCTTGAAGTATATGCACCTGTTGTTGAATCAAAATTAGAATAAAATAATATTTATTTAATTCCCTCGACATTTCTAACCAACTAGGTATCTAGCTTCCATTACTTCGGATGTTTCCATGAAATAAATAGCAGCTCCCAGTTTGCCTCCTTTCCAGATAATAGATAAGATAATCTGAAGTAAAAATTTTCAAATTATGAATCTATTGCAAAATTGAATTTGCTTTTTTATACTCGAGATAGAAAATAGCTTACCTCATCACTGACAAATTCATTTTCAGGATCAATCACAGTATTATCCGGTTCATTTTCAGCATCCGACATAAGATCAAAACCAGAATCAGAATGGTCCATTTCCTCAATAATTATTTTGAATTCTCAATTTTAAAACTGGAAAAATGCAGTGAGGATGACCAACGTTTAATTAAACAAATTTTAGAATTTTAGATAATTCGAAACAAGGTCCGGTTTGAAACGTTCGACTCAGAATCGTCCACAGATGACGTCAGAGCAGTTTCGCCGACCTGCAGCACCTAAGCAGCACTGTATGTCGGAGCTGCGCGCGCATCTTCCCTGGGTTGCGTTTTAAATGAAACACCCTGTATAACATATCATCTTTTCCTCATCTAAAATAGATTTTTTCCAAGTTTTTCAAGTCTAACATAATGTCATTATGTTTGGATCTAAAAACATTACGTTACGTAACCATCCCAGCATTACGTAACCATCCTAGCGTTACGTAACGCTTTTCAAATTTTACCCCCCCCCCCCCCGCCTTAAGACATATCCATGTCAAAACTGGACAAAAACAAGATTTGCAGGATTTGAAGGCCTGTTAGACGTTATCAACCCCAAAGCTTCCTAAACAGACGCAATTCAAAAAGGAAATTGGGGAAATCCCAGTACGCGGTCAAAAATAGTTTGTAACATGTCGAAAAATGGCGATTTTTGCTTTTCCAACATGAATAATTTTTACAGGCATCATAGTGAAATTTGGTGGGAAAAAAGTAACTTTAGTAACCCAATTTGGGAAAAAAGGTAACCAATGTATTACCAAAAAGTAACCAAAAACTCAATTTTTAATGGTAAAATTTGTAAAAAAAAAAAAAAAAAAAACATGTATGTACTTAATGCAATTATTATAAGTTATAAGCGTTCCCAGAAATTATGTAAGGGAGGGGCTGAGAATTGGAGAAAAATGGGGTGGGGGGGGGGGGGTAAAAATTCGTAACAAACTTCAAAATCTATTTTTACAGTAGTGCTCGTAAAGTCAGGGTAATTTCAGAGGACAGATGAAAAAATGTAATACAGATAAAAGCGAAGAAAAACTGAAAAATTGCAAGAATTCTCTAAATCTGAATCATAGAGATGAATATAAATGAAAATCAGTGATTCGCATTGATCGTTTAGTCAAAATTACTGATTTTTTCTGGTTAATTGAAAATCGACTAAGAAATCAACGACTTTTGACT
Source organism: Pseudococcus viburni (assembly GCA_033439095.1). Taxonomy (NCBI): domain Eukaryota; kingdom Metazoa; phylum Arthropoda; class Insecta; order Hemiptera; family Pseudococcidae; genus Pseudococcus; species Pseudococcus viburni. Next base: position 74,470 of record JAVBJF010000128.1, read on the forward strand.
GCAATATCAATGAAAATTATTTTATTGGTTCAAAAAGGCAGAGTTTTTATAAAACTTGATTGATGTAGATTTAGAAAGTTATATTCTAATGTAAGAAATAAGAAAAATTATTTTTGAAGAGTAATAAAATGCACTTCTCTGAACACTTTTGAGGTAAAATTTCATTTTTTTTTATTGAGCTTGGATTGAATCTGCTCGACTCCGGGACTTAATTAGACATTATGCAAGGACGGGGAAGAATTTGAAAAAAATGAGGGTGTGTCAAAATTCAGTAAAAAAAAGTGAGTATCTAGCCTACCTACCCTGTAAATTTATATGAAAATCAGTGATTTTTCATTGAAATATTAATCAAAATTACTGATTTTTATTTGACAAATTGGAAATTGATTGGAGTTTTGACTGAAATATGGGTGAAAATCTCTAGTTTTTGATGAAAATTATTTCACTATACTTGACCAAGAGAATGAAAATACACCAATTTTGACTGATTCAAATTTAGGGAATGATAGTGTATTCAAGAAACAGAGGTATCAATGTACTGCCCGAGCGGAGCGAGGGCGAAATTTTTTGAAACAAAAAAGTCTCCAAAACTCGACTAAACCGAAACTAATCAGACACTTTACGCTTGAAAAAATCAATTTTTAGAGAAAAATTGTGAAAAAAAGGTAAATTTTTTGAGAAATTTTGGAAAAAAGTAACTTTTAGAGGTAAAAAGTAACCAAAGTAACTTTTGAAGTGGAAATAGTAACCAAAAGTAACTTGTCTCGAAAAAAGTAACCAAGTTACTAAAAAGTAACCACGCTATGATGCCTGTTTTTAGTTTAAAATATCATTGAATCTTGAAAAATTCTTCCAAAAACGTATTTTTCGATTTTCCTCGCAAAGACCTCATATATTTTGACCCCCCCCCCCTCCTCTGAAGAAGATCCGAAAAAACTTGGCATAAAAAATTTCATCCCCTGCCTCAAATCGTTGTCCAAATCAATGACTGTCCCAACGCCTCAAAATCTCACCAAAAACTGAAAAATTTATCGAGAGGATATCAAATGAACTATTTCACTACACGTTTCCAATAATAATTTTTTCAACATACCCGTTTCAAATTCATCCCTCCCTTTCCCCCGCAATAAGTTTTAGTACAGATTTGAAATACGTTAAAAACACATTTCCAAAATTACATCCACCGGCGCACCGGCCCCTCCCTCCATTCCTTCTTCACAATTCAAATTTCACCTTAAACTTTCCCACGAAACAAATTCGCTTAAAAAATCCCCTTTTTAGTTTCCCCCTTCGAAAAACAGATAGAAAAAAAAAAGGTAACCAAACGTCTACACACTGAGAGAACAGTGTAGTAATTTCTACTTGGAAATGTAGTAATATTTACTATATTATATAGCATTTATCAATAAATACTATATTTTTGAGTAAAAACTGCTACATGTTGTGGTGAAAATTACTTATAGTAAAAAATGCTACATTTTTTGGTAATTTCAACTATATAGTGTAGAGAAATTAACTTAACATTTTTGTTTATTTTACTATACTGTATAGTAAAATATTTGTTTTACTATAAAAAATGGTAATTATAAAAAATGGTGTCGATAAACACAACAGTGATTGTGTTGTGAATGTTTATCAACTAATTTTAAGCTTAATCAATGAATTTCAGTGATAAAATATAAATAAATGTAATTCATGTTTACTGCACTTAGTCTAAATTTAATTAACGTAACAAGTTGTACTCTTTTTTCAAAGTATATTGTGCACAATTTAATTTGGCTAAGTTTTCAACTACTTTTCTGGTCAAGTTTCAAATTAATCTTTGGTTTTTCAAACATTTCAACCTTGAGAAATAAGGTGGTGAGTAAAAAATTCTTATCAATTCTCATGTAGGTAGTTGAATTTATTTGGTGATTTTTGAAAAATGTGTGTATATGTAATGCTCAAAAATATCATTAATCTGAAGATGACATGAAACTGTAAATTCATTAACTGACCTATGTATTCATAATTTCACATACTTACTCAATACTAAAACAAGGCCTTTAAAACGGATTAATATTACTTCAAACTGGCATTAGTAAATTAAGTCCCCGTAGTCTAGTAGTTAAGATCAAGTAGTTAGGAACGTAGGGTCAGAGGTTCGAATCCCAGTTAGGTAGGAAAATTTTCTGACACATATTCGATTTGTAAATGTGTGATCAGATTCCTCTTAGTAGTGCAAGAATAATGATAGTATAATCAGATAAGTTGGTTAATTACTTCATTTTTAAAAATTCATTCTTTGAAAGTATTTTACACACCGAAATAATTTAAAACCATAACAGTGCTTAAAAATTACTATAATGTTTAGTAAAGTTGCTCCACTGGCGATTTGTAGTAAATATTACTATAATATGTAGTGATTTATACAATAAAATATGGTTATTTGAACTATAAAATATAGTAGTTCATACAATAAAATATAGTAATTTATACTATTTTTTGTATTAAAATTCACTATATATTGTAGCAAAAAATACTAAAAAAAACCCGAGTGGAGCAACTTTACTTTTTTTTATAGTAATTTTTACTAACAAAATTTCTCTCAGTGCACCGGGGAGTGAAAATCTGCGCGAAAAAACAGTTACCCAGTTCCTTCGACTGATAATTTCCCTTTTTCCCAATCGAATAACTCAATTAGTTGCCAAGTGGGATGTCGCGTTGAATAGTGCGGCGCGAATTAAAGAAGGTACACGAGCCCGCGATGATTAATTAGTTACCAAGCCGCCAACCACCCGCACTCCTCTACGAGCAAAAAGTTTCAAGTAGGTCGTAAGAATATTTTTGCATTTAGGTCGTGTATAGGCCTACTACGGTGAAAAACTTTTCTTCGCTGGGTTTTTCCATTTCAAATTCGGTCTCCGAACAGATTTTTTCAACGGCGCGGCGATGTGCCCGAAAGAGAAAATTCGTAAACGAAGTCCCAATATTCGGCAGCAAAAAAATCCGATGAGCTGGAAACTAACGTGTAAAAAAATAGTTTCTGAGGAACGTCATTGTAGGCTGTCGAGTTACCTAAATGAAATATAATACGGTACATTTACTATACCCCTCCCCGCCGCATCGTCATTCTCTATTTTCATCGTAATGATGGCAGGTATATTGGGCAAAGGGAAGGAGATCAGTTTCAATATCATTTCCTCCGCAAATGTGTAACATTTGCGTGCTTATACGAGATATTCCGTGGAGGAGGAGAAGGAGGTACATTTACACAAACGAAATGGCAAACGATAACGCGTTATAAACCAATAAAGTGATAAATCAAGCGTAATAAAGTTTAGGAATTGGTGTGCGGAGTAGGTACCTATGTGTGAGGTAAATTTTCCAAGATAATATGACGTCGGTGTATTCGTCAAAATTCACCTAAACGAACGTATATCTACGAATAGTTTGTTATACGGGGTTCCTTTTACTCCTCTCGATTACCTTTTCTATATAGATTGAGGTACAAATGCTTTGAGAGTTGTTAACTACTATACTCACTCACACGAGTTTGATAATATCAAACATAACGTACCATTCACGTATAAATGCATTTACGCACATGTTCATCGTAACGTGAGTAATCGAGCTGAATTATCAGGAGTGTTATTGAATTTACATCCATGGGTCGTATGGCCGTTGCGTGAGCAGTGGTAAATATTCCACATGATATTTCAAGTGGCCTTTAAAAGTTGAGCGTTTGAAAATGACTTTTAAACGACTTTAAAATATCCAAAAACGTATTGAAATCGGTTTGTATTTCGTTAAAATGGTACGAATTATACCATAGAATTGAAAAAAAAATCATATTTTATACAAAAACTGTTGAAATATAATTAGAAATATTTCAAAATGCACAAATATCGTGAAATAGTAAAAAAAAAAAGGGGGTTCAAAAGTTGATAAAAATTGCACAATAACATCGAAAAACATTTCAAACTGTTTAAAACTATGTTCAAGACGTTCAGAAAAAATTTGAACTTGCGTCAAATTACTAAAAATGTAAATCATTGAAATATCTGAAAAAATTGAATTTTCAACTTATTTTTGGGCAATTCTCATAAAAATTCGATTATGTTTTACACTTTTATAATACCTACTTCGAGTGATTTTCATTTTAAAAAATATACACTTTTTCGGTGACGTTTTATCAACTTATATGTTATTTTCACACAATTCTTATAAAAAATCAGGATTACTTCAAATTTTACAAAATTTTCAACTTATTTTTAAGAAATGTTACAGATATTAGAGACCCCTTTATTGATTTCTATGGATTTTTGAGGGCTTCTATACAATCTTAACAGCAATTATAACTTTTTTTTCGAAGCTTAGAGAACTTATACGACGTTTTAAGCAATTTCAACGATATTTCGAATAAATCCATCAATATTTTTATGCTTTGATTTTTTGCTTTATTTTAACGAAGTTTTCATTTTTTTGGGGTGCTTGGAACAATAATTTTCATGAAATTTTGCGATTTTCCCAGAAATTTTTTCATTTTTAAGTAAAATTTCGCAATTTTTTATGGAAATTTCAACGATTTCAATCCATGTTGATAAAAAATATTAACATCTTTTCAAAAATTTAATGGAATTTCAAAAAACTTCACTTATTGTTATGAAATGAATTTCAAATGGAACTTCTACTTGGGGAGGGCGGGGGGGGGGGGTGTACAACATTTTTATAAAATTTTCAAATCATTTAAAAATTTTCAATTATTATAAAATTTAACAACTTTTCTATCATTTTAAACCATCTCAGTAATTTTACCAATACTTACGTAAATATCGTATAGGTATAGAAAATTTAATTTTAAGATAACTATGTCGATTATATTATAACTTTACTTTGATGAAATTCGCAGGGGTTTGAACAGTTCTTCCAACATTTTGAATTATCTTCATAATGATTTCAGGAAATTCTGCAACTCTAAATTTGAATCAGTCAAATTCTGACAAAACTTCTGAATGAAACAGGCAGCATTGACTGATTCAGATTTAGAGAGAATATCAAATTCATCCCAATAACCATCCAAGTCTAAAAAGATCAGAAAAACGTGGGATGATTTTCGGAATAAAAATTCATTCCAATAATCATCCCAGCCTAAAAAATCGAAAAAAATGTAGGATGATTTGAGAGATAACTTTTGGGTCGAAAATTCATCCCAAAACTTATTCCAGCATCAAAAGCTCGGAAAAATCGTGGGATGAATTTTGAGATGGAAATTCATCCCAGCCTGAAGAAATCATCAAACTTTCAAAAGTTCGGAAAAATCGTAGGATGATTTTTGGGATTCACACCAATAATCATCCCAGCCTTAAAAAATCGTTAAAACGGGGAATGATACTTGAGACGAAAATTCGTCACAATAATCATCCCAGCTCAAAAAAATGTAAATAAACGTGGGATGAAAATATGAAATGTGATATTTTTAAAGATTCCATAAATAATATTAACCTTTTCAACAATTTAAATCTGAATATCGTCACCTTATTTCGAAAAATATCGTAAAAATTGTCAACTTCCAAAATATATATTTTTAAAAAACATTAAACTGACCTTGAAATTGTTTGAAATAAAAAAAGAGTAAAATCGCACTAAAATGAATGAAATTACGAAATTACTTGAAATGTTTAATCGGAATGACATAAAAGATGGATGAAAATATACCTATAGAACTCATCAAATTGTAATGAAATGGTTGAAATTATTGTTGATTTTTCGTAAATGTTTGTGCATAAATGAAGATGGTGGAAATTCTTCAAAAATTCGCCAAAGCAGTCCAAAAACTGTATAAAAAATCACATATGGTAAAAATTACGCGAAATAATTTAAAAAATAAGTATCAATTCAGCTGAAACCGCAAAAAATTCTGCAAAGTTAAAAAAAAATCATTGCACGTTTTAAAAATTGTCCTGTTACGTGAAAATTACTTCAAATATCATGAAAATATGTTTGATGAATGTGAAAAAAATCAGCAAGTTTTCCATGGAAGAGGAAAGCTTTAAAATCATGTACCCATGTTTCAAAAAAATAAAAGATTTTAATTTTCGATTTTTTCTAAAAAACGTAAAAATTTCAAATGGACAGAACGTGAAAAAATTACCTATTTTAAAACTTCTATCGTTCTATCACTCAATTATTTCTTGAAAAAATGTCATCAATCTTTAAAATTTTTCTTGACAAAAGTTTCTTTAACTCATAACCAATTTTAAAAAAAAAAATTGTCCGTTTATCCAGCACTAGATTTCTTGAATGTTTTTTTTCGAAGTCTTTCCGTATTTATGCAATGCGATAATTTGATCATACATAAACCAATCGAGCTGAAAATTTTATCGCGTATTTCTGTCCAAATTTTCTCCCTTCATACGGGACTCATTCCCACAATAAGCAATATGGATTGGAGCAGTACCTTTCTATTACAGACTCCGAAAATCATATGAAAGCTTTTTAAGCAATAAAAATGCTATTAACATATATTTTGTTTTTCAAAGTATATTCCTCGCCCGATTACTTAGTACTTCTTTCTGCAGAGGTCCTACTAAAAAATACCAGATAATTATTCTTGAAACGTCAAAATGGCATCGACATTTTTCAAAATTCGATAAAAATGGAGCTATATTAAAAAAAAATCTTTCAAAAATTAAAAAAAAAATTATCAGGGTGTCCACTAATATTTTAGAATTGATTTTCCCCGACTTTTCCAGGTTTTCCAGACTAATTTTTCGAATTTTTCCAGACCTTGTAAATATGATATTCGTAAAATGACCGAGGGGGAGGGGGAGTAATTTTACTTCGAATTTTGCATAAGAATGATACAAATTGCATGGGGTCGTAGGTAACGATTTTTTTTCAAAATCACTAGATACTTTTTACGAGATCTTTAGATGCTCCTTTTCGGGCCAAAAAAAAGATTCAAATTCAATTCTTAAAATTTTTGAACCCATCCAACTCCCCCTCACCACAAAAATTTGACAATTCAATTTTTACCTACAGAAAAAATTTCAAATAAAAAGGAAAAACAAAGTATTCCACCGGAAAATTAATTTTTGAAAAATGAAATAAATAATGCCGGGGTGGCTTCCAAATCAAGCGAATGAAAATTCTGATTTTCCGGACTGAAAATTCAAAAATTTCTTCACCCCCCCCCCCCCCTAAAAAAAGTGAAATACATGCCTCGAAATTATAAATTCACATAATCCCCTGTAATTTTTTAGTTTGTACCAATAAATAAAAAAGTCAATGAGAAGGTGAAATACATAAATAAATCATTTCACGAAAATATAGAAATTGAGTCGAGCCCGAGCGAAGCGAGGGCGAAAATTTTTGTAAAAAAATATCTTCAAAAGATAAAAATTGACCACTGTTCCCTCATTCATGTTTTCCAAAACATGGGTATAAATTTCGAATTCTTTTTCATTCCCTTCCCTTTTTTTTCAATATCGTGGTCAAGAGCATCATGGCATTTCTTTCTCATCACAGCTCATTAAAAAGTAAGTTTCCAAAAATATTAAGATTAAAATTCCAAAGTTCCCTGACTTTTTCCTGGCTTTTCCATACCATCAAAATTCCCTGACTTTTCCCGGTTTTCTCGATTTTCCAGAGAATGGACACCATCTTTATCAACTTTTGGCAATTTTGACAAAATTTTAAACAATCATCAAATAAGATTTTTGTATCGAAATATAGAATTTATGTAGGAATTTTTCAGAATTTTTTATTTCCATTTTCCTTTACCTATGCTAAAAATTGAAACAAACTCGTTCTTTTGGCAATTTTGACAAAATTTTAAACAATCATCAAATAAGATTTTTGTATCGAAATATAGAATTTATGCAGGAATTTTTCAGAATTTTTCATTTCCATTTTCCTTTACTTTTGCTAAAAATTGAAACAATCTCGTTGATTTGCAGATCTGCTCCAATTCTATAAAAATTTCATCACCACAATAAGAATAGAACAAAATATGAATGGGCCAAATGGAGGACTTTTCCATCATATTTTTCATTTTTCACATTCAGTAACTATACCTTTTCTTCACAAGTTGATTAATTTTTTTGGGACTATTTCATGAAAAAATATCATTTAAAAGATTTGTTTAATCTCAAATTGTATTTTATTTAGAACGATACAAATGTTAATCTTCTCACAGCCCAGAGCTATTTCCTTAATAACAAATCATCTGCCATTAATTTCCCTCAATTTGAAACCCATACAGAGATGAATTTGAGCAACGAGTGAATAAAGCCGAAGCTTTCCACCAATTTCAAGCGTATAAGATGGAAGAACTAAAACAAAGCACAATATTTGTCTTTTTACTTCTTAGTAATTTACCTCTTCTCTCTTTCTGCTTTTCTATTTACGCGTAAGTGTAATCGTGTTACGTGACAGTAATCACAACTCGTATGTAGCTTGATAGGTTAAAACAAAAGCTCACGCCGTGTAAGCTTTTTGGCTTATAGTTGTACCGGCGTATACAACATCCGTGCCAAAATAACAAGTGACTCGCATTAAGTTCTATTCATCTAGTTTCATTTATTAAATTGGTCTCGCTATGTATGAAACGGAGTACTTACACTTTACACAGGTATTGCGTTCGGAAAGGCCATCAGGCACGTCGAGAGAGTATTTCGAAATACTAAAATCTATCTGTATCTATACGTCTTGCGTCAATTCGTCTTTTCTTCTTTCCTTTGCGTACAAATTGTACCACAAATGGCCAAAAAATCAAACCAAATCAGATAGGGGAAAAGACAGTCACACAACTTCCCTTCGAGAATATCGATACCGTGATACACGTTAGTCGCGGTCGTGAAAATGGAAAAATTCCATTTACGAAGAAGAAAATCGAAAAACTAAAAATACTACCTTCGTGTAATTGCTTTATCAAAATATCAACGCATGTTCATTGGTAAAAAAGAGAGTAAAATTAATGAGATACCTGGTGCTAGCGTTAAAGGTACCTATCTCATGAATTCGGCAAGGGGAAAGAGGAAAAACTGAGGACATTTGTTATTTTTCTTTTCACAAGCCGAATTTATTTCATTGCAGTTCAGTTGTTGATTCTGAAACAATTTCTTTTCTTTTTTCTGTTCGCTTAAGCGACGTTAAAGAAATATTTTTCTTGCGAGGATTTTTTTCCTTCGTTTTATTTAAATATTCGTGTGTTGGTTGTCGTCGTCGTCATTACCGCAGAACTGTAGCGAAAATTTATTCGAGTTTTTCGATGATTTATAAGGGTGGTTTTAATTTTGGTTAATTCTGTTTTCATTTTTTCCCTCAGTTCGTTTTATTAAACGTTTCGTCGAGTTTTAATAATAATTTACGATCGGTTTGAATATAATTTTGGAAAATCTATTTGCATTAAAATTTGACGGAAAAATGGCGAACGGATTTTTTGTATTTTTAGGTTCGAGAGTCAAATTTTCGTGTATTTTTTTCAAAACTTTGGAAACGATGCTGTTCACATTACAAAATCAACTTTGGAACAAAGAAATAATATTTTTAGAATTAAAAATCAACAAGATTCACACGGCTCCTGGCATTTCATTTGTAAAATTTTCAAATTTTTCTTTTTTGCAAAAAACTGAGCGGATGTAGCCTTATTTTTCTTTGATTTCTGAAATATAGTGGACACCCTGAGTCTTGGCTTTTCCTTTCTATTTGAAATTTTTTCTATAAAATGAATTTTAATTTTAAAATTTTTGTGTTGAGGGAGAGTTGGGTGGATTCAAAAATTTTCAGAATTGAATTTGAATCTTTTTTGGCCCGAAAGAGGAGCATCTAAAAATCTCGAAAAAAGTACTTAGTGATTTCCAGTTCATGAAGATGCTTAAAGTTTCAAGGCCCAATTTTTTGAATTTTTTAAAACAGTTCTGAAGTAAAAAATTTAAATTCTTTGATTGTCAACATTTTTTTTAGAAAATTTGATTTTCTACGAAAAAGTCGCGTCCTAAGCTGAGAAAAAAGTCGCGTTGAAGTTTAGTCACCTTCCCTCCCCCTTCCCCCTCAAGGAAAGCCGAAAAATGGCTTTTCGAAAATACCTTGAAAACGGGACATCGAATCGAGAATTTGACGATATTTTACCGAAAGCAAATTTCACAGGCTGTAATTTCGAGTATCTTCGATTTTTACTGAAAATGCCTATTTTTCGAGATATTTCGCTATGTATCCAAGCGACAAACTGTAGATAGGTATACCTACTTAGCCAGGTGAGATGGTATGGCGAGGCAACTTCGAAAGGGCGAATTGATCCCTCACAGACGAATGACAAGTACAAAGAGGTCGACAAGGAGATAGTTTATGATACAAAAAGATCTAAAAAAGTCACCTTCAAAGTCGAAAAAAGTTCCTACGAGTAAGTGACACACTTAGGGTGTCCACCATATTTCAGTGATGATTTCCCTGACTTTACTAGGTTTTCCAGACCTTAATTTTTCGAAATTTTCCAGACTTTTTAAACATGATATTAGTGAACCAGGGGGGGGGGATTTTTCGTGTGATGTACATACATCCCGAAATTTTGGATAAGACTGATATGAAATTCATGAGGTCTAAAGTATTTTTTTTTTTCAAAATCACTAGGTACTTTTTACGAGATTTTTAGATGCTCCTATTCGGGCCAAAAAAAGATTCAAATTCAATTCTGAAAATTTTTGAACCCACCCAACTCTCCCTCAACACAAAAATTTGAAAATTTAAATTTATTTTACAAAATAAATTTCAAACAAAAGGGAAAAGCCAAGACTCAGGGTGTCCACCATATTTTAGAAATGATTTTCCCTGACTATTCCAAGTTTTCTAGGTCAATTTTTCGAATTTTTCCAGACCTTTTAAATACGATATTCGTAAACCAGGATGGGGGGGAGGGGGAATTTTTCACATGATGTATTTACATCCCGAAATTTTGCATAAGAATAAAATGAAATGCATGGGGTCTAACAATTTTTTTTTTTCAAATTACTAGATACTTTTTACAAGATCTTTAGATGCTCCTCTTCGAGCCGAAAAAATATTCAAATTCAATTCTGAAAATTTTCAAGCCCACCCAACTCCCCCTTACCACAAAACTCTGAAAATTTGAATTTATTACAAACAGAAAAAAATTCAAATAAAAGGGAAAAACTAAGTATTCCAACACAAAATTAAGTTTTGAAAAATGAAACAAATTGTGCTTAAGTGTCTAGGTAGGTACCAAATCAAGCGAATGAAAATTCTAATTTTCTGGGCTAAAAATTGAAAAAAAGTTCACATTTTATCCCCCCCCCCCCCAATGAAAAACACATGCCTCAAATTTATAAATTCATACAATCCCTTGCAATTTTTCAGTTGGTACCAATAAATGAAAAAGTCACGAGGAGAGGTAAAATATATACAGGGTGTCCCGTCTCAATATGGACACCCTTCAACCAGTAGTAGTGCAACACATACTGAGTCGATGTAAGTAGGTTTGCCTACCATTGGGATTGAAGGGGCAGAGTTATGCACATCGAAAATTTTTTCTTTTTGAATTTTGCTTGGCATTTTCAACCGTGCGCTATTCAACAACCAAGATAGGTAGGAGGTTGCACTTGGCGGCAACGTGTAGCCCACTTTCTCTAGAATTTTTCTATGCGATTGATAATTTTTGTAGGTGAATTAGGGTGGGTGTACCGCACCAAATATTTGAAAAAATCGTGTCAAAAAGTTGATGATTTTTTAAAAATTTGGTAATTACTAAAAAAGTTTCCCTCTTCTACTACCATTATTAGTAGTGTTTCTGGATGAAAAAACTTCGATCTTTCCAATGGCGCTAACCCCACTCTTCTGTCATGCTCCAATCAAAAGTTACAAGCGTCTAATTTGAATAAAAACACAAGAAAAACTTCATTTTTTTGATTTTTCAAATTTCAAAAATTTATATCATTGTAACAAAATGAGATAGGCTGATGGGGTTTGCAGCATTGAACTAACCAAGCATCACACTACACATTGTAGGAATGATATTTTTCAATTTTACAAATAAAAAAAATTTTGATAAAATTTTTTCCAATTTTTTTCGGATAAAAATTTTTTTAAATGTAAAATTTGAAAATCCTATTAATATTTTGTGCGGTGTAATACTTAGGTAGTTCAATCCTGCAAACCCCATCAGCCTATCTCATTTTGTCACAAAAATATAAATTTTTGAAATTTGAAAAATCAAAAAAATGAACTTTTTCTTGTGTTTTTATTCAAATTAGACGCTTGTAACTTTTGATTGGAGTATGATAGAAGAGTGGGGTTAGCGCCATTGGAAAGATCGAAATTTTTTCTTCCAGAAACACTACTAATAATGGTAGTAGAAGAGGGAAACTTTTTTAGTAATTACCAAATTTTTAAAAAATCATCAACTTTTTGACACGATTTTTTCAAATATTTGGTGCGGTACACGCACCCTAGTTCACCTACAAAAATTATCAATCGCATAGAAAAATTCTAGAGAAAGTGGGCTACAAGTTGCCGCAAAGCGCAACCTCCTACCTATCTTGGTTGTTGAATAGCGCACGGTTGAAAATGCCAAGCAAAATTCAAAAAGAAAAAATTTTCGATGTGCATAACTCTGCCCCTTCAATCCCAATGGTAGGCAAACCTACTTACATCGACTCAGTATGTGTTGCACTACTACTGGTTGAAGGGTGTCCATATTGAGACGGGACACCCTGTATAAATCATTTTATAAATGTGTTGAGCCTAAGAAAAAAATTTTGCGAAAAAATGTATCTTCAAAAGATGAAAATTCGCCACTTTTCCCTCATTCGTGTTTTCCAAAACATGGCCAAGAATTTCGAATTCTGTAGGTTTCATTTCTTCCCATTTTTTTTTCAACATCGTGGTCAAGGGCATCATGGCATTTCTTTCTCATCACAGCTCATTAAAAAGTAAGTTTCTAAAAAACTCAATATTTTAAATAAATGTAGAAAGAAAGAGTGTAAATTACTCCAAGCGTAGCGAGGAAAATTTTTTTTTGCATAATTCATAATTTAATTGACAAAGACATGCATTTTGAATATCAATCAAAAAATGATGAATAAAAAAATCAGATAAAAGATGCAATAATTTGGCCCGAGTGGAGCGAGGGTGAAATTTTTTGAAAAATTTATAATAAAATAAGCAAAGAAACGCTTTTCTAAATGATTCATTCTTTTTTTGCATTTTCGAAAAATTCCAGAGAAAATTCCAAAATTCCCTGACTTTTCCCGGTTTTCCAGAGAATGGACACCATGCAAGCATATCAAAAAACATCGAAAAACACATCAAACCTATCAAAAACTTCATCAAAAGCATCTAAAACCTCATCAAGAACATCAAAAATCTTATCAAAAACCACATAATTACAGCACGAGTGGACTAAAACAATTTTAAATACGCTGTAACTTTTTCCAGATTTTCATTTTTCTTCAAACGATTATTTTGAAGGATTATTTCCTTGTAGAAATTCAAATACGACAAATTGGGCTATTTTTCAAAATGAAACAAGCCTGCGACTCACCCCCTCCGCTAATAACTAATTATTAAATAATCGGCCATTCTAAGAGCTGAACTTTTAAACCCCTATCCCACCTCCTTCTCAGTGTTAAAAAAAATAAACCTTCAATCCATCCAAACGAATATTTCAACTTGGAAATAACGCGATGGAATTCCGCTTAATGCAAAAATCTTACACTACGCGAGCTTCTTCCAGCTTTCTTATTAATTTTGCAATAAAGGTTCGTAACTTTTCGGGCGCTCGCGTTATTAAAAATAACCTTGAATATAACTTTTCCAAGCCCGATAAAAAAATTTAATTATGCACCGTGTAGGAAAAAAAAATTCGTATATCGTACGCCACGGGTGAAAATTCTATAAAAGTTTTAAGGTCGTTACGAGTATGGCCCAAGGGGTAGACGGAAAGAAACGTAAATCGTTCAACAAATTCACTAGTACAAAAAAGACATTCCCTCGGCGGGTCGTCTTTCTATTCACGCGGATAATCCAATTTCTCAAATATTCTCTTTTATTTTTCGTAGCAATTAAATTAAAAATTTACATTATTCGTTTAAGGTTTTTTTTCTCCTTCCTTCGCATACGACCATTTTTCCGCTCGCTGCGACTCGCGGCCCCTGGAAAGTCAAATCGAACCGATAATATAACGATGCTTGTTACGTATAAAATTAATTTTCCACGTCGCGTCGCCTCGTGTTTACTTAATTTGGTACACGAATATCGCGTGATGCTCTTTGCATTTTCCATATATATTGTTCCATATTATACAACAGAATGTATACAGTATACTAACAAAATAAACTATACGTATAATATGGCTGCTGCTTGTACGCTGCTGCGAACAATTCTTATAATAACAGGTTGGCAGCCGCACGTTATAAATTTAACGCTTTACAATTTCAGTCGTTGTGTCGTTTATCTTCGCATGTTTTTTCTCTCCTTTCTCTCTCATTTGCCTTCTCTCTCTGTTTCGTTGCAAAACAAACACACAAACATTTTTCGCAAAACCGAGCAACATGAAGAAAATTATTTCACACGTGTTCCGCAGTAAACGCTCCTACGCCGAAAATACTTTTTTCGCTCCGTATTCCAGCACGAAATCAATTCAAAAATTAGATATGACAGGTACAAAAATTAAATTCCAAAGAAAGCCCAATGTAAGAGGCTTTTTGTCGATTTGTACGGTGCCTTTCGCGAATTCGCTTCGGGCTTTACTTGGATATGCTCTCAACCTTGGCAATGCGTAAATTTTTGCAACGCGTAGAACAACCGGCGAGCTGGGGTAATAAATTTCGAATGTTTTTTTTGCGATTATTTTATTTCCCATTGAAAAATTGGGTAGTTTGTACTTTTTCCGAAGTGGAAATATCGAAAATGAATGATTTCAAGAACGAAAATATTAAAGTATGTTGAAAATTTTTCATCCAAACAAGAAATGGATTTCAGATTAGAAATCAGCGCTATCGAATACCTTGAAATCGATATCCATGACGATATTTTATCACTTTTCAATGTTTAGGCCCTACAAGCCTCAGCCCCCTGCCCCTTTTCAAAAATAATACCTAGATTTCAACATGCAGAAGATGAATAATTAAATGAACAACCTCAAAGTGGGAAGTAGAAAAATCACTCTTCATTATTCAATCTGGTCATTCAAAATCAAATTTCACAATAAGAGAGAAGGGGGGGGGTAACAAAAAAAGATTAAAATGCTTCATACATATCAATTTCAAGGTTTTTAGGTACGCTGAGTCAAAAAATGAAGCCCACTCAACGCTCAGAAGCGTCGAATTCAAGAAATCGAAAAATTGGATAGTTTTATTTTTCAAAAATGAAACATCAAAATGTACGGTTTCATTGAAAAATAATAACAATTAATTGAAAAATTTCCCAACTTTTTTCTTGTCTGACCTCTGACATAAAATAAGAATTGATGTAAAAATGGCATTCCAAATTTTTTTGTGTGATAAAATTTCAATTAAAGCATCAAATTTTAAGTCCAAAAATTTTAGAATAATTTGAAAATATGTCCTCTAAACCAAAAATAGACCTCTGATTTGGAATCAGCGATATTAAATACCTTGAAATCGATATCCATGACGATATATTATCATTTTTCAATATTTACACCCCGCAAGTATCAGCCCCCTGCCCCCTTTCAAAAAAATTACCTATATTTCAGCATGTAAACCATGAACAGTGAAATGAAGAATTTCGAAGAGGAAAAGTACACCAATCATAGAAAAATCACTTCGCTTTTCGATCTGGCCATTCACAATTAAATTTCACCATGGGGGAAGGGGAGACAGTTAAAAATTGATAAAAACGCTTCATACATGTCGATTTCAAGGTTTTCGGGTACGCTGAGTTCAAAAATGGGGTCCATTCGACGTTCAGAAGCACCGAATTTGAGGGAAATTACGTTTTTAATGAGTTTTTACCATTTTATCACATTTCTATAAGCGTGGCTTGAAATGAAGCGACCTTCAATCCTTCTGGATCTTTTCCATGTAAAATGCCAATGTCGTTTTTCGGTAGTATTTTACAATTCATCGAAAAATAGGATAGTTTGTATTTTTTCGAACTCAAAACAGTAAAAAAATGATTTCAAAAGCAAAACGTTTTAGATATCTTGAAAACATTTTATCTGTACCAAAAATGAACCTCAGATCTAGAGATAGCACTATCGAATACCTTGAAATCTATATACATGACGATATACTATCATTTTTTTGATGTTGATGCCCCACTTGTCTTAGTCCCCTGCCCCCATTATCCACAATTTCAACATGCAGAATAATTATGACTATTCAAATTAACAGCTTCAATGCAGGAAAAAATCAAATTTTACTATTCAACCTGTCCATTCAGAATCAAATTTCACGATTTGCAGGGAGAGGGGGTGGAGGGGGAGAGATTATGAAAAAATGATAAAAATGCTTCATACATTTCGATTTCAAGGTTTTCAGGTACGCTGATTTCAAAAATCATATCCATTTGACGTTCAGAAACACTGAATGCAAGGGAAATTGCATTTTCATTGAGTTTTTACAATTTTTTCAAATTTCTATAACCGTATAGCTTTAACCTCTCTGGATCTTATGCAGGCCACATACCACTGTCGATTTTCGCGAGTATTTTACGTTTCATCGCAAAATTGGATAGTTTGTATTTTTTTTTCTGACTCAAAATAGCAAAATAATGATTTTTTCAAAAGCAAATTTTTTTTGGATATCTTGAAAATATTTCATCCAGGCCAAAAAATATACCTTAGATTTACATTTAGCACTATCAAATACCTTGAAATCCATATACATGACGATATACTTACTATAATTTTGTAATGTTTATGCCCCACACGCCCCAGCCCCCTGCCCCCTTTGAAGAATATTATCCACAATTTCAACACGCAGAACATGACTATTGAAATTAACGAATTCAATGCAGGAAGATATTCTAACCAAAGGAAAATCACATTTTACTATTCAACTTGGCCATTCAGAATCAAATTTCACGATTTGCGGGTAGAGGGGGAGGAGGGGAAGATGATCAAAAAATGATAAAAATACTTCATACATATCGATTTCAAGGTTTTCAGGTACCCTGATTTCAAAAATGAGATTCATTTGGCGTTCAGAAGCACTGAATGCAAGGGAAATTGCATTTTCATTGAGTTTTTACAATTTTTTCAAATTTCTATAACCGTAGCTTCAAATGAAGTGACCTTCAACCCCTCTGGATCTTAGGCAGGCCACATACCAATGTCGATTTTCGCGAGTATTTCACGTTTCATCGAAAAATTGGATAGTTTGTATTATTTTTTTTCAGAGTCAAAATAGCAAAAAAAATGATTTTTTTGAGAGCAAAATTTTTTAGATATCTTGAAAATATTTCATCTAGACCAAAAAATGAACCTTAGATTTAGATTTAGCACTACCGAATACCTTGAAATCGATATACATGATGATATACTATCATTTTTTAATGTTTATGCCCCACACGCCTCAGCCCCCTGTCACCTTTGAAGAATATTATCCACAACTTCAACAGGCAGAACATGACTATTCAAATCAACGACATCAATATAAGGGGGCATTCTAACCAAAGAAAAATAACATTTCATCATTTAATCTGACCATTCAGAATCAAAGCTCACAATTTTGGGGGTGAGGGGTGGAGGGGGAGATGATCAAAAAAATGATAAAAGTACTTCATGCATATCGATTTCAAGGTTTTCGGGTACGCTGATTTCAAAAATGAGGTCCATTTGAAGCTTAGAAGCGCCGGATTCGAGGAAATGTCAATTTTCAAAGAGTTTTTGCAATTTCAACTCATTTATATAAGCACGAATACAAATTGAACGACTTTCAACCCCTCCAGATCGACCTAGGGCAAAATATCAACGCCATTAAGTACTAAAAATTACTTCTGAATCATCTAATACGGCTTGATAACGATAAGATCGTAAACGTGACCCTAATATTGACATTTAAAATGGTCCGAGCGGTACAGGAAAATGAGAAAATCGGCTCGGCCAAAAAGAGCACAACGAAAACGGTGCGGTCAGAACGTCGAGCTTTATGTCGATGAACATGGTAGGTACGACGAGCGTTGTTCAGCTTCGTTGCGTCAAAAATGACTAATTGTCGGTTTCAAAATTAATAGCATATTACATTTACACACACAGACGGACGGGCAGACATGCGAAGGAATTATATTCAAAATAGGGCGCTAGTTGTCATCGTGTGTAAAGGATAACGCGAATGTGGTATTTGGTCGTTTAGTAAGCGCTTAGACGGGGATGACGGGAAAGAGAGAAAATGAGGCTGAATATACAAGGGTCTTTTATACGCATCGGCGGCGATACGCATCGATCATTTTGATATCTTGATATATCGTACATAGATTTGAGAAGAGGAACAACGAATTCGCGGATTAAACGATATATTTTATGGTCGGCGATGCGATTTCATACACGCTCGGAAATGCTGCCACGTCATGATTCAATTATTAACTTGGACCGATTCTATGGGTTGTAAAAATGATGTTTTTCAAAATGGCCTGGCGTACCCCTCGTTCTCAAATCTGATCCACCGGAGAATCCCTTCATTCACGGATTCGAACCATTACGCGGTTTGTTTCGATTTTATACGTATTTCCTATATGATCATGTAACACTCGAACTTGATAAGAAAGAAGGAAAAAAAACGAGAAAAAAATTTAGGGGAAAGTTTTCGGCGATATTCGGTAACAATAAAACAACCTTTACGTAGGTATAAATCTGAATAGCGTATCGCGTGTAATAAATCAACGTATAAGAACAACATTGAAATTCTTTCCACTTACGAAGACGACGCTGACGTAGGCTTAATATTTTTCTCATTCCGAATTAGGCTTTTTAGCATCTCATTTTATGGCAAGCGTGGAAAATTATTCCGTCGGGAATTGAACTTTATTGTAGTACGTAGTACGTCCCGAAACAAAAATTCATTCGTCGCTTCGTGTACTTACAGTCCGTAACGAAATCAGCTTTCGGGTTCGTCTTATATAAAAACGACTTTCGCGCATAATATATCGCGATATTCGATAGGTAGAAGGTAAGTATACGTTTAAGTGGCGCGAAGGATAGATTTCGACGTATTTGTAAACGTTATCGAAGGGGAATACGTTTTAGAATATCGAATTGAGAGATTTTCATTTAGGATTCTCCAACGGTTCATTATTGAAAATTTTTAAAGAGAAATTAGAGGTTCGCTAATTTTTTTATTTCAATTTTTCACCTTGGAACACTCACATTTCGAGAACTAAAAATCATATTGACAATTTTGCTGACAAAAATCATTTTGCACTTACAGTCAAATATCACTTTTAATAATTTCGGAGTACAAAAGTCATAATCATTAAATTTTCTGGTCACGTTTGTGAACGAAATTAATGTTTTTGACTATCAGAATCGATTTTTGAGGTTATTCTAGCCTCTTTATCTGGAAAAGGGCAAAATTTTTTCCTCCATTCATTTTAGAGATAACAAATGGCTTGGTTTCAGATAAGGGATCAAAATGACTTCAAATATGGATTTTGGAAGTCAAAACATATATTTGCAACCAAACTCGAAAATTTTTCAATTTTGGCTTCTTACTCCTACTCCTCTTGGACCCTTTTTAGGGCTTTCGAAAAAATGACCCTAAAAATCAACTTATGAGGTCAAAACATATGGGTTCTGATATCTTGCTCGATAATTTGAAAAATTCTAAATTTCGGAATTTTGGCCATCCAGTTTCTTGTCCCATGGAATCCTTTTGTTTTTTTTTTTTTTTTTTTGGAAAAATGACCCCAGAAATGAAAATGAATTGGTGAAGTTGGGAAAAAAACACACTCAATATTTTCGGTACTTTTTCAGCCTCAACCCCTTCCCCTCACCTTTAAGGGTCTGGATATGAATTTGGGGCCAAAATAACCTCAGAATTGGATTCAAGTGCTTCGATTACCCGACGACGTTTAATTTTGTATTTCTGTAGTTGCGGTATGGTCCGTCTTCAATAAACGTCTATCGTTATTAACGAAATTTAAATACTATTAGAAATCCAACATGTGTTTGTAAAAACAATAATTCGGAAAATTGAGAAATTTTATTAGGAAAAACATTTTTAGGAAAATAGACATTTGGATAACTGGTTTCAGGAAAACTTTCGAGGATTTAAAAAATGTTTTCTTGCACTCTGCCCCTTCCCCATTTCTTTCAATACCATAATCAAGGACTTCATGCAAAATGACGACCAAAATTCATAAGTGGAATTTTTGAAAATTTACATTTCCAACCTCCCGTAACTTCACTCTCAACTGGAAATATTCCTGTGCACAACGAAAGATAAAAACCGAAAAATTATGATTTTCAGAAACAAAGAATTCATTTTTCAACATTTTGTTACAATTTTAGATGAATACTGATCTATATTTTAGGTTTTTTCAGTCTCAAAGTAAATTTCTCACATTTTTTACTTAAATTGGGGCATATGAAATTTTTCGACTTTTTATATTTTTTTACTACTTCTCGGACTATCAAGTAGAATTGAAAATGTGCAGTCAAGAAAAATGCATGTTTAAAAAAAAGTTAAGCGGAATTATACCTATAATAATTTGAACCGAACGAAGCGAGGAAAATTCACTTTTTGGAAGTTTAAAGAAGAAATCTTCTGTAGATGCTCAAGTCATATTTTGTGACTTCGTAATCTTTAAATTAAATTTTTTAATAATTTCAAACACCAAATCCATTTCAGAAGATATTTGATACCATCAACAACAACTTTTTGTAGTACATTGCTAATGAATTTAAAAAAAAAATAGGAGAGTGATTTAAGAAGGACAAGGTGTCCACAATATTTCAAAAATTATTTCCCCCAACTTTTTCAGACTTTTCAAATGGAAGAGAGGGTAATTTTTCCGCATGATGTCCAACGATTTTTTTTTTCAAAAATCCAAAGTTTTACGAGATTTTTAGATTTTTATGTTCCGGCTACCAGGCATCATATAGCAAAATTTTTGAAGAAAAAAGTAACTTTTTTGAGTAAAAAGTGACCAAAAAGTAACCAAAAGTAACTAAAAATTCAATTTTTTTCAGGAGAGGGCAATTTTTTACAGTTTTCTGGGGGGGGGGCAATTTTTTGTAGTTTTTTGCAAACATTTCAAAGCTAAATCAACTGAAAAGACGTGAATAATTTCGTCAAAACAACAAACAAACTAGTAAAATCAATTTTTTAATTTTTTTCTTAAAGAATTTTGAAAAATAGCAATTTTTACGTGAAAATTTGAATTTTTGCCTGGAAGTGCGAAGAAAAGGTGACTTTTGAGGGGGAAAAAGTAACCAAAGTGACTGAAGTCGAAAAAAGTAACAAACGCCCAAAAAAGTGACCCGCTATGATGTCTGGCGCCACCAAAAACGCCTCAAATTCAAATCTAGACATTTTTCAATCTCTCCCCCTCCCCCTCCAATGGGTACAAAAATGTGAAAACTTGAATTAATTACAGAAAAAATTTCAAATTAAAAGAAAAAACTTTATTTTAAAGCAAAATTATAACGTTTTGAAGAATGAAACATGGTGTCTAGGTACCAAATTATGAAAATAAAAATTCGGATTTTTCCAGGCTGAAAATTTGAAAAAAATTACAATTCGATGCTCCCCTCCCCCCCCCTCCAACCATCATTGTCAAAAAAATTTCGGAAAAGGTCTTCAAAAGATGAAAATTCTTCACATTTTACTCATTGAGGTTTTTCAAAACTTTACCAATAATTTCGAATTCTCTTCCATTCCCTTCCCTTTTTTTCAACATCATGATCAAGGGCATCATGTCATTCCTTTCTCATCACAGCTTATTAAAAAGTACGTTTCCAAAAAAATGAGTTTTAAAATAAAATCTATTTATGTAGAAAGAACGAGTGTAAATTACCCTCAAGCGTAGCGAGTAAATTTTTTTTCGAAAAATTCATAATTTAATGGACCAAAACATGCATTAAAATATCAATTTTTCTATACTTACATCATGGTTAACAAAAAATGATGATTGAAAAAATTGACGGTGAAATTTTTTGAAAAATTTATAATAAAATAAGCAAAGAAACACTTTTCTGAGTGATTTATCGTTTTTTTGGATTTAAAAAAAAATCCACGAAAAATTCCAAAATTCCTTGACTTTTTCCTGACTTTTCCAGTTTTTTAGAAAATGAGACACCTCGAAGGAAAAAAGGGAAGAAATCAGTTATCTAACAAATCTACATAAGAACATTATGACTTCACTTTCGGTGAAAAATTGCAATCAATTTCAATAAATTTAACGACCTTTGCTGAGACGTATTCTTGAACGACCCGAAAACAAATTCAATTCATAAAACAAACATATGCAACTTACCAGTCACTCTATCGTCATAATTGCATCATGGCACGACCGAAGGAGAACTTGCATTTTTTTCACAAATGACACGTTTCGTTCACCTGCAAAATAACAATGCATACAACATCGGTTACCAAACGTACTCGTATAAAAAAAAATTACAACAAATCAAAGAAGGAAACTTTTCCGATTCACTTTGCCGTTGCATAAATATGCAATGCATAAAGCCCTGCTTTACCATTCATAAAACTTTTGTACCTCGGCGAGAAAATTCTCCGGCTGTCATAACATCTACAGCAATAACACTACCTCCCTTCTCACCTCTGCTGCCCCAAACACCACTCAGAAAAAACTTTTACACAAAATGCATTTCATTTCGTCCAACTACAGCGCGACAAAACTAGGAAAAAAAATAAAAAAAACTCGAATCCGCGGTCGAACTTCCTACTCAAAGAAATGTATTCAATTCGAATAGGTACAGAGTTTTTTTTATTTGAAAATTCCACTCGACAAACCCAATTTGTCGCGAAAGGAAAAAATTTCCCGGCAGAGTACCGTGCGTAGAATAAATTGCGTATAGTGGGAATATTTAAAAACTCAATTTACGTCGAATTCACGCGCGTAAATTCTATACGCTTCGTAGGTAAAGCTGCGGCGCGTCTGAAGGTAACCTACTACTCGTATACATTTGCGAAAAAATTCCACGCATAAAACGCTTTACCTGCATTTATACAGCCTTTGCAAAGCAACGGGCCGCGCAAATTGACAAAAAATCTCGCTAAATTGCGCCCAATTAATGGAAATTTCGTTATAACGTTGTTTTTTCCTTTACTCTTTCTTGTTCGCTCGATTTCCTTTTTTTTTTCTGGGTGGGTTTTTTTGCGCCGCTTTAAACTCGAACGTCTCATCAACCTTACAAATTATTTGAGACAAGCGCCATCGCCATTCCGCAGCTCCGCCAGCCGAGATTTTATTTTAAATGCTATCGTCGCGCTCTTAAAGTTTTACTAATTTCAAACACTTGAACGTGATTCAATTTTTAATTAAAATAGAGTGGAATAGTTCTAGACGTGAATTATGAAAGAATATGGGAAACGGGGATCTAGGGTGTGATATTTTATTATTCGAGAAGTCGATAGCGCTGGTGTTTTTTTTCTTTCGGATGGTTTTTTTCGTGCTTTTTCGACAGTGAAGATGTATTGGAATTTTTTGATAATTAATTATTTGTGAACTAGAAATAAACTTTTTAAAAAAATGGAAAAAAATGAAAAAAATTCAAAAATAAGCAATTGCAAAGGCCTGGTCATCACAATAATCGCAATTTTATTTTCTGTAGGCGCAATGAGCCATTTGATGCATTTATTATACAAAAAATTCCGTATTTTTGCGATTAGGGGGTGGGGTTTTAAGTTTGAACCCCCAGATATTTAAAAAAAAATTGACTTTACTGCATGTAAATTCGTATTTTTCGTCAAATCCAAAGTGCAAATGTCATTAATATTCGGAATTACATTTTCAAGGCCTATGATAAAAATTAGTGAGAAAATATGTATAGGGCTACCTACTAAATTGTTTCAAAAAAATTTGTAGATAATGTTACACCATACTTTCAAATACAATGTCAAATTTGTATTTTGAGTATGTGAATTTAATTTCAATAATCATGTCAGATTTTGAGAAAATTTTTCATTTTTAAGCTTCATTGAATTTTTCAATTTAATGGTTTGAATCAAAATTAGAAAACAAAGGTCGAAACTTTTTGAAAAATGTTTATTTCTTGATGAATTCGTTTTCAGACCCTTCACTTCGCTTCGCTTCCAACCAAAAAATCACACATTGGGTAATTTCGATCTATGGTAATTTCAAAACAGATGCAATAAAAAATGAAAAACATTTCCTTATTAAAAGAAAACCACTTGGAATTTTAAAAAATTCACCATAACTGCCATAATTCCATGCATTTTGATTTTTTTTTGAAAATTCGAAACATTTTTCTGTTTTTTTTTTTTGCTACTTGTTTAGACTCAATATTCGTGTTAAATTTCTATTTTCATGATACATATACGACTCCACAAACCCTGGATTTCAACTTAGGTATAAGAATTTACGGATTCGTAAAATTATCTCGTTTCATCAAAAAAAAATTCTATTCTCTCTCTAAAATTTCATTTTCTGGAAATATGAAACCAAAAAATTGATTTTTTCTTTTTTTTAATCTAGAAATTTTTGCGTTGCAGAAAAAAATAATACTTAGACCTTTTTTTGGTTAAATTTTGATCAGAATAATACGTTTTCTCTAGTTTTAGTATATTTTAGACCATGTTTTCAAGAAAAAATTAATTCAGATTCATTTCATTATATTCTATTTGCAGGGTGCGTACTGGAATTCAAAAAACAAAATTGATATCATTTTCGTATAGTGCCCTATTTTCGTACTTCAATAGAAAAATTTCGTGCTACATAAATTTGAACCGTGGGTATCCCCCCCTCCCCCTATAATATTTTTGCACGACAGATTTGATATGAACAGTGGTGTTCAGTGAATTTGAAAATGCTTGTGCAAAAAAATCACAGAAACCACTACCTAACCCCCCAATGGAGCTCATAAATTTTTAAAAAGTGAAGCAAAATTTCTTGAAACTGAACGAAGCAAGGGTGAACATTTTTGTAAAAAACGAATTTTTAAATCTAAAATTCCACTGTTTTTTCCGGATAATTTCAATCGTAATGTTATGACTATTCATCTGTTGCAGAACGAAATATGTACTACAAACAACTTTCTTCACCTTCCATTTTTCTATTCATTTGTTACTGGGGAAGTGCATGTGAGTCCGAACGAAGCGAGGACAAATTTTTTAAAAAAATTGAGAAATCAAATCATCAAGTCTCTTTTTTAGAATGTTTAGAATAAAAAAAAATCAAAATACATAGGTATTATGGCAAAATTCACGATTCATCGAGTTGATTTAAAAAATATAATTATATCTTGAGTGTAAAGCTGAAAATTTTTTTAAAAAATCATATTTTTACACAAAGAAGTTTGATTTTATAAAATTTTGAAATTTTTACAAATCTATCTCCACGCATCGATCTG
Source organism: Pseudococcus viburni (assembly GCA_033439095.1). Lineage (NCBI taxonomy): Eukaryota > Metazoa > Arthropoda > Insecta > Hemiptera > Pseudococcidae > Pseudococcus > Pseudococcus viburni. Next base: position 99,980 of record JAVBJF010000128.1, read on the forward strand.
GCGTTTATCAGAACAGGGGTTCTACATTTATTTTAGTACCGTAATAGTTCGCGAACGAAAAACCCCCAAACGCAGTGAGGGAAAATTTTTCGAAAAAATAATTTCAATTAAAAAAACTGCATTTTTGGTCAATAATGGTCTGATGGTACTGTCTGTCCATTACATCATGAGCATTTTTACAATGTTACCAGAGAGCGAAAAATCACACGGAGTTTCTCAAATTCGGTATTCTAAACATCACGCTCCAAGTTCCTTGATTACTTTTAAAATGTTCAGCTGCATTTTGGGAGCCACCAAAATTTAGCACTTTTTACGTATTGGTAGCACTGAAAAATTCTCATGATATAATCGACAGGCAGCACACAATTAGAGAGTAAGGTTTAGGAGAAAATAGAAAAACAAAGTCATTGATTGAAGTGGAAATCAATGAGAAAAATCAGGAAAATTCATGTAAAATCAAGAAAATTATCTGAAAATTTACTAAAAATCAAAAAACTATCTGAAAATTTACAAAAATCAAAAAATTATCTGAAAATAGGGAAATTGATTAAAAATTGGAAATTTATTGAGAATCAGGAATTTATCTAAAGATGTGGAAATTTACTAGAAATTGGAAAAAAATAAAATGAACATGCACTGAGAAAAATGTGTGGTAAAATTGACTACAAATTGTGGAAAAACTTATCCAGTCCGAGTTTATGATGCTTTTTACCACAGTTGTGGTACTTTTTTGCCACAGCTGTGGTAAAAAGTACCACAGTTGTGATTAAAACTTAAAAAAGTACCACAGTTGTGGCAAAAAAGTACCACAGTAGTGGTGAAAAGCATCATAAACTCGGACTGGATAAGTTTTTCCACAATTTGTGGTCAATATCGCCACACTTTTTTCTCTCAGTGTGTAATTTAAGTACTAAAAATCAGGAAAATTATCTAAAAATATTAAATTTTACTGAAAATTGGCAAATAATTCGCGAAAAATCAAGAAAACTCGCCGAAAAGTTGACGATGTCTACTAAAAAATCAGTAACTTTCAGTAATTCAGAATAAATGGGGTAAATAAATCAAAAAATCGTACATATTTTTTGATTTTCTATTACTTTTTTCATATGGTACTTTAATGGATCTAATAATTTCTCATGACCAATGACCATTTTATCCATCAAAAGTATGGCCGAATAAGGGGTGAATTTGGCCACAGGCGCGTTTGGGCTCCTAAACACCTCAAGTTGTGTATATTGACTAGAAAAAAATGTTCACAAAATTTTGGACCCCTACTCCCCTCCCTATCGGAGTTATGGCCATTTTATTGTATTACTTTCAAGAATTTTCAATTTCAACAGAAGTGAAGGAAATTTTTTGTTTTTTAGCACAAAGTTACATCTCGTAGAGATGTATTTATGATAATTTTTTCAACAATTTTGGTACACTCCTTCATGTTTTTTCGGCTATTTGAAGTTTTCAATCGCAAAAAACACCACATAAGCGAAAGAGCGACCACCCTGGAAAAATTACTAAAATATACGTTTCTTCATGTAGAATTTTGCTGCGTACTTGGTTTTGGCCATTTCTTCGAACTAAGGGCCAAAAATTACGAAAAACCGTACAGAAATGTTGTCATTTCAGCATATTTTTCAAATTTTGAACGTTTGATGCAGAAAGAAATGACTAAATGAAAAAACCAATCCCATATTCGTGTTCAGCAAGTCAAAATACCCCGATGAACACCTCTTTCGCGATAATTTTGCTTAAAGTTTCAAAATTCACTTTTTTCACTGATTTTTCACGACGAAAAAAGCGAATTTCAAGGCTTCAAGTAAAACGATCGCGAAAAGGGTGTTTATCGGGGTATTTTGACCTACTGAACACGAATATGGGATTGGTTTTTTCATTTGATGATTTTTTCCCGGATTTTCTCTTGCCTCGTCAATAAGCCAATTTCAGTTCGCCCCTACTTTGAGTCCTGAGTCCTCGCTATCTCAATAAACAAAAAATTAAACAATGCCTATTTATGATAAAAATTCTGATCTGTTACCTTTTTCAAGTTTCAAATATCTAAATCGTATCGAAAAATGCGTAATATTTATTCTTTTTTGCTGTCAAACGAAACCATCCAAGTAAACGACCTGCATCAACAAAACCAGTTTATGTCTCAACAACGATCACATTCTTCACCCAAACTCGATTCCAGTAGCTCGTAAAATATTAAACATTGCGATTGTGGAATACTCGATATGAAATCTCGAATTACGACTTCGATGTCTAAAAATAAACTATTCGAGAATCATTCAGAAAAATACACCTTGCCTCTCGTTGATAATTCTCCCATTCTCAATTCTGTTTCCATTTCTCAAGCACTAGAATTGTACAACGGATATATTTCCATCGCTAGACGATAATCGAAACAAGACTTATACAATGTATTCGTACGAAAAAATTATACTTTGAAATGACTTCGGAAGAAGATAGAATACATCTAGTGACGTCATAATGACATCATCGTGCGCCATACCATGCTTTAGATTCACAGAGAGGTCTTCTCAATCACCAGGCGTTTATTAGTCAGAATTTAACACACGTGTACCATATATTTATCTAATCTCGGTGCCAATTTTCTTTCGTATTCGCACAAAGGCGAAAATTTTCCATAAATTGCGTAGGCTTATAATTCACATCTACGATAATTATACCATCGTCGATCATTGTGAGATTTTTTTATCGAAATAAAACTAACTCGTGTAGACCTGTAATTACTCTCGAATCTATTGGTATCCTAATCAGACCACTTGAACTCCACAGGTAACCGGAAAACCGCGCATCATTCATTCGCAAAGAGTACTAGACGAGAATGATCAAGAAGAGGCCTTCTCCAGTATATCGTTTCAAGTAGACGAGAGTCATTTTAAAGAGAACAACAGCCTTAAAGTACGCTGCACCGCCAGCATATACTCGATTCATCAAAAAACCAACGAAATTGGTATACTGCTAGACAGGCCGAGCAAGGCGATTTATAAACCCCAAGTACAACGCAATCCAACCATAATATCCGCAACCGAACTACCCAGCGTCAAGTTATCTCGATCTAACGTACATCTCGATAAAGTGTACAACGATAACAATGCCAACAACGTGATCGAAAGTAAGTACGATACTTCAGAATTGCACCCCCATCCCCTGCCTTTCCACAAATAACATCTACCATCTTTTTCCTCTTACGAAAAATAAAACAATACACAGGAAAAAATTTTCCAACGTTGAAAAACGCCTCTTTTACGTGACTGCTTTTTTATTACGAAAAATAGAAACACAGAGAGGAAAAAAAATGGCTATATTTTGTCGATATTTGGCGAACGACAAAATGCATCATGTGTTTCATAAAAATGCCACTTCGTCGACGCGCCGATACCACGCTTGCAAATCCTTTATCAAATTAAAAATCACCGACGAATATAAATTACTCGGCTGCGGAACGAACGTTGTTTCAAAAACACATATTAAGACCCCCTGTCCCCCCGCATCCTGTCGGCGTTCTCGTAAAAGCGTATTTTTCAAAGCTTTATTTATAATTCATAATTTTTTTCACGACATGTTTTCACTTTTTTTCGCTCTGTTCGCGAATCGCGGAGTCGAGTCGCTTTGCGAATTAAATTGGTAATTTTTCGAGCCTAGTTTTGAGCTGGTTTTATATTAAGTGGTTCGTTTTGAGTGGGATTTCGTCAAGGGGAAGGGCGAAGAAGAGCTATAGCGATTGTTGAACAATAAATATTGTTTATGATCAACGACGATGCTATCAGGCATCATAGTGAAATTCTGAAGAAAAAAAGTGACCAAAAAGTGATCAAAAATTCATTTTTTTGGAAGGGGGCCAATTTTACAGTTTTTTGGGAGATTTTTTTAGTTGCAGGCATCATAGCGAAATTTCGAAGAAAAAGTGACTTGGTGACTTTTTTGAGCAAAAAGTGACCAAAAAATGACCAAAAAGCAACCAAAAGTAACTAAAAATTCGATTTTTTCGCGGAATTTTTGTACAGTTAAAAGAGGGCTGAGAATTCAAGAAAAAATAAGGGGAGGGGGTCAAAATTCAATGAAAAAATTAGGTGATCTAAAAATCTAATTTTTTAGTGGCACTTTAGGAGGCAGCTATACATCATTAATTTAATTATACAGATTTGAGCAATGACGAAACTTTTAGAACAAACAATTAATATATGACCTATATCTATACTCTCTAAATCTAAATCAGTCAATTTTCGTAAAATTGTGCCTTTTTGAATCAGTGAAATGAATTTATTTGAAAATCTGTGATACTTCAATTGTTTGATTGATTTATTTCAGTCAAAATTATTGATTTATTCTGTCAAATGGGGAATTGATTAAAAAATCAATTACTTTACTGATTTAAAAAAAACAGAATTTTTTCAAATTTATAAATATAATAATTATTGAAATACTGCCCGAGCGAAGCGAAGGCAATTTTTTTTGAAAAATCATTATCAACTTTTAATTTTTTTTCGAAGAATTTTGAAAAATAGCAATTTTTACGTGAAAATTTGAATTTTTGCTTGAAAATGCGAAAAAAGTGACTTTGGGAGGAAAAAAGTGACTTTTAGTGACCAAAGTCGAAAAAAGTGACAAACGCCCTAAAAAAGTGACCTGGTATGATGTGATGCCTATAAGGAATGAGAAATAATTAGAACAGCCTATGAAATTATACCGGAGGTTTCACAATTCTCTGAATTTTTTCGCAATTGCTAAGAAAATTTTATGACAAAGTATCTGCTGAAAAATTTCCGAGTTAGTCATTTTTTCAAGAATTTTGCCAATTATTCGTTTTTAAAATTGAATTCGTCATGATTTTGATGGAAATAATCGCCAAGAAATAAGCACGATTTTTTAAAAAGTTCTGAACAAAAATTTCAAAACAATACAAATCGTCGAAATTTGAAAAAATCTTCTAGTAAATTTTTTCCTCGTCATCAAATTGACCAAATTTCACAAAATTTATTCCAAAAAGCCTCGATTAATTTCAGATCGATTTTCAATAATCTCATAACACTATCAAGAAACTTCCATTGCAATCAAAAAAATATTTTTAATTTGTCTACATTCGTTAAGTGCTTCGATTTGTTTCTTGAGTGCTTTAAAATATTAGAAAAATCGCAAGTTGGGCGCAAAAAAATTTGAAATTATAATTAAAATAATTCAAAAATATGTAGGTAGGCATCCATAAAAAATTCAAAAATACATAGCTGAAATCGGATTTCAATTTTTTTTTAAATCTGTAAACATTTTTCAAATTATTATTTTTTTAAATAATGAAAATTGCAAAAAAATTGAAATATCATAAAACTCGCCTAAACATTTGTTCAAATTCCTTAGAAAGAGTGCAAAATGTCTTGGAAATGGTGAAATGACATTAAAATTACTCAAATTATGCCAAAAATTGATTGAAATAACGAAAAACTCATGTTTTTACGTTTTTCCAGCCATTTTTATAAAAATTTAATAATGTTTCCAACATTTCTATAAAATTCACTAAAAACTCAGTGATATTTTTGGAATTCATAGAAAAATTTGTGAAATTCTTTGAATAATCAGTGAATTTCACTGATTTTTCCTGTTCTGCAATTCTGACTGTTGATCAGTGATTTTTCACTGATTCGAAATGAGAAAGCACTTAGTACAAATTTCTTATTAAATTTTATCAACTTTTAGGTTATTTTTACGAAACTTTTTTCAAAATTCAACTTTATTTCAAATTTGTAAAATTTTCATTTCAATTTATAAAACTTTTGAAATGTTTGAAGCAGTTTTGTTGATGTTATCAATTTTTAAATAGGTATTTAACAATAATTTCTATGACAATTTCATTTTTTCGAAATTTAAAAACTGTTTTTAACATTATTTTAAGCAATTTGGTAGGTACTGACTATTTTCAACGATTTCACTTTCATTTTATCAATATTTACTTCATTCTAATGATTTTTTCATTAAATTTTATTGATCACGAGTATATAATTTCATTTCAACATTTTTTTTATAATTAGAAAAATGTTTGATGATATCAAATTTTATCAACGTTTTCGTCATTTTCAACAACTTTGATAAAGCTGAAAATAATTTAGATATTTGAAAAAATTTTCAATAAGCACTTTTTCAATGGATCACATCCTCCCCTCACAATTCATTCTTGTAAAGAATTAACCTGACCAGAAAAGGGAAGGATATGGAGGTCATATAATTCGAGGATCGAATTTCTTGTTTTCACTTTCTTTCAAAAAGGTGTTCAAAAGCTGAACATTCAATTGTAACTTTCAAAAATTCGAAGATTTGTAATTTTGAAAAACAAAATCATCTTTTTAAAAAATAATTTGTGCTTTTGAAATACCTTAATCCCATGAATTTTTTGGAATAAAAATTTTAAAATTTCTTGACTTTTCCAAGTTTTTTTAAAAGTAGTAACCACGTATTTTTAATGAAAAATTGAAGAATTGTCAATTTAAGGACCTTCCATCTATCACCAGCAGGATCTGTTGGACATTTTGAATTATTTAAACGACCAATGCTATTTTTTTCTCACATTTTCAATGATTTTCATATCAATTAAAGCAATTTTTATCCAGTTTCCACAATATAATCGAATTTCACGAAATTATGCCTTATTGATTAACGAGGCTTCCAATTACGCTTGAAAATTGTTGAATTTGTCAATATTGACCTTCTTCTTTAGGTTTTTACCAAAAACTACTTCACCAAAATAATTAATTTTACAGGCGAAAACCTCGAACATACCAACAACAGCAGTACGCTGATTCCAGGAACTCTCTATGCCATCCTGATGACTCTATCAATAGCACTTTTATGCTGAAAAGAAGAAAGGAAGAAACCTCTTATTCCCGAGGAAGATCTCACAACCGCCACCGAAGTGGAAAAAAATTCTCCGACACTTCTGCGTCTTTTTTGTGTCACGAACCGAGTATAAAAAAGTTTTCATTTTAGCCATTTTTATTCCATATGTTTTTTTTTTATACGAACCAACGAAGAGAATTTCTTTTAAAAAAGTTTTCATATATAATGGAATCGCGAAAGCTCTAAAAATTACCAAATTGCCAATTGTAAAATAAATGTTTTGCAATATATTTCTTTTATCATCAAATTGGTGTTTTCTTTTCAACGTTCTGTAACGTGCTTAGAATTTAGGCTTCGGTGCCGCAAACCGAAGAGGCGACGATTTGGTAATTTAAAAAAATACACATAATACGCCGTATGGCTTCCTTCGATATGTAAAAAGTTACTGGCCTCGAGCGTAAAATATTCAATATACGAGGAATATTACGTCCGTACTACGAACCCCTACAGATATGTACATCATGAGGAAAATCATCCTCCGATGTTCCATATAAAAATATTTGCCGAAATTATATCGCTGTAGTAATTTTCGTATAGAGTACTTTAAAATTTTATACAGTTCAAGGAAAATGGCAGTGTTATCGATGGCATATGAGGAAAATATTTTACATTCTATAAAATTCGAGTCAATTTTCCTTCCATAATTTTTTTTTTGTTGAAATAAATTAAAAATTGTTTTTCCAACAAAGAAGGTACTTATTCCAAATCGAAGTTGAATTTTGAGCTGAAACAAAAATAATTCGAAAATACATAATACAAGAACCCCATATCCAAAATTTTAGGAACTGAAGTTCAGTTCTCGAATTTTGGCGAATTTTTGAAATTTCAAATTTATTCCATCGCCCTGCGAAATATGTAAATTTGATCTAATCGACGAAAAAAGTTGAAATTTGGTATATACTCTATTTTTGACCTCCCAGATCGATTGGAATCGGTTTCGAGACATTTCGAAGTCTCCAGGAAATTTTGAAGTTTTCCAGCACTGGAGAAAACTTCATAAGAATTACCGCAAAAATTTCCGAAACTGGGATTGCGACCTATTAAAGTGGGTTAAAATTTCACGAGAAGCACAAATATATTAGTGAAAATGTAATTAGAGCATTTTTGAGCAGTTTTGAGCAATTTTGAGCCCAAAATTGGGTGAATTTTCAAGTATTTTAAAAAATTGACGCATGACCCGTGAAATTGGAGTAGAATTTTACCAAAAACTTAGATATGTTGGCCAAAATTTTTTCAAGCAATTTTTGAAAATTTTGAGCAAATGTAAAATTTTGAGTATTCTTAAATAATTGACATGTGACCTATCAAAATGGGTTAAAATGTCACAAGCAACACAAAAATAAAAAATAAAAATGTAATTTTAGCATTTTTGAGTGATTTTGAGCTCAAAATTGAGTCAATTTTCGAGTAGTTTCAAAAAATTGTCACGTGATCTATGAAAATGGAGTAAAATTTCACCAAAAACTTCGAAATGTTTACCAACATTTTTTTGAGTAATTTTTGAAAATTTTGAGCACATGCCAATTTTGGAATATTAACTTATCAAAATGAGGTAAAAATTTGCCGAAAATTCAAATAATATGTGCATCAAAATTTTCTTTGATCAACTTTTGAAAATTTTGAGCGCAGTAAAATTTTTGAGCATTTAAAAACATTTGGAAATAAATCTTTTGTAAATTTTGAACAGATATGGTAAAGTTTTGTAAATATTTTTAGGAAATTGTATGCCATAAAAAAGATGGAAATTTGTCAAAATTCAAGAATATAAGCTTAAGTGAAATTTTAACCCATTTTAATAGGTCACATGTCAATTATTTGAAAATACTCGAAAATTGGCCTTTGCTCAAAATTCTCAAAAATAAAATAGGCCTGATTTTGAGCTCAAAATGGCTCAAAAATGTTCAAATTACATTTTAGCCAATATCTTTGCGCTGCTCGTCAAGTTTAACCCCATTTAGATAGGTCACGCACGTCAATTATTTAAAAATACTTACTCAAAAATTGGCTTTTGCTCAATGTTTTCAAAAATTGCTCGAAAAAATTTTGGCCAACATTTCTAAATTTTTAGTAAAATTCTACCACAATTTCATAGGTCATGCGTCAATTTTTTGAAAATACCTCAAAATTGACCCAATTTTGGGCCCAAAATTGCTCAAAAATGCTCAAATTACATTTTCACTAATATATTTGTGCCGCTCGTGAAATTTTAACCCACTTTGATAGGTCGTAACCCCAGTTTCCGAAATTTTTGTGGTGACAAAAGGGGGGAGAAAATCTGGCACCCCATTGTGCACGTTGCCCAAAGAAGTTGACGTATATTCGGAATCAGAGGAGTGTTCGCTATCTGGCTGTGAAAAAATTTTTTGTCCCCTGTCAAATTTAAAAAATGAGAAAAAACGGGGTTTTTTAACGCTCAATGAACACTTTTTTGCCAGTTGAACTGAAGACTAAGTGTTGGAAAATTCCAAAATTTTCTGGAGGCTCCAAAATGCTTTGAAACCACTCCCAATCGATTCTAGGGGACAAAAATAGGGTATATACCAAATTTCAGCTTTTTTCGTTGATTAGATCATATTTTCTTATTTTTTTAGTAGGTAATTTTGAAATTTCAAAAATTCGCAAAAATCGAGAAATGAATTTTAGCACTTGAAATTCTGACTATGGGGTTCTTTTATGATGTACTTTGGATTTCTTTTTGTTTCGACTAAAAATTTTACTTCGAGTTGGGTACTTCCCTTGTATGGATTTGAGCTCCAGACTTGATGAATTCAAAATTTTATTATTCATACCTATTAAAAATTTCCAAGAAAAATTGCCATAAAGTGAGTCTAATATCATTACGCTGCTATTTTTGTCAAAAAAAAATCGAAGGGAAATTTTCATTTTTGATCGATTTTTTGGGGGATTTTTTCCAAAACAAACAATAGGTATAAAAATTTTGTTGAATTTTCTATTTTTCATCTCCATAATCATAAGAAAAATTTCAGCTGACATTAAATTTTTCAATTTTCGACATTTTGTTATGAAATGAAAAAATTGCAAAAAAAAAAAGGCAAATCGATATCAGCAACTCGATCACGACTGACAGAGTTTTCTTTTCCATCACCAAAATTTAATAAAATCAACGACACTGACATCTGATGCGAATGATGCATTCTTTCCTCCAGAACACAACTTTCGAAGAACAAACCTCCTCTAATTACTCCTTTCGAAAATCCCATCAAAATGGCAACGTGTATTTTTATAAACTTCACACAACGAACACAACTCGATACCCCATGTAATTTAATTTCACGAATCATTACAGTCGAAAAAAACGACACCGAGGGCGAGGGAGGAAAACCAATAAATATCTTAGCACTCGACACAGTTATAAATTTTTTCTATCTTCGCTAACCAGCCAGAAAAAATTCCAAGAATTTTCCCCCTAAATAACTATACAAACGGAGGGATCGGGCACACGAATGGCGTCTAGATATCGCCTCGAATCGACCTTCGAATCATCGTCGAAACCTACCTACGATATTACGACAAATACACCCGCAGCTATCACGAACTCGTAAAAAAATTCACTTATAATAATAAAAACGTTTCCGTATTATATCGGGGGGCAAAAAACATCTAATTATTTACCTGCGACAAGTTCTTCGAAATTTATCGTTTTTCTCATTTGTATTAAAACAATACAAACGCTCGTCTGAAAAAAAAAAGGTCGACTCGAAGACGAGGCGAAGAAAAGAACCCTCGACCGAAGAAAATTTCCACTTTCGTTATAATTCAACCGAACCGAGAAACAAAGCGGAAAAACAGCTCGAGAAGATGGGGCGGAAAAAAAACACAGCTCGGCGGCGCAGATCCGCGCGAGAAAAGAATTGCTAAAAGTTTAAACTATTAATATTTTCAAACAGATTTATTAACGAAGAAGGCGAAACACCGGAGAACTAGGGCCAATAAGGACGTTAAAAAGTTTTAAAACTTCATTTTGAAACAATGCGAGTATAATTTCGTCTCGTTTTTTACCATTTGCCAGGCCGGCGTCGTCGGCTGGTCGTATTTTCGTATTGAAAAAAATCAAAATAAAGTAACAAACGTCGAATAATTTTTCTTCTTCTGTTTTTTTTTTTCATTGGCCCGCCAGACTTTACAGTATAATTCGAAAAGTACGAAGAAAGGTGTTTCGAATACATTCAAATTACCTATTTACTTTTATAATTTACCTCTTTAATCGTACTCGGCTGAGTAATTTGGAAAGGGAAAAAAAACCAGCGAGATAAATTTAGGTAGACGTGAGACAGCGTCGTCAAAAATACAATAAAAAACAGTTTTCAATTACGATATGTAAATTACTCGTAATTACCGTAATTACCGAGAATTTATTTTACGAATTTGGTAGAATTTCAGGCAGAACGTATGTACTTCGAGGTATAGTTAACGTTGCTTTGACGATATTTTATGGGTATTATTCGTATCCAGATATATTTTCCTCCTTCTTCAAATATCGTTGTCGTTATTTTCATCTAATGCGATAGATACGAGTAGATATAAAGCTATACAAGCGGAATATAATGTAAGGCGATAAATTAACCGAAACCATTGCGAAGAATATTTCGACTACGAGAAACGGGGATAAATTTTCAAAATATAAGCTTCATAGTCGAAAATTTTTCAAAAAATATTGGAGTTGATTCCGAGAAATTTTTTTCGAAATTTTCAACGCATAAAAAATTCGAATTTCTGGGAAAACGAATTAATTTTGAAAGAGGATGCCGGATGGGATGTGTAGCGTCGTAGAGAGGAAAGGTTTTTCCAACCGAGTTTTCTGAACTTCGAATTGAACTTTCAAGGACCTTTTTTGTTCAAGGATTCATTATCTAAATCTAAGAATTTTAACGAAATAAATCGAGAATTATTTTTTTAAAAGAATCGACGATCCTTGTTATGAAGAAATAATCCGAACGATTTCAATTCAGATCTAGGTATTAATTCTAGCTAATTTTACAGAAATTATTCATGTTTTCCTACATATACCCTCAAAAACAACCATAGGGACCCTGGATTTAGACGAAAAATTGCGAGGTAGTTTAATTTGCGTGGGGGACCTCCGAGAAATTTTTTTAGCTCCCTGGCTCGATGGGACTTTCAACTAGAGATCCTCAAAATAGTTTTTTTTTTTGAAAAAAAGTGGCACCGACGAAAAAAGTAATCCCCATCCAAGAAAATTTGCCAAACGAAACAAATGATTTCAAAAATACCATTAATGTCCATCTACATCATCCCATTTTTTAGTTGTGAGGAGTTCTTGAAAAGCATTACTTTTTCAAGTTTTTTTAATATTCGGTAATAAAAAAATTGAAAAAAATTTACCTTGAAATGATGTAAGAAAGAAATTTTTCAATTTTTTTCAATTTCTTCGTTTTTTACAGAAAAGGTATTGAAAAAACATAGAAAAGAACTCTGGAAAAATAGGAGTGAAGATGGAAAATGCGTACCAATGGTATTTTTGGGTAAAAATAAAGACATGCACATTAAACCCACCAGTGATTTTTTTCAATTTCTGAGAATTTTTTGAACATAGGCAGATTTTAAGGCCTAGCAGGGAAAGGTAGATGTGGAGTCGGTATTAGCGAGGTGAAAGTTTTACCACGCCGTTTTGGGGTCCACAGGCATGCAATTCCCTACTTCCTGGCTAATTTGATGCTTGAGAAAAAGATAGGAAAGGGTCCCAAGAAGGGAGGAACGATGATGGTTTTGTAAGTTTCTTTGAGATGAGGGGAGGAGAGATCAAACTTGATCAAATTTTGAGCTAAATCTGAAGACGAAAAATCCATAGGTCAAGACCCATTTGACTGGTATGGAATTACAAAGAGTTGTACAAAAAATTGTTCATAATTTCTTTATACCTACATATTTTGTAAAAATGTTTCCAAAAAAATTGGCACACTTGCTTGAATTGTTCACTACGCCCAAACGAATGTGAAATCTAAATTGAAGAATGGGCCTTCGGAAATTTAAAAAAAATTACAAATTGGAAATGTTTAAAATTAAAATGAATTCGTGAAAAATGTGTGCGATTTCAAGAAACTAGATAAAAGTTTGCAAAAAACAATTTTTTATTCATTAATTTTTACAGAAATTTCAAAGATCCTTTAAAAAAGTTAGTTTGAGAGCCTATCATGTCTCACGGTTATTCCATAAGAGTATTTTATTTCTTTTGGTATAAAGTAATTTCACGGGGAAAAAAATGAAAAGCCTATTCGAAATTTTGAAAGTGTAATTTTTAAATGTCCTTGAATGATGTTTGAAAAATGAAGTTTTGAAATCGAAAAAGTAAAGTAACATATCAATTTCTACTAATTCGAAGGCACTGAGTTCGAATATGTACTCAGTTTTTTCATTCGACCCCTCTGAACTCTCCCCTCTCGCGATCCCAATCCGAATTTATTCCAGGATCAACTTGTTCACTTGTAATTTTGAGAAGCTCTTGCTTTCAGTGTCTCCCTGCATGGGGTTTTGTTCAAAATGTCTTTCAGAAATGAACTCTGGATACCTAAAATTTTACAATTTCATACCCACTCACAAAACTCAAAAATTTTAGGTTTTGTCCATCCCCCTTGGAGCTCTTTTTTTTTGGTAAAAATGAGTTCGGAAATGAACGCAGCAGGTAGAAAACTATGCATTTTGATAACCTCACTCACAAAATTTTAAAATTTTGAGTTTTGTCCCTCCCCCCTTAGGGTCCTTCTTTTTTTTGGTAAAAATTATTTCGGAAATGAACTCAGCAGGTAGAAAACTATGCATTTTGATACCCCACTCACAAAATTTAAAAATTTTGAGTTTTACCCCTCCTCCCTTGGGGTCCCTTTTAGTTTTTTAGTAAAAATGATTTCAGAAATGAACTCAGCAGATCGAAAACTATACATTTCGATATCCCACTCAAAAAACTCAAAAATTTTGAATTTTGCCCCTCCCCCTGGGGTCCCTTTTCAGTTTTCGGTCAAAATGAAGTTGAAAATGGATTCAGCGACTTCGAAAACTCCTATACACAATTTTTCAGAATTTTTTCTTGGGACCACTGTGGGGCGGCGCGATGAGGAGGGTATGGGGGGGGAGGGTAATAATACCACCAGTCGATTTCCAGTCGGCAATTCGGCTAAATTTCAGAGATTTCAAGTAATTCGGCAAAATCTTAGAAAGTTCGGTAAATTAAAAAAAGTGTGGATTTTGCAGCATGAGTAATGAAAAAGTGAGCCTTTAAAATTTCAAGTTTACCGTCCTCTTTCAGAAATTGCGATCCAACTCTAAAATTACTTACTCGCCAAAGCAAAATTTTTCAAAAATTTCGGCCTCACTGAGCTCGGCCTTATTGAATTTTTTCTTCCATAATTTCAAAAAACTCCATGAAAAATGCGTACCAATGGTATTTTTGGGTAAAAATAAAGATATGCACATTAAACCCACCGGTGATTTTTTTCAATTTTTGAGAATTTTTTGAACATAAACAGATTTTAAGGCCTAGCAGGGAAAGGTAGATATGGAGTTGGTATTAGCGAGGTGAAAGTTTTACCACGCCGTTTTGGGGTCCACAGACATGCAATTCCCTACTTCCTGGCTAGTTTGATGCTTGAGAAAAAGATAGGAAAGGGTCCCAAGAAGGGAGGAACGATGATGGTTTTGTAAGTTTCTTTGAGATGAGGGGAGGAGAGATCAAACTTGATCAAATTTTGAAAAAAAAATTGAGCGAAATCTGATCCATAGAGTTGTACAAAAAATTGTTCATGAATGAATTCGTGAAAAATGTGTGTGATTTCAAGAAACTCAATAGAAGTTTGCAAAAAACAATTTTTTATTCATCTATTTTTACAGAAATTTCACGAGTCCTTTAAAAAAGTTAATTTGAGAGCCTATCATGTCTTAAAATTCCCCGAAGTTGAAAAAATGAAATTTGAAACCCTTCGAACACTTAAATTTGCAGTAATTTTAAGAGATGAAAATCTCTTCAAGTCATTACCTAATTGAATAATTAAAAAGCCAAAAATTCTTGACAAGAAATTGAGTTTGAACGATTCGGATTTTTCAGTTGTGAAAATTTCAGGAATAAAAAAAAATATCAGGGTACGTACCCAGAATAAGAAACTTCAGGCTCTATTTTTGACCCCTGCTAAACAGGAAGGAGGAGGTAGGAGTAGATTTTTTAAAATTTAAAATTAACCCCTTTGTGGCATTTTTCTGACCGAGCCTTCGATAATTTTTTTCACCACGGTGTAAATAATTATTTCCATATTCCCAAAAATTAGAAAAAAATCATTCAATGAATCCTATCCCTGAATGAAATCTTTCCCATTTTGACGGGAAATTTTCAAAAATCTCCAAAATTCTCAAAATCGAATCGTCAAAATCAATAACCGACGGAAAGAAGACGATTGAAGAGAAATAAACAAGGATTCTGCGTAAGGTATTATGTCATTCGAGTATAGACACGACACTTTAAACTCGTTCGTTCGAGAGCTCCTAAATAAATTTTCGAATCGATTTTAACATTAATGAAAACATTAAACTGAAAGTATGACGCATTTTCGATACGACAACGACTAGGTACGAGAAATACGAGTATATCCAAGGTTTTATGCGATGATTACAGAATGAATGACTATCTCAACAAAAACCAATATCGGAGATGGTTCATCTCGTTGCATCTGGATATAGGTACTGACGATATCGTAAGATTTTTACGATTAAATAAATTACATCGTTGAGTAATAATTTCCTCAACTTTTTCATATCAACATGAATCGAAATGGATTTCGAGTAAGTACATACTTCTATTATTTTCAACATATTCAACGAGTCTGCAATTATCTAAGTAGGCACTTGAATATCAAAATTTTCAAAAAACAGAAATACTAATATTTCGGTGGCAAAATAATACTTTACTACTCAAATACCAGATTTCTATCAGAAAAATCACAAGAACAAGACCCAATGTAAAAATGGAACGATACTCTCACGATATAAAAGATAACGAAAGTGAAAATAGTTTTAAAAAATACGAACTATTTGACCTGAATTTTGACTAATACTTAAAAGTAAGTATCAACTTGAAGAATTGGAATGGGGGAGGGGGAACAATTCTTTTTTTTCAGTTTTTTGGAGAAACTCTAAATATGTTCTGCCCTCTCTCTTCTCCTCCTATTTGACCAAAATTTAAAAAAAAATTGAAAACCAAATTGACTTGTGGTTCACATAGATTGAAATGTTTTCGACAATTTCAATTTCAAATGTGGACTCAATTTGGAGCTACAAAATATTTTCACGCTCAACAATTTCTTCAATTCTGATTTCAAACAAGAGAAGTTTAGAACCCCTCCCTCCGAAAAGGGGCTTATTCTAATCCAAAAATAACTCCTTATTTCAACTCAGAACCATCTAAAACATTGAAAAACACATTCCACACAATATTTTCCACTTTTCCAACTCCTTCCCCTTAAATCCGGAATAAAAAAACCCGATGAATCATAAATTTCCTATTCATTCAAAACACATTGGAAATATTCTCAAATCGAATTCCGCCAATTACGTAATCAAAAAATTACAAATCTTACAATTTTATTCGACAAACTCTCAGATAAAATTTCCATTTCCGTCAACTCGCTCTTAAAAATACCATCTGATTAAATTTTCTATAAATATTTTCAAATCTCGGTGCAAAAACCCAGCTGTACGTGAATTCTTCGCGAAAAATAACCAATTAACTAGGTCTTCACTATTCAGCGATCACCCTCTCCCATTTTTCAAATCACTCAAATCATTTTCGCGACAAGACATTCCAACGTGATGATAAAAAAGCACACTGGACCGTATCAATTAATTACTCGTCAGCATTATTGCGGATGGTTTGGCTATTCTCACATGATCATGTATACTCTCATTACCTTGGTAACCGGTTTTCGCGCAACAAGTTGAACATCGCATGTAAAACAATTCCAGTCCGACTCTTGACTTCGTTTGTGGTTTGTTTTCGTGCTCGGTGAAAAAAAAAGTGAATACGTAAATAAAATCGCGTTTTATATTTACACAGGTGAAAAAACAATACGATTGTTTTTGAGCATTGCGTTCGGTAGCCGAGGAATATTTAAACCAGTGGAAAATTATGTTTTAGGATTTCATTCGGAAACTGTACTTTCAGGTAATTGCACAAATATTGTGATAAAAAATTTTGTAAACGAATAGTTTTTTTGGAACGAACAAAAGAAAAAGAATCCGGAAACAACCCACCATATTTAAATGCTCATAATATTTGGTACATTCGAATTAAGCCAAAGCACTTTTTTTTTCATGTTCGTGTGTAATTCGTACGTGAAATATTCTCTTTGAAAAAAATATCTACGAGTATCCTTTCACTATAAGTTCTCAATAGTGATTTTTTTTCAACCGTGAAAGTATATGAAATGAAAATACGAATGAAATGAATTGCAAATTTTTTACAATCTCTCATTCTCTCTATTTTTTGAAAAAAAAAACTGTTAATTGGGAAAATTGAAGCTGGAAAGCAAAAATTGCAAATATTTTTCTACTTTGATGTGTAATTACCGAATATTTTCGAGAAGTGTCATCGTCGATTCAGATTTAATTGTTTATCAAGTAACATAAAGAAAGGTGAGGGAGGGAAGAAAATCCTTGGAATAACTGGAAATATTTCCATAATAAAATCGGTCACTTTGAGCGTAAAATTTTAGTATTAAGAATTGAAATTCAAACAAAATATGTGGCGTTTCGCTAGCATAGGACCCATTTGGTCGGTACCAAAATTCGGAAAATAGCAGTTTTAGTCAAAAATAGTAAAATTTAGCAATTTTTTGCGGATTTTTATTCCTTGGATTGTCTACTGTCATGTGAAAAAGGTGTGAAGCCGTGCACGCACTCTACGTGGCAGAAAACCGAACTAACATTTTCTGTAAAAAGGGCCCATTCGGTCGATTTCACGTTTTTTACCTTATTTTCATGAAATTTCCTCGTTTTCAGAACTTGAATGAATTTTATGTAGAATTCAAAAAAATGAAAATTCGGATGATAAAATTCGAATAGTCGAAATTCAAATCAGTTTACTGTTTTTTCAAAACTTGAATGAATTTTATCCAGAATTTGAAAAATATTTACTTTTCGGCTACCTTGGTGTAAAACATCAAAAATAATTGGCTGGAAGTGGTTTCAGGTCCCACAAATCCAAAAGTAACTAAAAAAAAGTTTTTACAACTTGATAATTAAGTATATTTTTCCATCATGAACTGAAACTTTTTTTGTAAAGAGCCCACATGGTCGTATACTCTGTACAGGTTCATAAGGAAGGGGGAAAAAATTGCCAAAACAGAAAAATGATTGGAAATTACATGAAGAATGATAGTTCGAAGTTTTGTGACAAAAGATTCATATATAGAAGTTATTGAAATTTTTTACTTTAAAAAACTTTAGTAATTTTTCTCGAAATTTTGAACTTTGAACTTTCAAAATGACTTTTCTCGATGAGATATGCTTCTTTTGAGCTCGGATCACTTTTATTCGATTACCCAGAGTCTGTATTACTGTCCCATGGCAATAACTCACTAGGGAATCTCATGAAGTGTCCCCCGAGGATTTTAAAGAAAAGTGGTCTGAGTGGTAGCCCTTGGCTCAAGTACCACACCATCAAAAGTTTAGCTGCCAGTTTCAAGTTTAGCTCTCACAATGAGAATTCAAAATTTTCATTTTTACCATTTATTTTAAATGGGCAATTTTTTTTCATAAAACCATAAACTATTATGACCCATGGGTAGAACACGTCGAGAGGAGCAAAAAATGTTATGTACACATTTTGCATAACTCGAACATGGAAGGGGCTGCTCGTTATCAAAGATTTCAAAATTGAAATAAAATTTACCATTTCTACATCTACACTACTCGCGAGTGGAAAACGAAAACACACGCTTTTGCCTATCTTCAATGTTGAAGGGGCTCTGTTCAAATTTTTTTGAAGAATTTCCATATTTTTAAATTTAAATCGGAAAAATTACTAAAAATGAGATCTTTGACAAGAATAGTCCCTTCCATGTTCAAATTAGGCAATATGTGCACATGACATTTTTTTGTCCTCTTCACATTTTCTATCCATGGGCCATAACAGTTTATGGTTTTATGGAAAATTGTTTTTGAATTGAAACTTTGATCACATAGATCTGAAGCTGTTTTCAAAACAGGCTCATTAGATTTTGGTGGTGGTATTCTACCCCTACCTACTAGACAGTGGTAAATTTCATTTAAATTTTTTTCATTCAATTTAGAAAAATCACAAAAAATGAAATCTTTAGAGAGACAGAATGTCATTATTAATGACATTCTGTCTCTCTAAATTGTAACATACCTAAGGAAAAAAGGTCCAAGATATACTTTTTTAAGTGGGATATGTTTTGAAAAAATAATAATCATAAATTTTAAAAAATAAAAAAATGGAAAAAATATTTTAAGGTTTTGAAAAAAATGAAAAATTCAAAAAAAATTATCGACCATTAAAATTATTTGAAGCGTACTGACAGTTTGAAAAAAAGTTTATTACGCTTTTTCAATTAACATATCCATAATCTGAAGTTTTTACTCTGAAGAAAAAAGTGCGTTAATTTTTTCTAACAGAGAATAATGATGAAAAAATTGTGGCCTTCTTGAATGAGATGCTTAGGGCTTAAATTTGACTTATATTCCCAAATACCTAATTGAAAAAGAATCGAAAATAAGAAAATGTCACAAAAATCTTTCAGACAATCCTACAATCCATTTAAACAAAAGATGATTTCGAAACAATTTCATCCCCCCTCTTCCTGGCAATCAAAGAGAAATACGGGGACACAATTCGATCACTTCACAAAATTGTATCATTTTTTGAATGAAAAAAGATAAACTTTGAGAAACGATACAACAAGTAGGCAAAATTTAAAAACAAGGCTGCTCTAGAAAGATTGAATTTTTTGAAAAAATAGGTAGGTAGTATGAAAAAGAACGTCAAAAACTTCTTTCAGAAGGGAGAATTGTCCATGATTTGATTTTGGAAAATTGGAGGAAAATGTAACAACACTCTTTAAGCTTTCGAATAAGCTTCAGAATACTAAAATGTTCAAACAACCAAAAAAAAAACACGATTTTTTCATTCAATTTTGAAACACAAATTTCTAGAAATAATGAGTTTATTCTCAAACATTATGAACACTAAACAGTGAACACCTCTGAAAAGAATTTTTAAAAATACACTGTGGGTGCTGTGGGTCAATAAAACGGGGCATCCAAAGATTTTTTAGTGAAAAATCGCTATTTTTCACTATTTTTTTTTACCAAATTTTCAGAAACCCTCGCCCTCCGCCCTCCAAAAAAAATAAACGAGATGAAATTTATTATTTAAAAAATGTAAAATTGGAAACAAAATTTTAAATTAAAATCATAAAAAAACGAACGCATTATTTACTTATGAAATAGAAGATCCAGACTATGGAGTAATCACTTAGAAAAAAATGAACACATTATGTTTATCACATGAAAAAAATCGAGATTTTCCCTTTTTTTCACTACTTTTTCTTGAAATTTTGACTGAATTCACTACTTCTTCACTATTTTCATTGCCCATTTCTCCATTTCTAAAATCACGACTTTTCAACAACTTTCACTACTTTCATTACCAGTTATATACCTTAAAAAAACAATTTTTAATTTTTTGAAAATTTGAAAATTTTGACGACCATTTTGAAGTTGGAACGATCAAATCAAAGACTCCCAAATTTTTATTAATTTTTTTACATCGTTCCATAATTTTTTGTTCACCATACTCCTCTTTTTTCAACGTTCAAAAAAATCATGAACGATCCACTCTAGCACCTTAATCAATTTTTAGCTACCGAAGTTGATTTTTCGATTTCTGACATATTTTCGATACTTCAATTTGATGTAATTACGGCGAAAATTGAGATTCAAAAGAAAAATAACAGGGCACCATTCACAAAATTGGCAAAATTTATTCTGAAAAAATAATATTCATCGAGAAATTTGGTAAAATTTATTTCGATGCAATTAATTTTACCATTTTTTTAGAATAAATTTTGCCAATTTTGTGAATGGTGCCCCGTTATTATTTTTTTTAGTTTTTTAGATAGAATTTACTTTTTTTGGATAATTTTTTTTTGAATAAAATTTATCTCTTTTTGGATAAAATTTATCATTTTTTGGATAAAATTTATCATGTTTTCAACACTTTTTATTCATTTTTCATTCCTGATTTTTTTTTCAGTGTTTCAATTTTTCAAAAAATTTGGCATCTATTAGACGAAATAAAATTTCAAAATTTTGTAAAAAATCTAAAAATCAACCTCACCAGCCCAAAATGGTCAGATAACGGTTTTTTGATAAGCTATTTTTTCCAGTAGTTCCTCGAACCATTAAATCTTCTCCAATTCCAATTTGAAAAAAAAATTCTGCACAGCAAAAAAAATCACCTTCCACTACTCCTCCACTTTTAACCGAACTTTTTCTCTCGATTCTGCCATCAGCTTCCAGCGCATTTTAATTTCCACAACATACTTGTTGCTTCCGACGTTCGATCTCAATTGTGGTTTTTTAATCGGTCACGATACGTGAACTTCCATCGACGTTAATCGCGTGCAATTACACAAAGTTAATTATCGATTAACGAAATTTAACGCCGCGCGAATTCGACGAGCATGTAAATACGTCCAAAAAAGCCATTAAAGGGGCTCACTATGAGGTCTCTGCAAACATTAAAATTCGATAATAATCGCTCGCGTTGTAGTCTACGAGAGTTAGCTGTAAAATTACGCGCACGCTGGTCAACCTTGATCAATATTATGCAAATAAACCGGCGAATTATAAAATCATAATAAATAAATCTTTTATATTCGCATAAACAAACTCCCTATTCATAATGCCACCGCAAATCCCCGATAATACCTTTTTTATCTCGTTGAATTACAATACTCGCGAGTGTATACAAATTATAGAACATAAGATGTGGGTAATTTCTTTCATATGAAACTGAAATGAAAAAAATCCACGCACAATCGCGTATAATCGCATTTCGCTCGAATTATATTACCCGTGTAGATTTTATCGCTCGAAAGCTATACCCAGGTAAATGTACTAAAGTAAAAAAAAAACCTACTGTTTTTAATTATTTTAGTTTTTTTTTTTTAAAAAGCTTTCCTATGTTAATTAATTACCACTCTGATAAGTTATTGCATGAATGGGACTTCAGTTTTCTAGTAATTGGGCTTTAAATCAACGATTTTTTATTCTAGAAAACGCGAGTTAAGTTAATTCGATCTTTCTAACGAGTATATTTTCTTAATTAATTAGACGCGGCGCGGCCATCGATACCAAAAATACATTTGACCCTAGTATTCGATCTAACTATATACCACATCACATCGTAAGTGTTGGGTTTACTCATTTCTGCATGTCTCAATTGATCAGAAGTATTAGAAAGGCCAATTCGAATGAATTTTTGGTTCAACGTGCGCGTTTATTTGTAAAATAGAAACGCCCCCTGCGTAACTATAGAATTATATGTGTGTTCGGCGATCCGCGTATGAAATAATAATTAGCTTGTGTTCGAATTCGAGTAATTAATTGTCGCGATCGATATAATTAAAAAGTGAGTTATTTTATCGTTTTATAGTCGTATTGTTAGATTAAAATGATAAAATGGTCTGACCATTGATATGACCAATAATCAATTTTCAATACCTACATTGAAAGGGACGAATTTTGGAAATTGGATTATTTCAAAAATTTGACTAAACGATGAATTAGTATAGAAGCTAGATTAATTTAAAAATCTGATGTTTTGATTTTTAAAAAGATATTATGCTTCATTCGTAAAGTTTGAAAAATAATATTTATCTTTTTATCATTCGAAGTAATTGAACTTTGAAATAGATCTAAAGAAATATCTAGGCCAGAATTCTATTCCAAAATTAATTTTCTAAATTGGATTTTTTTTCAATTAAATACTTATAACTTTTATCTTATCTACTTTCGTCAATAGTTCCTAAACAATTTCCAACACTTATCAAAAACTAACGATACAAAAGTAATATCGAATTTTTTCATCAAAATGAACCCTTATAGGAGGGAATAATTATTCGCCAAAGGCCAAACTTCGCCAAAAATTTTAAAAATGAAAAAAAAAAACACGAAAAAATGAATGAATATTTCATAACTAGGCAAAGTTTAAAACAAATTGACAATTTTTCAAAAAAGGAAAAAAACTACATTTTTCAAATTTAGTAAATTTTTCAACATTTTTTTTTGAAAAACGTTTTCAACAATCAGCAAATTTTCAAAAGTTGGTAAATTTTTTGAGAAAATTTAGATTGAACAAGATTTACAATTTTTGAATTTTGCAGACTTTGCAACGAATTTTGTTGAAAAATTTCGTCTACATTTTCCATATTTTTTATCGTGTTCCTGAATGTCATATTTTGCCAAATAAGGTGATAAAGTTTTGAAGATAATTTAAGTAAAAGAAAAATCGACTAAAATATTTCAAAACCTGAGAATTCAATACAAGGTGTTCTCGTTCATCAGCTGAAAATTTAAAACATTCGTTTCGAGGTAATAATGCATAATACATACCTACAATTCAGACGACCAAAACTGGTTCAATGGTTTCTAACCAGTTTGTAATAATTTATCAAAATTGACGGATGAAAAAGAATCGTGTTGAACTTTTCCTTCGAAGGAAAAATAATTTGGAGAAAAATGATAATTCTTTTGATAAAGTTAAAACGTCATCAGAGACAAAATGTGAGGTGAAGAAAAAAATTATTAAACAGAATAAAGATGAATAAAATCGAACACGGAACGACCAACTTCATGATTCGGCATAAACTTTCCAACGATTCGGTAAGTTTTCAAAATTCGATGAATTTTTAAAAAATTTTCGAAAGACGATTTTTTAAATTACGTTTTTTTTTTTTTTAAATAACCAAGAAACCTGTTTGGTGGTATTCAATTCAACAAATTTTCGAAATTTGCCAACTTTTTTCTACAAAACTTCACCAAAACAAAATTTGTTTAATTTATCAAACATCTGTAAATTTTCGACATTATATCATTTTTGAATATTTTTTGAAGTATTCAACGAATTTTCAAAATTCGCCTAATTTTTCTACGAAACTTCACCGAAACAAAATTTAATTAATTTATCAAACATCTGTCAATTTTCGACAAAATTTTATCAATTTTATAAAAAATGTATCATTTTTTGATATTATTCGTTTTCCAACTTTTTAACAAATTTTGATGAAAAGTTTATTTTCCTTAATCTACCCACATCCAATTTGTTTTGCCTTAAATTCAGATTTTACAAATCAAAAAAAAATATAATAAAAATTTCAAACGTAAAAATATAAAAATTTAAGATTTTAATAGAAAGTCCGCGAAAAAATTCATAACGATCTAATAATGAAAAATATTTAAAAATGTGATTCCTACGTGAATGAAAATTTATCAAATTTTAATACTGTTTTCCATTTGGACATTCCAATAAAATAGTCAGCCAGAGCTGGTCCGAAAGAGGAAGGTACATAAAACAGCTCCTCCCCCCCTCCAATGGCAAAAATTATTTTTCAGTAAGTATTGATTAGAAAAATTTGTAAAAGTCAAGACATTGTGTACTGAAAAATTAAAAATTAAGTATAACAAAAATGTACTCAAGAATTGGAAAAAATACCACTTTTTTGAGAATTTTCAATTTTTCATTTTCCCCCTTCCATAACGTCAATTTCAGTTTCTTCCGGCTTTCGGATAAGTATACCTTCAAATGTCACATTTTGATTCCACAGGGAACAAATTAACATCTTATAATTTGACATTTTAATCAAAGGTCGATAAGTCGTTTCATTGAAACTGAAATGCTAAATAATTCATTTACAGCTGATAAAAAAATTTGTGATACGTTAAAATAACAAATTTTGGCAGATACTTAATCAAAATTATTTTAAAATGAAGAATAAACCTCAATCTGAAATTTCAATAAAGAATTCAATAAGTAGGTATAAAGAATTTTAACAAAATAATATTGAAAATATATATGGTATTTTTGAAAAAAAACATAAAATCAGATAAAATCATAAAAAATCATTCAATTAAAAAAATATCTTATAGATGAATATATTGATAAAAAGCCAGATAACATTCATTTTCTCCAATATATTTTCCGAAAATGGTACACAAACTCCACTCACAAGGGAGGTATCCCAACTTAAAGTAAAATTTTGAGTCCAAACAAAAAAAAAATCGAAAGTACATCATAAAAGGACCCCGTATCCAAAATTTCAGATGCTGAAGTTCATTTCTCGATTTTTGGTGAATTTTTAAAATTTCAAAATTACCTCCGTTCCGCCCGCGCCCTGGAAAATATAAAAATTTGATCTAATCAACGAAAAAAGCTAAAATTTGGTATAATTATACCTTATTTTTGATCTCCCAAATCGATTGGAAGCAGTTTCGAGACGTTTCAGAGCCACCAGAAAATTTTGGAATTTTCCAGCGCTGGAGAAAAGTCCATAAAAATGACCCATATGCACTTCAGCACCTAAAATCGCGGATTATCCATATTGGTGACCTATTTGATCGTTTAAAACACAATTTTCCAAAATTCGTTACTTTGAGTTCAAAATCTCATTTTTGGGCAAGAAATTTTCCAGGAAAAAATTAAAAACTGCGCCGAATGCGCATACGTCAAGGTAAAAAGTTGAAACTTGGTAAATACCCTATTTTCGACCTCCCGAATCGATTTGGAGCGGTTTCGAGACGTTTCGGAGCCATCAGAAAATTTTGAAATTTTTCAGCGCTGGAGAAAAGTCCATAAAAATGGCCCATATGCACTTCAGCACCTAAAATCGCGGATTATCCATATTGGTGACCTATTTGATCAATTACAATACAATTTTCCAAAATTTGTAACTTTGAGTTCAAGTTCTCATTTTTGGGCAGGATAAATTTACTGGAAAAAATTCCAAAATATCCCCCCTTGCCACAACTGGGTAAATAGTTGAAACTTGGTATATACCTAAATTTTGATCTCCCGAATCGATTGGAAGTAGTTTAGAGACGTTTCGGAGCTACCACAAAATTTTGGAATTTTCCAGCACATAAAAATTAATTTCTTGCCCAAAAATGCGAATTTGAACTCAAAGTTACGAATTTTGGAAAATTGTGTTTCAATCGATCAAATAGGTCACCAATATGAATGATCCGCGATTATAGGTGCTGAAGTGCATATGGGCCATTTTTATGGACTTTTTTCTAGCGCTGGAAAATTCCAAAATTTTCTGGTGACTTCGAAATGTCTCGAAACTGCTTCCAATCGATTTGGGAGGTCGAAAATAGGGTATATACCCAAATTTCAATTTTTTTCGTTAATTAGATCAAATTTTTATACTTCCCAGGGCGGAGGTAATTTTGAAATTTCAAAAATTCGTCAAAAATCGATAAATGAACTTCAGCACCTGAAATTTTGGATGCAGCGTCTTGCTATGGTGTACTTACTTTCTATTTTTTTTTCGGCTCAAAATTTTACTTTGAGTTGGGATACCTCCCTCGTCAGGGTAAAATTACAATTTCTTAAACGAATTTTTTCCTTTCTATAGTTGCAGGAGAATAAACATTTTATGACATTGAAATCTGTTTGAAAAATTATACTTGAATATGCTTGACTAGATCGATTCACATCAAACACGTTAAAATTCAAGTCAAAAACATCAAAATTTATATCAAAAATGTTAAAATTTATATCAAAAATGTTAAAATTTACATCAAAAACATCAAAATTCATCTCAAAAACATCAAAACTCATTCTCGACAAAATCAAAAAATTTCTCCCTCAGCATTTGAAAATACCTCGAATTTTTGCTCGTTCAACGCCTGCAGGCCAGCACCTTACACACTTCTTTCACCGAAATTCTCAGCCTCAGATCCATCAATACTCAACCTGCACACCCAAATATACGATCGACTTCACTCTAAACTCCTGCAAAAATCCCCTTCGAAATTTCATCCTCGTCCACACCACATTCCTTCGACCCGTTTCGAGCACCGTACAGCAATCCATCTCTCTCCGAGAATTTTCCAACTCGCTTTCATTTTCCTACGTATCCAGCTGCATAGTGCACATTTCGCATCCGACGGAGGAAAAAAAAGACGAAGAAAACTTTCATCTTAAATGATCTCTTCTCATAATATAATGTTTCCATAACGCGTCGAAATTCCTTCCATACTTTATCCGGTCGTAATAACTCGAAATAATGCGAAACATTTTTCTCCTTTCATTTTCCAACAAGTAGGCGATAAATTATTTAGAATGCATCTTTGGTAGTTTGCCAGCATCATCATCTATCGCACATCGTTCGGCTTCATTAAAGTTATCACTTTCGAAGGTCTACGCGATGTGCTTTTACTAAATTAAGCCTGCATTTTTCCTGGAAAACGAGCGAAGCTGAAGGGTGGGCGAGAAGGCGAGGAAAAAATACCACCTACGAGAGAATTTTCCATAAGGAACAACTCGTATAGTAAGTTGATTTCAAGATGACGAGAACGACGATGAAAATTCAATCGGTGTCGTGCGTATTTTTTCAACGTAGGCATATAAAATACTTTTTTTTTCGCTCGGCATAGTTCATAACTCAGCCAACTAAGGAACGTTGGTGTTTCACATGTAAATTTTATACGTAAATTATCTGTCGCGTCGTCGTAGCATAATGCAGATTTGAAATACATGCAGAATAAATTCACTCGGTCGTATGCAGCGTGCACGCAGATATCATTTCCTTCAACAGAGCTTGCGATTCGCAAGAAGTGAAATAAGACACAATGCAATTCGCATAAACGCTATACACGAATATTACGCCAACAAACTTGATGTACGAGTACGTCTACGTACTATGTACATTATAATCGACATCACAACAAAGAAAGGCATTGAAACGAGGGACACCTCACTCTCGACGACAGGTTTTCCTCGTCGAGTTATATTACGTAGTGTCACACCTGGAGTTGATTGTTTCAAAAAAAGAGACAGGATTGCCTGCACACGTACGTGGATTTCATTCAACGTGGGTTCAAAATTACCTATTTATAAGATTTAAAGAGATATCCACTGTCCAGAATCCGCCCATAAATACAGCCGTCCAAAAAAAGTGCGAAAAAGGACGAAAGATATATGCAAAACTATAGCTCACACATCCGGATACAAAAGTTTCGCATAAAAAAGCCGGATACAGATCTCTTTCGATGATATATAAACTTGACCTATGAAATAAGGACACCCTTTACAACATCGTCCTGCTTTCTTCCTCTATCTGCCTGTGAACCATACAACTTTACCCATTAGATGTTTATCCGAGTGTGAAATCAATTTTAAAGCTTTTCAACTCCAAATAGAGTATTCATAAATGGTTAGATGTGCCCTGCTTTTATGTATACTCGTTCACCTTGCTTAAGCAGAGGCTCGAGAGAGAAAGACGAAATCCAGCTCTGATGGGTTTTAAACAATTTTTCAAAAAAAATCGTTTAATCAAAATATCATGGGTAATTGAGTACTGTTCATTTCGGTTCGAATGAAAACAGAAACCTGAAATTTTGTATCTTTTGCCGAACTTTTCACCTCTTCTTTCTCCTCAAAGAATAATTCCAGTAATTTCAAAGCTGATATTTTTAAAACAGAAAACTCATTCCAATTTCTGATGAAAGAAATCAAGAAATTTTTGAAATCAACTTTTGTTAAAAATTTCATACGTACACTGAGAAAAATGGAGAATGAAAAATGAATAGAAAGTGTTGCAAAAAATTATAAATTTTATTTAAAAAAAAATAAATTTTATTCAAAAAAAATAAATTTTATCCAAAAAAAATAAATTTTATCCAAAAATAATAAATTTTATCAAAAAAAAATAAAGTTTATCCAAAAAAAATAATAACGAGGCACCATTCGCAAAATTAGCAATTTTTATCAAAAAATAAAATAAAATTTATCACGAAATTTGGTAAAGTTTATTGCATAGAAAATAAAGTTTGTCAATTTTGCGATAGATATTATTATTTTTTGAATAAATTTTACTAGTTTTGTGAATGGTGCCTTTTTATTATTACGTTAATAAAATTTATTTTTTATTTTTTTGAGTGTACGATTTTCGTGTTTCTGTAATTTTTGTGCTTTGTAGTTTGTACGAACCTAGGAATAATTATTACCAAAATTTTAATGAATATTTTTTTAAAAGACAAGAAATTGTTAAAATTATTTGAATCGTGGAGAGGTGAAAATCTACATCAGTCATTTTTTAAGAGGTCAAAATTATGGCTGTAGGTGAGTTGATTCCCAAAGAAATATTTGTGTAAAAACACAGGGGAATTGATTCCCATTTTTTTTTTTTTGGAGATGTACGAATTGATTCCCCCTTTTTCAAGAGTGAATGTGCGAATTGATTCCCATTTCTTTGGCAGGGTATGTATGAATTGATTCCCACTTTATTTTCCGAAAAGGGAATTTTTCAGGAGAGCGAATTAATATGCACAAAACGTTTCTACGACTTAAAATTAGGTTCAGCAAATGTTGGTTTTTTTCAAAATGTGGATTTGGGGCCTACAGAGCAGGTTTCACTCCAGTTCTCAAGAATTGAAATGAAAAATGTTCCCATCTGGATGCGCTTATGCTTGGGAATTTTTTAATCGCAGTTTCGGAAATAAAATTTCACGAAAAAAAACAATGGTGTTATTTATTTTGGATTTAAAAAATTATTTCAACACCTTTTTTGTGTTTTTTAAATAAAAAGCTCGAAAACTTCGAAGATCTGTGATTTAGAAACACATGGGAAAATTTTTCATTTCAATTCTAGAGAACTGGAGTGAAACCTGCTCTGTAGGTCCCAAATCCACATTTTGAAACAAACCAACATTTGCTGAACCTAATTTTAAGTCGTAGAAACGTTTTGTGCATATTAATGCGCTCTCCTGAAAAATTACTTTGTTGAAAGAGGTTGGGAATCAATTCGTATATACACCTGAAAAAAAGGGGGAATCAATTCGTACATACCACTGAAAAAAGTGGGAATCAATTCGGACATTTCAAAAAAAAAATGGGAATCAATTAGAACCTTTTTCAAAGCTGGGAATCAACTCACTATCTCCCAAAATTATTGCTAAAATTGATTGAAATGATTTTTTAATAGTGTAGGTATAAATTTTGATTTTGTAAAAATTTAAAAATTTGAAAAAATTTCCACATACCTACGTATCGTGAAAATGATTAAAATAATTATAAAAATCGATTGAATTATTTTTGATGTTATAATGATGAAATATTCTTTAAAATATTGAAAAATCCGAAAGATTTTCTAGAATATTTTTTTCTACTCATTTCTGTGATACTTCGAGCAATTAGAATTTGTTGAGCAAAAAGTTTGACTAAGCTTGACCTTTTGAAACGACTTTTTGCATGACTTTTCCGAGCACCCCCCCCCCAAAAAAAAAAAGCTGTGTGCTTGTAGCTATTTTTAGAAAATTAAAATTTTAACAAATACATTAAATTCAAAAAATATAATTTTTATTAGCTGAATTTTTGAACAAAAGCTTGACCTTTTGAGTAAATCAGGGTAATTTGGTTAAAAAGCTTAACTTTTTAGGACTTTCATAATCTTTTTGAAAAAAGCTTGACGTATCAGGACAGCTTGACCTGTTAGACACCCTGAATTATACCATCATATCAACAATTTTTGTGATCTTAAAAAAAGTTTCAATTGAATTTTTTTTAAAAACAATCTTAGCATAATTTTTCAATAATTTCAACACTTTAACAATTTTCGCATTGTTTCGAACAATTTTTATTATTAAATAAGGGGAGGAGGGAGGAGAGGTAGGTTTCAAAAATTTTCAGTTGCATGCATGCAGAAGGAGAAAAGTCGTTTTCAAGTACGGTAAATGGCCTTCATCCCCCCCCCCCATTTTGGGCGAAGGTCAAAAAATTGAATATTTTTGTGGTGTATGATTTGTTACCTTTTTTTTGAGCCATTGGGATGGAAAATTCACTTGGTTTATATATTTGGTCCCCTCATTCTCCACCTTTCTGGGACTCAAATTTGGCCCAGAAAATGAAAAAAGGAAAAATAAAAAATTTGTAAAAATTGAGGAATTGGTGCAAATTCACTTTCATTCCTAATAATAGAGGCGAATCAGGAAAAAAAAATTGCCGAGCAAAGCTGTTATAGCGAAAAATTGTCGAAAGTAGTCCCCTGAGTATAACCCCCAAACTCCTTTTCTTCAAGACTCTCTATCTCGTATCTCCTCCGCTAATGGTAGTACAAAAAAAAATGTTTGGACAAAAAATGTTGGAAATTGAATGTAGAACGGAAAAGTACTGAGCCATTTTTACCCTAAAATCAAACCCTTGGGAGATAATGTAAAAAAACAGTTTGGGGACCGACCCTCCTAAAAAAATTAACCCAAGGTTTGCAAGGGTGGTAACTCTTAGGGGTTATTCAAGGGACCACTCTCGACAATTTTCCGCAATAAAAGCTTTGCTCGACAAAAATGTATTTTTCCACATAAAAATGCAAATTACCCCTGCTATGAAAAAAACAACTAGATATTTCGGGATGAAAAATGTATAGGTACTTACAAAGCTCATGAAGAACAAAAATATCACACATACATAAATTTTTTACCAATTTTTAGAAATGTAAGATAAAGTTTACTTATAGGTACAAGGAAAAACGGAGATTCTGCTTCAAGCCCCATTTTCTCAAAAACTATTTACCTGCATAATCTAGAAAGTTTAATTTTTTACAGTTCTATGTTTTCACAGATAGGTTTGGAGAAATTTCAACTTTATCGCAAAAATTTCGTCAATCCATTCAAAATCAGTGGGAGCATTATGTAGAGTAGATCAATTCAACGCCAAAACACAAAAAATTATGACGTATCTGAAAATCCTCCAGTTATGCACAAAGAAAGCTGAATATAATAAGAAAAAGAAAAGGAAAATAGGTCAGGTAGATTTGAAATAATGGGACAAAATGAAAAAATTAAAATTTTCAGGAAAGAGGGGTTAAAAAAGAAATTTCGATTTCCAAAAAAGTTGCTCTTTTCCAAGCCTAAAAAACAGTTTTTCATCATTTTTTGTATAGATTCGGAGAAAATGAAAACTTCATTTTTGAGTAATCTCTGATTATGCTGCATACAATGAAATCAAAGTTCGAACTTTTTCCATCGTTACCAAAAATTGAAAAATAAATGCTCTGAGTTATGTGGAATTGTGAACTAAAGGTAAGACAGTATTTTAAAAATCCAATTTCACCTCAGTCGTAACTTTTTCAGGACGTAGTTTTATCGAGAAATAATTTATTTTATGGAATTTCCAATTTTTGGGGCAATAGGTTGACTGAAATTGAGGTAATTGTCGGTTTTGATATTCATCTATGAGTGGTGAATTCCTGCATAAATGTATTCTCCAAAAAAAAAAATCGATTTTTTTCATCATCTATAACCTACCTCCCCCCCTCCACCCACCCACTCTTAAATGAACAACTTAAAATCATCAATGGATGCATTTTTGACGTATTTTTTCAATTCATTTATACTTTTTTTTAAATTTTCCAATATTTTTTTCAACAATAAGTAAATTTTACTTGCGTAATTGAAATTTTGCCAAATTCATTTTCCTAAAAAAATAAGTACAAAGTACAAATCCGAGTAAAAATTCTTCAAATAAGGAAAAAAAAACACAAAAAAGTAAAAAATTCAAACCACAGAAATGAAAATGTCCCTTCTGAGACACCTTTTAAGTTCGCACTTGTACAAAAAAATAGAACTCGACCCTTACATTTGATAAAAGGTCAAATCGGAGCCGCAGCATGGTATACCAGATACAAATAATATTGTAGGACTGTGTTTATATCAGAGCTATGTAGTAGCGTAGAAATCTTGATGCTTTTGGCCTCCCAGACCTCAACGAATAACGAACGAGAATCGTTTATATACCGAGCTTACTTCTGTCCAAGTGGCAAAATGAACGTTACATTTCAACTTTGAACTTTAATTGCACGAAAAATTTCCCAGCCTGGTATATTATATTTTTACGTTTTTAGATTCACTCATATGAAAAAATTTCATCAACCAAAGGTGAATTTAGGTTATCGATATTCAACGTGGTCAAAAAAAAGAGTAGAAGGTGTAATGGTGGTTACGATGCTATGCCTGTTGTTAGATTAACTTTTCAAATGGTTGTTGGAAATGTTTACAGAGTGCAGTTATGTATATTTCTTTGAATCGTTATTTCTAATGAATTATTTTTATGTGCTCGTAAAATCAGTATTAATACTTGATTTTTGGCGTTTTATAATGAGTAGGGATGAGGCAGAAAGTGGGGAGGAAAGGGGTGGAGGGAGAGAGGGGAGATGGGAAATTGAAAATTTTCCATGGTATTTTTTGATAGATTTTGTTAGGTATTTTTAAAATTAAAAATTAAAAATATTGGAAGATGACGAAGGAGGAAGTGAGGAGAGGAAAATTTCATCAATCGATGATCACGTTTCGCAACCATTCAAGGAATTACTCTCAAGGCAGGAGGGATGAAAAAGAAGGAATCATCACTTTGTTATAGAATAAAATTGAAATTCTTGAAAAAATTTTCCAATGGACTCTCAACTCATCACACCATAAGTTTGACTCGTAAAATTCCCCCTCGTGAAAAAATTGACAAAACTCTCTCACCATGTAGCACACATGGAAAAATACTATCAATTCGGAATGCAGGTATTTCGTGTAGAATTATCTATCATTAGTTTGAGGTGCAACGAGCCGAGTAAACTATATCGATTAGACAGCGTTAATTTACCGTTATTTATAACCGCCCATTTACTAATTTAACCCCGATACTAATCTCAGTTCGGCCGATTGACGTATTATAATAATTAGTTGACCGTCTTTGTTGGTACAGGCTTTTGTTTAATTTCGACGCCGCTATGGCGTTTGCTTTAACGATGCAGTCTTTCTTGTGAATCGAACGGAGCCTCTGAATTAAATCAGGATGTTCTAACCTTGGTATAATTTGCTCGAGTTGATTTTGCAACCTTTAAATGCACTATATAATTGAATAAAATGTGGATACTGGGTTGAACTTTGTTCACACAGAGGAATTTCAATGTCTGATGCAGATGTTTATCTCAATTTCAGAAAATGTCATCTATTTCTAGAACTTGAAATAGATACCTACTCAACAAAAAGCAAACACAATTTGGGAATAGTCGTAGATTTTTGAAATCATATAGCTTTCAATCTCAAAAACCCAGCTCTCCCTCGATTCCTATTTAAAAAATTCAAAAAATCATATCAAAATTGAAAATTTTTTATTTGAATCACAAAGTAAAATTTTGAAAAAAGAATTGCTTAATCTTGGAAAAATGAAAAAAAAAAGCTGGAAAAATAATAAATCAGACAAACTATGTTGTGAAAATAACAAAAAACTTACACACTCATTTAAAATTTGTGAAAATTAAAAAATCACTCAAAACATTCAAAAATAGGTATAAAAAAAAGAAAAAAGTGTTTCGAATGAGAAAAAACATGACGAAATTCATAAAAATCATTCAAAATAAAGTATGTAGAATTGGTTGAAAAAAATATTTGAAAGTTGGTAAAATCGTTAGAATCGCCACAAATTAAGCATGAAGTTATGAAAATCGTTGAAATTTTTTTACAAAAATCATATGATTCGTCGTAAAGCCTAAGATCATCAAAAATGTGACAAAAGTAGTCTAAAAATGAAAACCTTTGATGAATTTTATGTACTAAAATCATGCAAAATGTAAAACAGTAAAAATTCACGAAAATTGTACAAAACATTGGAAAAAACTGTTCAACATTTAATAAAAATTGAAATTTTTTACAACGTTTAAGAAACTAGAGAATTTAAATGAACTGAAAAATTTTGTTAAAAGCTTAAACGTAATGTAAAATTATTCGAAAATAAAAAAAAAAACACAGCAAAAAAGTTCACAAAACTCGGTAAAACCCAGGAAAATTTGATTAAAAAATCATGAAAATTGCTAAAAAAGTTAATTTGGAAAATTATCAATTTTTTTGAAATCATTAAAAAAAATTGTAAAAATGGTTAAAAGTTGGAGAAAAAATAATTGAATAAAAATTATAATAATTTCTTTTTAAGAAAAACAGCAAAATTTGTTTAAGAAATCATAAAAATTGCTACAAAAGTTATATTAAAAACTTATGATATCATCAAAAAAATATAAAAATGGTTACAAATTCGTGAATGATTAATTGAATAAAAATCATGATAATTTCCTTTAAAAAAAAAACAGCAAAATTAATTTAAAAAATCATAAAAATTGCTACAAAAGTCATTTTAAAAAATTATCAATTTTTTTGAAATCATTAAAAAAATTGTGAAAATTGCTTTAAAAAAGTTGATTTGGAAAATTATCAACTTTTTTTGAAATCATTAAAAAAAATTGTAAAAATGATTAAAATTTCGTGAAAAATAATTTAATAAAAATCATAATAATTTCTTTTTAAAAAAACAGTAAAATTTGTTTGAAAAATCATAAAAATTGCTACCAAAAGTTGTTTTGAAAAATTATCAATTTTTTTAAATCATTGAAAAAAATAAGTAATTGAATAAAATATCATAATAATTTCCGTTTAAAAAACAGCAAAAATTAATTTTAAAAATCATGAAAATTGATACAAAAGTCATTTTAAAAAATTATTATCAATTTTTTTGAAATCATTGAAAAATTGTAAAAAAGGTTAAAAATTTGTAAAAATTAATTTAATAAAAGTCATAATAATTTCCTCTAAAAAAACAATAAAAAATGATTTGGCATCAATAGGGTGTAAAAATGAATGAAACCTCACAAAAACTGTCCAAATATCGTACAAATTATTACAAAAATCATTTGAAAAAAACTTGTGAAAGTTGCAAAAAAAAACTTAAATAAGGCCTTACTGTCAAAATCGTAAAAAAAATGTCAAAACTTTTCTAAATCCATGAAAAGTTTCACAAAAATTGTCAATACTCTCAAAAATCATTTGAAAAAATCGCAATTGCTCAAGAAATATCTTACAAATCGTTGAAAAAAATCGTTATTTGTAAATAAACTATACACAAATTCGATAATTTTTACAACGTTTTAATATTTTGTGAGCCTCTTTCATGACTTTTTGAGAATTTTCATAGTAGTTTTTTTCAATTTGTGTGTTCTTTTGACATCTTTTGATTAATCTCCAATAATTTTTCATAAATTTTGGATAAAAATTTCACGACATTATCGATATTTTAACGAATTTAAAACAATTTCTACACATGTTCCACGATTTGTACAGAATTTTCGAAAAATGTTCACGATTTTTTGGATATAATCTCGTAACAAGTTCAACATTAAAATGAAGTTTAAACAATTCTCAAATCGTTTTTATCAATTTTTGCCATTTCAACAATTTTTCATCATTTTTGAAGAAATTTTCGTAAAATTTTCAAAAAGTTGTTAATTTTTACATGATAATTTTACGCGATGGTTATAGCAGATCGGTCAATTCTGACGGATTTCGATTAATTTAAAATTTTCCAAGAAAAGTTCAGTTTAAGTACATTTTGAAACGACTTTCCCCAAATTTTTGTCACTAATTTTCAAACATTCATTTTTTTGGAGGAAAAATTAAAAAAAATTTCCAAATCATATTATGGTTTTCTAATATTATTACCCTTATAATTAAAAAACTGTGAAATGATATCATTTTACAGTTTTTTAATTATCTTTTACTTTTCTCCCATCAACTGATGACCCCTTTATTAAAATCACCCAGGAGAAAAATGAAGAGGAGAAAAATGATGGAGAAATCTGAATTTACGTATCAGTTCTCTCCTCTCGTGCCCCCTTCATCAAATTGGAATTGGAGAGGATGGGATTCCAAATCTGACCGAAACAGACAATAAAGATGAAAACAAGATATATCTACAGTCGTTTGTGTATCGGCTGCATCCTGCATCAGCACATTCCCAACTCCAATCAACCCTCGAAACGCAATTACAAATTCAAATATCTCGTTACTTACGCTTCTCGTAAAAATCTTGGCACTTTCGCGATACAAGCGCACGTCAAACTTATCTGACTCATCCTTCAAGTACCACCAAGCTACGCCTCGTATAGCTCGCAAATCACGCAAATTACGATAAACTTCCATCAACTCTAATACGGTAGATGGTATACATTTGGGAAAACTCTGAGATATTTGACACGCGGATCATGCTAAGCGCACGCCGCCGCACTATGGTAAAAAATTAATCCATTTTCATCATATATTCATGTACCTATAGAGCGAGATACGCCATAAAACGATAACGGGGTATTAGGAACAACCTGCGCACACCACGGTCTCCCAAATACCACCTCGATGCGACGGCATTACCTAAATATCTATATATTGTACACTCGATGTGTTGTGTATAGAAAGAACGGATTAATTATTAAGAATACTCATTAGCTTTGTTTGCTTCGAAGATTGAATGACATTCTTTAAAATATTACCATCGTATAAGGGCGTTGTTATGTACGATGTGTTGCAGAACGTGACGAGAGGAGAAAGAGGCACGGTGTCGCGGAGTCTCTCATTTATGTACCGTATAATACTAATTTATCGTGGTAGCTGTCATTTTGCGAGGTGATAAATGAAATTAATTCTAATATGCGTATAGAATACGGTAGATATAGGCGAAAACAATGTCAAATGGGGTTCTGCGGATCCTCGCTAAAAAAAATTCATGCAATGGGTGCGAAGTTCTGACCAAAGTTCGTCAATATTTTCCTGGTTGGAGAAAGTAAGTTTATTCGTTGCCAAAAATTATTTTTATTTAAAGTGTCCAAAAAAAAAATATACAAAAACTAGGTAATTTTCATCAAAAAAATCAATGAAATTGGAAGAGGATACTTTGAATTGATCTGTAAACATAAACTCAGAGATTTTCATGAGACATATCTTTTGGAATTGCTTGAAAAATAAAAATAAATTCCTATCTTTTTGAAAGAACAGCTATTTCTTACAGCCAAGTCAAGTGCAGAAAAATTATGGAACAAAAAATGACGAATTTTTAATGCTTCGCAGCTTTTGTTTGAATTTTGAAAACGCATTTTTTTCCAATTCAGTAAAATTAGCTAAAATTGATTGAAAATAATCAAAACGGTTTGAAAAATTGAAAATTGAAAAACAGTGAATTTTTATGACTCTACTCTCTCATTTCTGAATCAGTGAAATTTATTAAAAATCACTGAAAAACAGTCCGAATTGCAGCACAGTAATAAATCAGTGAAATTTTTTCACTGAAAACAAGTCAGTGAAAGAAAATTATTGGAAATCAGTGAAAGGTCACTGAAAACTCGGTAATATTTTTGAAATTTACTGAAAAATCTTGGAAATTTTTTGAATATTCAGTGAAAAAAATCGCTAAAAATCAGTGAATTTCACTGATTTTTCCTGTGCTGCAATTCTGACTGCTTATCAGTGATTTCTTACTGATTTGAAATGAGAGGGTAGAACTTTCGTTTCAACATCTCGGGGGGGGGGGGGGGGAAAAAATAATCAAAAATTTAAGATCGAATTAGGAAGATCACAAAAATTTCAAATACCTATCATACTAAATTTTAATTTAAGACAAAAGCTAGATTCGTGATCATTTTGAGAAAATGTCATAAAAAGAGATCCTATAAATCTCTTACATCTCAACAAAAGTCATTTTTCATTGAAAATTATCAATAAAGTCTTTGAATACCTAATACACCTCCTGGCTTCAAGTGCAATAAAAAATTTTGAACAGTTTTTTGTTGAAAAGTCACAAAAATGTCAAAACGAGACGAGAGCTACTCTCTCATTTATAAATCAGTGAAAATGATCCAAAAGTCACTGAGAAACAGTCAGATTTGCAGCACAGGAGAAAATCAGTGAAAAAATTTTCAATGAAACCAAATCAGTGAGAAAAATTACCGGAAAATCAGTGAAAATTCACTGAAAAGTCAGTGAAATTTATGAAATTAGCAGAAAAATCAGGTGAAAATCTTTGAAAAATCAGCGAAAATTCGCTGAAAATCAGTGAATTTTGCTGAGTTTTTCCTGCGCTGCAATTCTGAGTGACTTTTCACTGATTCAGAATGAAAGAGTATAATTGGGCGTCATGTATTAGAAATTCTGACCAAAAGTGACATTTTGAAAAACTACCACTCGAAATCTCATACTCGTGCAAATTATGGAAAAATTTTCAAAAGTCGGACGAGAAATTCGATAAAGAAATGACTTTTTTTAATGTCAAAAAAGTCCTTTATCTTACATTATGACAAAAAAACAGCCATGACGTTTTAAGACACGATGACATTTTGAACTTCTGTCACTCAAATGTCGGAGACATGATTGAATAAATTTTGAAGATCTGTGACTAGAAATTCCATAAAGGGTATAGCAGGTTAAATATGGTGTTTTGGCCTTGGAAAGGGATTTTGATGAAACCTACCCCAAAAGTTGAGTCATGATGAGAAAAAATTCTGACAAAAATTTTGGACCCCCAGAGCAAATATTTTCGGGGGGAGGGGCCAAAATGTGTTTTTTAAACTTCATTTTTTCGTTTTTCACAAAACGTAGATAAAAATTTCGTGTTTTTTTTAATTGAATCTAGAGGGTTAGAGGAACCCTAAAAAAATTTTGAAAAAATTTTTGACCCATTTTTCGTCGAGTTATGACGTTTTAAAAACTTTGAGCGGCCATTTTGGAAAAAAGTTTCAGAGGTACAGTCACCATTTTTTTTTAGAAAATGTGTTATTTAGTGTTGATTATACCACATAAGTTTCAATGAGTTTGAGTTGGTGCAACATTGTCAAAAAAAAAAAAACTGACCGGTCATGCGGAGCTCGGACGTTCATGTCAATTTCCCACGGCGCTCTGGTGGAAAGCACAGTGCTCGCGCTCGCTATGTTTGACAAATGCCATTCTAACCCAGAGGCAGATTACATTTTTTCAAATATGAACGCAAATGGTGATGTAGGTATAAAATTTGGCATAGCGAAGAAGGATACCATAAATTTTTTTTTGAGCCAGTAGAATCATCGCCAAATCTCATTGGAGGGGGAGGGGGAAGATCCAGAGGAGGTTCAGCTCTTTCATTTTTCAAAATTGAGCTATCGATTTTTTTTCGCGTTTACATCCAAAAACGCGGTTGAGAGATACCACCAATATTATCACAATCAAAACTAAAACGAAATATTACGTAGATAGTTTATAGCACAGAACGTGAAAAATTGGTTCAATTTCATCAAATTCCTCCATTCATTCAGCTTAGAGGTACAGGAATTTGTGAAAAGTCAATTATACGTATGTATGGTACCTAATCTACCCGCAGATTTCGAAAAATGTAAAAAAAAAAAGATAATTTGGGATTTAGGCAGGTTCTACAAAATAGATAACATATTCGAGGAAAATGTGAAAATTTGAAATGAAAAATCCGAAATTTGAGGAACTTCTCTCCCTGCAATTCCAAATGTAATGTCATTTTTGAACTAAGCAGATTTCCATCGTATAGAAATTACACGAAAAAAAAACGATAGCTCAATTTTGAAAAATGAAAGAGCTGAACCTCCTCTGGATCTTCCCCCTCCCCCTCCAATGAGATTTGGCGATGATTCTACTGGCTCAAAAAAAAATTTATGGTATCCTTCTTCGCTATGCCAAATTTTATACCTACATCACCATTTGCGTTCATATTTGAAAAAATGTAATCTGCCTCTGGGTTAGAATGGCATTTGTCAAACATAGCGAGCGCGAGCACTGTGCTTTCCACCAGAGCGCCGTGGGAAATTGACATGAACGTTCGGACTCCGCATGACCGGTGGTCAGATTTTATTTATTTTGACAATGTTGCACCAACTCAAACTCATTGAAACTTATGTGGTATAATCAACACTAAATAACACATTTTCTAAAAAAAAATGGTGACTGTACCTCTGAAACTTTTTTCCAAAATGGCCGCTCAAAGTTTTTAAAACGTCATAACTCGACGAAAAATGGGTCAAAAATTTTGAAACATTTTTTTTAGGGTTCCTCTAACCCTCTAGATTCAATTTAAAAAAACACGAAATTTTTATCTACGTTTTGTGAAAAACGAAAAAATGAAGTTTAAAAAACCACATTTTGGCCCCTCCCCCCGAAAATATTTGCTCTGGGGGTCCAAAATTTTTGTCAGAATTTTTTCTCATCATGACTCAACTTTTGGGGTAGGTTTCATCAAAATCCCTTTCCAAGGCCAAAACACCATACTTAACCTGCTATACCCTTTAAGATGACTTTCTTAGCATGTAGAAAAAAGTCATTATGTCACACTTTGACAAAAAAAACTTCGGTGAGAAAACGAAAAAAAAAAACATGTCCACTGGATCTGAAAAATGGAAATTCTTACTATTTTCTGGATTTTCTCGCCATTTTTCTTTGCCTTAGGTAAATCTGCCAAAAAAAGAACCTCTTTTTTATCCTTCGATTGAAAAATTCAAGGAAAAGGAAAATGTAGAAAATTCGGACTTCTTGCAGTAAAATCATTAAAATTATTGCTATATCTGGTTATCTTGCTAACTTGCTATATGTACTAAAGTGAAATTTTTGCTATTTTCTTCTCTTTTTTGATTCTCTTGCCAGGGGACACCATGATAATGAAAACCAAAAGTCATGATTTAAAATAAAGTTTTTTCGCGAAAAAATGAATTAAAGGCCAACAGAAAAAAAATCTTGAAATTTTAAAACTTTGTTTCAGTTTTGAGGAATGATTTGTCATTCTTGATAAAAATTATTTTAATTTAAAAAAAAGAAGACCAAAAACGAAAAAAAAAATTATTAAACATTTCGTTTTTGCAACGCAGAGAAAAAATCAGTCATACACCCAAAATAAGATTTTATGACTTGAAATTTGACGAGATGATATTTCATGACCCGAAATTTGACAAGATGATATTTTAGTACTCGAAATTTGACCAGATGATATTTTATGACTCGAAATTTGACAAGATGATATTTTATGACTCGAAATTTGACAAGATGATGTTTTATGACTTGAAATTGGTTGACAAGATGATATTTTATGACTCGAAATTCGACAAGAGATGATATTCTATGACTCGAAATTTGATGAGATGATGTTTTATGACTCGAAATTTGACAAGAGATGATATTTTATGACTTGAAATTTGACAAGATGATGTTTTATGACTTGAAACTTGACAAGATGATATTTTATGACTTGAAACTTGACAAGATGATATTTTATAACTCGAAATTTGACAAGATGATGTTTTATGACTTGAAATTTATTGACAAGATGATATTTTATGACACGAAATTTGACAAGATGTTATTTAATGACTCGAAATTGGACAAGATGATGTTTTATGACTTGAAATTTATTGACAAGATGATATTTTATGACACGAAATTTGACAAAATGTTATTTAATGACTCGAAATTTGACAAGATGATGTTTTATGACTTGAAATTTATTGACAAGATGATATTTTATGACTTGAAATTTATTGACAAGATTATATTTTATGACTATAAATTTGACCAGATGATATTTTATGACTCGCATTTGGGATGGCTATTTTGAAGTATCAAAAAAATTATCCATCTGAAATTTTGTCAAAAATCAGTAAATATGACACAAGGAAAATTCAAAAGCCATTCAATCTAAATGTCAGAGAACTGGTAGTGAAAATATTTTGAAGGTCTGTGACTTAAAATTCAATAATAGATCTGTAATTACTTATTTTGAAATGTGAAAAAATGACATTTCGAAAGTTCAAGAAATTTTTGAAAATTGAAGGCCTGTGATTGGACATTTAATAAATTTAGTATCAATTCCTGCCGAAAAGACAGAGAAAAATATTATTCATTTGATTTTAACATTGATTATCGGCGAAATGACAAATGATGACTTGAATTAAGTACAATTGAATGACAAGTCACAAAACGTCAGAAAAATTACTTATTTTTGGTTTCCCAAAAAGTCCTAAAATTTTGTTCTCATATTTTATGGATTAATAACCCCTTCTGCATCCCCCTCAACATCATAATAATAT
The DNA here is from genome assembly GCA_033439095.1 of Pseudococcus viburni. Lineage (NCBI taxonomy): Eukaryota > Metazoa > Arthropoda > Insecta > Hemiptera > Pseudococcidae > Pseudococcus > Pseudococcus viburni. The sequence goes on from JAVBJF010000128.1 coordinate 143,083, forward strand.
CCATGTCAATACAAAAAATTCCAATTTTCCGAGAAAAAAAAACACTCCACTATTTTTGGATAATTTATAAATAAGAATGAAATTTTTCGCAATCCAATTCTTTGGAATAGAAACATCTTCCTTCACCCAATAAAAAATGACGAGCACCTGTCAGAACTTAATAAGCACGCTGCATATCCGGTAAGTTCTACAAGTTTCACGTCTGTATAACAACTTAACAGGTATATTTCTATAAAAAGGTATTACGAGAGTTCATTTCATTTAGTATAAAAATTTCTCCGCGTACTTGAGCTTCCTCTTTAAACCCTATACGATGAACTTGAACGTGACCACTGATCAAAGTCATTGCGCTTTCACTATGGCAATACACTTACACGTTCAAGATGATCTATATTTTGAACGATCTAGTTCAAGTTGAAAATATAGAGGAGTGTCATTTTCGCGTATATACGTATTCGGCAGCCCTACATTATATTTTCTATAATACGATTTTTTATAAACGCGTCCTGTGATATTCTCTCTTTAAGAGTAATGATATAAAAATACACAGCACTGACACACATCGGGCAGCATTTCAATTATCCTCGAACGACGACCGACACCGTACATCATCTATTGCCCCCTTTTGAGCCGGCTCTTTCCGTAATTAATATGTACTACACATTACGCACTCGTATAGCATACCGCAGCATCCCTGCGTTGAATACGTACAAAGAGTAACGTTTAATTGCCGCCATAATCACGCGCAAATCATTCATCATTTGAACATGGGCACCATAGAGGAGAGTAAAGAGAGGGCAACAATTCATGGTCAATGTTAATACCACTCCCAATACATCGAATTATCGTGATTAATACAGACACATACGCAGACAACCTACATTTTTTACATGTATTTTTTTTCACCAACAAGCTATCAGGGTATAGTATGATTTACGATAATGGCAGATCGCCATTCATTACGTTTCAAATTATTCGAATACGTGTGCTAAACCACCCGTGGAACAGGTAAAAGACGTTTAGCTTTAAAAGTATGCCAGAAAATAAATTCGGTATCATTATTCGGTCGATTTTGAAAAATTACGATAAAAAAAATTTGGGATTTTTCCGATACAACATCTCATTTTTACTGGTTTAGATTTTGATGTAATATTACGCCATAGTGGTTCAAATTTAATATGAGCAAGTATGCCAAAAATGGGATTTTGACGATTCCAGTCCAAATTTATTCTGAATTCAAATTTTTTTCAATGTGTTTGATTTCGAATCTTTTCAATGTGTTTGATTTGAATTTTTTTTAAATTTGTATCCAATTTTTAAAACTTTCCAACTGTATTTTTTATAAGTTATTGAGTTTGAAATAATTTTGAAAAGCATCAAGTTGAAATTTTTTTAAATTCAAAGTTGAAAATTTTTTTTTAATTTTTGGAAATTTTTTTTCAAATTATTGGATTTTTTAAATTATAGCTAAAAAAATGGAAATAAATTTTCAAAAATTCAACAGTTGAAAATTTTTCCACCTTCAATTTCTTCAATTTTTTTTCACCTTCATATTTTTTCAACTCAAAAATTTTTTCCAATAATTTTACCTACCTAAGTACCTATTTTTTTCGTCGTTTAAAATTTCCAAACGAGAAAAAGATACCATAATGCAAAAAGAACCACTTTGAGAAAATTATATTTCCATATACCAGGCATCATAGTGAAATTTGGTGGGAAAAAAGTAACTTTAGTAACCCAATTTGGGAAAAAAAGTAACCAATGTATTACCAAAAAGTAACCAAAAACTCAATTTTTAATGGTAAAATTTGTAAAAAAAAAACATGTATGTACTTAATGCAATTATTATAACTTATAAGCGCTCCCAGAAATTATGTAAGGGAGGGGCTGAGAATTGGAGGAAAAAGGGATGAGGGGGGGTAAAAATTCGTAACAAACTTCAAAATCTATTTTTACAGTAGTGCTCGTAAAGTCAGGTTAATTTCAGTGGACAGATGAAAAAATGTAATACAGATAAAAGCGAAGAAAAACTGAAAAATTGCAAGAATGCTCTAAATCTGAATCAGTGAGATGAATATAAATGAAAATCAGTGATTCGCATTGATCGTTTAGTCAAAATTACTGATTTTTTTCTGGTTAATTGAAAATCGACTAAGAAATCAACGACTTTTGACTGCAATATCAATGAAAATTATTTTATTGGTTCAAAAAGGCAGAGTTTTTATAAAACTTGATTGATGTAGATTTAGAAAGTTATATTCTAATGTAAGAAATAAGAAAAATTATTTTTGAAGAGTAATAAAATGCACTTCTCTGAACACTTTTGAGGTAAAATTTCATTTTTTTTATTGAGCTTGGATTGAATCTGCTCGACTTCGGGACTTAATCAGACATTATGCAAGGGCAGGGAAGAATTTGAAAAAAATGAGGGTGTGTCAAAATTTAGTAAAAAAAAGTGAGTATCTAGCCTACCTACCCTGTAAATTTATATGAAAATCAGTGATTTTTCATTGAAATATTAATCAAAATGACTGATTTTTATTTGACAAATTGGAAATTGATTGGAGTTTTGACTGAAATATGGGTGAAAATCTCTAGTTTTTGATGAAAATTATTTCACTATACTTGACCAAGAGAATGAAAATACACCAATTTTGACTGATTCAAATTTAGGGAATGATAGTGTATTCAAGAAACAGAGGTATCAATGTACTGCCCGAGCAGAGCGAGGGCGAAATTTTTTGAAACAAAAAAGTCTCCAAAACTCGACTAAACCGAAACTAATCAGACACTTTACACTTGAAAAAATCAATTTTTAGAGAAAAATTGTGAAAAAAAGGTAAATTTTTGAGAAATTTTGGAAAAAGTAACTTTTAGAGGTAAAAAGTAACCAAAGTAACTTTTGAAGTGGAAATAGTAACCAAAAGTAACTTGTCTCGAAAAAAGTAACCAAGTTACTAAAAAGTAACCACGCTATGATGCCTGATATACTTATCTACAGTTTTCTTACGCTAGCTATGGGTTTTTTCGATTTGTTAAAACGAATTATTGTAAGATCAGAAAATCGTCAAAAATAAACACTGTAAGAAAAATTATTATTTTTATATGTTTTTTTCAAATATTCCAAACACATCATTATAAGATGAGTATATTTTAGGTAATTTTATGTAACCAATCAAAAAATTTTCCTTCATTTGTATGAAAATAAAAATTCAAAGATGAGGATCAACTATTGAAAATCTATCAATATTCTAGGTTTGAAAAAAAATTTTCGAAGTGTACGAGTATAATTTTGAGAAAATCTGAAGTTTAAGTTACTTTTGCTCATACTGTTGTATTTATAGGATGAAAAAAAAAATAGATAAAAATTGCAAAAAAGAAAAAAATTGCACACACGTTGATAAACTTTTCACACCTGATCCAGTTCTAGATTTTTTTATTGCGCATGTGTAAATTTGGCCTACCCAGTATAATACTGATTTAAAGGACGGTTTGAAGGCAACTTTTTAGCTTCTAAACATAATTTTTCAGATAAATCGAAAAAATGTTAGCCTTTGTTTCATTAAAGCAATTTTTTAGAATTTCTGCATGAATACTGGTGCTTGTATTCTCACCCTCTTCTCCTTACTCCGAATCCACCCCCCCCCCCCACAATAAATTGAAATAGTTTTGATATTTTACAGACCTGCTTTAATTCTTTTAAAAGGCTTCATAAAAAATTGAACAAAAAATTAACAGGGTAAAAAAACTGAATAGTATTTTACTTTTTTTGTTCTGATGGTAAATCAGGAAAAAAAATGAATTAAATTTTTGAAGAAAACTGTAAAATTTTGAAACATTTAAAAAGAATTTAAAATCAATTTTAGAGCTTATTTAGTGACTATGTAAACCAAAAAGCACAATTTTTTGGGGGAAAATCAATGTTTTGTAGCTTTTTTTAATGTCTCCTATTTTACATATTTATGAAAAAAATTAAGAAATTTTATAAAACACCGATTTTCTCAAAAAAAATGCGCTTTTTGGCCTAGATAGTTACTAAATAAGCTCTGAAATTGATTTTAATCAATTTTGAATTTTTTGAAATTATTGAAAATACATATTGAATTTTTGACAATTTTTGAGGAATTGAAGGCTTTTGCAAGATCGAAAGATTTTAATCGATTTTTTATTTATTTTTATTTTTCTATGTTATAGTCTCTTCTACTTCTGTCTTTTGCGTGGTACTGGAACTCAAAAATTGGCAATTTTGTTACCGTACTTTTTCCTGAATCCACTTTCCCGAAAGACTTTTCCCCGAATGAAAAAATCTCGAAAATTTTTTACCAGAATCCAAAAACCCATTTAACTCGAATTGTTACCCCGAATGCTTCAAAAAATCAAGGAAGAATTGATAAAAAAATTTTAAGTAGAGACCTTGAGAAAAGAATTAAAAATAAGACTTGAGGTGTGTTCGAAGCCCCCTGAATTCAATTCTGGGGTTATTTTGAGCCCAACCCCAGACCTGAGCCCACAGAGGTGCGAGCTAGGAGAGGGAGAGTCAAGATGAAAAAAAGTTCCGGCTATAATATTTGACATTTATTTAATATAGAATCGAACGTGTTATCGTAATCAATGTTTTTCAACTTCTCGAGGGCATTTTCGAGGTAATTTTACCGAATAATCTTGATAGGGATTCATTGGGGGTCGAGGGATGGATGGGCCAAAATTGAGAAAAATTTTCAAAACTATCGAATGAGGATCAAAATCCATGTTTTTTGACCTCTAGAGTTCATTTCTTGGATCTTCTTTCCAAAAAAACCTCAAAAGGAGCTTCACATGGGGTTGGGGTAAGAGGCCAAAATTGAAAAAATTTCGAGCAAGGTATCAAAATAAATGTTTTCTGATCCCCAGAATCTATTTCTGAAGAGTTTTTATCCCCTCACTTCACGTACGTGATACGTATCTAGAGATATGGAGGAATGTATTTTTGGAAAATGAACGAATACCCCAAAATTTTGGGTTTTAGGTCCACCTTAATCTGGAATTTTTAATAGAGGAAATATATCGTTTCTCGGCTCATTGAGCTAAAAAATACAGGAAATAGGCTTAAAAATCTCTCCCACTTCTTCGCTTCAAATTTTACAAACACAAGTTGACCAATAAAATAAAATCAACCTAATTCCTTCGATGAAATTTCAGACTCACGAAGAAACCATGAAGCTCAGCAACGACCAAATCCTGCAAAACGTCAAAGATATCTGCAAGAAGAACAGCTTCCTGCTTAGCATACTGATCGGGGTGTTTGTCGGATGTATTTTAGGTACGTACAATAATCACACGTTACACATTATCTCAGCATTCTCAATGAATACAGATGGAAATAATATATTCGTGCAACATACCGGATTGATGGGGAACCAAGGCGAGTATAATAATTGAATCATACAGTTCGATACATTCGTAAACAATGTATCTTTCGCAGATACTCCTCTCGTACATAAGTTAACTTGACGCACGCACGTGAGGGATTCTATATACGCATATGGTACAATACACGATCGAGTATTTGTACCTTACCTACGCGAAATAGGGTCCGTCTATTCTCACACGGAATGACAAAATGCAAATCGTTCGCTCGAATCGCAACTTCTCAATCTGTCTCGTAAGATAACAGGAATGAAGAGCTTGCTGAAAAGTCGATAAAATTTTTAGCTTTTGATTTGGAAATTTAAAACCGAAATCAATAATTTTTCAACCCAATTTTTTTTCGATATTCAATTGACCCCCAAAAAAATAGCAGGAAGGGAAAGTTTCGTATATAAGCTCAGTAAGGTATGTATTTTAATATTCCCGAACTTCCCTAAAATCGGTGAATATTTTGACCCCCTTTTGGAGGGTGAGGGGGTTCAAATTTTTGTTTTTCGACTATAACTTTCAAAATTACGTTTTTACAAAAAAATACTTGGAACAAAAATTGTAGAGAATAAAAAAACAAACAATTTTGTTATTTACAATTTTTTCCTAGGACGTCATGGGAGGGAGGTAGGGTCCTCGAAAAAAATCAATTTTGAACATTTTCCATTTCCAGAAAAAATTACCAAAAATCGGATTGATCGACTTTTAGGAGCGGTTCTTTTGCATAGAACATCCTATTACTATGTAGAATAAGAAAAATGTATAAACGATCCATTATCTCAAAGTGGGGGATGGGGTGGACCCTCCGAAGAAAAAGACGCATTTTTCCCCAAGCGTAGCTCAGCTGCAGTGCAAAATTCGAAAAATTGGTTCAAACAAACGTTGTAGAGCATTAAAAGGCAATACTTTTTTTCTACGTGGTCTTGGGGGCGAGCTATTGCAAAAAGAAAAAAAGCAGAGCGGCGTTGGAAATTTTTTCATCAACTCAATAAACTCTCCTTTTGAGAATTGAGACCCAATTTGGGTCCAGGGGTCAAATTATTATAAAAATCGAGTTCAGCGCCCACAAAAACCTCAGAACTCCACTTGTTCGACCATTGGTTTGCTAGATTTTAAATTTACCAGGCTTACACATTCGTACATTATTGAGGTAATGAAAAATTTTCGAACGCCGATTTTTTTTTCTTTTTTCGACAACTCGCTTCCAAGACCATGTAGAAAAAATGTAAAAAAAAGCAAAATGTTCGTCTTTTAATGCTCTACAATGTTTGTTTGAACCAATTTTTCGAATTTTGCACTGCAGCTGAGCTACGCTTGGGGGGAGATGCGACTTTTTCTTCGGAGGGTACCCCCCCCCTTTGAGATAAGGGGTCGGTTATACATTTTTCTTATTCTACATAGTAATAGGATGTTCTATGCAAAAGAACCGCTCCTAAAAGTCGATTAATCCGATTTTTGGTAATTTTTTCTGGTAATGGGAAATTTTCGAAATTGATTTTTTTTTCGAGGACCCTAGCTCTCTCCCATGACGTCCTAGCAAAAAATTGTAAATAACAAAATTATTCGTTTTCTTATGCTCTACAATTTTTATTTCAACTTTTTTTTCGTAAAAACGTAATTTTGAAAGTTATAGTTGAAAAACAAAAATTTGAACCCCCTCACCCCTCCCCAAAAGGGGGTCAAAATATTCACCGATTTTAGGGAAGTTCGGGAATATTAAAATACATACCTTATTGAGCTTATATACGAAACTTCCCTTTTCCTGCTAATTTTTTTGGGGTTAGAACCTTATTTTAGCTAAAATGTCTGTACTAAATTCTTAATTTCCTTTTCTCCAGATATTTTTCAACTCCAAAATTTTTTCATTTGGAATGAAATTTTTACCAACGCTGTAATTTTTTCCTCCAATTTTTTTCAGGTACCTAGGTATAAAAAATTTTCAACTCCGGCATTTTTTCCAAAAATACATAAGTAGTTTTCTTTTTTCAACTCTAGAAATTTTTTCTCAAAATTAAATTTTTTCTCAAATTTTTTTACTCTTGAATTTTTTTTCAAATTTCAATTTTTACAGCATTTGAAATTTTTTTCTCAAAATTCTATTTTTTTTAGCTCAAATGTTCTTCTCAAATTTTTTTCCAGCTCCGAAATTTTTAGAATAAAAAATTTAAGAAAATTTCGGTTGAAAAACATTTAAAGAAATTTTATTTAATGTGAGAAAAAATCGAGAGAATGTCAAATTTTTAAAAATTTCAAGATCAAAGAATAGAATTTTACAGTTGATAATTTAGATAAATATTAGTAAGATGAGGAAATTTTAGTAAAAATGAAGATCGAATAAATTGAAAAAAATCTTGGAGTTAAAAAAATTTTGAGAAAGAAAGTTCAGTGGGGGAAAAACTTATTGGAGTTGAAAAAATTAATATGAGAAAAAATTTTGAAAGCTGAAAAAAATTAAAATTTTGAGAAAAAGGTACATGCGGTGAAGATTACGACAAAAAATGAACGAGATCGCGCATAGTTCGGTCATTTTATTGTTCATTCCGTGTGAGAATAGACAGACCCCGCGAAATACCATCGGTCCTCTAGACGAGAGATAATATTGATCTTAATACAACTGGATGGATGTTGAAACCAATACGACGAAGCGAACTAGCAAACCTCATTAGGAGAGGCTTTCGCGAATCACGTTTTCAAAAACGAACTTCTCGAATAATAGTTCGCGGAATTCCTTATAAGTACACCTATGTCAAGAAGAATAAAATAATCACTCTCGAATTACGTTTTTGTATGCTAATCGACTCACCCACGTATTTCTCAATTGTAATCTACGAAGCACCTCGTATTTCTTAATTTTTACTCGCGATGAGGACGATTTTTCCTCATTTTAGTCTCCTTCGTTCGTTCGTTTTTGGTCGAATTAATAGTCGAATTCTTGGCAAAGGGTGTAAATGAAAAATTTCCACCATCGTGGTCGTTTCGCGGCCTGCTGAACGTACGTTTATAAGAGAGTTGATTTTGTTAAAACAGGCGCAACACTTGTAACCATTTTCGAGGCTTAATGGCGTACATGTATCATTTTCCATCACCCCTCTCTGCTTTTCGCTCCTCCAGCAGCGAAAGTCGCTCGCGTCGTGTTATAAAACAACGTTACGCTATTTGTTATAAATCTGCTAACTATTTTCAAAACTATGTGCGAAGCTTTTAATTTAGGCCCTTTTACATGGTACCCTTTTCTCTGTACGCCTTTACCCCGTTTCCCCTCATCTCTCGTTTCCTTGTCGTCGCCAGCACTTTCGCACGTCTTCCATTAGCGCAGAGTAGATATACACAAAACCATATAACTCAATTACAATTATTACCGACAACGTGTATTAATATACCATACGACGAATAGCGATATCTGTAGGATGAGAATACATTTCCATTACCGTTTTCCGAAAGTATTTCGGATTTGAAATGTACGAAGGTGTAGCTCGTGTAAGTAGATGCGGATGTAAGGTGCGCGATTGAGCGAATTTTTACGAGTTAAATATGCTATTGGGATATTGGGGAAGTTTGGATGAGAACTAAATTTTAAAAAGGTTTGAGAAAGAGATAAAATCACCTATGAAAAAGATATGCATTATGGAAGCTTATTTTATCCTCCTTTCAGCCTGGAAAATTATCATTCCACTTCAATACACTTTCAAAAATTTAAACGTACTAAAATAAAAATTTTAAAAATTTTGGACATAGATTTATAAATTTTCCTAACAAAAGGGAAAATTTCAGATACTCAAGTTCATTTCTCGAATTTTGGCGAATTTTTGAAATTTCAAAATTATTCCATCTGCAAAGTATGAAAATTTTACCTAATCAACGAAACCCCCTGAAATTTGGTATACCCTATTTTCGACCCCCCTGAATCGATTGGAATCGGTTTCGAGACGTTTTGAACCCTCCAGAAAATTTTAGGAATTTCCAGTACCGAAGAAATGCCCAGGATTATCTATATTGGTGACCTATTTGATCGATCAGAGCATAATTTTCCCAAATTCGTAATTGTCGGGTCAAATCAATATTTTTTGGGAGAACTTTTTTCTGAAAAAAAGTCGAAAATACGCTCACAGCGAATGAAACGAGATAAAAAGTTGAAAATTGATTTCGACCTCTCGAATCGATTGGAATACCCTTAAATAATTTTAGTATAAAATATTTGTAGCAAAAATCACCGCTACTTCAACTGATAAACTTCTTTTCAGTGCTGGAAATTTCCAAAATTTTCTCTGAAGGCTTTAAAACGTCTCAAAACTGTTTCCAATCGATTCGGGCGGCCGAAAATACGGTCTTCACTAATTTTGCAAATTTTGAAATTTTGAGGGAAAATGCAAAAACACAAGCTGAGGAATCTTAGCTTTGAGGGACTTCTCTCCCTCAGATTTTGAAGGTAATGACTTTTTAAACTCAGCGGAATGCAATCATTTTGGAATGACACCAGAAAAAGGCTGATAGCTTTCGAATACCCCCCCCCCCTCTTTCTCCCATGCAGTTTGGCGATGGTCTCAAGAAATGAAATGAAGTGAAAATTAGACACGTGGTGTACAAATACGTATTTTGGGGAATAATTACCTAAACAAACATTTTTTCGACCTAAAATGACCATTTTATGAATGAAAACTGTTGTGAAGATATGGTTTTTCGTACCTATTTTTCAAGGTATTCCACCACCAGAAAAAATTCTGAGAGGCGTGAAATACATAAAGAAATTTAAGAAAAAAAAATCAACAGTCAGAACCAAAATTGTGTTTTCCAGGGCGATTTTAGTGGTCGAAAAAATCGTAAAAAATTTCAGGATACTCCCCTCTAGTACCTCTGCCTTCATGCCAAGCTTGAAAAAAAATCCGTTGAAAACTCACGTAGATAGAATTTTTAGCTGGGAAATCAAGAATTTTGGAGTCCCACTACCCCCCCCCCCCCGGGCGAGATAAAAATTCGCTCATGCACTCTAAAATCATATTTTATCAAGACAAATCGAGTGGCATAAAAATGTTGACAAAGTTCCACCAGAAGTCAAATAACCCCTTACTACACCAAATCCTTTGATCCGGTAGTAACCATAACCAATTTCGGAAAATTGTGCTTTAATAGATCAAACAGGCAGGCATCACAGCAAAATTTTTGAAGTTGAGCAAAAAGTGACCAAAAAATGACCAAAAAGTAACCAAAAATAATTAAAAATTCAATTTTTTTCGAGGGACAATTTTTTTACAGTTTTTTTTTGGGGGGGGGGGATTTTTTTGTAGTTTTCTGCAAACATTTCAAAGATAAATCAACTGAAAAGACATGAATAATTTCATTTATTAAATTCCTTCGTCAAAACAACAAACAAACTAGCAAAAATCTATTTTTTAATTTTTTTATTGAAGAATTTTGAAAAATAGCAATTTTTACGTGAAAATTTGAATTTTAGCCTGGATGTGCGAAGAAAAAGTGACTTTTGAGGGGAAAAGGTAACCAAAGTGAACTTTTAGACCTGAAAAGTAACCAAAAGTGACTGAAGTCGAAAAAAGTGACCACCCACATAGAAAAGTGACCCGCTATGATGCCTGAACAGGCCATGACTGTAGGTAATTTTAGTTTTTAGGTGCTAAAGTTCATATGAGCCATTTTCATGCGTTTTTCTTCAGTGCTGGAAAATTCCAAAATTTTCTGGAGGTTCAATAACAACTCGAAACCGCTTCCAATCGATTCGTGAGGGGGGGGTCAAAAATAGGGTATATATCAAATTTCAGTTTTTTTCGAAGGGCGATGAAATTATTTTTAAATTTCAAGAATTCATCAAAATTCGAGAAATAAATTTTAGCATCTAAAATTTTGGACAGCGAGTAAATTTGAAAAAAAATCAGGACTTTCAACCTAAGGACATAACTGTTCAGTGCTGAAAAATTTTCCGAATCGAACTGCAAATTCTTCTGACAAAAGTTCATCACTTCTCCAATTTTTTTGACAGTCTTTTTTCCCTGCCTAAACTTGCAAAAATGTAATATCAGCATCTGAAATTATTTTTCACCTTTTGTATACTTGGAAATTTTAAAATGATAAAAAAATAAGTATCATTTAAAGAAAAATGAAAAAAAAAAATTCTGAAAGGCACAATATTCGACGAGAAATTAAAATGTTTAAAAACTCGTCAGGATTTACGAGTGCTATAATTTAAAATTTTTCAGTTGAAAAAATTGAAGAATATTTTTTTAAATCTGATTTTTCATTCCGACCTTTTTTTTAGAACTCTTTTTTTCCTTCAGAATTTTTTTAGTCCAAATTTTAACCTCTCTCTCCCTTTTAAAAGTTCACCTGAATTCCAAAAATTCTCCTCATGGTGGAGATATCAAAACTCAAAAGAAAAAAATTCTTCGCAGTATAAACTTAAGCTATCTTCTCCTTCTAATGATATTCAAAAATTCTGAAGAAAAAATAAAAGCTCACTAGAAGCTTCAAAAAGACCATGGAAAATATTCCAAATCAATTAGATCTAGGCCAGTATGCCTGTGATTTAAAATTATGCTACTCAGATCAATCTTTACTCATTCCAGAGAATTAAATTTTAAAAAAATTTTGGAGGCTCCATAAAGTTACAAAAATGTTTCAGTTCAATCCAGAAATGAATCAAGCCTGGCGTTGAAATTTAACCCACTCAAATTCATCCCTGCACCCTACCCCCTCCCCCCATCTATTTTGAAAAATACTTTAATTTGGAAAACTATAATTTCATAACTTCAAATTTTCAACATCACAGAACTTTTTCAATAGAAAAATTCGCTGAAATCAGCAGCCGAGTAATTTCAGAATTTCGATTCTTTCTCTTTTTTTTGATGAATGGAGAAGGGAGGAGGGGAATGGGAATTCATGAAATCGCCGGCAACGACGATTATATTGAATAAGTTTGTAGTTCTATATTCATTTTTCAACATTTTTAAAATTCAACAATCCAATTTTCATCCTCACCTCCTCGTTAGTCAATTCATTCAACTCATCTTTTCTCGCCATAAATTATTCTTCCAAAACACATCTCCACTCAAATACGACTTTTCATTAAACCCTCGCCCTCCCTTCCCCCCAAAAATTCTAATCACCTCATACCTGAAAAAAATACGCAAAAACTGATTAAATTTTATCACCACACAGGTATATGTTTTCGTTACGCCGAACTCAGCTCGGATGCGGTATCAATACTGGGTTATCCGGGTGAATTATTCATGAGAGCGCTTAAAATGATTGTTCTTCCGTTCATAATATGCTGCATTATTTTAGGTACGTTTACGTGTATTACTTTATTGATATATGATAAGTTATAAAAGTCGTCGGCTCTACGAACGTTGTATTAATATAATACATCGTCGGAGGCAGGCGAAACCCTTCGTATACTACATACGTGTTATTTATTCGCAGGTTCTGCGACATTAAATTTGAAATCCAACAAATTCGTCGCCGTCAGAGTAATAGTGTATTTTTTTCTAACCTCTTTACTCAACGTTATCATCGGAATATCTCTGGGATTATTATTTAAACCCGGCCGTACCGAGATATCCGGCGGAATCGGAGGTGCAGCTGCTGTACAAGATACAGTCTCCATATTGGACGGTTTACTGGATGTGGGCAGGTAAGATGGGCACAAAATACCAATTTTAATCTAGTTAAATCGTCCAGGTTCGTGATTAATTTTTTTACCCGTTTTTGTCACGCGCAGGAATTTAATATCCGATAATTTCTTCGAAGCTACATTTCAACAGGTAAATAGCTTATTACTTATAAAATATGCGATAGCAATTGTGCTCTATCAATAAACGTGTAATATTCCATATTTCAACGTTAATTAATAAATTTTTCGCAGACCTACACCGCGTACCAAATAACCAAGAAAAATTCCACGGATGGAGTATCGACGGAAATACGTAAAAAAATACTCAAAACGAGGTGAAATTTTGCCCAACAAGAGAAGGGGAGGTAGAGAAGAAATATACTGAAATATTGAACTTGAAAATCATTCTTTCTTTTCGCAGAGCTGGAACGAATACTCTGGGTATAATATTTTTCTGCGTGCTATTCGGATGTATTTTGGGAACCCTCGAACGTCAGAAAAAGCTTCTGCTGGAATTTTTCACAGCCGTTTACGACGTTTTACAGAAAATGTTACTGATTGTTATCTGGTGAGTCTATGAGATTGTTTTTTACGTTTTTTTTTTCGCATGTCTATTATCACTGTATGCTGGACTTTATACTTTTTCAGCTCTAAAATTTTTTTTCTCAATTATCAAAATATTTTTGACTCAATTTTTTTCTCAATTCTCAAAATATTTTTGACTCAATTTTTTTTCTCAATTCTCAAATATTTTCAACCCTAATTTTTTTCTCGAAATTCTCAAAATATTTTCGACTTAAAAATTTTTTTCCTTAATTCTCAAAATATTTTTGACTCAATTTTTTTCTCAATTCTCAAATATTTTTAACCCTAATTTTTTTTCTCAATTCTCAAAATATTTTTGACTCTATTTTTTTCTCAATTCTCAAAATATTTTTGACTCACTTTTTCTCTCAATTCTCAAATATTTTCAACCCTAATTTTTTCCCTTCATTCTCAAAATATTTTTGACTCTCAAATTTTTTTTCTCAATTCTCAAAATAGTTTTAACTCTCAATTTGTTTTCTCAGCATATCTTTCAACTCAACTCACCCCCTCTCTCCTACATTATTTCCCAACTCGAAAATTCCATTCACTGAAATGAAATTTTTTCACAACCCTGAAATTTCATCCTAAATTTTTTTTTATTCTAGAAATTGTATACTTTAACTGAAAAAAAAGAATCTCAAAAAGGGAAAAATTTCTGGATTCTTTGAACGATAAAAACAAAAAAAATCACTTTTTTGTAGAGATCCTTTGAATTTTTCACATATGTACTTTCCAATAACGGTGACAGAATTTCGCAATATAGGTATGTCATTTTTAATAGGTAATTTTTTGAGATGTGCTGTTTCCACATTCACAATGGTTAGAATCGAAAATATTTTGAAAATCGAGAAAAAAAAATTTAGAGTTGGAAATATTTTGAGAATTGAGAAAAAAAAATTTTAGAGTTGAAAAAGTACAAAGTCCAGTACACAGTGACAAACGTGCAGAAAAAAATCGTACCTCCTCCGCCGCCTCATCGCAACTAGTAAACTAGACACTCGTTTGATACTTCCAATACCCGGATCCTCAAAGGGGTACATTCTCTAATCTCTTTGTAAAATTCGCAAATTTTTTTACAGGTTCACTCCGCTCGGAGTTGCCAGTATAATATGCAGTAAAATAGCAACCGTTCCAAATATCGTCAGTACGCTGGAGCAACTCGGTCTTTTCATAGCTATCTCTATAAGCGGTTTTCTGTTCTATCAGCTGGTCATAGCTCAACTCATATATTTCTTAATTGTGAAAAAGAACTCGTTTAAATACTACGTCAGCATTTTACCAGCTCTAATGACCGGATTTGCAACCGCTTCCAAGTAAGTCCGAGGAATGAAAGCCACTTTTTCACATCAAGGAGTTTTAAAGCTTTTCGGAAAATTTCAGCTTTTGAATTATCCTTTTGTGGAATTGAGAAAGGAGAGGGTAAAGTGTCATTTGTGGGTGAATAAAAAAAAATCCATGAAAATAAGCTTCACTGTGTTGCCCAAAAAAAACATAATTTTTCGTACAAAAGCGACTTGATTGGTATCGAAATATGTACAAACTATGAGCTTTAGATCGTAAAATGAAAAAAATTATCAACACTTCAGGTAGGTACCAGAAATTAAAAAAAAATCAATTTTCAAGTGGCAAAAAATGAGGCATCTTGGGCAAAAATTACACCTTTTGGTACAAAAGACATGTGAAAAGCCTCCACTGTCAAAAAAAGGCCACATTTCAAATATCCCAGAAAGAGCCATCTCAAGCACCGAAAAAAAAGTACAAACTCAGTTTGAATTTTCAGAAAAATTTAAATAGGTCTCACAGAAAGTCAATGATTTTGTTTAGAGTGACTGAAGGCAAATTATCTCTGAAATAAATTCAACAACTTTTATTAGAAATACAAATGGCCAATCGACCATTCTTATAATGAATAAATCAAATAGGATTTGTGCAGAAATTAAACTTAAATTTTTCAAGTTTTTTTTGTCTTAATTAATTTTTTGGTTCGTCCAACCTCACCACCCTTACCTCCCACCCACTTCACTAGAAAAAATGAAAATAATTTAAAATCAAATACAACAAAAAAAAAATTCTTCAAGAACAAAAATTAGTACGAATTGTTGATCAATTTTTATTTAACACTTCGTGATTTTGACTTCATTTTTCAAAAATTTGTACAACATGCCTTCTTTTTTTGAATTTTTTTTCGTGCTTTAACCTGCCAATGAATTCGTTTGCGACCTTCCTCTTCCTTTCCACCAAAAAATTGAGAAATTTTAAACCAACTGGGAATGAACAGAAAAGTAAATTTTTTTTTAAAGAACAGAAATTATCATGAATTTTTATTGGTCGAGTTTTGTCAAAATTTCAAGATTTTGCGGTTTTCAAAAATTTAAACTGTTTTATTTTTCGAGTTATGTTCTTTTCGTGTGGTCTCTCGACGATTTTTTTTACTGCCTCGTTCTTCTTCTTCATCAGAGATAACAAAAATTCAATAAATTTTAAACCAAGTAGGTATAACGAAAGAAAAAAAAAAGATTTTTTAAGAACAAAATTAATACGTAATAAAATTTCAAAATTTTGCGATTTTGCAATTTTTTTCAAAAATTTGTTCTCTTTTGGCATTTTTTTATAGAAATTCATCGCTTTTTAGGATTAATCTCTCAATGAATTTTTTACCGGTCCTCTCTTCCTCCTCTTCATGAAATTAGATTCAAGAAATTTCAAACCAAATACGAAAAAATGATTAATTTTTGCGGATCAATTTTTGTCAAAACTTCATGACTTGGCATTTTTTCAAAAAAAATTTCCTATGGTATTTTTTATGCTGTGTACGAAATCTGATTCAATTATAATTTTGAAGTCTTTCCCAGCGACGGCGAAAGCCGAGTCATGTCCTAGTGCAAATTTTTTTTCGAGCCTGCCTCCCCCTCCCCCCGTAATTTATTAAGTACGGCTGTGACATACTGAGTCCTATTTTTTGGGGTGGGGAATCGACTGAGTATTCTTGAAGGAGTAGGTGATGGCTTCTGCAGTTTTCTCGCGATCGAATCATAAACAGTTATAAAAAAAACTTGAAAAATAAATTGTAGAAAAATTTGAAAAAAGCTAAAAAGCTTTCGATAATTTTTTAGACAAAAAAATGGGGAAAATATCATGAATTTTCACATGTGGACATTAAAAAATTAAATTGAGAAGTTCTTCAAAAAGAAAATCCATGATTTGAAATGTTTTTCTTAAAATAAAATGTACATAATTTTTGCAAAACTAACTATTTTCCAATGTTTTTCAAAAAAATTGAAAGACCCCCTCCTCCAATACAATTCAACTTTTAAAAAATCTTCACACAATATCATATTTTTGGAAATTTTCTCCCTTTTCAAAAAACAAGGCTCAAAAATTTATTATTACGTACAGAATTCAAACAAAAGAAAAAAAATGTTTTTTTTTCAAAAAATGAGTGGACAAAAATTTGAAACATTTTGTTCTTTCATTACTTTTCGACGAAATTAAGACAAAATTCATCAATTTTTAAAACCCTCGCACACCCATTCAAATCATAATTTCCGTCCCCCCCCCCCGTTGTTCACGTATGTTTTTCGACATGTGCTCGTAAGATTTAGCTCAGGCCAAATTTTACGGACCGTTGAAAGAAATCCGAGTCCGGCCTTTTGATACATTTTATTCTCTATAAGAAATAAGATGCCTTATGAATTTTTTTCTAAAGGTTACTAAATGTTCGGAGAGATTCTCAACGGAGCTACATATTTAAATTTCAATCCCGTTCCCTTCCAATTCTTTCTTCATCTTCTAAGAAATTCATTTCAAGTAACTTTTTATCCTCTTTCCTCTCTCATTCCGTTTCTCGGGAAACGAGGCCAATTTTCAAGATTTTCATCTTCAACTTCATTGTTCAATTTTAAATTCAGTTAGACCTCAATTCATCATTCTCAGAGTCAGTATATCTCAATAACAACTTTTTCTTTCCATTTACAGGGCAGCTTCATTACCAGTCATGTTCAAAGTTCTGGACGGTATAAAGATGAACAAAAAAATCACCAATTTCGTACTACCCATCGGAACGATAAATTTGAACGGATCTGCTCAATTCATGGGTCTAGCTATGGTCTTCTTATGCCAACTAGAAGGACGAATTTTAGGCTTGAACGATATCATAACTCTAATGTAAGTGAAACCGAAATTGCTTAACCGGTATAACTCATAAAAAATGTCAACGACTGACAAACGCATCAATTCCTCATCATTCTGGTCATTTTCACAGATTCTCTTGCACATTCGCCAGCATGTCTTCGGCGGCAATTCCAAGCGCCGCTATCGTAATGGTCACAATGTTATGTAGCGTTGTAAACATACCGGCAGAAAACGTCGCGCTTTTACTTTCAGTCGACTGGTTAATGTAAGTCATAGCATCGTCTGTATACTTTACACTTGCTCTAAACGTATTGTAATTATCAACGTAAAAACCCATTCCAGAGACCGATTCCGGACAGCTACCAATGTCTTAGGGGACTGCTACACAGTAGCTGTGGTCGAACAACTTTCACAAAAAGAACTTCAAATGGAAGAGAATCAGGTATGGAATATGCACCATAAAGCTATACCTATCTATAAGTTGCCAGGCTAGATCTGACGAGTGACTGGACGACTCTATGATCAATGATTTTTTTTGATAGGATAAAGATGAATTGCCAGAAGAGGTCATCAGTGTGGAAAGCATATCTGAGGGTAGAACAGAGAGTCCGAAGAGTAGAACTCCTTCGATAGCGTGATATTATGATTAAAATTACGTATTAACGTTTATGTGTTGAATTGTTTGTAAATATTTTTTCGTGTTTTTTATTCATTATGTGATTTTTAAAAAATTTATATTTATTATTTATACGATCTGCTTTCAAATTTACTTTTTTATGGATAATAAAACAGTTATCAAAATATGTTTGGATGAGTTTGTTTTTATTAGGATGAGAAAAATCGGCCCTGACTGGAAAAATTGCAATTTCGTTGTCAACCAGAATCGCAATTGTGAAAAAAACGATGGGTAAGTTGAATAAATAACACAGGTCGACATTTTTGAACTTTTGAAATGCTGTTTGAAGTTTAATGGGTGATTTTTATAGTATTTTTCACGCTGATCACGAAAAAAGCAGTGAAAAAATTCTATTACCCAAGGATTTTTCACAATTTGAATTTTTTGTTGAACAGTTTTTATACTTTTTTTGATAACTTTGACGCTTAAAGTCGATTTTCTGAAAAAATAAAACGTTCTACGAAAAAAATAAATGGAACATGAATTGTAGAGCGTAAAATTTCCTTTCTATAAAGTTCGATTCGTTTTTTCTTAAAAGGCTTCGCTTTTAATACAGGCATTCTAGCAAAAAAGTGGAAAAAATTTAGAACAAAGGTTTTTTTGCGGGAATGTGTTCAGAAGGATCCCAGTAGTTACCAAAAAAAACCCAAGAGCCCCAAGTGTGAGGGAAATTTTTTGGGGGGGTGAAACACCCCCCAAAAATTGGTTTTTCTACATTATTTCAAAATGTATCAATTTTGAATAAAAAATAACCACAGATTTGAAATCTGCATCAAATTTCCGATCTAATGATACCTAACACAACCCATTTCAAATGAAACATGAGCTCTTGAGGGGGGGATCAAAGTTACCCATTTTTGAAAATCTCAGATTTTTCAAATTTAAGAGTTGAAATATGCACCTAAATGATCCCGTATTGTGCCTTAACGACTGTCCACGAGTACGTAAATGATTGCTGTATGTATTTTGACACAATCGCACCCATATGGGAGGGGGGGCTCTCGACTCTTCATGATACATTTACACTATAGTCCAGTAAAATCAACATTCTATAATGCAAATTAAGATGGCAAGCTGAATTTTGGTATACTGGCCCATTTTCATGTCCTAAACACGAATTTAAGGTGTCCGGTCGCGTCCGGGGTGTGCGTTCCCCGGAATTGTGGATCTTTGCCCCCCCCCCCCTCCAAATCAGGTATTTGGCTCATATCTGCTAAAATATGAGTTCTAGAGCAAAAACTGGGTCTATAAAACTTATTCTACGTCAAATTTCCTATCAGATGACTTTTGAATGGTATTCAAAAATTCAAGGAGGCTGGAGCTACAGTTGATTAAAGAGAGGGGATTTTTTCCAAAAATCTGATTTTTGGCTATATCTGCTAAAATATCGATCTCAGTGCAAAAATGAGGTCTACGAAACTTAATCTACGTCAAATTTCCTACCAGACGACTTATGAATGATATGCACAAACCCAAGGGGGCTGGAGCTACAACTAAGCAGAGAGAGGGGGTAGCTCAGTAGCAGATGGCAAATAAACATCAAATGATGATAGAGGGACAAAATTCGGTGTAGTGAACAAGGATACCATTTCAAATTTTTTTAGACCGGTAGGTCATCGCGAAACCCTATAGGAGGAGGGAGAAAGGGCTCCAAAGAGGGATTCAGACCACCAAGTTTTGAAATTGGGCTATTGGCTCATTCTTGGTGTCATTTACATATGATTGAATCCCGTTGAGTTCAAGAATGTAATAAATTTTTAAATTCGAGAGAGAGAAATTACCAAACTTTCCCTACCTGTGCACCCCTTACTCGCCAAAATTATATTACCTTCAAACCGTTTTAAATATCACTCCTATCGAAAATTTACATTGAAGTTCAGGGCGAACAATGTTTTTCGAGAATTTCTTCAGGGAAAAATCTCCTAATACACCGAAAAATTACAAAAATCTAAACATGTAACTCGCGTTCTTTTGGCGTTTAGGAGATGGATTTTATACCAGGAAGGCCATCTGAAGATGGGATAATTACCTAGATTCGAGTTTAACATGAGGGGGGGGATTTTCACTCATACATTGGTCGTTATTACAATTTTTCTACATCACGCATAAAATGTATGAGTAAAAATTCCCCCCCCCCATGTCAAACTCGAATCTAGGTGACTATCCCATCTTCAGATGGTCTTCCTGGTATAAAATCCATCTCCTAAACGCCAAAAGAACGCGAGTTACATATTTAGATTTTTGTAATTTTTCGGTGTATTAGGCGATTTTTCGAAATTCAAACCTCCATAGCTCCCCCCTATATCAACTTTAGGGGCTGAAATTTTGGTTGTGGAAGTATTTGGTGATGCTCTACAAGCCTGTGAAAAAATTTTTTCATTCCGCGTGTCCGACTTCGGGTAGCTCCCTTGTGAGATCGATATTTTAGCAGATATAGCCAAAAATCAGATTTTTGGAGAAAGACGCCTCTCTTTAATCAACTGTAGCTCCAGCCCCCTTGAATTTTTGAATACCATTCAAAAGTCATCTGATAGGAAATTTGACGTAGAATAAGTTTTATAGACCCCATTTTTGCTCTAGAACTCATATTTTAGCAGATTTGAGCCAAATACCTGATTTGGGGGGGGCAAAGATCCACAATTCCGGGGAACGCACACCCCGGACGCGACCGGACACCTTAAATTCGTGTTTAGGACACGAAAATGGGCCAGTATACCAAAATTCAGCTTGCCATCTTAATTTGCATTATAGAATGTTGATTTTACTGGACTATAGGGTAAATGTATCATGAAGAGTCGAGAGCCCGCCCCCCCCCCATATGGGTGCGATTGTGTCAAAATACAGGGTGTCTACCAATTTAAAAAAATCAAATTTCGCGACTTTTTCGCGACCTTTTTTTAAGGTATCTAGTATCTACCTCTCAATCACCCCCCCCCCCCCCCCCCCACCACACACACACACACACCAAAAAATCAACGAGATCAAATTTATTATCTAAAAAAGTTTATACACAAAGTGAGTTATTTTATGGTAAAGAAGAGAAGTAGTTACTGCCCGAGCGAAGCGAGGGTGAAAATTTTACGAAAAATCATGTTAGAACGGATAAAATTGTTAAATGATTATTGAGAAGTAAATTCATGAAAAGTCTGAAACACTAGCAGATTTGGCCCGCGCGAAGCGAGGGCGAAATTTTTTCGAAGAATTTATTTAAAAAACAGCAAAAAAAGACATATTTTCAAATGGTTTTCTCATTTAAAACATCCCTTAGAAAATTCCAAAATTCCCCAATTATTTTAGATTTTCCTGACAATAAATACATACAGCAATCATTTACGTACTCGTAGACAGTCGTTAAGGCACAATACAGGATCATTTAGGTGCATATTTCAACTTTTAAATTTGAAAAATCTGAGATTTTCAAAAATGGGTAACTTTGATCCCCCCCTCAAGAGCTCATGTTTCATTTTAAATGGGTTGTGTTTGGTATCATTAGATCGGAAATTTGACGCAGATTTCAAATCTGTGGTTATTTTTTATTCAAAATTGATACATTTTGAAATAATGTAGAAAAACCAATTTTTGGGGGGTGTTTCACCCCCCAAAAAATTTCCCTCACACTTGGGGCTCTTGGGTTTTTTTTGGTAACTACTGGGACCCTTCTGAACACATTCCCGCAAAAAAACCTTTGTTCTAAATTTTTTCCACTTTCACCTCTTTTTAAGATCAATTTGCCTGTATTATTTCAAGATATTTTAATTCAAAGTTCGAAGTTCAACTTTTTTTTGAATTGAAAATATCTCAAAAACTAAGCCACCTAAGAAAAAACTAATTGGACTCTACTGAAAGGAAATTTTACGTTCTACAATTTACGTTCTATTCATTTTTTTCGCAGAACCTTTTCTTTTTTCAGAAAATCCACTTCAAGTGTCAAAAGTTATCAAAAAAAGTATAAAAACTGTTCAACAAAAAATTCAAATTGTGAAAAATCCTCGAGTGATGGAATTTTTTTTCACTATTTTTCTCGCGATCAGCGCGAAAAATGCTATAAAAATCACCCATTAAACTTCAAACAGCATTTTCCATGCGTCCAATTTCCATTCTATTTCGGTATCTAAAAATTAATTCGAATTATGGTCATTGAACTCGACTTCCGACACGTTGATTGAATACAAAGAAAAAATTTAAAAACATATTTTTACTAAAAATAATCATTGAATCACTATTTAAATATGACCTCGAATCCCCCCTCCCCCTCCTACATTCACATCCTCAAAAAAGTATCGAAATCAAAAAATCAAAAAATATTTTTAGCTGGTTCGAATACCAACCTCCCAATATCTCAATTTTTTTCAATATTTTGGGAGGTTCAAGGGGCGTCAGAGAAATAAAATAAAAAAATCAACTAGGAAATATTCAGCTCAATTTATAAAAAATATCATTATCGTTTCCATACCAATTTCTGAAATTTTGAAAATTTCTGGAAATGGGGAATGTACCCATTTAAAAAATGTGTCAATTTAAATTAGGTATATACTTAGGTGTGACCAATTTTTGACAAAAAATAGGTACAGTATCAAAAAAAAAAATCAAAATATAATACCTTATTAACTGAACAAAAAAGTTGTTCAGAATCGTCGTCTCTTTAATTTTTGGAAAAGTTATAATAAAAAATTCGATAAGTACATAATTTCTTCCTTTAGAATTTTAAATGTCAGGATCAAAGATTTGATATATTCAACACTTCTATGAACTGAATACTGTAATATTTTTCCCAATTTTTTCCACAAATGGGTTCGTTCAAATGACTTCTATCTAAATTCAACTTTTTCAGAAACAATATGCCATGTCACTCTGTGCCAGAAAAAAAATCGTATTTTGAATAATACGTTTAAAAAAAATCAACGATCAATTATCAAGCATATAATAATAAATAGAAAAATAAAAGTTGTTCAAGCTTCCCCCTCACCCCTCGCCCTTCTGAGTTTTCGTTAGGTAATCGTAGAAAATAATTCGACTTGATTCCCTCTGATAGAATTCGAAGTGCCAAGGACAAAAATTTGATTGAAATTTTAAAAAAAAATTAGTAAAAAATACATCAATTTTACAGGAATTTTTTTTTTGTAATTGTAATTGAAAAAACTGTAAAAATGATTTAGCCTTTGTAAATTAGACTAGTAAAAAAAATATCAATGTTAACAGAAATTAAAAACTTCAAAATAACGTTGGCAGAGGTTTTTAGGTATTTAGAATCAATTTTCCTTCCAAGATCCAATTTTTTGTTGGAATTGAAAATTAAAAAATATAATGCGGGGAAAAAATCGTTCTTTTGTCGAAAAAAATTGATTGAATCAAGTTTTTAATTTAAAAAGTAAAAAACGAACCGATTTTATAAACAAAAAAAAAACTTTTCAATTAAAAAAGTTAATAATTATTGGACCAAAAACAAAAATCAAAACGAAGTACAGAAATACTCCACGAAAAAAATTTCATGGGTATTGAACTCACTGTGAGTTTCTGTGACAGAAATAACAACATTGGCTGTTTTTTCAAGAAAATTCCAAATTATTCAGTTTTTTCTCGATCCATATTGCATTAAAAAATATACATAATCCACATTTTCTTTCATAAAAACTGATAAAAGGTTATCGATGAAAAAAGTTCATAAATTTACTTCAAGATTGAAAAAGATGAAAAAAATGATAATTTATTTTCGTTAACATCTTAATTATTCAATAAAAATAACTAATAAAAAAAATATCACGTAAAAAAATTGGAATAGAGTATTACTTTAAGTCTCGACATCTTAGAAAATTACCCCCAAAAAATATAATCATAATAATATTTTTAATTCATTTATTATACTTTATTTGAATAAACCATCTTATAAAAGAAAAAAAATTAAAAACTGTCAACATTTTGAGAAATAAAAATTTTAAGACAAAAAACTATCAAAAAAATTTAATCATGGTCAAAATTTCAAATATTTAATCAATAAAAGAGTACACTGCATCGAAAATTTTCAAGAATTTTGGCAATACTTGATAATTTGTATTTTCTAAACCAAATCAGATGAAATAAAACGAAAAAATTAGAATCATTTTGGAAAACAACATTACGACAGTTGGATACACGGATGTTCAACGTGGTTTTACACTTCTAAAAGAATCGATTCTTCATTATTTAATATTCATTGAAAAAATTAAACGTTGAGTCAAAATTTCAGCCACATAGATAATTTTCAAACCAATCGATCATGTAACTAAGGAATCTGTACCTACGATAAATTTCGAAAAAAAAAATTAAAAGAAAGATCATCAGATTTGATCGATTTGAAATAATGAAATAATGAAAATATGAAATTTTCAACAGTGAATTGAAAAAATTATGTTAATTTACAAATAAGTGCTTTTAATAAAAAGTCAGCTAAGAAAAAAATTTGTTCAATTTACTTACGTTACGATTGGAATGAAAAAAAAATACTCTAAATATTTTTGTTAACATCTTAATAGCTAAAAAATAAAAAAAATAAAAAAAAACTGAACTCAAAACTCAACATCTTAATAGATTAAACCACAAAAAAGGAACACTTTCGATTAAAAAAATTAATCAGTTCTTCAATTTCAACATCTTAAATAAATTGAAAAATCAACTACAAAAACGAATCAAGGGGCAAGGAATTGAGCTTAATAGGCCAATAAAATAACCCTTTGAAAATCCTATAAAACAATATCTTAGCTTCGATAAACTCTTTATTTTTCTTATTACTCGAATTAATCTTACTCCACAACGCGGGTAAATCAGCACCGGAGGCAGCACAACTACTCTGTAAATTTTTCTGAAACGTATCCAATCCATACATCGTACACTTATTCGGGGGCAGCACGGGGCAATTTTTAGGAACAAGGTGAGTAAATCTCGCATTCTTCGTTATCCTTAAATCCTTCTTACTCTTATTCAAATCCTCAAACATCTTATCAAACTTACTCGAACTTTCGACAGGATCACTTCGATCAAAACTCAACAACCATTCGCCAATCTCCGATAACAACTCTTGGTTCGTATTCCCGTCAACTTTTAGATTCAAAAATTTCAAAATATCTAGAACATTTTTAGCCATAGAGGAAGCATCGATGTCATCGGAGGAAGGAGGCTGTTTTTCTAGATACTCGACGAAGTATGCTTCGATTTCGTCATCGATAGAGTGAGGTTTTCTAGCGGAAGTAACGTCGCGACGATCGCGTAGCATTGATTTGATATCTTCAATACTGGGAGTTTTTTTGGAATATAGTTTGATGAGATCGGGATAATTAGACTTTAACCATCGATATTTATGACCACAACTGCTCGACGATCTGTTCTCTAGATATTTACTGATCTCTGACCATCGTCTAGCTCCGTGATATTTGACAGCCGTTAGTAATTTTCGAATTTCACCAACGGTCCATTTTCGATCCACCGATTCAACGCGAGAATTCAACTGATAATCGTAAATCTGTTTAGAAGTCCTGTTACGTACCAGTTGGGAGATTTTCTTACACGAGTGGCCTTTCTTGGCGTAGAAATTGATTAGAAACTTATCTTTGGCGTTGAATGTGCCTTTGGTTTTACCTTTTGACAATACGACGTGTTTTATGTGTGTTTTCAGTTGCTTAGAATCGATATCATCGAACTGAGATACTAAATTAGCGAAATCGTAATCATTTTTACCACTTTTGTCGATAAACTCGTTCACTAGTTTGTTTTCACTTTGACTATAGATTTTGGCTGATTTACGAGTAGATTCCTTAAAATAACTCTGGTAACGAACGAAACACATGAACGGTGTCGAACCATTATTCACCTCATCACAGATCAAATGCCAATTTTCACCTTGGCACTGATTCGTCACACTATTCAATAACAAGTCAGTAGCTTTCGACCAACGTGTGCCCATCGATGGATTAGCCACAAGTTCCCACATCATCTTACATTCGTGTTGGGAAAACCGTTTACGAAACCACCGTTCGGATATAAACTGCCAATCGAATTCGGTATCTGGGTAACTCGTCAGTAACTCGTTCAAACTACAGGTTTTAAGTTGACTCAATTTATCGACCAGTTTCTCGCAGCATTTCTGCAAAATATCTAATTTTTTCGAGTTAGAAGTAGATTTAATTAAATCGTAAACCTTGTTCAAGCGATTAATCAGCTTTTGAGACCGCTGTTTGATAATAGACTGGCGAACACAATCGTACAGTTGGCGTTTATCATACTCTCT
Source organism: Pseudococcus viburni (assembly GCA_033439095.1). Classification (NCBI taxonomy): domain Eukaryota; kingdom Metazoa; phylum Arthropoda; class Insecta; order Hemiptera; family Pseudococcidae; genus Pseudococcus; species Pseudococcus viburni. The sequence goes on from JAVBJF010000128.1 coordinate 169,747, forward strand.
CCAACGTTTCGGCGAAGGTAACTGGCTCAAGAGAGGCTGGCCCGATTCGAGAATTTGTTGGCAGTCTAGATTATCTTTTTCACATCGAGAACCGTTGTACTGAAAGTAAAAACTCAAGTTGGGTTTAGTTAAGGGGAATATCGGTATGGGTTTAGGTTTTTTACGTTCACGAGGTTGATCGCTGTAGTTTTGTATTTTTTCCTCCACAGAAGCGAGTTGATTTTTTAATAAAGTCGAGGCGAGTTTTAGTTTCCGTTGCAGTGTGAATAGTATTTTGGATATGGATCGGACGTGATTGAGAAGTACGTGGTACTGAGGTGTCGTCTCGTTAAGTAAAGATAGTTTGGCGGTTTCGTATGCTTCGTTCAGTGAGTCGTATTGCATTTGTAAATGATGAATATTGTAATCTACACTCGAAGAGGTACTCGTTCGGCTCGAATTAGCGTACGAATCCATGATTCCGGTGACTCAATACGATCTTAAGAGTAGAAATTGTTTACCTTTGATGGAACTCGACCGGTGAACATTCTGTGGGTTGAAAACACAATGTAAACTTGATAAACGAATATAGTGAGAGTAACCATTAGATTATAGAGTTAATTAATCATAAATTATGTGAAAAAGCATAAATTAATATTAAAATAATCGCGAAATAAACGAATTTTTAGCACGAAATACGTAAAATTCACGCGGTAAGCGAAAAACTGAATTTCATAGTTCATAAACAATGTTACCGAAGCGTCGCAACAAAAATTGCGTATTGGAAGTGGCAAACGTGCGTGTGACGTCATCCGATGAATGTTTTCAACGTTCTCGTTTTTCATTGGCTGATTGCGTTGTGACGTCACGTAAAATGGTAGGTAAAAAAATATTTTAGTAGGTTGAATTTTTTTATTTTATTTATTTTTTTCAAATGAATCGTTTTTTCGTTTTTTGACTTTCGTTGTATTATTTTTACATAGCCATTAATTTTTAGATTTGAATTGAATTTGTGCTTTTATTTTGAGAAAGTACGTTTAGAAAAAACAAAAGGTTACTGTTTGTGATTGTGAATTTTCCAAACTAGCGATTTTTTAGAATTGGCTTATCAAGCTTTTAGAGAAAAAATTTACTTACTGCGATCTACTGCGATCATATTCTTGAATTTTGTTCGCGTTGAATCCGATCACCGACCGTATTATTAAATAGTAAACCCCTGTTGAATAATTTATTTATCAAAATGCACATGTTATCAATCGGAAAAGTTCTCTTGATGAGAGTCAAACTATACAGATTACGAAGAGCTAAAGCCATAGCTTTGGAGATCTCACGTAATCGAACACCTTACGTATCGTTTATCGATAAATTACATTATTGGAATGCCAAGTAAGCATGCTTGAATCTTAATATCTTGGTAAACAATTCCTCAAATAAGTACTTCTTAATAATTTTTCCAGATATCTGCATTGTGGCTGCATCAAAACACACTTTCGAGTGAATCGTAATAAACCATATATTGTAAATTTGTTCAAAACTTATATTACTGTGACGACCGCTGGCACATTTCCGAATTTCATTCTAACCGCTATTTTGGGATTTTTGGGTAACTCGTTTGTCATTTTCTTTTTCGTTTTTCCCAATACGTACCTATGTAGATTGATTTTTTCAAGAAGTTCTCTTTGAGTACCTATTTTAAATTATCGAACTTACAGGTGGAGTTTTTCTCAGTTACGTGTATTTTTCCATGTGTGTTATCGTCTTAGAAATGGAAACAAGGACTGTATTCTATGTCAGTCTATTTCTATGCATTTTCTTAACCTTAGGCATGGCTTTTTATCAAGGAGTAAGGTAAATTTTCGTAATAATTTCATTAGTCTACAGATCAAGTACAAAAAAAATGTTCATGAGGTGTGCTTTTGATAAAAATGTAGGTATAGGGTCAACTCAACACTCAAGAAAATAGCTATTTTGAATTTTTTGATGGGCACAATGAAGACCTAAGTTTCTGAAAACACTCATTTTTCGAAGTTATTCGAGAATTATTTTAATATGTTTTTAAAAATGGCATTTCGAATTAGAATATGTGTTGTTTTTTTTTTGATATTCTGGCATAATGTCATTTCCATCACTTTCGTTCATTTTTCGCTCAAGAATTGTTTTAGAAACGATACAAAGCTTCGAGAGTTCAACAATTTATCTTTATGAGTAGATGGATTCATTTTCTATTCAAAAAATACCAAGATTTTGAAAAATTAGGCATAAAAGCGAATAGTGTCGTAGGGTGTCGAAAATTTGAAACTATTCGCGTGAGAAATCTGAAGAAATCGCTCATCAATTCTTTCAACGATACCAAGTCAAATTCAAATAATTAAAGCAGAAAATATATGTCACCTTCTCTTTATATTAGATTTTCATTTTACTCGCAAATCCAGACAACTTGAACAGCTGTGAAAATTTTTTCATGGGCAAGTTCGAGGACGATTTTACAATGAAAAATACCCCAAAATTTTGGGGTATTTTTTCCCACAACCGTAATGTGGGGCTACTTGGAACGGTTTTGCAAATTTTTGTATACAATTTCACTCGTACGATTTTTTTGAATAAATTTTTAAAAATATGGTTGTTACAAATCTGTTGCTCGTCCTTCCTCCACCTTTTATCTCGAGTTATTACGAAAGTAGTGTTTAAAGTAGCCCCACATGGTATACATAAATTCCAAAATTTGTTTTAAATAAATGGTTAAATGAAGTTTTCAAACATGAAATGTTTTTATCCTTGAAGAGCATTTTTCCCAAATTTTTTTTTAAAAAAAGGCTCATGTTTATGCGACTTATAGGCAATAAACTGAAAAAATGAGAGAAAATCTGTTTTTTAAAAATTTGTCAAAATTATGCCTATTAAAATGCTTAAAACTTAGAAATCGTCGAATTGAAACAAAAAACAAACATTTTTTTAAATTATTACTACAGTTTATCAAAATTTTGACCGTTGAAAAAGCTTAAAAATTGGTAAAAATTGTAAAATTGTAACAAAAAAACACAAATTTTTTCGAATTACTTACTAGAAATTTGAACCGTTCAAAGTAGTCCAAATTAAAATGAAATCTGTAGCAAGGTCCCATTTCATAAAAACTTGAAAACTTGAGTATTTTGATAGAGGATTGTTCAGACTATTATTTTAAAATATTTTCCGATTTTCAAAATCAAGACCCGACTTTTAAAATCAAAGTTTGTTGAGCTTAAAATTTTAGCTTTTTTGAGCATGATTTTTCAAGCATACTGCTTCGTTGACATCTGTGATGGGGAAAAATCACGAAAATAACTCAATTAGAGGTTCTTCTACTTTTGGTAGAACTGGTTCATTCGAGAAAAATTTATTATTCTGGCATCCGGGCGCGGGGCGCGGGCGGTGCTAAACCGAAGAAAAACGCCTGTTTAAAGTAGCGCCACATTACGGAACATGGACAAATTTCCCAAAATTTGATGAATTTTCTAAAAATTCAAAATCGCAAAGTTTCTAAAAAAATCGAAGAATTTTTCAAAACATGAAATTTTTCCATTTCTTGGGCGATTTTTCAACAATCAAAGAATTTCCAAACATTGAACCATTATTCTAAAAATTGAAAAATTTTCCAAAGCTAGGACAATTTTTTTAAATCGCTCAATTTTCTAAAAAAAGGGGGGAATACTACCCAAAAACAAGAAAAATTTTCCACTACTTAAACGATTTTTCAAAACTTGAACAATTTTTTACGAAACGGATGATTTTATTACAAAACTTGGATGTTTTTCTAAAAATTAAACGAAATTCCAAAAATACTTCTTTAAAAAATTGAAACGAGATATTTTAAAAAACGAAAAAATGTCAACAAATAAATTAAACTTGTAAAAATTGAAATTAAAAGAATGAAGGTGTTTCGGTTGTCCTTTATGGCGCACATGTGTAATTGTGGCCTTTCCTTTCCTTTTTTTTTTTTCGATTTTTAAACATATTGAATAATTTTTCACTCGTCAATTTATAATTTTATTAAGGTCTACTTTACTGCTCCTGGAATTTTTTGTTCGCATTAAAATTAAAATGCATTTTCGTAGAGTTAGGTTCAGCTTTGCAACAGAATCTTTCAACCCCTACGTTGCGCTGGACGATTTCTTTCAGTGATGTTAATAAATTTGCCTAACTGGTTTGCCGTAAATACGCTAACCACACAGATCGATATTTTTAAACTTTTGAAATGCTGTGTGAGGTTTGATGGGTGATTTTTATAGTATTTTTCGCGCTGATTACGAAAAAAACAGTGAAAAAATTTCATTATCCAAGGATTTTTTATTATTTAAATTTTTCGCCCAACGGTTTTTCTAGTTATTTTGATGACTTGACGCTTCAAGTCGATTTTCTGAGAACAGGAAGGATTCTACGAAAAATATGAATAGAACATAAATTGTAGAAAGTCAAATTTCCTATCTGTAGAGTCTAATTAGTTGTTTATTAGGAGACTTAGCATTCGAGATATTTGAGCTCAAAGTTCAAAATTCAACTTTTAAATTGAAAATATCTCAAAAATTAAGCCTCCTAAGAAAAAACTAATTGGACTTTAGAAGTAGAAAATTTGACGCTCTATAATTTATGTTCTATTCATTTTTTTTGTAGAACCTTTTCCTTCTCCAGAAAATCGACTTTAAGGGTCAAAAGTTGCATAGAAAAATGTAAAACGAATTTTCAACAAAAAATCTTCTAATTATAAAAAATCCTGGCATAACCGAGAAAAACTGTAATCATATTCGAACTTGGCACTAAAACATAGATTAGAATCACCTACCTGCGAAACTTGAGTGATGGAGAAATTTTAAAATCAGCTCTACATTTTAGACTAAAAACATTGATTAAAACAAGGAAAAGAAAATGCTGTTTTGAATTTAATGGATAATTATTACATTATTTTTCACACTGATCACGAAAAAAATGGTAAAAAAATCCCAGGACATCAGGACTTTTCATAATTGGAAGATTTTTCGTTAAAAATTTGTTTTACACGTTTTGATGTAATTTTTGTCCCTTAAAGTCGATTTCCTGGGGAAAGAAAGGGTTCTACGAAAAAAATGAATGGAACATAAATTGTAGAGCATCAAATTTTTTACCTGTAAAGTTCAATTATTTTTTTCTTAGGAGGCTTAGCTTTCGAGATATTTCAACTCAAAGTTCAACTTTTTTTCAAATTGAAAATATCTCAAAAACTAAGCCTCCTAAGAAAAAAATTAGTTGAACAATATAGGTGGGAAATTTAACGTTCTACAATTTATGTTCTATTCATTTTTTTCGTAGAATCCTTCCTTTTCTCAGAAAATTGATTTGAAGTGTCAAAAGTTATCAAAATAAGTGGAAAAACCGTTAAGCGAAAAAATCAAATTGTGAAAAATCCTTGGGTGATGGAATTTTTTCACCATTTTTCTTATGATCAGCGCGAAAAATTTTTATGAAAATCATCCATCAATCGTCAAACAGCATTTTCCATGTCGACCTGTGCCATTATTTTCAACAATCTTCGTACGATGCATAAAAGTAGGTTGAAATTCCTGGAGAAACACAGTTAAATTTTTCAACTCGTAATTATTCCGAAAAATGGGGATTTTTGAGGCATTGCCTTCGAAAAATTCAAAATGGCCATTTCCTCAAATATCGACCCCTTCGATTTTTCCTTCGCCAAAAAATCAGACTATTTTCTGGTTCTAGAGCACTTTTTCGTGCTCAGATTGTAGACTACGTTTTAAGACAATCTCATGTAAACCGCAGATGCGTCGTTTTAAGCATATTACCGGAAATGTGCACTTCGAGAGCTCGAGCAATGCTTATTTCACTCGCTCTATTCCGCCTGCTCTCAGGGCCAGGATCTAACATCGTATTCAACACCAAACAATTAACAAACACGATAGCATGTACACAGGTAAATATATAAACCAACCATTTATTTAATATTCTAATCCTTAAGTATGATATTTTTTTCAATTAACACAAACTTCCATACATATTTCAGTACATCTACAACGACCATTCTTGTCTATATAGGAGCAAGTAGGAGCCATCGGGCATAATTTAACCGAATTGTATAAAAAACCATTACGAATCATCAAACAAGGTATTCTTTTTCTAGTCAAGTCCATCAAACCGATTTTAGATAAATTGAAGGGGTTCCTGATTTGGATAAAAAATTCCATAATTAAAATAGGTAAGTAATTACGATAAAATCTAAACCTTTTCATTTGAAATTGACATTTTTTAGCCTAAAAAACTTTTTTTTTCAGGTAAAATGATGAAACAGGTATTTTCCTGGCTGAAAATATTCGCCATCAATTGCCATACCAGTTTCGGAACTCCGGGTGATGTTTGTCAAAAGAAAATAGGCGGTTGGGTGAAAGATTGCGAGGTGAAAAAACAGAGTGTAATTTGAAATTCTGTACTCGATATTTCGATTTTGAACAAGATATCAAATTTTACAGGCGAAGTTAGGATTTTTTAGTGGAATATGCAATCCATTCGAAATCATCACACTGATTTGTATACCTATGAGAGCTATAACTGCGGTGTGCCATTTTAAAAATTTCATCAAAGAGCACGTTTTTGATTTTTTAAAAGATAGTAAGCCAGATGGAAATTTTACATTGGTCTCGATTTGAATACGCTTTCAATGGATTTTTTATTTTCGTAGAACTGAAAGACCTGGGACGTTTCCTTAAAACTATTTTCTACGTCAAGGTCTCTTTTCACCATTCATTTAGCTTTAAAACGAATCAAAGCAGGTCACTGAGAGATATCTACAAAGACGTTCATAAAAGCCAAGAAGAACGATTGAAACTCGTCACGGATGTCATACATATTATGAAGTTATTTCTGACAACTTATATCGCTTATGTTTTATTAACGTAAGCATCAAAATACCTGTAATTTTTTGTAATATCCAAAACAGATTTTTTTGGAGGGGAAAAGTGCGAGTAGTTTTCTAATACGAATTTCTCCCTCAATTTCAGAGCTTTTATTTATAGGTACAGATTTTTCTACCAGACACGTTACGATAATCGTCACGTAAACAGATTTCTCGTCGAACTTGACACCAAAAGAGCCACAGTCAACAGGCAGACTCTGTTTCCACTCACGATAGCAGAAAAATTGCAATATGTTTCAGTCAGTAACGAGCTCCTCTTGCATCCTTCCTATTCAAATTCATTGATAAATTTTCCAATTCGAATTATAGCTTTTTTCGTTCAGAATGACCGCCTCAGAACGGAAATCATTTCTTCGAGGATCGACTATTCTGATTCTGGCTTGCTTGAAAAGTGCATTTGTCTTCGTCATAGATATGTTTCTATTCTTCATATTGAATTTGGTGAATAACCACGGAAAAGTAGCTTTTTACTTTGGAAGTGAGTCGAGCTGACTTGGGATGCTCATAATAATTATTCTACTGGTTTAACTTTTTCAGGGGTGGCTAAAGTATGCCCTCAAATAAGGCCATAGGTGGAGATAGGCCGTAACTAGAGGGGGGGGGGGGGTGTTTGAGCCCCAGTTGAAAGAGAAAGAAACACCAAACAAAAATGTTTATTTTCGACCCTCCAAAAATTTTTTTCTACTGCTACCATTACGTCATTTTAAGTTTAATCCTTCGGAAAATATCCACCCCCTCCCCTCTCAATGAAGCTCAGTCAATTTCAAAAAAGTAGAACCAAGTATTGCTTTTCATGGTGCTGGGAATCTGTCGATTTTTTTTTGGATTGGGCTTGAGAAGTTTGGAAGAAGAAGCAAATGCAATACAATTTTTAAAAATACCAAATCTTTTATTAAAAAAACGAATGTTTTGATTCCGAGCAAAGCGAGGGTGAGAATTGTTGCACAAGACGAATTTTGAAACCTGAAATTTAATTTTCATTATGTTTTCCAAAATTTCAATCGTCAAGAGAATATTGAAACTTCCCAACTTCCTCTTTTTAAATACTTCTCTGCCCATTCATTAAAAAACAAAATATTAGATACAACTTTTTTTACCTACCCCTTTCAAAAAAAAATAGAGAAATAAGTTCATCAAAATGTTCATTTTTTCAATATTTGAATTTAAAAAAATTCTTTCAGCATATATATTTCAGAATAAAATTCATGGCTCATTCATTAAATCGATTTTATAAAATGATTATTTTTTCAAAAAATACATCTTTTGAATAATAAGCTAAACATTTTTTTATCATATCACATTTTTTACACCAAATTAAAAAAAAAAAACTTTAAAGAGAGTTTATTAGGCCCGAGTGAAACGAGAGAAATTTTTTTTTTGAAAAAATAGCAATTTTTAATGAAATAACTGCATTTTTGGTTAATAAGTTTCTTTCTTAAAATTTTGTAATTTTCGTACAATTTTAACGAATTTTCGTATTTTTTATGATTATTTTCATATTTTGTGCCTTTTTCGTACCTTCCTGCTTTTTTCGTTCTAGTAGACACCATGATATAAGCACTTGATTTTTTTCGTTGGCAAAGAGACCATTTTAGTAGCTTGAAAAAAATCAGGAAATTCGTCAAAATATTGATAGTTTATCCCTTAAAAATCAAGTAGGTGTTTACGAATTTTTTTAAAGCAAAACATGGACACGAAAACGATTGGGGGAGCTTATTCAACATTTGGAGGGGCTTGAGCCCTCCCATCCCCCTCACTATCTCCGCCTATGAATAAGACTCTTAAAAAAATCTCTGGGTCGACTCGAAAAGAGACTCCAAGTCTTTTTTTCAGGAACTCGCTATACAGATACTCGAAGCCTGATTTTGAACGATTCAAGTGTATGCGAGTCTTTTTTGCAAGTTCGAGTCTCTTTTTTTTATTATTCTGTACTTTTTGAGTGGTCGATGTTGAAAGTTAAGAAAGAAAAAGAAAATGTATACCTACCAAATGATGAGAGGATTTTTTTTTCTTGATCAATGTTTGAAAAATGACAATATTATTCGCTTTGTTTTCGGTTTCAATTTTCCCAAAATTTTAATTTTTCATTTTTTTATATTCCAAAATTTTTCAAGATGAATTTTTCTCCAATTTTTTTTACCTAGGTATCCCAAAAATTTCCAAGTTTTAATTGTCATTTTCTACCTGGCCCTATTTTAAAGATTTACCGTGGGTGAGCGGTTTTTTTTCAAGTACGCTTGATTTTGCCCAATAAATTCTCAAAGTCTGAATTTCGCCCTGTAACCTCAATTTTTCAAGACTAATATTTTTTTCTCAAAATTTCCCGAACTTCAAATTTTTTAACGTCAATTTTTCAAGACTGACATTTTTTTCTCAAAATTTCCCAAACTTTAAATTTTTTAACGTCAATTTTCCTAGACTGACATGTTGAAGTTTGAAAAATTTTGAGAAAAAAATTATCGTCATGGAAAAATTGACGTTAAAAAATTCGAAGTTTGAGAAATTTTGAGAAAAACCTATAGACTTGAAAAATTGACGTTGAAAAAAATTGAAGTTTGAGAAATTTTGAGAAAAAATTATAGACTTGAAAAATTGACGTTGAAAAAAATTGAAGTTTGAGAAATTTTGAGAAAAAATTATAGACTTGAAAAATTGACGTTGAAAAAAATCGAAATTTGAGAAATTTTGAGAAAAAATTATAGACTTGAAAAATTGACGTTGATAAAAATTTGAAGTTTGAGAAATTTTGAGAAAAAATTATAGACTTGAGAAATTGACGTTGAAGAAATCGAAGTTTGAGAAATTTTGAGAAAAAAATAAAAATTATAGACTTGAAAAATTAACGTTGAAAAAAATTTGAAGTTCGAGAAATTTTGAGAAAAAATCATAGACTTGAAAAATTGACGTTGAAAAAAATCGAAGTTTGAGAAATTTTGAGAAAAAATTATAGACTTGAGAAACTGACGTTGAAAAAAATCGAAATTTGAAAAATTTTGAGAAAAAATTATATACTTGAAAAATTGACGTTGAAAAAAATCGAAATTTGAAAAATTTTGAGAAAAAATTGTAGACTTGAAAAATTGACGTTGAAAAAAATTTTAAATTTGAGAAATTTTAAGAAAAAATTCAGACCTTGAAAATTTATTGTCCAAAATCAAGCGTACTTTGAAAAAAAAAACGCTCACCAACTACGGAAATCCGTAAAACAGGACCTCAGATGGTTTTATTTCTTATTCAATTTTTTCAAAAATTAAAAATTTTCTCTTTCTGATTTTTTGTTTGAATTTTTCAAATTTCCAATTAATTTTTTTTCAAGTTTGACTTTTTCCAAATTTTTTCAACTTCAATATTTTTCACAGCTTGAAAATACCTTTAAAAAAGAAAGTCGCCCTTTTTATCATTTTTTTTTATTCCTCATCTACTTAAAAATTTTTGGACTACATTTGAACTTGGAAAAAAATTTAAATCAAATAAATAACTAAACAATTCGAAAAAATTTGTAATATCAAATTATTGTGGTGAACATGAAATATAAAAAAAAAATAAAGACTCGTGAAACAAAGACTCACATGCGATTCTGAACTCGTTGGTAATTAGAAGTATTTTCTCTAAAAGACTCATACGTATCGACTCCGAATCGAAATTTTCAAAACCTCGAGTGTTTGCTAAACAGAGTCTCATTATTCACGGACTCTGGTCAATTCTGCTATATTTTAGGAGACAAATCGATAATAGGAGCCGATGGATCTGGATTTTTCTACACTTTATACAATATTTTCAACGGTTTATTTAACGTATTTGATATCGAGCTAAGATTCGACACGGGTCCCTGTCTTCCTCAACCGGTCAGCATCGATGAGGTGGCTTACGAAAAAATAGGTAATTTTTGAAAAACCTCGAAATGAAAAACAAACTCATTCGACGTTGATTTTTTCCCTCCTCAAACGCAGCAATCACATTCGCATTTGCTTGGATAATGTCACTACTGCAACCATTCGCTTTACGATTCCGTAACTACGTCTTATCGAATTATTATCCAGAGGTAGCTCGCAAGAGAGCTGTATGGATGTACAATCAGATCCTGCAAACCAGAGGGGTGATTTCTCAGTACGTCAGACGTACTCTTTTCACCAGAGGGGCGATTGGATTACGGTCAGAGAAACCAGATCCGTATAAATGGATCATTGCCAGGTATTTTTTTTCGAATTTTCAAATAAATTGGAATAAATTTAAATCGAGATGATGAATTTAGCATTGAAAAATTTCATAAAATTGGCCAGGTTTCCTAGATTATTTTTCTTCCTGCCGTTTCGTTATTTATACAAAGAATGCATAGTTTGTGGACATAAGAATCCTAATGTGAGATGTGCCACTCCGCAATGCACAGGGATGTACGACAAAGAATGTTTCGAGACGTTGAATTACACTTGCATGATATGCAACATGCCTCAAGATTTCAAAGGCTTGGATATCAGCGAAGAAGAGTAAGTATCTGCTAGAATGAAATTTATATCGAATCATCCCTCATAATTAATCGATTTTGATAGAGACTCCGATGGCGAAATACGCACCACAACATCACAAACCGAACCTGCAAAACCATGGTGGAAATTCTGGATCCAAGTATCCCGAGCCGATTTAACCATCTCAATGGAAGAAGGCACCATGCTGGACATACCAGATCAAACCATCGTCATTTCTTCATCTGCCCCTTCTACCTCGGGCCTTCAACCACTCAAAGACTACTTCAGCGACCAATGGCGACGAGACGATTGGGCCAGTTTGGACGACTTTAATATTCCAGACCCAGATATGGGTACTTGGACGCGACCGCATTTTACAACCAAAACGCCTCTATCGCCCAAAATACAATAAATACATTTATAATATTATCTCTTATTGAGTCTATACCAAATACAAAACGAGGTACTTATATAAACTAGAACGCATATAAAACAAATGTAAAAAAATTCTGTACACATTTCGAAATCCTTAACGTCCATTTCCGTCAAAAATTGACTCGCGTAACGAAAATGGCAGTAGTTCTGGTCGCACGGTAACTGCGATCGCTTCATACCGTACATTGAGTATAATAAACTTTGATACGAAGATCGTACGAAACTAAAATAATGTAACCATTTGAAAGTTAAAGGAATATCGGCCAAGCGGATGGCGAATCCGAATACCGAAAATAACACCATGAATACGGGACCGATGAATACGGATATCTGCAACAGGCGAATATCAATTTAGTACTTTTTTCTAATTTTTGGATAGTTGGTAACATTGGAATTGCAGCACGTGCTTATCGAACAGGTTTCAAATGATAATAACATACATGTGTATTTTACTCGTGCAAGTCAAGTAAAAAACGTATCTGTGGTTTTCAGTCCACAAGTAGAAAATACTCGTAATATACCTGCAAGTAGTACAAGGGTTCTTAAAATTCTGAAAAAATTGAAACCGATCCAGTGTTTCCTAAATTTTTAAAAATAATCATGTAGGTACACAAAAATGAAAATTTCCATGAAAAAATATAACAACTGAAATGAGATTGTAGACTATTGAAAATTAAAATTTATTATTAAAATTTATCCATTCGAAACCGGTTTGAACCGGTTACAAAAATGCGAGAATTTTGTGAGCTGTAGAACCGGTTCTGAAAAAAGTGCAGAATTTTATTTTGAGAACTCGAAACAATTTGTAGGCAACTGAAAACACGAAATTATCATCGGTACAATTTTGAAACCGGTTTGAACCGGTTACAAAAATGCGAGAATTTTGTCAACTGTAGAACTGGTTCTGAAAAAAATTCAGAATTTTATTTTGAGAACTCGAAAAAAATTGTAGGCAACTGAAAACACGAAATCATCATCGGTACAATTTTGAAATCGGTTTGAACCGGTTACATAAAATGTGAGAATTTTAGGAACTGTAGAACAGGTTCTGAAAATACATAACTTTATTTTGGGAACTCGGTATGAATCATCGTGCAACCGGTTCGGTGATTCCAAACAATCTATCAAATGTTGATAATAGTTTTTCATGTGAAAACTGAAATAGGCACAACTGAAATTTTCAGAACAAATTGTAGGCTGCCTACTGAAAGTACGAAATTATCATCGGTACAATTTTGAAACCGGTTTGAACCGGTTACATAAAATGTGAGAATTTTAGGAACTGTAGAACCGGTTCTGAAAATACAGAACTTTATTTTGGGAACTCGATATGAATCATCGTGCAACCGGTTCGGTGATTCCAAACAATTTATAAAATGTTGATAATGGTTTTCATGTAGAAACTGAAATAGGCACAACTGAAATTTTCAGAAAAAAATTTTTGGCTACCGAAAGTACGAAATTATCATCGCTACAATTTTGAAACTGATTTGAACCGGTTTGAAAAATGTGAGTATTTTAGGTACCGTTGAACTGGATTCAAAAATATTTTAAATTCTCATTTAAGGTATAAACGACAATAACACAACTTGAAAAATATATGTATGCAAGTACATTATATGAACGTATAGTTTGATCTGGATATAAAAAATTTGAACATTTGAGAAACCGGTTCAGTGATTCTCAACAACACCAAATCCCAACGAAAAGTATTTTCACTTGATGGTTAAAAATCTAGAACCGGTTTTTACCAGTTTCAGAAATGGAAGGATTAGATGTAGAAATTATGAAACTGATTTTAAAAATACATTGGTCTTCATTAGCTCGATGAATCGGATCATTTAAAAGACATAATTTGAACTGGTTATAAAAATTCATGAAACTGGTCGAGCGATTTCCAAAAATTTATCAAACACCAACAAGTACTCATTGAGAAATTAAAATAGCCAAGAAAAATATTTCCAGAATAAGATGTAAATAGTTCACTAAAAATGTGAATTTTTTATGTAAAGCATTCACGTCCTTAAAAGAAACCAGTTTTAACCAGTGTGTGAAAAAGTGTTGATTTTGTGAACCACAGAACCGGTTTCAAAAATATAATCATTTTGGCTGCAAAATGATATAATTCAAAGAAAAACGCGAACGTTATGTGAAACTAGTTCAATTTTTCGAAACCAGTTTCAATTATGTATACTTGAATAGGTAATAAAAAAAAAATATATCAATTCAGTTTCTGGTGCTCTCCATTTTTTAGAAATTCATTTTCTAATGATAGGTACACTGGTTCATAACCTCCATTTTTGACGATTTATTTATTGAAAACTCAGATTTCATAAAAAAAATGATTGATAACCGGTTCTGAATCAATGAACCGGTTCAGAACAAATATGTTTTTAAAAAACAAAAAACATTTTTTTGAAGAAATTTCGTTTTATGGCATCCCTCTCTTATTTCCATTTTGAAGAAAACAGGTTCCTACAACCAGTTGAGAACCATTAAACTGGTTTCAAAAAATATATTCAAACTTGAGTTCATAAATATTTAGGGTATGACTTGTTTGATGATGAATTTTTAAATATCTGAAATTTCATTGAAACTTCAATCTTATACCTGTTTCTTGAAAACTCAATTTAAAAAAAAATATTGGGAACCGGTTGTGAATCAACGAACCGGTTTCGAACAAAAATGCATTTAAAAAACAAAATAAACTTTTTTTTTTGAAGATGAAACTGTCCTCATTTTCGGAAATTTTGTTGGATGGCATCCCCTTTTATTTCTATTTTGAAGAAAACCGGTTCCTACAACCGGTTGAGAACCATTAAACCGGGTTCAAAAAATACATTTTAAACTAAAATTCATAAATATTTAGGGTATGACTTGTTTGATGATGAATTTTTTAAAAGTTGAAATTTCATTGAAACTCTAATAACCGGTTGAGCGCCAATAAACCGGTTTTACATAAAAATAAATGAATCAAAAAATAACAAACCTCTATCGATTAACAATCATTGCTTTCAAAACACGTCTAATTTCAAAATAACTTCCAGCAACCGATTGGAAACCACTAAACCGGTTTCATTTTAAAAAGAAATGAACACAAAGAATTATAATATATTCATTTCAAAAATCAGAACGTTTAATTTTTCCATTTTTCGAGAAAATAACTATCGGCAACCAGTTAAAGATCACTTAAACCGGTTTCAAAACTTTGTGGAAATCTGGAGAAAATGACAATTTTGAAGGCCCATTTTCAAGACAATATGTATGTATTATGGACCCATGTCCTGAACCGGTTTCAAACATACTCAACACGTTGGAACTGGTTTTAAGGGTGCAATTTCACACACAAAAAAAAATCAGATCATTTTCATGAAAATTTCATCACAAAAAGTCATTATTTTAGTGATTTTTTGAAGACCCTTCAAAGTGCAAATTTTTCAATGCTATTTCAACTTATTAGCATTTAAGCAAAAGCTACGAAAATGTTGCAATTCCAAGTTTAAAATAGGTACTAATGAGTAATAATTTCCATACTCACATTTACAGGTAAAGTGGCCCCTAATAAAAACCCAGTACTTTGGGCTGTCAACGAGGTAACGATTAATATAATACCAAAATACGACAGTCTAAACCATTCCATTGGCTGCCCAGTGAGGAAATAGGCCGGTAGCAAATAAGTTGTGCTACATGCAATCTGTAACCGAATTTTTTTCATTGCAAATTTGGTAATTTTTTTTTAATTTTAAAAATTAATCACGTACCTGGAACGGAATTTCGATAAGTAAAGTAGATATTAAATAAGGAAACAGCGAATACCATCTATTGAAATGCTCTCTTTTCAGCATCTGGAATTCTAAAGGAACTGAAACAAATAGATACATCGGTGTAATGAAATTTCCCAGTTGAAAAAAAATCATCAGATGAGAAAACCTTACAAGATAATATGACTGCCATTTGTCCAGTATAAATTAAGAATAAATTTGATCCATATAAGAAAACTCCATTGGCTAATACTCTGCTCGCGTTATTACCAACGCCTTCGTATAGATAACCGAAGATCACCGCGATGAAAAGGTGGGCGAGTATTCTAAGTAAATAGTAAGACTGAAAAAAAAAGGAAATTATTTACGAATTATAAACTATGCCACAATTTTCAGACAGATACTCTCGATACTCACCTTATTTCTACGTATACTGGTAATATTTCTGCTGAATAAATAAAATGCTTGTAATACAGCCGGTGGACCTTTGGGCTGGCTTTTAGTATACTCTACGATTTCATCGCTCGACAGAGCTGGATTCTGTTTACGATATTTAAAGCCCGCTGTGAAAACAAATCACGGGAGAAAAATTACGAATTAATTCGCATTCGAGTTAGAAATTTGCCACATGCTAAAATTTCTAATCTACTTTGCAGGTAAATACACTTACGTTGGCCGATTATAGCAGACGTGAACGTGTTTCTTCCCAAACACGAGGCGGCCGCTGTTAATTTATCTTTATCCGCTTCGTATTCGCCGATAGCTACTTCTATTACTGTAATTTGTACACATATTACATTTTCATCACAGGTGTTATTGAATAACCGAAAGCTCGGTGAAAAAATATTGCATTGTGTAGAGCAGAGGTACAGCGGTACCAGCCATTCGCACTTACGCCGGGTTATCATTGTACGTATTATGATATTTTTTGCACGTTTTTATTTACAGAGCATTTTTATGTACAATGCAGCACATATTTTACCTACTCTCTCATTCCGAATCGGTGAAAAATCACTGATGAACAGTCAGAATCGCAGCACAGGAAAAATCAGTGAAGTTCGTTGATTTTCAGCGATTTTTCACTGATTAATCAAAGAATTTCACAGATATCTCAGTGAATTTCAGAAATATCACTGAGTTTTTAGTAAATTTTCATTAATTTCCAGTGAATTTTCACTGATTTTCAGTAAATGTTCACTGATTACGTAAATTTTCACCAATTTCCAGTGAATTTTCACTGATTTCCAGTGGGTTTTTTTTACTAATTTTCAGCAATTTTCAGTGATTTCCAGTGATTTTAACTGATTTCCAATGATTTTCTTTCACGGACTTGTTTTCAGTGAAAAAATTCTCACTGATGTATTACTGTGCTGCAATTCGGACTGTTTTTCAGTGATTTTTGATAAATTTCACTGATTTAGAAATGAGAGACTACATATGTACGTAGATACTTTCAAATAGGTTCCCAACACCCTGTAGCATTTTTTTTTTCAAAAGCGATACGATAATAATCATCGTGTTAGTTCGCACACAAACAGAGACGCAGCAAAGAAGGCATGTCAGAGATTTTTGCCAAATTTTTTTACAAAATTACATTTTAAATTTCGAAAATTTATAAATCAGGGGGTTGAATTGGCAGGTCTGATCCTTTCTTTGCGATTTCTCTGGAAAATGGAGTCATGCATGCGACACGACGAAAAGCTATCGTTCTCAGCTTATGAGCGAGATTATTAGTTAGTAGAATTGGCAATCAACGTACAATATTTACATAGGTACAATATTTTATACACATTTATTGTTGGTATAAATATCCCAGTATGGCATGAAAATCTTCACCAGGCCTACTCTCAAAATAGTTTTCAAAAGGACAAAGATATGAGAAAGAAATTTTAGAGTAGTATAGCTGAACTTTTTGAGATGGTGAAAGGTGCTTTCAATGTTGCCTCTTGAAATTTGGTACTTTTTCGATTATTAAGCCTGAGAGTCCAATTATGTTGTTTTTTTTTGGAAATTCAACTTCCACAAAAAATTTAAGTAGGTAAGTAAGTACATAGATCTCTACAAGAATTTTGAAAATTGACTCGAAAATCGATTTAAAAATGAATAAAATATCAATCAAAAATTTGATAAAAATATTAGAAGTTTGAAATTTTTTTTTTGAATTCACATAACATTTCTGACATATTATCAGATTATGGAAAAAAATTGTAAAATCAAGTTAAAATCTTCCAAAACTGCTGAAAATGATGAAAACCATCCGCAATGTCCACAAAAATTGGCAAGAAATTTTGAAAAAATTCGAAAGTTGAAATAAACGTCAATAAAATTGTTCAAATATCTCGAAACTTTTTGAAAAAGTCCGTAAGAATTATTCAAAATACCTTGATGAAAAACTTTTGTTCAAAAAATTTATTTAAAATAACAAAAAAATTCAAAAACGAACTTGAAAATTTTCTTCAAAAACGTGATGAAAATTATTCTAAAAAATTGAATTTTGATCGATTTTTATAAATAATTTTGAATTTTTATTGATTTTTGATTTTTTAAAAATCGTTTTTAGATGTTTTTTTGTTAATTTTAGACGTTTTTTTTCTACCAATTTTAGATGGTTTTTTGTCTATTTTAGATGTTTTTTTTAAAAATAGATTTTAGATAAGTCTCATAGGTCGATTTGAATAAATTTGTCGCATTTCGAATAATTTTTCATCATGTTGTTCAAATTTTTTACATTTCTCACCATTTCATTCAATAATGAAAAATGTTTTATAACACTTGACGTTATTTTCAACTATTTTCGTAACAATTGGCCATTTTTCTGGTAATTTTCGACATTTTGTACAATTTTAATGATATTTTATCAAATTGTACATTACTTTCAACAATTTTTGACTCAAATTATTACATTCTAATTTTTAAATGATGAGAATAACTACAAATGATCTCAAATTTGATTTTAAAAATTATTGATCGTGTGAAAATATCACAAAACCTGTTTAAAATAATTTATTACCTAGGCATTAAAAATATCTCAAAAACAGTTAAAATTTGCTCAAAACTTGCTCCGAATGACGTAAAAATTAAAAAAAACACTAACAAAATAGAAAACAACGTTTTAAACGGTAACAAAAATTATTCAAATAATATGAAGAAAAATTGTTGAAAAAGTAAAATCCGAAAAATACCGATAAAATGGAATAAAAAGTTTTAAACAGTCACAAAAAACATGCAAAATAAGAAAAAACTGTAAATTTTTTCCAAAAAACGCTCAAAAGTCATAAAAATTAATTAAGATGACTGAAAATTCAAAAAAAAGAGAATACAATAGGTAAATAGTAAGTACATATAGAAAAAATTGAATTTTTTCGACTTCAACAGATTTTTGTGTCATTTTGTACAATTTTTTATGCTATTTTGATTTACCTACGATTTTTACAGAGATTTGAAAACATGTTTTCATTCAAGGCCAACAATTTCATTGATGGATTCGTTCAAAAAAAAAATTACCAGCCAGAATCCATAAAATTTTTAAAAAAAAAACGATTTGAAAAAAATATTTTTCCCAGGAAAAAACATTGCAGGAGTTTTTTCCTCAATAGGTACCTAAGTGTCATGAATTTTTCAAGTTTCAAAAGTAGGTAGGCAGGTATTTACTTCTTTGAAGTGAACTCGTTGAAAAAAACCTGTTATGGTCTTCAAATAAAAATAAGGGATTCCTTATTCAATAATGTTGAAGATAAATTTTTATTTCATTTCTCAAAACTGAATCTCTCTCCCCCCCCCCTCCAACTGGTATAATTTTGGTAAGTATATTATTTTTGTAAAAATTTTTTTTTGATAATTATGATTATTTTTTAAACAGCTTTTCGACTTTAATTACCAATCAAAAATTTTAATTTTGTCTTTAAAATAATTTTTTCCCTATTTGAATTTCAACGCCATTTTAAATAATTTTAATACTCGTCAAGTCTCTTTGAAGTTCGTGAGATTCCATATTCTAGGACAGACGAGGGGATACGATTTTTTTTAAAATTTACAATAGGTATAGGTACTTCACCTGATTGATGAATTTTTTATTGGTTATCAATTTAAATATCAACAGATAATTTTCGTAAGATTTTTTCCATTTTATTCTATTTTCTTTTTCAAGTTTCCACAA
Organism: Pseudococcus viburni; assembly: GCA_033439095.1. Lineage (NCBI taxonomy): Eukaryota > Metazoa > Arthropoda > Insecta > Hemiptera > Pseudococcidae > Pseudococcus > Pseudococcus viburni. The sequence goes on from JAVBJF010000128.1 coordinate 189,475, forward strand.
AAATGCAAAAAAATTGAAAAACTCGATAGAAATAGTATTTTTCTAGTACCTACATTTTTGATGAGACTAATTCAAACCGAGGACGTACCCACTGGAACAAGGGGGATGGGGAATTTCACCCTACCGATAACTATAAAATTTCATTTTTAGTCGAGAAAATTTGCAAAAGTGATAACAACGGTCTGGGGATGGGGGATTTTTGTACTGAGTCCAAAAAGTAAGAAAAATTGAGGAAAAAGTCGAAACTTAATTTCTGTCTGAAATTTTAAATCCCTCCTAAATAATTTCAACTTTCGTTCATTCCTGCTTTCTGAATCGAACGCGAGTGTTTTTTGGATCTCCAAAAACACCTAATAAAATCCCTTTTCCCTTTGTCTCAACGTTTTCCAATTTGAATATTTTTTAGCCAGCTAGGGCAACATCTTCATTCCAAATCAACCAAATTACTCTCTCATTTTGACTCAGTGAAAACTGAAAAGTTACTGAAAAAAAAAAAACAGAATTGCAGCACAGGGAAAATTAGTGAAATTCTTTCATTTTCAGCGAATTTTTGAATTTCACTAATTTTTCCATTTTCCCAAAATTTTCAGATTTTTTAGTGAATTTTCGCTGATTTCCCAGCAATTTTTTTCACAGTTTGCTTTTGGTGAAATTTTTTTCATTGATTAATTACTGTGCTGCAATTTTGTCTATTTTTCAGTGATTTTCGATAATTATTTTCACTGATTTATAAATGAGAGAGTATATTTTTGAATCAAAATATTTGCAAAAAAGATGTAATTTTTTCAAAAAAAATTAAAAATTGAGGTAGGGGTCGAAAATACGACTCTACTTGATAAAATACGATTTGAATATTAAAGAATGTTTTAAAAAAATCTCTCATCAGCACAATTCCATCCAATCAGCCTTAGGACCTGGCGAAGACTCCAAAACGCCACAACTGCGATATAATTCCGGCGTCGGTGCTAAACAACCAATACGTCACGTAATACATACGAAAAATATACTCCATTTTGTAATACACGCCATAATATGCAATGAGAAACATGTCTATAGAAAGGTAAAAAAGCTAGCTAATAGCTGGCTATCGCATAGGTACGCGTATTTACACAGCTATAACATTATTTCTGCATTTTCATCCCTTCGATCTCCGTCTACCACCAGCTCGGCGATAAGTGAGAGAGAGAGGAAAACCCCGCAAGAGGCCAATTGCATACACAAATGAAGTACATACGCTTTTACGTCTCACCCTACGCGCAGCTATGCTTTTTTTTTGGCTAATAACAAAGTACATACGAAAATCGGCCGGATTATGATAAGGTGGGCAGTTGAGATCAAACTGAGAAAAATAAGGTACTAGAGCGTTCACTGGTCCTTGGTAAATACACCGTCCGGCGGCGACCGCGTACAAATGGTCGAATTTCTCGAAAACCAAAGCACTGGGCTGATGTATCGTGCAGACTACTGTTCTGCCTTGGGCGGCTAGATTTTTCAGCAGTTGGACGCACTGCGAGCAAGATAGACTATCCAGACCACTATGCAAACAAAAATAAATTCTGAGAGTTCGTTAAACCGTTTTATGAAAATTCTAGGCAGAAAATTGTCAACAGACTTACGTTGTTGGTTCGTCGAGAAATATTATTGGCGGATTGGTGATCAATTCCAGTGCAATGGAAAGTCTTTTCTTTTGACCCCCGGATAACCTTTTGGTAACCGTTTGACAATGTTTTGCTAATCCCAACATATCCAATAACTCTTGTACCTGTTGGAGAGCAAAATAGTAAAAGAAAAATTGGAATTTTTTCGCTGTGAAATATTTCAAGGTCGTCGTGATTCCAAATTAAACCATTTACATAAAATTTTAATTCGAAATGGGTAATTTGACGAAACCGTGGCGATGAGAACTCGAGACGTCATTTTATCACGAATCGTCTTCGAGGATATGTTGATCAGGATTTTTTGCAATGTGAATTCTTTGTTGATTTTTTAAATCATTTTTTGATAACTTTTGATGCTTGAAGTTAATTTTCTAAGCAAACGAAGGGATCTAAAAACTAAAGATTAGGAAGAGTAGCCTCCCCCCTCAAAAAAATCGCGAAATATATATTTTTTAGGAAAAAATTGAGTAACTTCGAGTCGAAAATGTGAGAAATTTGATGATTTTTTTTAAAATCTGCAATTGGACCAAAAAAAATTTTTTCTCTTCACTAAAAAATTTGCCAATCAAAAAAATTATCACAACTACCACGACGAATACATATGAAAAAACTCGTCTCTATCCCTGTCCCACCAGTTTTTCGATATATGTTATACATTTTGAGTTGAAACACTCTCGGGAAAATTTTCAGCCCCCTCGACCCCTGGGAAGTGAGCTAAGCGGCCTCAAAGCAAAGCCATTTTTGAAAAAAATATACTTTTTTAAATTTTAAATTTAAATTTTTTTAACACAGTAGTGTTAAGAAGATGCACCCCTTTCTTCTCTTCCTCCTCTCCTCTCCTCTCTTCTCAACTCTACCCCCACCTCTCCTGTCATCCCTCTCCTCCCATTTATTCACAATCCCAGATGAAATATTTTACCAAATTTTTCCTTTCGAATTTTTTACTCAAAAGCAAACATTTCAAAATTCTCGATCGATCGACTTCTGAAATAGGTATTTATATAATACAAAAAAATAGTAGTAGGTAAAAATAACATGCAATTGAGTAAAAATGAAAATTTTTTGGACTTTTATAATTTTCCAACCAGAGAAAATTTACAATCTGTACCCATATTTTTCTAAACAGGAAAAGTTAAATATTTGTATGTACTTTCATGATGTTTTAATGAAAAAACAAAATTAAATGATCATTTTCTAGGAGGAAATTTATCATTTTGTATTCATATTTCTCCAAGCTCAGCCACTGCAAAGCCTCAAAACTTAAAATGAATTTTTAAAAATGAAACTTAAACTTACGCTTAAAGCTTGAAGGCAAATTTTTTAAAACTTAGACTTAAACTTGAAGCTGAACGGCCAAAAATCATTGGCTTACAGCTTAAAGCTTAAGGCTTAAAACTTAAATCCATTTTTTATAATTTTTCTGGGGGGGAGGGCTGAATTAAAAACTAAGAAAAAAAAGAAATTTACGTTTTTTTTTCTAAATTTTTTCAATCTGCTAAATTTTTTTCTCAAAATGTTTTCAAACCAAATTTTCCCCTCAAATATTTTTAAATCCAAGATCGTTTCTGAATTCTAAAACTTTTTCAAACTCGATTTCTTATCTTAAAATTTTTTCAATCTGCTAAATTTTTTTCTCAAAATGTTTTCAAACCAAATTTTCCCCTCAAATATTTTTAAATCCAAGATTGTTTCTGAATTCTAAAACTTTTTCAAACTCGATTTTTCAAAATTTTTTCAACTAAGATTTTTTTCTCAAAATTTTTTCAACCCAAAACTTCAAAGTTTTAAAGTTTCTTTTCAATATTTTTTCAACTCAATTTTTGCATCCAATCTTAATATTTTTTCCTACTTACTCTGAATTCTGGAATTCAAAAGTATTATGCAAAGTAATGCCTCCTGTTGCACACCTACCCTAGTCACACCATGAAATTGTTTCTCATTCATTGAAATTTTTTTTGGAGAATGAAAAAAATGATTAGTAGGTGAAAAAGTCAGATTTATAAAAAATGTCAACAAATTGCAAACTGGAAAAAAATTGAATTGAAAAGCGATTGGAAAACAAGTTGATAAAATACATACCTATCTAAGGAAATTTCAGATTGAAAAAATTTCAAAAATACAGAAAAATGTTTCAAGAAAAATTTCAGGCCTGAAAATAATTTGAGTTTGAAAAAAATGTTTCACTTCAAAGTGAGAAAAAAATGAGAAAAAATTCTAAAATTTGAAATAATTTCATGTTGGAAAGAAATTGAGAAAAAAATTTCACAAACAATTAATGAATAATTCCAATTTGAAAAAATTTCAAGGTTAGGAAGAGATGAAAAAAGTTAGTTTGAAAAAAATTGAAAAAATGGAAAGATGGAGCAAAAAATTTTTAAGTTATAAGCTCAAAAAAAATAAAACCTAAACTTAAACTTAAAACTTAAAATTTTAAAAATAAAGCTTAGGCTTATTTCTGAAAAAATCATCGGCTTAATGGCTTAAAGCTTAAAGCTTAAGGCTGACTTACCAGCCCTGTTTTATGACAAATTTCAGGAGGATATCCTATAATCTCTTTTTTTTGGCCAGTCACTCAAATTTCCATTGTGAAATTGACATGTAGGGCCAAAAAAAAAACTGGAATCCCAAAAACTATCGGGGTGGGTAAATCTCATGTTTGAGGGGTCATTTCTTGGTATTAGGTAAAAAACAATAATCCAGCTATTTTTTCCTACGAAAAGCAGGTCAAAAATGCAATTTAAATTTTCGTTTGGAAATCGTGATGAAGTGGGATTTTTTAAGGCAAAAGCTCAATTTTCACAAGGTGTCTAAAAACTGAATTTATAACTTTTTCAAATTTATTTTTTACTTTTTCAATTATTTAGACATACATTTTTGAAAGTCAATCTAGAGCTCATTTCAAAACTCCTCACGATTTTCATGATTATCCAGAAAAGCACGATTTTTACATATAACTTTTTCATCGTTTTAGCAGCTCAAGTCAATTTTCAAGTTTTATGGAGAAGTTCAAAAATACTGGGAAAAATCAAAATCTCGTTGAAGGCTTCAGAATGACTGAAAATTGAAAAAATTCAACGTGGTCTTGAAATATGCTTCATTACCGTAATTTCATTGGAAAATAACTTATTTTCGAAAACACCACATTTTTTTGCAGAAAAATAGCGATATAAAATTAAAAAAAATTCACCAAAATTCTAAAACTCAACTCGAGCAGCTGAATGTTTAAAAATATACTCTATTTAAAAATCCTCTCCTCATTTGAAAAATTTGTAAATAAAGGTGTTTTTTGGCTCCAATTTTTTCATGATCATTCAATTTTCTTATCACGAAACACACGAAATCGTCGTAATCTAATTAAATCAATCAAAACCATCCTTTCACATCCGATTTATACGATTTCGTGTTTTAGACGAACTCTCGACAGGTCGACGTACCGAAAGGACCTTGCACAGGTGTCACACCTAATCACTTCAGGGGACACTTAGAGTTAGATAACGTGAGTGCTCAAAAAATCAGGCCATTTTAAACCAACGAAAAAACAAAATAACAACATTCAAGGTGAGTAACCCAAACATTTAGGTATATTACGAAAAATCATCAATCCAAGTAGTATATACTTAGATTTATCTAGTTGGTGCCTCTATCTATCAGTTTTTTTTTTTCAAGAAAATGTCATTCATCAACTCACTTGTTCTAGTTTTTTGTACATAGGAACTTTCAATCCTAATTTTAAATGAGCGGCGATCAGCATCGACTCTTGTACGGTCAAGAGCGGCCTCAGTGCATCGTCTTGCTGAATGTAGCAGCTCAACTTTAAAAAATGTTGTATGCCTGGTATCCTTCGATCTTCTCCGTTAACGAGTACGGTACCTTGGCTACCGGTTTGTCTGCGAACATGAGTAATTATATCGATATTATGTAACAATAGGTAGTCGGGCAAACACCACATATGTTGTGAATGTACCTTATAAGTATGTACTTATGATATATAGACTGCGTATTATTCATACTGATACGATAACGATGGCATGATAACAACTTTTCAGCAAAATCGACAGATTATCACACACACAACAACATGCCGAGTAATCACAACATCCTATGTAGATAATAATTTACGAACACATGTACAAATTTTACATCTTCGTAAGTACACGCAATCATTATCGTTCGTGTATTTAAATTCATTGCTGCAGACAAAATGATCTATCGTCATAATCTCTGTAGGGTGGTTCAAAAAATCCTTGATTTTGACGAAAATTTAAGAAATAATTGAGTGAGGGACATCCTAAAAAAATATTGATCTCTCCAGAGTTTCTACATTCCTTGAACCATTGACCCCAAAATTGGATACAACTTTTCGCCCTCTACAAGAGGGTTGAAAAGTGGCAATTTTTTCGACCCGGAGGGAGGGGGGACCGCGAAAAACGTCATTTTTATGATAAATTTTCTATCTCCGAGATTTTCAACTGATTTTTCTCAAACTTGCTGGGTTGTTATGGGTGGTATCCGTTCATTTTCTCGAATCCGCTTTCCCAAAAAACATTTCCTCGAATGAAAAAATCCTGAATTTTTTTACCCAAATCCATAAATTCGATTGATTTTTTCCCGGAATACAAACACCCGAAAATTTATAAAATTTATTTCACTACCCAGAGGCTCCCAAGTCTCGATTTCAGGCGAGAGGTCAAAAACTCCTTAGAAATAGATTCTGGGGATCAAAAAATATAAATCTGCCAAAAATACAAAATTAGTACGAAATTTTAAGACAGGAAATTAGTGACCAAAAATGTCGTTTTTTTAAGTTGGAATTACTAATTTTTTCAAAAAATAATTTCCTCGCTGCACTCGAGCTTAATAAATTTATTTTCCCGAATTAATTTCAAAATTTAAAAATATCGAACTTTCTTGTGCCTATACGAACTTTTTTCAAAATTTTAGGAAATTTTCTGAAATTAACTCAATAAGTAGTATCTAGGTAATGAATTTTTCCCATAATTATCCTCAGAGAGGCTTTTGAAATTTGAACATTGAAAAAAATGAACATTTCAGTGATTAGAATTCTCAGTTTTTATTTTTAAATTTTGTCTACGCTTTGCTCGGGCCCTCATGCACGTCCTAACTACAAATAAATTTAGAGTGAAAGGTGGAAAAAGTTGTAGAATTTTGTTTTTTCATCAGGGAATAGGAGTCAGCCAAAAAGTTGACTCCTGACTCCACCTTGACTCCGGAGTCAATTTCAAACCTCGACTCTTGACTTTACTTTGACTAACAAGGGAGGTATCCCAACTCAAAGTAAAATTTTGAGCCAAAACAAGAAAAATCGAAAGTACGTCATAATAGGACCCCGTATCCAAAATTTCAGATGCTGAAGTTCATTTCTCGATTTTTGGTGAATTTTTGAAATTTCAAAATTACCTCCGCCTTGGGAAATATGAAAATTTTATCTTATCAACGAAAAAGGCTGAAATTTGGTATATAACCTATTTTCGACCTCCCGAATCGATTGCAAGTAGTTTCGAGACTTTTCGGAGTCACCAGAAAATTTTGGAATTTTCCAACGCTGGAGAAAAGTCTATAAAAATGGCCCATATGCACTTCAGCACCTATAATCGCGAATCATTCATATTGGTGATCTATTTGATCGATTAAAACACAATTTTTCAAAATTCATAACTTTGAGTTCAAATTCGCATTTTTGGGCAAGAAATTTTCCTGGAAAAAATTTAAAAATTCGCCTAATGCGCATACATCGAGGTAAAATTTTTAAACTTGGTAGATACCCTATTTTCGACCTTCCAAATCGAATGGAAGTGGTTTTGAGACGTTTCGGAGCCATCAGAAAATCTTGAAATTCTCCAGCGCTGGGAAAGAGCCCATAAAAATGGTTCATATGCACTTCAGCACCTACAAACATATAATCTCGTATTATCCATATTAGTGATCTATTTGATCTATTATGTAAAACACAATTTTCCAAAATTCGTTACTTTGAGTTCAAATTCGCATTTTTGGGCAAGAAATGTTTTTTCATGTGCTGGAAAATTCCAAAATTTTCTGGTAGCTCCGAAACATCTCGAAACCAATTCCCATCGATTCGGGAAGTCGAAAATGGGATAAGTATATACGAAGTCTCAACTTTTTGCACAATTACGTGTGCAAGGGAGATAATTAGAAATTTTTTCCAGAAAAATATCCTGCCCAAAAATGCAAATTTGAACTCAAAGTTACGAATTTTGGAAAATTGTGTTTTAATCGATCAAATAGGTCATCAATATAGATAATCCGCATCAATTATAGGTGCTGAAGTGCATATGGGCCATTTTTATGGACTTTTCTCCAGTGTTGGAAAATTCCAAAATTTTCTGGTGGCTCCAAAACGTCTCGAAACCGCTTGCAATCGATTTGGGAGGTTGAAAATAGGGTATATATAAATTTTTAGCTTTTTTCGTTGATTAGATCAAAATTTGACTCCTGACTCCGGCTGACTCCAGATTAGAGCCGGGGTCGGAGTCAATTTGGAGACAGTTTGACTCCGACTTCGCAGTCAACTTCTATTCCCTGTTTTTAGTACATAGGTAAATGAACAAAGGAGAATTTTATGTAACTACTTCCTCCTAACGACTGAAAATTTTAATAAAAAATAGTGGAATTTTCGATTTTGAAATTCTTTTTTTTTTTAATTTTCATCCTCGCTTCGCTGAAATTTTCCGGCTTCACTTTTTTGAAATTTATTGGGCATCATTGAAAGGCTGCGGCTGGATGAATAGTTTCTGTGATTTTTTCGCACGAGCACTTTTTTTATACCTTGTTCGCACCAAATCTGTCGCACTGAAATTTCATTGTGTATACGTTTGGTTGGGGGAATTTCATTCGTAAATACTAAATTTTTAATAATTTAGTTGCCTGGTATGAATTACCATTTGTCAGGATTAAAAAAACTACCTAGAAATGCGCCTGACCCCACGTAGAGCTTTTTTTGAATTTTTTGGAGAAAAGACCCAAGAAATGAACTTTGAAGGTCAAAAAACATAGATTTTGATCTCATTTGATAGTTTTGAAAAACTTTCAATTTCGATTCGTCTCCGACTTTCAATGAATCCATTTCAAAAATTTTTGTCAAAATGGCCTCGGAAATGCCCTCGGGAAGTCAAAAAACGTAGATTTTGATAACACGTTCGATATTATTACCGGGAGTTTTTTTCATATCGACCTCCTACTTTGTACTTCTGTGGGCTCAGGTCTGGATTTGGGCTCAAAATAACCTCAGAATTGAATTCAGGGGCTTCAAACACCCCTCAAGTGCAATTTTAGATTTATCTTTCGGGAAAGTGGATTCAAGAAAATGTTCGGCAATCCCTAGGAGAAATACTATGGAATTTTTGCAGATTTTTTTCTATCACTTTAATGACCGTGAAAGTGAATTTTTAGGTTTAAAATAGTCCTCTAGTGCTTCATTTTAGACGAGACGGAGTAAAAAACTTAAAATGTTTTCTGGAATATTTTACACTTCATCCAATCTTTTCAAAATTTTTGGCTCAAAGACTCTTCTCCAGCCTCCCAACCCCATTTTTACACACGTTAAAAAATGTCAGGGCAAAAATCGCTTTTGGGAGGTGGAGAAGAGTCTTCGAGCCCAAAAAATTTGAAAAAATTTGATAAAATGTGAAATACTCCAGAAAATATTTTTAAAAATTTTTCACCGGTTCCACCCAAACTGGCACACTTTTGAAAAGTAATCCAAAAGACTTTTTGATTTCAAAATCAACTTAAATCCCATCTCCTCCCTATGCGAAGTTTGAAAATGAAAATTTGATGAATTAGTCACAATTCGGAAAATTCATCAACTCGTTTGTGCAATCTCCCAATCAATATTCTTAATCGACATAATCCACGATGACGTATTTAGCGAAGTTATTTTCATTACAAAGGTCAACGCAGCACTATAGAAAGAATGCGAATAGGGTTCGGTTTTTCGGGATCGTTGGTCAAATACGCCATCGGCATCGATCACGCCACGCGAATGACAATTGCGCCAAATCATCTTCCGCATAGTAATCGCATCGCGTCAAAGGAAACCATCACGCTATTGCAAATAAATGCAGATTTTTTCAATGCGGCGAGATGACTTCGTCGTCTCTTGGCCCAAACGGATCCGGACTGACGTCAATGAAAAGCTCGCCAGAATTTTCAATCGCGTTTTGTGAATCGTTACGAGCAAATTATCGCCTCAGTTTAATTATAATGTACTCACCTGTGCGAAATATTTTAGCGGGTTTGTTTGATTACGTTTCGTAGATTAGTTTTTTTTTTGTTGGCAACTATAAGTTCATCCTGAAGTCGTGATTTATGTCGAATAAATCTCACTTTGAGTTATAGTTTTATAACGTTGATGGTAGCGTTTGATTGTATTTTTTTTTGCTTTTTGGTGATATACGCGAAATCATCGGCGATGATGGCCTTGGATAATATGGATATTGGATATGTGGTGTGGTTTTTTTTTCAATTAATTCTATTCATTATGATGGGACTGGTTGAGGGGTGAGGGACGAGCGTACGAAAATAGACAATTAATCGAACCGATCGATACACCGTTGCAACAGGTTGTGCCTAAATTACGTGCGTGTTGAATTATTCAATCGTTCTCGTCTACATTTCCGCGTAGAACATTTCTTAAGTAAAAATAAGCTGAAAATTGGTAAAAAAGTTGTTCGGTTTGGACACTGATTTTCTACGCCTTTGTGAACCGTGGAATTTGAAATTGGATAGCACATTTTGTCCCCTACCAGGGCCAAGGGGTTGAAAAGTTGCAAAACACGATACCAAATTCAAATGGCCAGCTTAAAAATTAAAAAAAAAAAATTCGTCGAAGATGAAAAATTGGCATCAATGGTATTTTTGGGTACACTGAGATTATTTTTTTCAAAATTTTACTAAAAATGGTCATACTTTTTGGAAGATTGGGGAGGATTAAAGGATGAGTCAGGAGGGGGGGGATTCGAATCAAGGTTTACATTCAAAACACCTTTAAAACCAAATTTAGTACGAATTACACTATTAATTTTTTTTTAAATCATACCACACAAATATTTTGAGTATCCCATTCCATCGAAGCACCTTCAAAGATAAATTTTGTTAGTGAAGAAAGGGGAGAAGACATCGATGATTGTTGACAATTTTCTGGCATTTGAATTTTAAATTCATCAAATTTCAAGTCAGCTAGTGGCGGACCCAGTTGACTTGAACAACTGTGTCAATTTTTTTCTCCAAAGGTAGAGTGATATTTGAACGATTTTGAAAATTGGATGGTATTTTCCAAAACTTGGATAATTTTTTCAAAAATTTTGACGATTTTCCATAATTTGGAGATTTTTTACCCAGAAACTGGACGATTTTTCAAAAATATAAAAATTTTCCAAGACCCGGACACTTCTCTAAAAATTTCATAAAATTTCCTATAACCTGGACAGTTTATAAAAATCGGAAAATTTTTCAAAAATGGGTAAATTTTCTGAAAATTGGATGATTTTTAAAGTCTAAACAGTATTTTAACGACTGGAGGATATTTATTTCAATACCTACTTGGACGATTTTGTAAAAATTATACGGTATTTCAAAAATAATAGGTACCACTTTAAAAAATTGAAACGAAATATTTTAAAAAACGAGAAAATTTCAACAGACAAATTGAATTTTAAAAATTAAAAATTGAAAATAAATCATAAAATTGAAGAATTTTTTTTAAAATTCAATATTTTTTCCTATAAAAAAATATTGGAAAAATCATCCAAAACTTGTAAAATCAAATAACAAACTGTAAATTTTAAAAAATTGTTTCAAAAAGAAAATATTTTAACAAATGAGTATTACTTATTTGATTCAGAAAATTGCAAAACGTTCAAAACAATGACGATTTATTGAATTTCCTGGTTTTATAATTGTTTTCTAAATAAGAATGTATGGCTTCTAAAAAAAAATTGTGACATTTTAGTCACTTTTCACCTATGTAGTTTTATGCTGTTACAGGAGTCACCTTTTTATTTTTTTTGGAAAGAATGTAATACTATCCATGAAACTATCATATCACAAATTTGAAAATAAAAATGTTTTTTTTTTTTTATTCTTTGATACTTAAAATAATGCATAGTTTGAGTGGAGAACCTCTCAGAAAAATTTTGAGCCCCACGAACCCTTTGAAGCGAAGCTATAGGCTCAAAAAGTAGGATCATTTGCGAAAAAACTTTTTTTTTCAGTTTAAATGGCCTATATCTCTACTATTTTTAAACGCTGTAGCACTGAAAAGATATTATTTAAGATGCTCAATCTCAAGAATCATATTTTCCTTTGAAATTCGTCCTTTTGAATTTTTGGCGGGAAATCATTGCCAAGTTGAACAAAAATTAGATTTAAAAAAAAAAACAATATTTGAATTCGTTTTCGGCAAGTCACATTACTTTACCCATGTTTTTAAAATTTCTTCGAAAAAAACTGGGTTTAAAATTTTTTTTGGAGATGAATAATTGAATATCTTTGAGTAAAAATATTAGATTTGGCAAAAAAATGCTTGAATATACCCATGTAATCAAATTTTTAAATCCTGTTGATTGATCCTTCGTCACAAGAGCTTATTCGCATCCAATCGACAAAAAAAATCAACTTCAGCAGCTTAAAATTTGGTTCTGAGCTGTGGGTGATACACTCTTACTGTGGCCCTGTTTAAAAATAGTAGGGATTTAAGAGGTTTGAACACGAAAAACAGCGTTTTACTCGAAAACGGTTCCACTTAGAAAGCCAATAGCTCCGTCTCAAAGGGTTCACAGGGGCTCAAAATCTGTTTGAGAGGTTTCCCACTCAAACTATACAACAAGTCAAAAAATGAGCGAAATCGATGTAACTTTAATTATAACATTTGTTTTCAATTTTAGCTATAAAATATCGATTTGCTGTTCAAATGTGAAAACACGTGTCTCACGAATTGTCTGACGGTGACATTCCATTCTCGTAAATTTTTTATGCCGATTCTAAGAAAGATCCGAAATTATTTGTCGTAATTTTCAATGTTTAAATTTTCAACAAATAGGTACTGAACTTTTGGTGAAACATAAAATTTTAAGCTGTCCTTGGAAATTCTGTAGCAGATGTCAGTTGGAAGTACCTGTTTACAATACTTATCCATTATACTCGCCATATATTTTTTTAAGCTTATAAAATGAAATTTCTTAAAGACGAGGGGAACAGCAATTCTAAAGTGAAATTTGATCAAAATAAACAAAAAAATCATCACACTCTGGTGAAACTTTATACACAGGTACTTAAAAAAAAAGAAAATTAAAACCAATATTTTCTAATTTTCAAAAGTTTATTAGATAAATCTCAAAAACTCTTACTAACTGCTCGAAAATGCTGAACGATTTTCAACACCATACCTTTTTCAATACCCTACGATCATTATAAAATAATTTTAAAAATGTCGCAACCATACCGACGAACACAACATTTTCTATCATGATCACTGGAAAAATTACTCAAAAATTTTAAAAAAGCCAACATAGACTTTTGACGATGCATTTTATTAAATATTTCAGAATAATTTTGCAAATTTTTCACTCATGTCGACGATCTCCGACATTTTTTGGTACTAAAAAAAAGGTCAAAAAATGCTCAAAGGTCACTTGTGGATCATCGTTGATGCACTTCGATCGATTCACGACTAATTTGGAAATTTTTGACTCAATTTTAACAAATTCCAAAATTTTTCACAACGAAAAATTTCCTCAAAAATGCTCAAAGGCCAAAAGTGAACCTTTTTCGATGTACCATGATCAGTTCGAAGATCAAAGGCCAAAGGTCGGCCATTATTGATGCGCCATATTAATGGCGTGTCGGAAGCTTTTTTTGAGGAGAGTAGGTACAAAGTGGATATTAGGAAGACTTGAAATACTTGAAGGATTGGGGGGGAGGGGCGTAATACATTTGTGAACCACAACAGAGGACTTTGTCAGGTGAAAGTAACTTTTCTTCGAACCATTATGGAAATAATGACTGGAAGTCAAGAATCATTCTGCTCAAGTGCTCGTGGATTTCAGTCAGATAATTTTTTGTATACACTGAAATCCAGATTATATGCCATTCAAACCTCTCAGAACCAAATAATTTTCAACGTAGAATCCGAATTTCGAGTCAGTTTTTGTCTCCAGCTCGCAGATGGAGGCGGTATCGAACTCGAATTTGAAAAAAACTGAATAATGTCAAGTTTGGTGTCAAAATCTAGGTTTTCTGATCCGAAAAATATGTACGATTATGGAGAGGGAGGGGGGGGGGGAGACGAACTCAAATTTGAAAAAAATATAATGGGAATCGAGTTTGGTAATAAAATCTAGATTTTCTGGCATAAAAAATACGATTTTGGCGTTGTTTTGTGTTTGACCCCCTTGGAGACCTGGAGATGGTACCGAACTCAAATTTGAAAAAAAATAGGATAATATCAAGGTTGGTATCAAAATCTAGATTCTTTGGCCTAAAAAATATGATTTTAGGATTGCTTTGGGTTGTTAAACCTGATACATACTAAACCAAAAATTGAAAAAAATTAGTGAAAAAAATTATTTTAAAATTAAGGTTAACTTGAAACTTTTTTAAAAAATTAATATATTTTGTATTGATTTTTTTTTTCAAATTTCAGTTCAGTACCAGATTAAACCCCCTAAAAAACCCCCAAAATCATTTTTTTCGAACCAGAAAACCTAGATTTTATACCAAACTTAATATTATCCAACCTTTTCCAAATTTGAGTTCGGTACCTCCTTATACGTGTAGCTCCCAAGGACAGAAAAAATTCAAAATAGCTCAAAATCGTATTTTTCCAACCAAAAAATCTAGATTTTGATATCTAACTTAATATTAGTTTTTTTTTCAAATTTGAATTCAGCATCACTCCCCCAGGCCTCCAGGGGCCAAGCACACAAAAAACCCCCAAAATTGTAAGTATTTTTCAGACCAGAAAAACTAGATTATGACACCAAACTCGAAATTATTCAACTTTTTTCAAATTTCAGTTCAACACCCCCCCCCCTCCCCCATGTAGGCTGGAGACAAAAAATACATTTTTTAATGTTTTAATGCTTTGAAAAATTTTTTTTGATGTAATGGGAGGGGGGTACATAAAAGTTGCCTTTGTAGATCTCTGCATGTTCGTGTACTTGAAAAAATTCTGGGCCATTTTGGAAATTTCTCCTTCATTTTCACGATCTGCGACAATTTGTCAACTAAACATAAGCAATTTTTATCCCAAAAAATGAGATTTTTCACCCGATCGAAGGTCAAGAACCAAAAATACGTATACAATTCGCGATAAATGATCAACGACCTGAACCCAGTTCATTGCTATCTTAATAGTCTTTGGCCAAAAAAATTTGAAAAAATCCTCTCTCGAAAATACCGCTTTTTCAAGGTATTTCATCAATCATCACCAAACCCATGATTTATGATTTTTATTCGAAAAAAATTCCAACACCGCAGATTAAAATAAATCCTACGATAGAAATTCAATGCAAAAAATAATCTGTGACAAATTAATCGATCAACTCACATATAACCGGCGAGTATATTCAACAATGTGCTCTTGCCAGCTCCCGAAGGACCCATAATGGCGGTCAATTCGCCAGACCGGAATTCTCCGCTGACTCCATGCAATATTTCTTTCTTTACTGAAATCACAAAACCAAAAAATTATATAAATTATGCGTTCGCAAATACTTTAATTATACCGCAGCATAAATCAGGTAAAATTCGATTCGAATTTTCTGCCAAAAATGCTACACCACAATTCCGGTATATTTTTAGCTCAAATCGCGCCGTACTTCACGTGTAAATATTTACCACAAATACGTCACGCGACGTTCGTACGGTTCGTACATTTCGTAATTTTCGTCTCATCTTCGACTTCGACATCTTCTATTATACGTATTATACGTGCACGCGAAAATTCGGCAAAACAATCTTTATCGGGTATTTTTTTACAGAAAAAATTACACCGACGTCAAATTTTCTTCGACCGCATCGGGCTTCATTATCTTATCATATTTCTGCACTGGCTACTCATATTCGTCTCATACGTCAGAAAAATAATTACTTCGGTTAATAATTTTTGTATATTAAAATCGCAAGCATAAATTACACGTGGATTTATAATTCTTCGGACGAGACTGAAATTAAATTTAAAAAAACTCGCCTCGAGAGTAGACCACTCATTACCGATGTAAGAAATTAATTATTTTCGGATGAAAATTTCAGGGTATTAAGTACGTTTGGGTAGCGAATTGCCATCATTCGACAAATTACTCGTATTTGGTACGTGCAAAATCCACGTTTTGAAAAAATCACGTTTCAATTTTCTAAAATTCAAATACCTATGTACTTTTTTTTTTTGGAATTTTTATGGTTATTTTTAAAATTGTGTGCATGCCAGCGCATTAGAATTGATCGGTTGTAAATTTATCGACTGTGTAATGACGTCATCAGCACGATAATCGAGGTGACAATAAAATATCTACTTGGGTAATCGAATAAAAAGCATATTACTTGGCACAATTTACAGCCCACATCCGATAAAATTTTCAATCAAATTTTATAAAATTCATTCACCTTGTGGAATTTAATCAACCTCGATCATCATTGTCGTAAATTTTAAAGCCATCGCCACCGTATTCAATCAACCAACCGACTCGACATTCATCAAATTTGCCCTTCGGCTCGGAGCCTTCTTCTGCGCACTTCGAATGATATTCGGGTCAGATTCAATTGACAGAAAAATAATAATTTTCCAATTAAGTACCAACGTTATCGTAAAAAAAAAGCACCTCGTTCATCAATCAAAAAGCAATTTGTATATGTGCTGATTCGATGCACGCGTGAATTTCGCACATAAATAAAATTAATCGCTAATTATTTTCCTACGTTTGAATTAAATCGTGTATATCTCATTTGGCAGAACCAGTTCGATCGTCGCGTCGGATTAAATTCACTTTCTTTCATAAACTCGATCCCAAGTCGAGATCTACGTTCTTTGCCCTTTTTGTTTTATTTATTCGTAATCGATTTCGATAATTTAGTGACGTATGTCTAGTTTTATTGTACGAAGGTTGTGATTGGTGTGGTATGATTTTTTCCACGTCCAATGTTCGAGACTTCGAGTTCGTATATGATTTTCGTGATTTTTTGAACTATTCTGTCTTTTTTTGAATATATTTTTCAACTGTAGAAAATTTTTAACGTTATATTTTCAATTTCAACACTGAATTTTTTTCACGTAATTTTTTAACACTCGAAATTTCTACTCGAACTCAATGTATTAATTTTCTCAGCTCAAACATTTCTTTCGCTATTCTCAGGGTTTTTTTGAACTGTAAAACTATATTTTAAAAATATACACTGGTATTTCTCTCAAAATATTTTTCAAATCGTGAAATTTTCCCTCAATTTTTTTCACCACCAAATTTCAACTTCATTTTTTTCTAAAATTTTTGGTTCCCGGACATTTACCCGAAGCCGTTTTCCCGACACCCATTTTCCCGACAGGACATTTTTCCGACACCCATTTTCCCGACAGGACATTTTTACGACACCTATTTACCCGACAGGACATTTTTCTGACACCCATTTACCCGACAGGACATTTTCCCAAAACCCAATTTTTCGAATGCTATTAATTTTTTCCCGAATGTTATTAATTTAAACTACTTCGTCGTGTATTAGTGTTTAATTATAAATTAATATTGTACGACAGAGTACGAAGGAAGTCCATGACGTTATCATCTCGTTTGTAAGTTTCATACTCAGATGTTACAGCTTGGATTCTTTCCTGCACAGTTACCCACTTCTGCTTCGGCAACGCTTTCACTTTCCTTCCTGAACTAAGCTCTGCTACACAGCTTTCTGTATCGGCTTGCTCTTTCTGTAATTCCATTAATGAAGAATATAGATCCGGATGATGTCGGCCTACTACAATCTGGAATCTATTATGCCAGCCCTCACTGACGTTGTTCGTTCGATGGATTTCAGGCGGGTATCGTGGGTCAACTGCAGGACGCCGTCCTCTGGCAGTGATACCGTTCACATAGGTTTTGTCGAAGTACGTAAGTATGGGTTTGAAATCGTCTTCTTGCCACGTTGTTTTCAAGAGGGCAAACGTCTGTCTAACATCAGGTAATGGTACGAAGGCCAAAGCCAGCAACATGTGTGCATAAGTCTTAATCCTGCGGTCATCCGGATTGTTGTATTGGATCTGCAGACCTTCATCTTGAATTCTTCTATAGAGCGACTGACCCAAGTGGAAGAAACAGCAATTTATGGCCACATCAGGGTATACCTCAGCACATGCATTGTGGATACTTTTCTCAAAATCGGTCATGAAGCGTACCGGAACACAGTTGGGCACCTTAAATTTACGAACGGCAGATTCCACGGCGCGGAGGACTTTAACGTATTGCTCCGTTGTTTTACGTGTCAGGAGAGCATACACTAGAGGTAGGGCCACTTCAGCACCTTCTGCAACATTCCGTTTTCGCAGCCCAAGTACTGTAAATATTTGAGTAAACAGCGTCGGCGAGGTCTTAAACGTTCCATCGAGAAACCAGGCCGGACTGTTGCATAACAATTCAATGTTGCGACTCGTTGAAAAAACAAGCACTCGCTCGCGGTTGTCCTCTTCTTCATTTTCCTCCTGTTCCTCGTCGTTTTCAACTTCTTCCTCTTCATTTTGACGCGAATCGTAGATGAGAAATTTCTCATTCAGCAATGTATACTTAAACCTCTCGGGCAGCTCATTTAATTCAAGCAACGATCGCGGATTTGTTGGTAAATTTTGACGCCGTTCTCTTCTCATAGCCTTTGCTAAAGCTTCGCGTTCCGGCAGTTGGCTTAAGACATCTAGACCAACTTGTGCCAGTTCGGTGCGGAGGATCTGCGCCGGAGGCTGTCCTGGATTGGCAGCTGCTTTCCGTTTGAGCTTTTGGGTCAAAGCTGCAGCACTCACTTCCTCCCGGTTCGGCGCGTGCTCGTGTGGTGACTCTGCAGGCCCTTTGTGTACAATCACTGGTTCTCCTTCCTGCGGATCATTTGTTACGGCTCTTCCTTTGCATTCCTTTTGCCGTATTTTTTGGCAATCCCAATACACACGACCATTTCTAGATCGCGAGCGAAGGTAGATGTATCCATCGAGAAATAACTTCTTTCCATTGATCTCAGCCATGGTGATTTTGTTTTGTAACTTGTGTCGCAAATAGTACCTACCTCTATACATTTTAATTCCGTGCTATGGAAATTTTTTCAGTTGGGAGACAGTTGTCCATTATGTAGGTGTCGAGGAAATGGGTGCCGGGGAAATGTCCTGTCGGGAAAATGGGTGTCGGGAAAACGTCATTTCGGAAAAATAGGTCGGGAAATTGGGTTTCGGGTACATGGGTGTCGGGAAAATGTTTTGTCGGGAAAATGTCCTGTCGGGTAAAGAGGTGTCGTAAAAATGTCCTGCCGGGAAAATGGGTGTCGGAAAAATGTCCTGTCGGGAAAATGGGTGTCGGGAAAACGGCTTCGGGTAAATGTCCGGGAACCAAATTTTTTCATCTTCAATTTCAAATTTTTCTTTCATAAGTTTTCATTTTCAATTCCAAACTTTTCTTTCAAAATTTTTTCACCTTCAATTTCAAATTTTTCTTTCAAAATTTTATCACATTCAATTTCAAATTTTTCTTTCGAAATATTTTCACCTTCAATTTTAAATTTTTCTTTCAAAATTTTTTCACCTTCAATTTCAAATTTTTCTTTCGAAATATTTTCACCTTCAATTTCAAATTTTTCTTTCAAAATATTTTCACCTTCAATTTCAAATTTTTCTTTCAAAATTTTTTCACCTTCAATTTCAAACTTTTCTTTCAAAATTTTTTCACCTTCAATTTCAAATTTTTCTTTCAAAATTTTTTCACCTTCATTTTCAAATTTTTCTTTCAAAATTTTTTCACCTTCAATTTCAAACTTTTCTTTCAAAATTTTTTCACCTTCAATTTCAAACTTTTCTTTCAAAATTTTTTCACCTTCAATTTCAAACTTTTCTTTCAAAATTTTTTCACCTTCAATTTCAAATTTTTCTTTCAAAATTTTTTCACCTTCAATTTCAAAATTTTCTTTCAAAATTTTTTCACCTTCAATTTCAAATTTTTCTTTCAAAATTTTTTCACCTTCCATTTCAAATTTTTCTTTCAAAATTTTTTCATCTTCAATTTCAAAATTTTCTTTCAAAATTTTTTCAAGCTCCTGGGAAAAAAAGATGAAGTGTGAAAAAATTTAAGGTAGGATAGGTTTGAAAATGGTTGGAAAAATTTTGAATTTTGAAAACATTTTTACAAAAGTGTCACGATATTTTTTTTCAATTTTTGATTTCTTTATTATTCGATTTTTGTTATTAGAAGAAATATTAGTGCAAATAAAATTTTGTTATTAATTTTATTAAATTTGAAATTTGAAATAGTGTTGAGAAGAAGCTATCAAAAATTGAAAAAAATTTCGAGATGTGGTTTTACAGTACCTACATAAGGAAAATATTTTGAAAAAAATTTTAGTGTGAAAAAAAATTTGCAGGTGAAAAAAAATTTGAGACAAAATTTCAAGAGTTGCAAAATATTTTGAGAGAAATACCAGAGTATATTTTTGAAAATATTACCCATAGTTTTACAGTTCGAATCCGAAAAACTCCTGAGAATAGCGAAAGAAATGTATAGTTGGAGTTGAGAAAATTAATACATCGAGTATGAGTAGAAATTTCGAGTATTGAAAAAATAAAACTCATGTGAAAAAATTCAGAGTTGAAAAATAGCGTTAAAAATTGTCTACAGTTGAAAAATATATTCAGAAAAAGAAAGCCCAGTTCTAAAAATTACGAAAATAAAATAAACTCGAACACTGGACGTTGAAAAAAAAATCGTACTCCACTAATCACAACCACCGTACAATGAAACTAGACATACGTAATTTAGTGCCACGATGGGAAAAATTTGTCGATTGGATGATTCGGATTATAAGGCCAAATATTTATTCTGATTTCCGACGAAAAAAATTCATCGACCTTGAATCGGTTACATTTTTTTCTTTCAAATGCAAATTTGTGCATTCGAAATTGGCGCCAGAAGGTAAATAAAAATAGAATAAAATGAGTAAAACTCCGGATATTATATTGCCAATGGTCGCGTGAAGATGAAATATTTTATTTGTCCCGGCGAAACTTGTTTTTCATCACGAAGAGTTGAAACCGTTTGAAAAAAAGAAATTCTTGGAAATAAAACACCACCCAAACCTGTTTACTTTAAAACATAAAATTGATTTGTTACCTATTTTGAGTATTCGTATTTTGGATGGAGTGTTTTTGCCAAATCTTCAATTTTTACATTGTCTGAATAAAATTTGTTAGATACCTAAATTTTTCTTCGCAAATTTTCCATTTTGTAATTTTCCCAAAAAAATATTAAAGTTCTCTCTTCTCTCCCTTCTCATTTCCGACCATGAATTATGAAGAGTTTTGAATTTCTAAGGAGGCTGCGGATTGAACAAAAAATTCGTTAATTTGATTTAGAAAAAAATTCTATGGAGGGAAAATAATTATTCACACAAGTAATGACTTTCGATAAGTTGAATTGAAATATTCCGTATTTTCATTGATCATCTCTACACTGAAAATGTTTCGACCTAGTAATTTTTAATAACGATTCATACCACATACAACTTTCATTAGGTTTTTATTCAAGATACGAAGGTGATTTTTCTACCAAAATCGATTAGATAGATACGTATATCGCAGGGCAGGAAAATTGTGAAATAAGTTATCATATTCTTAAAAAGTAAATTCAAAATTTGATAATTTTTTTATTTCAATTTATTCGAATAATGATCAACAGTCGAAATTGATCTATCAATATTGCTAATCATCGAATCGAAGCATGTGCAGTGTTGAGTCAAAGTAATGAAAAATTTAACTCCTTTGCTTTTTTGCAGTCAATTTTGAAATAAATTTTTCAAGAACAGAGAAAAAATGAACTGTTTATAATGGAATATACTCGTTCACTGTATTTCACAATCATAATATGCTTTATAAGCGGACCAGGCTGCATATTGTCCACAGGTGACGTCCATAATTTACCTAAATTTATTTCATAGGTACCTATGGTATGTACTTGTCTACTTGGAGACATTACCAAGTTTTCGAAAACTGGAGCAATTTGAACTGATGAAGTGAAAAAAATAAATTAATTAAATATGTAATGTTCAAGAATTATAATTTTGACTAGAAACAGAAAAATGATTTTAAAAAAATTAATGAGTAGTGTGATCTCTATCTTTTCTTCTTTTTCCCACAGATAAGCCCAAAAATGATGATGCTGTAATAACAGAGTCTTCAGAAGGTGAAAATGTAAGAAATCTATGATTAATTTTTTTTTGAATAAATTAATTGAAGCCATCCCAAAGATCTGATCAAAATCAAGTCTACATTAAAGAAACAAAATACTTTTTTCCTGTACCTATAAATAAAAAAATACATTTTTCAATAATAATAAAAATTGGCGAATCGTCAATAATTGTGACAAATCCTTATGAATCATCGCGAGCAAAGGCATACCTAGGATTTTTTTAAAGGGGGGGGCAAGTCGGTGATTACAGAAGCCATGCCAAAAAATATAAGTAAAATTTATTACTCTTGGGAAAAATCATGTTGAAATAAAAAAAAAAAATGATATTTTTCGAACATTTAACCCGATATTTTCGACCCCAGGGAAAAATTGCCCCTTTTATCCTCTCTTTGGTTATTTCAGTGGCGTAGGTGGTAAGAGTATTTTCAGTAGAGGAGACAGATGATACATGTACATACATTACCAGAGCAAAGAAAAATTGAAAAATTGTGGGATTTTTGGAACAAACAATCAATATACTCTCCAAATCTGACCAAATTTGGTAATATTCTGCCTTTCTGAATCTGTAAAAAAAATTAAGCTAAAAAATCAGCAAATGTTTTCTGATCCTTTAGTCAAAATTACTGATTTTTTCTGACAAATTGGGAACTGACTGAGAAATCAGAGATTTTTGACTGAAAGTTTCTTTGGAAATCATTTCACTGATTCAAAAAGGTAAAATTTCATCAAATTCGACTGATTCAGATTCAGAGAGTAGAAAATATACGTTCATTCAAGGAAATAATAAAAATTGATCGAAATACTGATCAAGCGAAGCCGGGACGAATTTTTTTTGAAAAAACATGTTGGGAAAGCCAAAAAATCTCTTGGGCAAGCTTAAAGAGAGGTTCGAGCTTCCAGAGCCCCTTCCTTTGGATGTGGCTATAAATCAATCCTGGAAAAAATGTTGAACCAAAAATTCAGAGCAGAAAAACATTTTTGAGAAAAAGTGAGAATCCACTAACCCTGGAAAAAATGGGAATCAGTTTATTCATCTTTTCACATGAATATTTCTTTGGAAATCAATTTACTTACAGCCATGCTCTCTCATTTATAAATCAGTGAAAATGACCGAAAATCACTGGAAAGCAGACAGAATTGCAGCACAGCAATAAATCAGTGAAAAAATTTCAAATCAAAGAATTTTGCTGATTTTCCCTGTGTGATGCAGTTCTGCCTATTTATCAGTGATTTTTCACTGATTCAAAATTAGAGAGCGGGTGCACCCAAGGGGAGGCTCAGGGCGCTCGAGCACCCCCTTAAGCTCGCCAAAGAGATTTTTCATCATAAAAATGTCAATAACAAGTGCATTTTTCACTTTTCAAATATGATTTTCCAAAAAATTTCGCACTCCCTTCGAATCATTCAAATAATTCAATTCATGCCTTTGATTTTTCATCGATCTTTCAGTCAAAAATCACAAATTTTGAGTGAAATTTAATTCAATGATTCAAAGAGGCAGAATTTCTCCAAAACTAAATGTGACGATTCAGATTTAGAAAGTACCCATATCATATTGAGTCTTGTTTCAAAAATCTCAAATTTTTAAAGTTTTCTTTTGCTCAAAGCTGTACATGTAGAAAATACCTTATGGCTACACATATAAAATAACAGATTACTCTATTTTTTCACTGATTTTTGACCCCTTCCCCTAATTTTTCTCCAATTCTGCCCCTCTCATACCTACATAATTTCTGGGTGCGCTTATGCCTACAGCTAAATATTTCCCATGCAATGA
The DNA here is from genome assembly GCA_033439095.1 of Pseudococcus viburni. Taxonomy (NCBI): domain Eukaryota; kingdom Metazoa; phylum Arthropoda; class Insecta; order Hemiptera; family Pseudococcidae; genus Pseudococcus; species Pseudococcus viburni. Next base: position 213,360 of record JAVBJF010000128.1, read on the forward strand.
AAATTTCTTTCTTTTGTAGGAATCCACAACTTCCAGCTCTTCGGATTTTGCTTACGTTCGAAAGCACAGCACTGCATTCGTAGATAAAACACTCAGTATCGAAAAACTCCGACACCACAGAAGAATTATCCTCACAGCTCCACGACAGTTCGGAAAAAGCATAAATTTATCCATGCTAAAATACTTTTACGAGATCGAAGTATCAAAAGAAACCGGAGAGCCAGTTACCAAATCTGATATACATAAAAATCCCGTGACAGATACTGAAAATTATAAATTATTTAAAAATCTCGCCATAAATCGCCAACGTCCCGATTTCACAAAGGAGCAGTTAGGCAGATACCCGGTCATTCTGTTGGATTTTTTGCTCAAAACTATCGTCAAATTAAACTCTGACGAGGCTGTTTTAAACCACTACAAAGCTGCCGTACACCAGGCTTACAAACAGCATTGGTATTTGATGAACAGTACGAAATTGACCAACAGCGAAAGGAAAATGTGTCAGAAATGGTGTGATGAGAATGAATACCTCAACATTACATCTGATTATTTCATTGGAAAACATATTTCTGATTTGTTGGAATATTTGAATAAACATTTTAACAGGATGGTAATTGTTTTGGTGGATGAATATGACGCCCTAAACGGAGTAACTTCAGAAGATTCATATGAATTAAAAAAAAATCGCAGTGAACTGTATAATAAAATATTTTATGACATCAGCTTCAGTGAGAATTTTTGTTTTGGTCATGAAATTAAACATTTTGTATTGACGGGTGTTTCACATTTAGCAATGGAGGATACGAGATTAGAATTTTTTCCTGTGTATAGATTTCTACGCGATGACCGTTGGTTTGAATTCAAAGGCCTTTTCGATTTTCACGGTTTTACCCAAAAAGAATTCGACTGGCTGATGAAAAAACATAAAATATCAGGGGACATGAAAGAGAAGGCTGCTCGATACTATGGCGGATACTGCTCATTCGATGGCAAAAAACATTTATACAATCCCTCATCCACTGTACGTTTTCTCAAAACAAAAATCCTCAAAGCATACTTCCCAAGTACCAAATTCTTCAAAAAATATGGTAATTTAATGGATTTAATAACTGTCGAATTGTGGATTAAAAAATTGCTATTTGGTGTACGTGTACCATACGTTCTTATCGGGAATTCTTCGGGATCTTTTAATGGTCCTACTGACCATTTTCCAACGTATTTCTTCGAAGAAGGATTTTTAACAACAGCAAAACATGACGATTATAGATACAGACGTCTAAATGATGACTATGAACATGAAATAATAGCAGAACTTGCCAACGAAGAAGTCAGGATCTCGATGGTCAGCGAGTTGAGAAAATATTACAAAACGAGTGGACATTTTGATTGGGAATCGATGAAATCGTGCGGCGAATATTTTGACAATATTAACTTCACGGATGAGAAAGCCTGTGCAGAAGATTTGCTTAAAATTTTCACATCAATGGGAACATATGTCAAGAAATACTACAGCAAGTATCCGAAATACTTGAGAGGGGGATTTATTCGCTGGCTGTTGATGATGCCCGACTGGAATGCCCGAGAATTATATTTACGTTTGTTGATTTACAATGTACTGAGCCTGACGAAATATAAAATCTGGATTGAAAAACCCCTCGTCAATAGAAATGAAGCTGATATTTACATGACGTCGGATAAGGGCTGTATAATGATACAAGTGAAGTATTCGATTTTCGAATCCCAAGAAGCATTAAATCACTTGGTAAAAAACCAATCCCAAAACGAAACGAATAAATGCATATTAATCGGTATCCAAGAACATGGGGAAAAAGAATTCTGTATGAGTGCAACGATAAACCATCAGGAGTATTTTAATTTACCTGATATTTGTGTCAAAAAATCATTCACAAATTAGCTGGTCTTTAGTTTCACATTATCATTCCACTTTGGAGAACATTTAAGACAAAATTCATCGAGCGTTTTCGAATTAAACCCAAAATTATAATTAATATATTATTTTTTGAATTATCATTTTGAATTTACGCAAATCTATAAATTTTTTCAAATTAAAGATAAATTAATAGGTAACTATTTAGGTTTTGCATATATACTAAAAACTGTAGCTTCGTTACCAAGTAAAAAAATTTTACATTCCATCAAGTAGGTAGTTAACTACCTATTTTTTATGAAATACTTATTTACGAATGTAAAAAATTTTTAAAAGAGTTGAAAATCAAAATTTTTTTGGGAAAAAAATGCCCAGTAAATAAGTATTTGAGTTCTTTTTTAATGAAATGGGAGAGCCAAGGATCTGGAAATTGCAAGGGAGCAGTAATTATTCCAAGTCGAGCCAATCTTGGCATCATTGGTGATCCAAAAACTTGAAAATTTCCAACTCGGTGGAATTTCTTTCCATATTTCCAACTCAAAATTCAATTTCTTGAAGAATTTTTATTTTTTTTTATTTTTCTAGATTAAATGGATTGTTTTGTCAAATTTTCACATTGTTTAAATTAAATTTATTACATTTTTCCTCGCAAACTTTCCATTTTGTATTTTTCCTTAGAAATTATTAAAGTTCTTTCCCTTCTCTCATTTCCGACCATGAATTATGAAGAGTTTTGAATTTTTAAGAAAAATTCGTCAATTTGATTTAGAAAACATTTTTTTGGAAGGGAAAATGATTACACAAGTCGACAAAAAAAAAATGTTCTGTGTTTCATGGCCAAATTCTGATTCTAGACATCAAAATACACCAATATGTTCATTCGTGGCTTCCAACGTTTGCTTGGGGGTAGGGGGGCCAAAAATGTCCTTCAAAAACGGGGTTTCCCAATATATCTCCAGGGTTTGATTTTACCAAAGAAGTTGTTCAGTATTTTTTTTATTCTACGCTTAATTTCCCACAATTTTTGCGCGGAAAAAATGTTTCGCGCGATCATTTGGAAAGGAGGTTTAATGCTTCACCTCACAACTGCACCAATAACATTCCAGCGCGTCTAAAATTGTAAAATGAAGTGATAATCACAAAATTCTTTTTTTTTTTTTGCAAGACCATGCCAGCATTAGTGCATTCAGAAATTGTGTACGGTTGAGAAATCAAAAAAAAGGAGGAGAGGATCAAAATTCAGTGAAAAAATCAAGTAACCTGTCATTTCAGTATCGCTGAAATAACAGGTTACTTGATTTTTTCACTGAATTTTGATCCTCTCCTCCTTTTTTTTGATTTCTCAACCGTACACAATTTCTGGGTGCGCTAATGCTGGCATGGTCTTGCAAAAAAAAAGAATTTTGTGATGGGGGGGGGGGGGGGCGGGGGGTGGTGTGCCCTCATGAAAAAATCAGCACGAGGGCGTGGTAACTCCTAGAGGTTAGTCACCTTCCACAATTTTTCGCTGTAAAACTTTTGACAGCCAAAAATTGCTTCATTACTCTTTTTTCTCAATTGCCTCAACTAATGTTCAACTTTACTCGAGAATTTCTCGAAAACTACGTCTCTCGGAAAAATCTGAATGCACCTATCCGATAGGAAATTTAATTCTCTACAACTTTTGTCATAGTCATTATGGTCATAAAACGCTTAGATTTCTCAGAAATCTCACTTTTCTGTGAGCAAGGCGGAAAAAATGCGATTTTTTCACTTAATTTAGGAAAGTTTTAACCGCAACTATTTTTCTAAGAGAGATAGAGGTCTGCGGTTTGCAGCATTCGATTCAGCGTGAAATTTTCTATAAGATTAGATCAAAAAAAATTCAAATTTTTCTCAAAATTTTCTCAAATCCGTGTTTATTGTTCTTGAAAAATCACATTATTGGCTCCCCCCCCCAGCAAACTTTGGACAAAAAAATTATTTTTCCCTTCATTAGATACGTAAAAGCAACCCAAATTTTGCAATCGGAACCCAAACACAAAAATCGTGTTGACTTGTGTAATTTAAGAAAATAACTTTCGAAAAGTTGATTTTTAATTTCGATGAGATTATAAAATTTCAACGATTGAAATACTTACTCCTTATTTTCATTGATCATTTCCACACTGAAAATGTTCTGACCTAGTAGTTTTTAATAAAGATTCATAGCACATATGTACAACTTTAATTAGGTTTTTATTCAAGATACGATGGGGATTTTCCTACCAAATCGATTAGATAGATACGTATATCGCAGGGCAGGAGAATTGTGAAATAAGTTATCATATTCTTAAAAAGTAAATTTAAAATTTGATTAGTTTTTTCTTTCATTTTATTCGAATAATGAACAACAGTCGAAATTGATCTATCAATATTGCTGATCATGAAAACGAAGCATGTGCAGTGTTAAGTCAAAGTATTAAAAAATTTAACTCTCTTGTCCCTCTGCAGAAAATTTTAAAAGAAATTTTTTAGGAACAGAGAAAAAATGAACTGTTTATAATGGATCATACTCGTACATTGTATTTCGGAGTCATAATATGCTTTATAAGCGGAACAGAATGCATATTGTCCACAGGTAGACGTGCATAATTTACCTAAATTTATTTAATACCTACCTATCCGCTTTGAGAAATAATCAAGTTTCCGAAAACCTGAGCAAAGTGAAAAAAAAAAGTAAATTAGACATGGGTAGTTCAAGAATTATAATTTTAACTGGAATCAGAAAACTGATTTTAAAAAATTGACCTGTAGTATAATTTCTAATTTTTTTCCACAGATAAACCCAAAAATGAAGATGCTGTAGTAACAGAATCTGCAGAAGGAGAAAACGTAAGAAATCTATGATTAGTTTTTTTGTATAAATTAATTGAAACTACACCAAGGATCTGGTCTAAATTAAATCTAGATTGAAGAAATAAAATATTTTTTCCTGTATAAGTAAATAAATTTAAAAAATGCAATTTTTTTAAAAATAATACAAATTGATGAATGATTAGTAATTGTGACTTATCCTAATAAATCATCGCGAGCAAAGCCATAGCCAGGAATTTTAATAAATGAGGATGGAGGGAAAGTCGGTGATTACAGAAGCCATGTCAGTGGCATAGGTGGTCAGGATATTTTCAGTGAAGTAGACGGATGGCACATGTACGAATCTGTTGTTTCGAATACCGAAATCCCGAATAAAGAATTTCCCGAATGTAAAACTTCCGAATACTTATAGAATTTCACGAATCACCTTTTTTATTACTTATTTCTATGCAATTCCTATTGCATAATGGTGGGACAGTAGTCTTTTTTCATTCTCCGGAGGTTTTCGGTAGTATTGTAAAACTACTTTCTGTTTCCGGTAGTTTTTCAGAGGGTAAAACCATTCAAAAATGGCATAAAATTTCGTAAATCAAACTTTTTTTAAAAAGTTGGTCAAAATTGACGACATCTTGAAGAAAACTGATTTTTTGAATGTGTTTTCTTTTATTTGTACTAAATTATATTGCACTTGATTTTCATCGATTTTTTTTACAAATTACCAACTTTTTTACTATTTTTTTGATTTAGTGCTACAAAATAAAACTGCCGATAGTTTTTGGAAAAACCGGTAGTTTTCGACTACTGAAGGCCAAAAAAACTACCGACGATTTCGGTAGTTTTTAGCAAAACTAAAATAAACTTTCTTTAATGGTACATTGATTTTTTTTCATTCGGAAAACAAAGGATTCGGGATTTCGGTAGGTATTCGGGTTTGATTGATTCAAATTCAGAGATTAGAAAATATGTTAACTTATTCAAGAAAAAAATACATAAAGATTGATTAAAATACTGACCAAGGGAAGCCAGGGCGAAATTAATTTGAAAACCCCTGTTTGAAAAGCAAAAAAATCTCTTCAGCAAGCTTAAAGAGAGGGTTCGAGCCACCAGATTCCCCCTCCTTTGAATGTGGCTATAAATCCTGACATCATGCAGCATTTGATTTCTTAATATTTTTCAAGTTGAAAACGATTTTTTCAAAAAAATTTTGAAATTGTAAAAACATTTTTAAAAAGCTCAAAAAAATCGCTCGAGATTCTTCTAAAATGGCTTTAACAGAGTTTCAAGGCTTCAAATCCATTTCTGTGGTGTTTTGACCAAAAAACTCAAAAGTCGTTTCTCAGTGCGGAGGAGGTGGAACCAAAGTTGAAAAATTTTCAACTAAATTCATGTTTTCGACTCTTCCCCCATCCATTTTTAGTGTCTTCAGTCACAAAAGTGAACCTCCGGGTAGTATTAAAAGTGGAGTGAAAAATTTTAAATTTATCAAAGTGAGGTATCGAAATTTGTATTTTTTGATTCCTTGAATCTTTTTTGGCGTACTTTTGACCCCAAACCCGAACAACTCTCATACTTTTGAAATGGAGAGGCCTCAAAAAAAAGTGGTCGATAATGAGCTACCTTACCCTTACATACGTACAGGTACGGTACCAAACTTAAGTTCTAAAACGCTGTTTTTAAATTCCAAAACATAAGTAATTTTAGAATTGAAAAAAAAAATGGAAAAAACGTGGAGAGTTCGAAAAAAATAATACATACAAAAAAATTCAAAGTAGAAAAAAGTTGAAGAAAAAATTTTAGAATTGGAAAAAAATCGAGAAAAATTTAAAGATTGAAATCAATTTTGAGAAACAATTCAAAAAAAGTATGTACATGAAAAAATCTGAGAAAATTTTATGTTGAGAATAATTCAAAAAAATATTATTGAAGTCGAAATTGAAAAAAAAACTTTTTGGAAAAAATTTTGAGCCAATAATTTAGAAATTTTTGAGAAAAAGTGGGAATCAATTGAGTAGTACACACTTCGAAAAAAAAATGGGGATCAATTCGTACATACCTACCCCGAAAAAAAGGGAATCAATTGATTTATCTTTTCACACGAATATTTCTTTGGGAATCAACGCACCTGCAGGTGACCCCAAAGGAAGGGCTCAGGGAGCTCGAGGACCCCCTTAAGCTCGCCAAAGAGATTTTTCATCATAAAAATGTCAATAACAAGTGCATTTTTCACTTTTCAAATATGATTTTTCAAAAAATTTCGCACTCGCTTAGAAACATTCAAATAATTCAATTCGTATCTTTGATTTTTCAAAAAATCACAAATTTTGAGTGAAATTTAATTCACTGAATCAAAGAGAATTTCACCAAAACCAAATGATTCAGATTTAGACAGTACCCATAGGCTCATTCCATGTCAATTCGAGCAGGTTTTCAGCTTGGGTCCTCCGATTGCGCTCAAAATTTTTTTACTGGTTCCCCTCGATGGTCCAATGGAGCAATCACCGTCATTTTGATCGTAATGCTTCAGGATGTGGGGGGGGGGGGGTAATTTTTGCACAATTGGGATTTGTTGCAAAACGGCTCAACTTTGAAGGCTCATATCTCCAGATTAGTCAAGTCAAAAATAAATCTGTTGATGCAGTTTTGTAGATAATTGAAAGGAGATTTAAAGTTGATAATCATATTTTGAAAATTTCAATACTGAGCTTTTGTGATGAAAGCTCAACTTTCATGATAATTACAAAAGCTAAGCGCTACTATTTAAAAATCTGAAAAATTACTGTAAGGAAAAACTTTTACGAATTTTTCAACTAAATACTTTTCAAGATGGGATCTCAACACCCCTAGGGGGCACAGGCGTCCTCAATTTTGGTCCAAATTCAAAAAAATTGCAAAAATGAAGTAGTACATCGATTTCTACTAATTCGAAGGCGCTGAAATCGAATATGCGCTCAATTTTTTCATTCGACCCCACTGAACCCCCCTATCAACCCACTTGATAGGGTCAGAATTCAAAAAAATGAAAAATAACGTGTGACATGTCGTTTGTTAGGTTTTTGGGAGCACTGAGTTCGAATATTTGCTCATTTTTTGGATTCGACCCCTTAGCGCCCCCCAACCCTCCCAATTTTTAGAAACCCTTGCAAAAAAATGAAAATATCGTGCGGCATATCGATTTCTACTAATTTGAGGATGCTGAGCTCGATTATCAGCTTACTTTTCCGATCTGCCTCCCCCATGCCTTACAATGACCCCCAATTCATCCTACTTTTTGTAGTTTAGAGGTCATTGTAAGGCATGGGGGAGACAGACTGGTAAAGTAAGATGATAATCGCGCTCAGCACCCTTAAATTAGGTAGTAGAAATCGATACGCCGCACGATAATTTTATTTTTTTGCAAGGGGTTCTCAAAATTGGGAGGGTTAGGGGGCGCTAAGAGGGCGAATCCAAAAAATGAGCAAATATTCGAACTCAGTGCTCCCAAAAACCTAACAAACGGCATGTCACACGTTATTTTTATTTTTTTTGAATTCTGACCCTATCAAGGTGATTGATAGGGGGGTTCAGTGGAGTTGGATGAAAAAATTGAGCACATATTCGAACTCAGCGCCATTGAAATAGTAGAAATCGATGTGCTACTCCATTTTTGTAATTTTTTTGAATTTGAACCAAAATTGAGGACCCTTGTGCCCCCTAGGGGTGTTGAGATCCCATCTTGAAAAGTATTTGGTTGAAAAATTCATAAAAATTACGGGGGCCACCCCCCTGAAGGATTACGATCAAAATGACGGTGATTCCTTCATTAGACCATCGAGGGGAACCAGTAAAAAAATTTTGAGCGCAGTCGGAAGACACAAGCTCAAAACCTGCTCGAATTGACATGGAATGGGTCCATAATGAGTTTTGCTCCAAAAATCTTGAAATTTTTAAAGTTTTCTTTTGCTCAAAGCTGTACATGTAGAAAATACCTTACGGCTACGCATCTAAAATAACAGATGACTCAATTTTCTCAATGATTTTTGACCCCTCCCCCTAATTTTTCTCCAATTCTACCCCTCCCTTACCTACATAATTTCTGGGTGCGCTTATGCCTACAGCTAAATATTTCCCTTGCAATGAAAATTTCTTTCTTTTGTAGGAATCCTCAACATGCAGCTCTTCGGATTTTGCTTACGTTCGAAAGCATAGCACTGCATTCGTTGATAAAACACTCAGCATCGAGAAACTCCGACACCACGGAAGAATTATCCTCACAGCTCCACGACAGTTTGGAAAAAGCATAAATTTATCCATGCTAAAATACTTTTACGAGATCGAAGTATCAAAAGAAACCGGAGAGCCAGTCACCAAATCTGATATACATAAAAATCCCGTCACGGATACTGAAAATTATAAATTATTTCAAAATCTCGCCATAAATCGTCAACGTCCCGATTTCACAAAGGAGCAGTTTGGCAGATACCCGGTCATTCTGTTGGATTTTTCGCTTAAAACTATCGTCAAATTAAACTCTGACGAGGCTGTTTTAAACCACTACAAAGCTGCCATACACCAGGCTTACAAACAGCATTGGTATTTGATGAACAGTACGAAATTGACCGACAGCGAAAGGAAAATGTGTCAGAAATGGTGCGATGAGAATGAATACCTCAACATTACTATATCTGATTATTTCATTGGAAAACCTATTTCCAATTTATTGGGATATTTGAATAAACATTTTAACAAAATGGTAATTGTTTTGGTGGATGAATATGACGCCCTAAACAGAGCAACTTCAGGAGATTCATATGAATTAAGAAAAAACTGCAGTAAACTGTATGATAAAATATTTTATGACATTTACTTCTATGACAATTTTTGTTTTGGTCATGAAATTAAACATTTTGTATTGACGGGTGTTTCACATTTAGCAATGGAGAATACGAGATTAGAAATATTTCCTGTGTATAGATTTCTACGCAATGAAGGTTGGTTTGAATTCAAAGGCCTTTTCGATTTTCACGGTTTTACCCAAAAAGAATTCGACTGGCTGATGAAAAAACATAAAATATCAGCAGACATGAAAGAGAAGGCCGCTCGATACTATGACGGATACTGCTCGTTGGATGGCAAAAAACATTTATACAATCCCTCATCCACTGTACGTTTTCTCAAAACAAAAATCCTCAAAGCATACTTCTCAAGTACCAAATTCTTCGAAAAATATGGTAATTTAATGGATTCAATAACTGTCGAATCGTGGATTAAAAAATTGCTATTTGGTGTACGTTTACCATACATTCTTATCGGGAATTATTCGGGATCTTTTAATGGTCCTACTGACCATTTTCCAACGTATTTCTTCGAAGAAGGATTTTTAACAACAGCAAAACATGACGATTATAGATACAGACGTCGAAATGATGACTATGAACACCAAATAATAGCAGAACTTGCCAACGAAGAAATCAGGATCTCGATAGTCAGCGAGTTGAGAAAATATTACAAAACGAGTGGGCATTTTGATTGGGAATCGATGAAATCGTGCGGCGAATATTTTGACAATATTAACTTTACGGATGAGAAAGCCTGTGCAGAAAATTTGCTTAAAATTTACACGTCAATGGGAACATACGTCAAGAAATACTACAGCAAGTATCCGAAGTACATGAGAGAGGAGGAATTTACTCAATGCCTGTCATACATGATGGCCAGCTCTAGTCACCGAGAATTATATTTACGTTTGTTGCTTTACAATGTACTAGAGCTGACAAAATATAAAATCAGGATTGAAAAACCCCTCGCCAATAAAAATACAGCTGATATTTTCATGAGTTCAGATAAGGGCTGTATAATGATACAAGTAAAATTTTTGGGTTTCAGTCAACATGCAGGTGAAGCATTAAATCACTTGGTAAAAAACCAATTGCAAAACGAAACGACTAAATGCATATTAATCGGTATGGAAGAAAATCGGGAAGACGAATTTAATATGAGTGCAACGATAAACCATCGGGAGTATTTTAATTTTCCTGATATTTGTGTCAAAAAATCATTCGCAAATTAGTTCGTCTCATATTATTATTTCACATTGGGGAAAATTTAAGACAAAATTCATCGAGCTTTTTTAAATTAAAACAAAAATTATAGCAAAATGTGACCCGTGCAGGGACAGGGTACCTAAAGTCGGAAAACGGAATTTTGCACTAGAGCCAAAAAACGAAAAATGGGCAATTTTTTTCAAATTTTTTTTTTGCGTTTTTAAGTGGTTCAGACCTTTACGCAGCTGTTACCAAAATTTCACTTCGGAAAACCTACTAAAACCGACTGAGGAAAATGTACAGTACCTAAAGTCGGAAGGTTAAAAAAATGTGCATGTGCTGCAAAATGCGGTCTATTGAAGGTAAGGGGAGCCTCAAGATTCTTCCAGACTAGAAAAATAAACTAAAATACCCATAGATTTGTGTGTGCAAATTCAACTTTACCTACTGAAAAATACATAATTTCTGAAATATTGCTTTGTTGGAGAATATTGAGATATAAATGATCGAAAATGGATGTAAACGATTTCCTATTCTCCTAAGGTGATTTTCGACGTTAAAAACGAATTTCTCGTGAAATTTCAGTACAAAAAAGAAGTTCTGAGAGCTTTTTTGATAATTTATACAGTATGAAAAAAAGGATTTCTTTTTGTAATGCAGCTTTTTTCAAAATTAAACTTATCATAATAGTGAATTTTTCATTTTTCTCTCCTCTTGAAGTAATTTTTGACGTCAGAAACGAATTCCTCGCGAAATTTAAGTATCGGAAAGTAGTTTTGGCAGCTTTTTTGATGATTGATACATGAGAAACAAGAGCAAAAGCTTAAAACGCGTTTTTCTCAGAATTTTGTTTTTATTGAATTCTTATTTCTTAACTTCAAATGTCTTTATCTCGGCGAAAAATGGACCTTGGATGCTCATCAAGGTCTCAAAATGTTCCTCTTGGCCTCCTTCATCATCTTAGCTCAAAAACTCATTTTTGAAAATTCCGACTTTAGGTACCTTTTCCCTGCACGGGTCACAAATATTATTTTTTGAATCATTATCTTGAATATACTTACCTGCGCAAATCAATTTTATTTGGATTTTGTATACATATTTTAAAAACTGTAGCTTCGTTACCAAATAAAAAAAATTCACGGTTCGTCAAGTACTTAGTTATTTATCTACCTATTTATTTATCTTTAATGGAATACGAATGTAAAAATTTTTAAGAAGAGTTGAAAATAAAAATTTTTTGGAAAAAAATTTCTATTTGAGTTTTTTTTAATGAAATGGAAATTTTTTGATTTTACTCGTATACTTATGCTTGCAGCCAAGGATCTGGAAATTGCAAGGAAGAAGTAATTATTCCAAGACGACAAGACGAGCCAATCTTGACATCAATGGCGATGTAAAAACTGGAAAATTCCAACTCAATGGAATTTCTTTCCGTATTTCCAACTCAAAATACAATTTGTTTAAAAATTTTCGACTCAAGCTGCTCATCATTTCTATAAAAAAATCTCATAATTTCCTTATGTTTTCCAATTCGAACTCGATCTGGCCGACTAAAAATGCAATTTTGGGATTATTTCAGGGGTAAGCTCTTTTCTCGATATAACTGAAAATGCCAAAAATATAAAATTTCTTAAAGGCAGAATTTTTTTTTGCTAAAAATGAAATTTGTTGACTCGAATTGTTGATTTTATGAAAAACATTCATCATTTTCCTGTATTTTTCAACTTGAACTAATTTTTTCCGACAGAAAATTCAAATGGTACAATCGTTCTTCTCTGCCTCGCATTCGGTTCGGCCCTGATCGAAGTTGGATTATTAGAGCCCGGAGTGAAAATCGAAAAATTCGGATTGAAATGAAATTTTCCCTGATTTTTTCGATACCGAGTAGGTACGACTTTTCCCATTTTTCTGGACTCAAAAGATCGAAAATTTCCTCAAAAAGGTGATCGCTTTAAGAAATTTTCCGATCAAGTAACAGTTTAATTTTACCATCAGGAGAGGGAAAGGGAGAGAGCAAACTGATACCTAAAAGACTCGGAAATTTTTAAATCGAAAAATTTTTAATCTCTGAGTTGAGCAATAGGGTGGGCTGAAAAACCAAAAATTTTGATTTTTGAAAAGTTACCCCCTGCAAAAATTGTTGGCTGGATGGACTGGAAAATTAAAATGAAAAGGTTTAAAATCGATTCATATCTTCCGCTCGCGCAAGAGCCTTCAGTTCTCCAAAAATTACCAAAATTTCAAAAATTTCGAAAAAATTTAAAATTGATTAAAATTAATTTTAGAGCTTCTTTAGTGACTATCTAGACCAAAAAGCACATTTTTTTCGAAAAAATCAGTGTTTTATAACTTTTTTCAATTTTTCTTCAGAGGTGAAGAAATATGAGAAATTTAAAAAAACTGCAAAACATGGATTTTTTTCAAAAAAGTTGTGCTCTTTGCTTTTAACAGTCTTTAATTAAGCTCTAAAATTAATTGTAATAAATTTTGATTTTTTTGAAATTTTTTGAAATTTCTGGCGCAGTTTTCGAAGAACTGAAGGCTCTTGCGCGATCGGAAGATATGAATCGATTTTGAAATTTTTTATTTCATTTTTCTATTCTATCCAGCCAACAACTTTTGCCGGGGGTAACTTTTCAAAAATCAAAATTTTTGGTTTTTCGGTCCACCCTATTGAACAAGGTATGAATTTGGATATTTTGTAAGTATATAAAAAAGACATAAATTCAGTACAACACAATTGAATAATCCTCTTTTTGGACTCTGAAAAGTAAAATAAAATTCAATAATAGGTACATACCTATTACCTACATATTATTAAAAATAATGGTTTTGATTCTAAACTTTCATATAATTTTAGAAATATTTCTTCAGAAAGAAGGAAATCACAAGAATAAGAAAGAAATAGGTACTGAGAGTCACCGAGCAAACCCAGGACAGAAATGTTGAAAAATTTGTGGCCAGGTTTAAAAAAACCAAACATTAATTTTTTAACATATTTATCCAAATTTACTGTCACCAAATTTGATAGGGCTGTGATGTTTTTATCGAGCAATGTATTTTTTTTAGAAATTTTTGTAGATACTGTTCAACAAAATTTTGTACTATTTTCGTACCAGTAGTCAGCCAGCCTATCGTCATTTTTAGACAACTTTTTCAAAAACTCGATTATTTCAAAAATATTTTCATGATAATCCTATTGTATGCACGTTCTTTCCGAAGCACAAAATTGCGCATGTAATTTCTACACGACTTTAATGAAATTGGAAAATTTTTTCGTATTTTAAACAGTTCTAATAAAATTTTCAACATTTTATTAATTTCAAGGAAAAATACGAAAAATAATAAATTTTGTAGCATTTGGATTACTTACCTTAAAATTTATTATGGAAGAAGAAATACAATGAGGTTGAGTGTCGCTAGTTTTTGAAAACTTTGATCTCTTTTTATACTTTAAAAAAAAACAGCAAAAAACATAAAAGTTCAAAATTGTTCAATTATCCCAACGCAACGAGACAATAAGGGTACAAATGATAAATTTTCCCCTATAAAATGATGAATTATCCTTTCTCATTACAAAAAAAAAACACGAAAGTACAAATAAGGTACAAATTCAACTGATTCAACTTTTCCAATTTGGAAAAATTTCTGTGCAAATAGTGAATTTTCCCAACTTGGTAAACTATAGAAATTTCTTAAATTTGGGAACGTTCAAAAAAAATTTCAAGTTGGAAAAATATGAAAATTTTCCCAACCTGGAAAATATGGGAAATTCTTTAATTTGGGTACATTATATAAAATGTTTTCAAGTTGAGAAAATATGAAAACGTTTCCAACTTGGAAAAATATGAAAGTTTTTTCAATTTGGGAACATACAAAAAATGTTTACAAGTTGGGAAAATATGAAAATTTTAAATTTGAGAAAATATCTGTACAAATAGTAAAAAAAAACCATGAAAGTACATACAACTGTTTCAATTTTTCCAACTTGGGAAAATTTATATGACTACAATTGATAGAATTTTTCCCATTTCATAGATTGAAATCAAAGGCATCGTTAAGGGGGGGGGGAGTCTTCCTGCAAAAAATCCTGGCCCTCGCTCCCCTCCCCAAAAAAAATCATGTTGTATTTATAAATTGACATTACACTTACATCAGATAAGGATTTTTAAAGCATTGAAACATGAAAAAATGTCTTTTTAAGACATTAAAAATCCCATTTTTTTCAAAGCTTCACTCGGGCATGAAAAAAACCACAATTCTAGAAAATATAAGAAAAGTTGTCTAATACACAACCCCTTTTGTGCCCTCCCCCCATTTTCAATTCTGACGATGCCACTGGTTGAAATGGTGAATCTTTCCAAGAACTGGATACTGAAAAATTTCGTTGAGAGGGTAAGTTACCCCCTACCATCTCCTATAGATTCGTCTTTAATTCGTACCATGAAAACTTGAGAGGGGTCAACGATGCCCCAAAATTCGGGCCCGAATTCAAAAAAATTGAAAATGATGTGTGACATCATTTTTTATATTTTTCGTGATGCTCAGTAGGGTGGACCGAAAAACCAAGAATTTTGATTTTCGAAAAACTACCACCTGTAAAAGTTGTTGGCTGGATAGACTAGAAAAATGAAATAAAAAATTTCAAAATCGATTCATATCTTCCAATCGCGTAAGAGCCTTCAATTCTTCAAAAATTGCCAAAAATTCAATATTTTCAGAAATTTCAGAAAATTTCAAAAAAAAGACAACATTTATTGAAATTAATTTTAGAACTTATTTTGGGACTATTTAAAGCAAAAAGCACCACTTTTTTGAACAAATCTATGTTTTATAGTTTTTTTTAATTTCTCATATTTTTTCACCTCTGAAAAAAAATGAAAAATGTTATACAGTATGACATAAAAGTCTTGTCCACGAAAAACACTTCTCGATTACTCGAAACTGAAAAGAGATATAGGGGTGATTTAGCGGCAATGTGTTCCTGGTGACAAGGGCATTGAAAATTGATAATCAAATTTTCAGCCCTACCAACTGTCCACAAATGGAGAAACCGGTTTTGGTCAAAAAATTGGGGTCTGGGTTTTTTATGGAAATGAAGTCTACACACTGAGACGATTAAAATGTGATATTTTTTTTTGGAAACCGGTTCAATAATTTGCAACCAGTTGTCAAAAATATCTCAAAAATGAAATGGGGGTCTGCGTTTTTAATGGAAATGAAGTCTACACACTGAGACGATTAAAATGTGATATTTTTTTTTTGGAAACCGGTTCAATAATTTGCAACCAGTTGTCAAAAATATCTCAAAAATGAAATTTTTGGTCAAAAAATTGGGGTCTGGGTTTTTTATGGAAATTAAGTCTACACACTGAGACGATTAAAATGTGATATTTTTTTTTGGAAACCGGTTCAATAATTTGCAACCAGTTGTCAAAAATATCTCAAAAATGAAATGGGGGTCTGCGTTTTTAATGGAAATGAAGTCTACACACTGAGACGATTAAAATGTGATATTTTTTTTGGAAACCGGTTCATTAATTTGCAACCAGTTGTCAAAAATATCTCAAAAATGAAATGGGGTCTGCGTTTTTAATGGAAATGAAGTCTACACACTGAGACGATTAAAATGTGGTATTTTTTTTGGAAACCGGTTCAATTTCAGGTGATATCGATAACTGGTTGCGAATTCATTTGAAATTTCTCTCCATCTCTTTTTCTTGTTGTTGAAATTGACAGCAAGTATCAGAGGATAAACCGGTTCAAAAAATGAGTTCACTGGCAATCTTGAGTTTTTAAAGCTGTACAAATTTTGTTTGAAATTTTTTTGTAATCTCGATTTTTGAGAATTTTTGACGACCGGTTGCAAATTATTGAACCGGTTTCCAAAAAAAAATATCACATTTTAATCGTCTCAGTGTGTAGACTTCATTTCCATTAAAAACGCAGACCCCCATTTCATTTTTGAGATATTTTTGACAACTGGTTGCAAATTATTGAACCGGTTTCCAAAAAAAAATATCACATTTTAATCGTCTCAGTGTGTAGACTTCATTTCCATAAAAAACCCAGACCCCAATTTTTTGACCAAAACCGGTTTCTCCATTTGTGGACACCCTGTTGGTAGGGCTGAAAATTTGATTATCAATTTTCAATGCCCTTGTCACCAGGAACACATTTCCGCTTGAATCACCCCTATATCTTTTTTCAGTTTCGAGTAATCGAGAAGTGTTTTTCGTGGACAAGACTTTTATGTCATACTGTAAAACACAGATTTTTTCGAAAAAATGTGCTTTTTGCTTTAGATATCTAGTCATTAAATAAGCTCTAAAATTAATTTTAGTCAATTTTAAATTTTTTCAAAATTTTCAAAATTTTGATTTTATGGCAATTTTTGAAGAATTTAAGGCTCTTGCACGATCGGAAAATATGAATCGATTTTGAAAATTTTCATTTTATTTTTCTAGTCTATCCAGCCAACAACTTTTGCCGAGGGTAACTTTTCAAAAATCAAAATTTTTGGTTTTTCGGTCCACACACCCTAATGCCCAGCTCGAATATCAACTTAGTTTAGACAGTTTTGATAATATTTGAAAGTTCTTTTGCTCTTTTAGATAATGACTTTTGAATTTTTTCAATACAATCATAAATAATTTTCTCTCTTTCCTCTTTCAAAATCACCTGTCCTTAGTCGATTCCTGACTCAGGCAGTACCTATATTTTCACCACAATCTTTAGCACCTTGGGATGCTTTAAACCAGATATCAACGGATACCAATTTCATTACCAATTTCCCACCTCCATCTCATTTTGCCATTCGTTCCAGCTCATTGGACCAAAACACAAGACGAAAAATTCACCACCTCAGGTTCTCGTACCTTCCACGCATACGTCGACTTATTCGCAACCGAAGGGCGCGACGCGGTGCGGAAAAGCATGGCGAAACGCGATGCATTGCGTAAATAGCGTACTAGAATTTAGCGAATGTGGCCGTTGACTGGACGCGCATGCAGCAGTGCAACTGGTTCTGGCGAACCGGGGTTCGACGTCTCGCTACCACGGTAAGTACGTACTGCGTATTTTGTACTCTAGACGACGACGAAACGAAAGATAGAAATGAAAGGGAAACATGTTCTAGCATCGTGCATCGAGCAAATATCTGGTTCAAATGATCGAAAAAAAAAAATCCGCAGACGAAATAGACGCGAGCGTGCGAAAGCAAAACAAGCCAGAAATACGTCATATAGAAAGAGAAAGAAACAGAGAAACAGGTTAGAAGGTGGCCAGCATTCTGAGCATTGATAAAGATAAAGTAAATGTTTTTTTGCTACGAATTGCATGAATAGAGCTGGATTCATTACGCGGGTATACGACAAGACGACGATGTCATCATAGGCCACGCAGTTTTGTAATTACTCAGGCTCAGTCTTATAACGTCATGGCTTGTTTTAAATAAAAGCGTATATTATATTCTTGTAGACATATTATAGACAAGCTGCTACTATATAACTTACGCATGTGCTGGGTATCGTACCTTCTCTCTCGGTTATGGCGCTGAAGCCATGATTCGAGGAAGATGGAAATTTTTTATAGGACACTTTGTCTCGTATTGTGTCAATTAAGTATACGGCTCCGGTTGCCGCAGAGGTTTTGAAATTGGCGCGATGTTTGAGAAGTATGGTATGAGGTTGCGAAATGCAGATGGAAGAGACTGCTGCGTATATGAACTATCTTCTATGCGAATGGTCCTAACAAATGGAATACGAGGAAAAGATGAACAGCGAATGCCGAAGTATTGGCTAATTTATGGCTCCAACTAACCGGGTTTTTATATTTTCAACTTGATGATTTTTTTTCCTCCTAAAATAGGTTAGATATGGTTGGCAGAAGGATTTAATGAGATCGTTGCTCAGATCTCATGTGTTTGGTGTTTCAATTACCAAAGCATGTGTTTTGGAAGGTTTGAAAAGAATAGTGTAAAAGTTGAGAATCTATATCAAGAAATTGGAAGTTTTTATTCTGAAGAGGCATAATATTTATTTGACTTGAAATATTTTTTCCAAGTTTTCCAAAATTTGAAAATTGTTTATTATATTTATGGTTTAAAAATGTCGGTGTTCGAAATTTAGTCTAATCTTGTATTGATTGGATCTCAGAATTATAATAAAAAATGTTAAGAATTCAATTAGGATATGATGTCTTGAAAAAAACAATTTTGATACAGGAATCAAAAAAGTTTCAACTCATTTGGACATAGTGTCCCAACCTTCCAACCTCCAAAATTTCAATTTGAAAATAATTTTGTTTAATTAAGTTTAGACACGAGGGCCTAAAAAGCCTAAAATTTCAATATAATGTCCCAAAAACACCAATTAAAACACATCATTTTATAATTTCCAAACTGGACATAGTGTCCCAAAAAATCGTCAATTTTGATTTGAGATCCTAGAAATCTCATTTTGGACATGGTCTAAGAAAAGTATGAAAATCGTGCCTCTCGGACATAGTGTCCCAAAAATCCCAATTTGGACATAGTGTCCTAAAAACCTCGAATTTTAACACGCTATTCGAAAAACTTCAATTTAGACAGAGTTCCAAAAATCCCAACTTGAACTTTAAATTTTCTAAAAAAAAAAAAATAGCAATTCACATTTTGAACATGATGTCCAAAAATTTCAATTTGGACACGATGTCAGAAAAACCTCAAATTTGGATATATTTACCAAAAAATTCAATTTGGGCACAGCATCCCAAAAATCTCAATTTAAAACTGAAATATTGTAAGAAAAAATAGCAGTTCGGACATGGTGTCCCGAAATACCTCAATTTGAACATGAGCATTTCAAAAATCTGAATTGGGACATAGTGTCCTAAAAACCTCGAATTTTAACATGATGTTTAAAAAACGTCAATTTGGACACAATGTCCCAAAAACCTCAAATTTGGATATATTTACCAAAAATTTCATTTTGGACACAACATCCCAAAAAGATCCTAATTTAAAAATGAAATTATCTAAAAAAAAAAAACAGCAGTTCGGAATTCGGACATGGTGTCCCGAAATACCTCATTTTGAACATGGCGTTTTAAAAACCCGAATCGGGACATAGTGTCCTAAAAAACTTCACTTTGGATAATGCCCCAAAATCCAAATTTGGACACTGTGTCCTAAAAACCTCGAATTTTAACATGATCTTCAGAAAATTTCTATTAGGACACAATGTCCAAAAAACCTAAAATTTGGATATATTTTACCAAAAATTTCATTTTGGACATAGCATCCAAAAGATTTCAATTTAAAAATGAAGTTTCCTAAAAAAAATAGCAATTCGGACATGGTGCCCCGAAATACCTTAATTTTAGTCATGAAGTTGCAAAAAACCGAACCGGGACAATGGGACATGTCCTAATAACTTCACTTTGGACAATGTACGAAAAATCTAAATTTGGACATAGTGTCCTAAAAATCTCGAATTTCAACATGATGTCCGAAAAACGTCTCTCTCATTTATAAATCAGTGAAAATTATCGAAAATCACTGAAAACAGTCAGAATTGCAGCAAAGTAATGAATCAGTGAGAAAATTTTCACTGAAAGCAAAAAGTAAGAAAAGTTGCTGGAAAATCAGTAAAAACTCACTGAAAAATCACTAAAGTCTCTGCAATTTACTGAAAAATCAGTGAAATTATTTGAAAATCAGTGAAATTATTTGAAAATCATTGAATTATTTGAAAATCAGTAAAATTACTTAAAAATCAGTGAAATTATTTGAAAATCAGTGGAGTTATTTGAAAATCAGTGAAATTACATATTTGAAAATCAGTGAA
This sequence comes from Pseudococcus viburni, assembly GCA_033439095.1. Taxonomy (NCBI): domain Eukaryota; kingdom Metazoa; phylum Arthropoda; class Insecta; order Hemiptera; family Pseudococcidae; genus Pseudococcus; species Pseudococcus viburni. The sequence goes on from JAVBJF010000128.1 coordinate 233,930, forward strand.
ATTATTTGAAAATTCAGCGAAAATTCGCTGAAAATCAACGAATTTTGCTGATTTTTCCTGTGCTGTAATTTTGACTATTTAACAGTGACTTTTCACTGATTCAAAATGAGAGGGTTCAATTTGGACACAATGTCCCAAAAATTTCAAATTTGGCTATTTTTCATAAAAAATTTAAATTTGGTTACAGCAGCGTCTCAAAAATCCCAATATGAAATTGAATATGAAATACTCCATAAAAAATAGTAATTCGGACATAGTGTCCCAAAATACCTCATTTGAACGCGTTGTTTCAAAAAACTCAATTTGGGCAAGCCTGTATAGAGGAAGGTGATTTCCCTTCGAATTCGTGCTTTTTATGGGCCCGTAGGGACCCACTACGGTTAAGAAAATGGAAAAATTCAGCCTTTTACTGTTAGAGGGCCTTTAAAACAAACAAAAATTGGCCTAATTACGTAGTATATCGACGTTCAAAATACCTATAGCTTTTTTTTTTCGATTACACATTTTTCCCTTGAGGCCTCGATTTTCTCTGCACATCTTTGATTTTGGACATGGTGTCCCAAAAACCTTTAATTTGAACATGGTGTCCCAAAGGCCAGCAATTAAACCTCAATTTAGTCATAGTATTAAAAAAAAAAACAGTATGGAAAATTTAAATTTAGTTATTGTTCCATAATGTCTCAAAAGCACTCAATTCAGATATATGGTGTTATAAAAAAACTCCTTTTTGGACAATGCCCCAAACAATTATTTTTCAAGTTTGAAGTTTTGTAAAAATGTCAGTCACACAGTTTTATTTTTTTTATATTCAAAATTGCTAAGAAATTTCAACAAACTAAATTCATATTTTTAAAAACTTTTCGAAATTTTGACAGACTTGAAAAAAATTTCAAGTTTTTCCAAGTCGAGTAAAAAATGTAAACAATTTTTTTTTCAAGTGTAAGTAACAAAATATTGAATTACAAACCTCAACAAAAAAAAAACCCTAAAAAATAGCTCAAAAATGAACAATTTTTTCAATGGTTGCAGGGGGGGGGGGGGGTCTCAAACCAAAAAATCGACTCTCGGAATGGGGAAATGGGATCGACATTGAAAGTTTTCACTTTCTCACTTCCGAGGTGGTCAAGGAAAAGATTTTTCACGTGAAAAAATATCATCTTCGCGAGACTTTGAAAAACACGAGAAGAAAGAGTTGAAACCACACAACTTTCTCAAACACGTATCTGAAAAGCTTCAATTATTTCAAAAAATCCCAGGTTTCAATGGGAAGACTATTGTTTAAAAATATGCAATTTGAAAAATCACGTTCATTAATTTAAGGTTTTACTTTGAAATAAAATGAAAGCCGAAAACACTTGATTTGGAGTAATTCAACATTTCGCTCACAAATGAAACACAAAAAAATCAAAGAACTAGCAAACATTATTTACAGAAAGTAGGTATTAAAATTGAGTAAAATCGATTCAATTTCAGACATTAAAATTGAATTTTGTTTTAGAAATGTGACTCGAGTGATAGTTTTCGCCAAAAAAAAGTGACCTCAAATTCGTTATCCCTTCTTCCCCCTCCCTCACCAAAAAAATTGGTAAAACCTCAATTTTGGAAATTGAAAAATAAATCGAGTTAGGTAATATTTTTTTCGTCATGTTTTTCTGGATTAATATTTGAGATTAGGATTTTAAGAAAAAAACAAAAATCACGAGCATAAAATTTAGGAGGAGAGAGGCTGATTTTAGTGACCAGAATTGAAAAAAGTGACCTAGCCATTAAAAAAGAACTTATCACAATGCCTGCCTTTTGATAATGGAAAATAATCACGACTCTCCAGGAAATGAATTTAAAAAAAACAACCACTTCTCAAATCTATACCACTTCTACCTCATCATTCGAAAAACTGATGAAAAAATCACCGAGAAAAAACACAATTTTTCCAATATTTGAAAAAAAAGAGACCAGAAGTAACAGAACCTAGTCATCGACACTTCAACCTTATAAACTTTAATACATAAGATACGCCTTCTCCGATGAGCAAAACAAGACATACCATATGATCAATTTGACCTCATCACCTCAGGGAACACCTCCCCTTCACCCTGCACGGAATAAACCGAAAAAAAACCACCAATACATACCTAGACCTACGTAACAACAACAATTTTCACTCGAAGAATGCAAAGTCGATAAACCCGGTTACCCAGAAGTGAACACTGCACAATATGTATTTGTACACATATTATATACACCCTTACGAAGACGCCTTCACCAGTTCTCAGCGCCAGAGCCCCGCAGCCGCGCTTCTTCCAGTCATACCCGAGTCATTGCTCTTTACCTCCGGGAGAGGGCGGACGAATTATGCAACAAAACGAACCACACGTCTCAGCCCGCGCCTTATCTCGATACTACTAGAATTAGCAGTAGTAACGGCAGCAAAACACCAATATTTTCAGAACTGGTTATAATTTAACCGTTGTATACAGTACCAATGTCACTGTCTTGACCCAGTTAACGTTACGTCAGTTGAACGTGTCTAGCACGAAGCCGCGCGTACGCTCGCGACGTCGCCCGTACAAATTCAACGCCACCACGTCCCAATAAACCAGTCTTCCTTTTACAATATTAACTAAATATTTCGCACCGTGAGAGGCATCGATACGTAAACACAAAATGAGATTAGTGTGGAAAAAATCCATCTTTATTACATTGTATTGCAATCTAATACCTGGATCGCCTCGAATGCCCTAAGTGGACCATAACTTCAACGTCGAGCAAAATTTCACTGGAATTCCTTCCAGTTGGAAACATGAAGCAGGAATTTCGCACGAAGATGATCTTTTCTCGATCGTCTGTACCATAGACGTGCCCAAGGGGAGGGCTCAGGGAGCTCAAGCATCCCCCTTGAGCTCGCTATGGAAATTTTTCATCATAAATGTCAGAAAAAAAATGCTCTTCGAATATGGTTTTTCAACAAATTTTCGAGGATCATATTATTCCCCAAATTTGAATCAACTTTTGCAAAAATTCATGCTCTCTCAATTAAAAATCAGTGAAAATTATCGAAAATCACCGAAAAACAGTAAGAATTGCAGCACAGGAGAAAATCTGTGAAATTTTTTTACTGAAAACAAATCAGTGAGAAAAATCACTGGAAAATCAGCGAATATTCACTGAAAAGTCAGCAAAATTTATGAAATTTGCTGAAAAATCAGTGAAAATCTTTGAAAAATCAGTGAAAATCTTTGAAAAATCAGCAAAAATTTACTGAAAATCAGTGAATTTTGCTGATTTTTCCTGTGCTGCAATTCTGACCATTTATCAATGACTTTTCACTGATTCAGAATGAGAGAGTGTCTTTTTTGAACCGGTGAAATAAATTTTACTGAAAATCTGTGATTTTTCACACATTTTTCGGTTAAAAATTACTGATTTCCAAGCCAATATTTTGAATTTGTCAGAAAAAATCAATGATTTTGGCGGAAAAATCAGTGAAAAATTAATGAGTTGGAGTGGAATTCATTTCACTGATCCAAGAAGGCAGAATTTCACCTTAATTTGACTGATTCAGATTTGGAAAGTACCTCAGTGCATTGATGTTTTGTTCCAAAATCACAAAATTTTTCAATTTTTTGCTCAAATTCGTACTTTTATCATCCGGTTATTGAAAATGTTCTGAATACGCCACTTGAATGAATTTTTCAATCGGTTTTGACCTTCCCTTCATTTTTCTCCAATTCAGCCTCTCCCTTACACAATTTCTGGGTGCGTTTATGGTCTATACCTAATCTAGTGTGTTTCTCATGACACACAACACAGTGACGTATTTTTTCAAACGGGTATGTCCGGATAAAAATGGTAAATCGGCCCCCGAGAGATCTTGGAATGAAACTTGCAGGGTGTATAGTAGGGTGGGCCGAAAAACCAAAAATTTTGATTTTTAAAAAGTTACCCTTACAAAAGTTGTTGGCTGGATAGACTAGAAAAATAAAATAAAAAATTTCAAAATTTCAAAAATTTCGAAAGAATTTAAAAAATTGACTAAAATTAATTTTAGAGCTTCTGTAGTAACTATCTAGACCAAAAAAGCACATTTTTTGGAAAAACTCAGTGTTTTATAACTTTTTAAAAACTTTTTCAGAGGTAAAGAAATATTAGAAATCTAGAAAAAACTATAAAACATGGATTTTTTCAAAAAGTTGTGCTTTTTGCGTTAAATATGCCTTAAATAAACTCACACTTTCAAACGGGCAGTGATGAGGAGGGGGTGTAAACCATTCGAATGAAAAATTTGATGGGCTAGTCGGATTCGTTACCTCAAAATGTGCACAGAAAATACAAAGTTTTTCAAAATTAGAATTTTGGAGCGGTTTCATAGTCGAAAAACTCGATTTTTTGTCATCTTACTTAAAAATGTCCAACTTTGGGAAGCGATGGCTCAGCCCCGTGAGGTCGAGGGGGGCTAAAAATTTTTGGGGAGTACTTCTACACCTACAGAACCATTTACGTGAATTTGAGCGAAATCGGTGCAAAACAATTTTTTCTTTCATAAGCCCCCCCCCCCTCAAAAAGCAATAGGGGCTGGGGCGATGCGACTTTATCAAAGACTCTGGACATCATATAGAAGCTTTTCCAGCTATAAAATTGCGATTAACATGTTTGTCTTTTTTCAAAGTGTATTTCTCAAGTACTAGGTAAAACGACCGATTTATCGGTTTTTTGAACGTCAAGCATAGGCCACCACACAAAAAAAATTGAAAAAAATTCTAAGTAGTGTAACATAGAGTGAGAAACATGAAAATATTTTTTTCTTTATACCACACGCCAAAACGGTGCCCCCAGGGCGATTTTAAACTTTCAAGGTCAAATTTAAGGTCATTGTAGTGGTCGAAAAAATCTGAAAAAATTTCAGGGTGCTCCCCTCAAGTACCTCTGCCTACATGCCAAATTTGAAAAAAATCGGTTGAAAACTCGCGGAGATAGAATTTTTAGAGTGAAAATCACGTATTTTGAAGCCCCCGCCCCCGGGGGGTGTGGTAAAAATTCGTTTTGGCGCTCTAAAATCATCTTCTACATAGGCAAGTCGAATGGCATAAAAATTTTGTCAAAGTTCCACCAAGGGCCAAATGACCCCCAAATCACACCAGAGCCTTTTTTATTTCATTTTTCTAGTCTATTCAGCCAACAACTTTTGCCAGGGGGGAGGGGGGGAACTTCTCAAAAATCAAAATTTTTGGTTTTTCGGCCCACCCCTAGTGTATAGGTACCCTAGAGATCCATTATTTCCCTAAGTTTCAGACTCCCAAGTTGAGTAACTCTTGAGTAATGACTCAAAAGGTGGGAAATGAGTTAATTTTTTTCTCAGGATTGACTGAACCAATTTTCTTCAAACTTGGATATAAATATTGGTAAAAAAATTTACAGCTCCCCCTCCCTTTTTCCCCTCCAAAAATTTAACTAAATATTTTGAGGTCCCCCTCACCTATGAAGAACTCTAGGCAAAATTTTCAAAAAATAATTTTTAGGTAGGTATCTTTTAATTCTATATTAACATTCAGTTTTTTTTTTAATTTACCTCAAGTGGGCCATGGTCAAAGTTGACCAAAATTGCTGTATCAACTGATCAAAAAGTGTTATTTTCCTAATTTTCTCCAATTTGACCAAAGGTAACTCGGGTTTTGGCCAATTTTGACCATGTCCTACCCTTGATAAAATTTTGAAAAAAATTATGTTATTCTAGGATTAATAAGGTACCTACCTAAAAATTGGGAGAATTTTTCTCAAGAGTCTTTTATCGGTAAGGAGGGCCTCAAAATATTGAGTCAAATTCTAGGAGGGGAAAAATGGAGGGGGAGCCGTAAATTTTTTTGCAAAATGCCTTTACATTTACCTACATTTATACCCAAGTTTGAGGAAAATCGGTTGAGTCTTCCTGAGAAAATAAATTAAAACTCATTTCCCATCTTTTGAGTCATTACTCGAGACCTACTCAACTTAGGGATCTAAAACTCGAAGGAATAATGTTTATCTAGGTAAGTATCGTTCCAAAATTGCTCGGGGGCCAACTTACGATTCTTACCCGAGCATGCCCTTTTGGAGGTCTCCCTCTTCCCCAGATGGTTCATTTTCCTCTAAAAATGAGATTCTCAGAATTTTAGCCCCCTACATCAAATGATGGCAATGGACTGTTATTTACTTTTTCTTACAGGGATTTAACATACGATAACTTGCCAAAAACGAGAAATAAATTTGGAGGAAAAATAATGCAAATTTTTCAAATATCTACTCCTTAAAAATTTGAAAATATGACTCAATTTTTATTTGTGGAGATGAACTTTGGACCCGAGGAAACATCTTAGAAAGAGTTTTGGTGGTTCTCAATAATAGTAAATTTTGGCCATTTTTACTCAAGTTGAAGGTCTCCTAAAATTTCTCCTAGGATGAATTTCTTGGATCCTGGAAAATCAAAATTGAGTCATATTTTCAATTTTTAAAGGTATATTTGGAGATTTTGCATTATTTTTCCTCAATTTTTTTAGCATGTTATCCTACGCTAAATTTAAAAAAAAAGGAGGATCCAGCACATGACCCTCAATTGATATAGGGGGTTAAAATTTTGTGAATGAAGAAATTGAACCACCCCGTGGGGTTTTGATAACTGTAAAGATAGTTTCTTAATATTTTATGCTGTATGGAATGGACCAATCTCTTAGAAAATGTGTTTGTAAATAATACTGCTCGAGCTGTACATTTATACATGCTTATACTTCTTTATCAGCAGGAGAGAATTAATCAGCATTAATATTCATAACTTAATGCAGGAAATGAAGTTTCCATACAATGTAAGTACCTTAACCAGGAGTCATGTTTTTTTCAGAATCACTACGTCAAGCTACGATTCTAAACGATATTTTTATAAAGGAAGCATATACGAGTACGTTGTTTGGTTCGGAATTTTCTCAAATGAGTAATTAAACCATCACTTGGAAATCGCGACAAAACATTCGTGTTATATCTTCTTTTTTTTTGTTGTTTTCCAGCACGATAAAGATGTAAAAATACCCTTCACGATGGTCTAACAATAACTTGAAGCCAGCAGGAGATGGAAGTGGTAATTTAAACACTGCGAAAAAATGCTTTATGTGATGTAATGTCACATTCTTATTCAACATAGGCAGGTAATTAGGTATCTAATAGGAAAAAAAATATCGACGGTATCTTTAAGGTATTATGATTGAACAACGATCTTATGATGAGGAGGGAACAGGGAAGAGGGGAATAAACGAATTTTTAATCACATTTTCGCTTCCTTTTCTTCAGTTAGGTATATGAAAATATTAGAATAATAGAATAAGATCCTAAATGAATGGAATTATTTTTGGATTTAGAACATCATCAGAACACAAAAGGAGAAAATACATAAGTCTTTGATCCATTTTCGGTTTTCGACAGGCTAATAAAGAAGAGAAACAACGAACCTCCTCCCTTTTCCTAATAAATTCATTGATTCTTCTCCAATAGAAATTCTATTCAAATTTGAAATGATTCTTGACACTTTTACTTTCATTTCCATTACATATTTAATTCAGAATTGGGAAGGGAACAGTTGTCAAAAGTTCTGAAAAAACATATTTTTCAAAAAAAAATAATAATAATATGTGAAATACAGAGTAACGAAATTGCAAGGTTTGTGCAAAATTCAGAAAACCAAGAATTAGAGCTATCTTTCGATGACTCACCGCCCCCCCCCCATCGTAATCCTAAAGCAACAAAAAATTAAGTAAATTTTCTGAAATTCAATAATCGAGATCTTATTTTTGAAAGTAAACGAAGTACTTCTTTATCTACATTTAAATTTACCTGCTAAAATTAATTTCCCTGATTAATTTTCGTTATTTCGTGTTTCTTGTTTATTATTATTATTATTTTTCGAAAATCCTTGCCATTTTTGTTCTAATGATTTTTGGACGGAGGCGAATCCATCAGTCCACTCTCTATTCAGAACTTTCGCGAAATTCCTGAGAACTGAACTAAATTTGAATAACTGAGCAAAACTTGAATAGAAAATTTCAATCCGGTCATTTGTAATTGGCAGTTTAAAAATATGTTAAGAATTTTTCAATTTCCAAATCTAGTAAAATTTCGAGTATTACAAATTCTGCAACATTTTAAATTTTACATTCAAAAATTTTTAGATGGCTCAATTTTAAAAAATTCCAAAATAAGAAGCGAAATGTTGAAAATTTTAAAACAAACAAAATTATTTTGTAAAATCCCAAATTTACGAAGAATATCATATTTAAAAATTTCCAAATTGAGAAAAATTGAAAAAAATATACAAAATTTAAAAAGTTATAAAATCTGACAAAATTTCGAAAATTTTCCACTTGAATTAAATCGCAGACAATTTTAAATTTCAAATTCTGCAAAATTTTTGGCATTCACGATTCTAAATTCTATAAAAAGAATTGAAAAATTGAAATAAAAAATATTCTAAATTTGACATCATTTGAAGGGAACTTAAAATCTTGTGAAAATTTCAAAATAGGCAAATTTTTGAATGATTTCAAATTTACGTAGCAATTACCAAATTTAACAAAACCGTAAAAACTTCCTCAATTTAACTAAACAGCGGAAAATTTCCGACTTTTAAATTCTGCAATATTGTTGGTCTTTAAAGTTGATACTCTGAAAAATTCTAAATTTTAGATGCATCCATAGCATTCGAGAATTTGAAAAAAAATTTAAAATTCTCAAATTTACCAAAACTGCGAGAAATTTTCGATTCAACAAAATACATAGAAATTTCAAATTTCAACTTCTGTAAAAATTTCGGATATTTTTTCAAATTTCAGTTCTGCAAAATATATTACACAAATTCAAAAAATTTTCGATCAATAAAATTGTTAAAAATTCCAAATCTGGCAACATTTTGTAAAATTTTTAATTTACTGGACAAAATTTGAAATGGAAAATTTGACAAAACTGCGGGAAATTTCAAATTTATCAGCATTCTACTACTACAATTGTTTGTTAAATTTCATTGTCTTTGCCTACTCGAATGTAATTTCGAAACGTTACAGGTGCCAATAAAAGATTGCACTTACCCGCTCCAGCTCAACATGTAAGGAAAAAAAGAAGGGATAAGTGCAGTCAATAATTGACTCCACTGAAATTTTCTTATGATTGATCAAAAACAGCAAAAGTTCTCACAGTATTGAATTTTTTCTATATTTTACAATCAAAAATGTGCGAGAAACCGTTTCGTGGACCTAAGATTCAAACATGCAGTGGGTGCCATTTTTTTCCCCCAAGAAAATAGTGTTTGGACGGTTTAACCATGTTGGTCAATTTTCTAAAAATCGAAGAATTTTTCAAAAATCTGACAATTTTCTGAAGTTTGCGTCATTTTCTACAAATCAAAAGTTTTTTTTTGAATAGGACAATTATTCTAAAATTGGATAATACCTGCTCCAAAAATGTGAGTTCATCCCAAAACTTGGACCATTTTTCAAAACTGCCACTGGTACAGTACTTTTTAACAACCTGGACAATATTCTAAGAATTTGCAAAAATCAATTTAATCGCACCGTTTTCTAAAAATAGGCCTGTTTTTCAAAAGTTGTGGAATTTTTCAAAAATTGAAGTACTTTCCAAAACTAGGCCGGTATTTTCCCTTAACCTGGATGATTTTCTAAAAATTTCCAAAAAAAAGTCAAAATTACATGATTTAAAAAAAAATTGAGATCATTTTTCCAAAGTAGGAGAATTTTTCAAAAATTAGACTGTTTTTTAAAATTTGGAGATTAATCCAAAAATTTGGACAATTTTCAAAAACTGAGGCAATTTGTTTTCAATAACCTATTGGACGATTTTTCCTTTCAAAATTCCACTAATATCTCCTTTAGGTACTTCATTCTACTATAAAGGTACCTAGGTAGAATTTTATTTCAAATACTTTTCGTAATTTGTTTTGAAAATTTGTTCTAAAAATATAAAACAATTTTCCACTTCAGATCCTCGCAGAAATTCTGACAATCACTCGTACCGGTGAAAAAATCTAGCTGACGTTTGTAATTTAAATTCAAAAGTTAGATTTCGAAATTTTCTGCAATCATTCGAATCATCAGTCCTGTAAATACCTACTCTCTCATGCTGAATCAGTGAAAAGTCACTGATAAATAGTCAGAATTGCAGCACAGGAAAAATCTGCAAAGAATTTTTGTTGATTTTTCAGCATATTTCATAAATTTTACTGACTTTCCAGTGAATTTTCACTGATTTCCAGTGATTTTTCACTGATTTCTAGTGATTTTTCTCACTGATTTGTTTTCAGTAAAAAAAATTCACTGATTTTCTCCTATGCTGCAATTCTGACTGTTTCTCAGTGATTTTCAATCATTTTCACTGATTTATAACTGAGAGCGTATCTTCTCTCTCCATACGATATTATAAAATTCATTCATCCATAAATTTCGAAAATTTCTTTCCACATGGCTTCAAGTAAACCGCCACCAAATTATCCGATTAAAGCAGATAAAAAGTCTCAATTTGCGCTACGCCGAATGACCTAAACCTATACACGATGACCTTTGCACAGTTCTACACGGATTTGCACGTTTTAAAAATACATTAATATTCTCAAATAATATTTTCAGCCTTGGTACTACTTACTATACTCTTAGTAGATTAAAATATTCATAATTAATGGCCAGCATAGGCAGAGTAAATGACATCAGGCAACATAATGTATAACGACCTAGAAGACGTATGGTAAACCATGTGCTCAATTTTTTTTTCACCGTTAGAATCGGTCGTTTATTCATAGGTAAGGTATCTATTCGGATAATGCACTTTGATTCATTCATATCTGAGCATTGAAAGATAATGTTGAAAATGAGCAACGAATTCTTAATCTCGGATTCGTCATTGGATTGCATTTTCCATTCGATTGCGAATAAATCATCATGAATGAGTTTCTTTGATAACCGAAGGATGCACAATGCATTAGACTGACGAATAACAGTTTTTTTTCATTTGTTTTTGGTCAACATATTTCCTAACCTACGACAACATAATTTCACATAATTTTTAGAACATCTCGAAAGAACTTTTGCCGACAAAAAACATGCTCGGTAGAATGACCTTTTAAAGGACATCGATTGCTCATCGCATCTATCGGATCGATTATCATCTTGAGGTGAAAACAGGAAACAAACGTGGCTCGCGGTCGCGAAACATGAAAGAATCTCATCGTAGGAAACGAGGTAAAATCTCAATAACCCGAATGATCGAGTTTATTTTAAATGGGAAATAAAATTTGACGAATATGAAAACCCAATGATGGTAAAAAAAACATCGAAATCCAATTTAAATATTCGTCACCCGGAGGCTGATGCATTACACGTGAAAAACACGTGAAAAAAATTGAAAAAATTGTAATTTTGTGCCATTACAGGTATCTACTATTCCATAATCCGATCCGGTTCTCGAACGAAGTGAAGAATTCACTTGACCACGTGCTCTTGCCGGTTTGTCAAATCGTTATTATAATATTTATTTAATCAGATAATTCTAGAACATTAAAAATAACGTTTCACTTGTCCTCCGAGCGTATATACGCCTTTTCTCTCGTTTCAGTCGTGTTGACCAGCCTTCAACCGGAGTACGACGTTAATTAAGGATTATCTTTTGTAATTAACCGCAAATACTATGCTGATCGATGACTTTGAAACCTGTCTTCTTGTTAGGCGTGGAAACACGAGTAATTATCGACGTCCTGTAGTGGACTGGTAAATGACTCGGGACGAATGTGTTTCCATTATCGTTTTTTTTAAATTATTAAATTTTTGATTTGATCGATTTTATAATACGTACCTTCACAAAATTTCTCTATGACAACCGCCCAGCGAACAACGAAACAAAAAGTTTAAATTACCTACATCTGTTTTTGGTAAAAAACGAAATGAAATATACCCAAAATTAATATACTCGTACTTCTTGGATATAACTGTCAAAATATTGAATTTGAAATTAAATTTGGACTAGTAACTTTTGTAAATGTGGTTTGAGTTGAAAACTGATCCCAGATTCGGACTCAGAACCATGGAAAACCTTGAATTTGATATGTATGACAATTTTTATCGTATTTTTTATTCTCTCATCCCCCCCTCCACGTCCGTTTTGACTTTTAATTTTCCCACCATTGGATGAAAAATAGTATTCTCAGTCACTGAGTCATTTCTTCTCTTAGTCAAACGTCAAATATAACTCATTGTAAGGAATTACCTCAAAAAGGTGAGACCGAATGATACTTAATGGTAGAAAATGTAACTGAACGAAATAAAAAATAATAGGTATGCTTGGAGATTTTTTATTCATTGAGTCAAAAATGGACAAAAAAAACAATTTTTTGTAAGAAACTGTTCATTTGGCTCGAGTAACTTCTCTAGAGTAAATTCAAAGTTTATTTTGACCTCAGATTCGAAATCGGTACCCCAAAAAACCATACAATCGATATGCATGACTATTTTTTATCATCATTTGGCCCCCTCCTCCCCTCCCCTCAGCTCCCTCTATTCTAATTTCCCCTTCGGCTAAGTTAATGGAATTCAGAATTGAAGGGGGACATTTTTAATGTATTCTTTAATTAAATCATCAACTTTCTCGTTCAGAAATAGTGTTCTATGCGATTGGGAAGAAAATGGGGAATTATGTTGAGAAGGGGTCAGTGGGAGGGAGGGGATGAGGGGAATGATAAAAAATCATCATGTATATCGATTGTTTGGTTTTCAGAGGTGCTGAATCCGAATTTAAGAAATTCGTAAAAATTAACCGCCCAGTTCGCAAATTTACATCTCTGAAATTCTCGGGTGAAGAGGATGTTTTCAGTAAACTTTCTCAATCATAACTGAACAAATACATTTTTTTTTAAAATTTCAAAAAATTTGGAACTTTTTATGAGCATAAAATTTTGAAGTGAATCATAAAACTTTATTGGAAACGATATAAAGCATAATTTTTTTTCAAAAAATCAACGTCAATTTTTCATCATTTTCTTCCCCCGCCCCTTTCGATTTACCCTCTTCAATAGAATTTTTCATTTTCTGTCTGATCTTCAACTAGTCACGTGGAATGTTTTATGTTGAATTAAAATAAAAAACTCAACCCAATAATTGAGAAGATTTACTGAAAACATCTTCACTCGAGAATTTCAGAGATGTAAATTTACCAACTGGATGGTTAATTTTGAAGAATTTGGTACATTCTACGAATATCAAAACTCAGGCTGAAAAAATATCCTTAAATTCGGATTCAGCACCTCTGAAAACCAAACAATCGATATACATGATGATGTTTTATCATTTTCCTTCCCTCCTTCCCTCCCCCATTATCCCCTCCCTCTCACTGTCCCCTACTCAACATAATTCCCCATTTTCTTCCCAAGCCTCAACTAATCGTGTAGAACACTATTTCTGAACGAGAAAGTTGATGATTTAAAAAAATCCATTAAAAATGTCCCCTTCATCTAAGAATTTCATGAACTCAACTCTTTGGGGAAATTAGAATAAGGGTGCTGGGGGAAAGGGAAGGGGAGGGGAGGAGGGGGGTCAAATGATGATAAAAAATCGTCATGTATATCGATTGTAAGGTTTTTTCGGGCGTAGATTTCGAATCTGAGGTCAGAATCAATTTTGAATTCACTCTAGAGAGTTTTTTTTGTTACAAAAAATTGTTTTTTTTTATCCAACTTCGACTCAATGAATAAAAAATCTTCAACAATATTATTTTTTATTTCGTTCAGTTACAGTTTCATTCTTGAAAGTTTTCTATCATTCTTCTCTTCGCCCTAGTAAATTACTTTTGAAGTAATTTCTTCAATGAGTCATATTTTACGTTTGACTAAGAGAAGACATGACTGAAAAATGCGATAAAAATCGTCATACATACCTATCAAATTCAAGGTTTCCACGGTTCTGAGTCCAAATCTGGGATCAATTTTCAACTGAAAACACATCTGCAAAAGTTCCTCGACCAAATTTGGTTTCAGATTAAATATTTTGGCCATAGGCGCACCCAATGGAAGGGGTCAAGGGGCTCAAACAAGCACCCCCCCCCCCCCCCCTAAGCTCACCAAGAAGATTTTTCGCCAAAAAATAATGCTTTCCAAATAATGTTTTTTTCAAAAAAAAAAAAAAAGTCCTTGTTTCACTCGAGCAGTATTTTATTTGAGCTCCTGAATCAAATTTGATAAAATTCATGTTTTTTGAAATTACTGATAATTTATCAGTCAAAAATCACTCGTTTCTCAGTTGATTCCAAATTTGTCAGGAAAAATCAGTAATTTTTGACAGATAGATCGGTGAAAAATCACTGATTTTGATTTTGAGTAAACTTCATTTCACTGATTCAAAAAATCAGATTTTCACCTTTGAGTGATTCAGCTTTAGAAAGTAGGTACGTACGTAAATCAATTGTTTATTCCGAAAATCCCTCAATTTTTTAATTTTTCTTCGCTATTTGCATGTAAGTGTATTATCCGTCTATTAAAAATTCCCAGTCAATTTTTCAATAGATTTTGACCCTCATCTCCTCTCCTCCACTTCAGCCCCTCCCTTACACAATTTTTGGGCGCGTTTATGATTTTGACAGTTATACCCAAAAAGTATCTTTAAAAAATTGATAAATGCTGCACGAAGACCCGATCAATCTTTTTACTTTTTTTTTTCAATTTTCCTCCAATCTTTTCAAATCTAAATCGAATTAATTCAGAATCTCAATAATATCGACTTCAGAACAGATTCTCGCTTTAATGAAAATTTCTATAGTCAGAAACTCGCCAAAAACCTCGAAAATGACCACTGCTACACAATCTTGTACCCACCCTGGCCCATACCTTGAACTTAGACCGCCTACATGTCGACTTCGTCTTTCAAAACAGCCGCACAAACCCATCATAAGCTCGAGTATCGTTGGTAAATTACTCGTATACAAGCTGTCGAATCCAACACTTTATACCTTTTGGCTTATGCAAATCTAGTCGACTTCCTGCGTCGTACGTCGCACGTACATAATCTGTACAGTCAATTTAGAACACCGAGCGTCGAACAATTTCAAGTACCGATTAAAACATCAAAACTGGCCTCATTACATATCCCTGGGTAAGGTCGATCGCTCAAGTCGACAAAACCATCTGTCATTCGAAACGTACAATTATTTCTCGTCGTGTCCTCCACTTCGCAGGATGTCGTTCGTGTCTTCCGGGCACAATACACAAACCCCTTTTCACGCCATTATTTTCCATAAACCTCTATCGAGAACTCGACGAAACCGTAAATACGCCGAGTCTTCAAATGACAATAATTTTCATTCTTATCTAATCCCAAGAAACCATTCTAATTACACGAATTCGAATCAGTCACCAATTGGCCCGGAAATTTCGCGTCAACGACCCCCGCGTAAACAAATTCGCGCCAAAATTTCCCCACCGTGGTCGCATTCGAGAACTAGGTTACTAAGGTGATCATTAAACGGTGCAAGCCGCGAGTACTAGATCCGAATGCAGCCAATTTCCTTATCATTTCTCATCCGGAATATTTTAAATTGATTATGATTACGTTGACTTTACGTAAGAGGAAATCAAAGGACATATTATATAATTAACGCAACGTCTGAGTATAAGAAAAAAAAAAGGAAAAAAAAAGAAAAAAAAAGGTTGTTTATACTTGATAAGTGTTTAGTACCAGAAATTAGGTTCGCTACGTAATTAGAAGTCTTTGAAACCAGTTAGGCGTTTTTTTCTCTCTCTTTCGCTAAACGTTGGTACTTTACGAATAATTCTCGAAGAAGATGGAATCGGTATGATGAAGGAACTTGTGGGGGTTTTGCAATTGAAACCGTAGGTAACCTACAAAGTACCGTAGATTAATTGACGGCTGTTTAATCGGCGAAAATTTTTTCGCAATTGTGTTTCTATGTCGACGATGGTTCTAATTTTTTAAAACAGTATCTCGCCAGCTTTGACCATTTACATAAGCGATTCTCGACTCGGCATGCGTTGACCAAGCTCGTTTAGCCCGCGTACCGGTTTCCGTATTTGATCGGTTCACATGTGCGCGTATATTATGTTAAAATCGTACTGGAAGATTTCGCAAAATACGAGTAAGTTGCAGGTTTCGAGTTACCTTCGTGGGGCTGGTCAATCGGTCGCCGTCTCGATTGACTGGCTGGTAATTGCACCGCACTAGACATCGCGTAAAAATTGACTCACAGCTGGATCTAGCCGAATAAAGCCAGAATGCATCGAGGTTTCGATATCTAAATTTGAAGGGGCAATCGACTTTCAAAAACAATTAATTTTAACAATTTTTCAATGTTGGCAACACTGCATCTTCCAAACCAGCTCCGTTTCAGATATTTCAAGCACAGTTTGTACGTTGCCCCTTGAAAACCTATACATAGGCAATCCCTCAGGTGGATCGGCGTCGGACAGTTGGTGAGGGTCCCTCGTAAGTTAGATGTGCAAGTACGAGAGAATGCAACTAGGAATCGAGATTCTTGGTTGCCATTCCCAAACGATCAACAGGTGGCTGGTTTCTTCAGCTGGAGCGTTTCCTAATCCAAATTATATCTCCGATAGTTTTCAACCAGTCGGTTGCTCCATCGATCAATTTAATGGGATATATTTTATCGTTGAAGCAATTTGCGTTCATTCGAAGTCGCATAAATCATAGCTTAGTTGGACAACTTTTGCTACTTCCATTTTCAGGACTGGTGTCCTTGTCTTGTAAATTGGCATAATTCGAACTGGAGAATTGGAAATTGAGTTTTGAGTATCTCGAACGATCGAGTTAAAAGTTAATTGGTCGATTTCCCAACCAAAGCTGGAAATTCGACCATTTTCTAAAACTTCAAAAATTTTTAAAATTGGCACAAAAATCTACTTACAAGGAAAGTATCCCTACTCGAAATAAAATTTTGAGACTAAATAAAAATAAACTGAAATTTTTTTTTAAAAATCCAAAATTTCAGGTGCTGAAGTTCATTTCCCTAATTTTGGCGAATTTTTGAGTTTTCAAAATTACCTCATCGCCCTGCAAAATATAAAGATTTGATACGTAAATTTGAACTCAAAGTTACGAATTTTGGAAAATTGTGCTTTAATTGATCAAATTGATCAACAATATGGGGAATTCACGATTATAGGTGCTGAAGTTCATATTGACTACTTTTAAGGGCTTTCCTCCAGCGCTAAGAAATTTTCCAGTGGCTCAAAAACGTTTCGAACCCGTTTTTAATCGATTCAAGAGATCAAAAATAGAGTATTACCAAATTTCAGCTTTATTTGTTAATTAGATAAATTTTCATATTTTTCAGGGTGATGAGGTAATATTTTTAAATTTCAAAAATTTACCAAAATTCGAGAAATGAACTTCAGCACCTAAAATTTTGAAAATGGGATTCTTTAATTAAGTGATTTCGGTTTATTTTTGTATCGATACAGCTGAAATTCGTAAAATAAGACAAAATATCACTGAATTCCAAAATAAAGTAAAAATTGTTTTCGAAAATAAAATTACAGACCATGACCAACTCAAAATCTCAAACAATTAATATCTACCCAAAATTTTCAAAATTCCATAAAGAAGTAAAAATTGTTCAAAAAGTTGCAAAAATATTCGAAACGTTACAAAGATTGACTAAAATGTAATAAATTCAACGAAAATCCATGAAAAATTCACTAAATTTCTTCAAAAAATCAATAAAATCCTAAAAAAATTATTGAAATATAATTTGTGAAAATCTTCATAAAATCATTTTGCGAGTCAACATTTTATAAATCGATAATGACGAGTCGTTGGATAAACGAAATTTCATGTTTGAAAATAGTTTCAAAAATATTCAAAATTTTTTTCAGAAAAAACATAAAAAATCGTTTAAAAAATTTTTCACAAAAATCATGAAATTATTGTATTAAAATCTGCATAAGATGTTGTAAAAATTTTCAAATTCACATTACAAAAATTAATCAAACACCAATGAAAATGAGTGAAGAATCATAAAAATCGTTCAAAAAGTCGTTATAATTTTCAAGACTTCAAGAGAAAATATTCAAAATTAAAAAAAATACCTGCTTGAAATGTTATCAAAATCCATTCAAATGTTTTATGTAAATTGTCGAAAAGTTTTCCAAAAGCTGTTTAAAAAATAATAAAATTTTGAAAATTTGAGAATATACCTATCTCGAAAATTATTCAATATTTACACACATTTGAACAATTTGTACGACATATTTCCAATGACTTTAGTAACATTTTGAACTTTTCTCTTGTTTTTTGCGAGTTTGAAACATTTTGGGCAAATTTTCATTATTTTGTAACCAATTTTAAGGAATTTGAAATGTTTTTTTCGATGAAATTTTATACTTAGTTTTTACATTTTAAATCATTTTTACGATTTTTCAACCACCTTAGGATGACTTTTACAACATCTGAGACAATTTTTACGATTTTTCAAACTCCTGAAGAAATTTTCAGTATTTACCTAGTTTTTACGAAATGTTATAATACAATTCTTACACTTGAACAATTTTTACAAAATGTTCTAATTTTTATCAAATTGTCAATGATTGTTATGAATTTTGGCCCAGTTCTTTCACAATTCAGGGCAATTTTCACAATTTTCAAATCCATTGAGAAAATTTTCAGTTATTGTACAAAATTTCACACAATTTTTTCGAAATTTTTAAAAAACTTGGCGTACTTATTACCTTACTTACTTATTCTCACCTTTTTTATAAAAATTTCAATAATGTGTTTGACACACATCTGGAAATATTTTCAAAAAAATCCTGGATTTTCAACCACTATTACGAAATTTTTGATATTTTAAAGAAATTTTATCTTTTTTTCACGGTTTTTATAGAATTTTCAATGATTCATAATATGAAATTTTGAACGATTTTTTTCTGAATTTTAATGAAAATGTCAAAAATCAATTTTTACCACTTTTCAATTTTCTTATGAGTTTTCAAAATAATTTTTACAGCGCAATCTTCACATTTAAAAAAAATTATAGAAATTCTATTGTGGATTTTTTTTAAATTCCTCGAAACTCGGAATAAAATATCGAAATATAAATAAAATCGCTTGAAGAAGTCACAAAACACTCGACAAACGGGATTTTTAAATTGAATTTTCAAATCAATTTTTACAATTTTCATGCTCGAATTTCAAGAAATCACATTCTTCATAATAAATTAAGTATCAAGCTAATTCGAAACCTATTCCAGCTTGTTTTTTTTAACGATTTTGTTTTGCGATATTCTGATTACTCGTACAGTTTTATGATACTTTCAAGACGGCAATTGAAACAACAAGTAATAATTTTCATCACCTTTACAACATATTTTCACAGTGTTTTTTAGCTTCGAGAATAATTTATTCAACTTCAAACTTTTACTCTACGCTGGAGATTTTTTATGAAATTTACGACTTTATTGTCAAAATAATTCGTTTTTAAATGGTATTTACGAATTTAAAAAATTCAAAAATGACCGACACAATATTAAATTAAATTTCGAACATTGTGAAAAAAATTGCATAAATTTAAACATTGAAAAATGTGTAAAATTTTTACTCACGACAATTCTGATCACGTCAATTCGAACAAAAATTGAATATAATGAAAGAGCATCTTAAAAACATCCCATTCCCCAATTTTTAGCACCCGATATCAATTTTAAATACAATTCTTTTCCAATTTTTCAAATTTTAATTTTATCTAATTTCAAAAAAAAAAATTAATTAAAATTCTGGTTGAAAAACTTTGAACCTACATACAATGTTTGCCAACCTAATGATCTTTATAGCAGCTGAAATTTTGGTGAGGGATTTCAATTTGTCAGATCAGAAATTGATTGCTGATATAGGTAGTTACTTGGATCCTAGAGTCTGAGTATGAAATCAACTTGTTTCACATTGGTGTTTGATGCATCATTGAAAAAAAAATTGAAAAAAAAATCAGCAATGGGGAAAAATTCATTTTTTAGCCAAATTTCAAGATTTTGGAAATTATACCAACAATCGATTATATACCACACACTATGATCCTGACCAAAATTTCAGCTGCTGGAATTCTTTAAATAAGCCAATATATAAAATTTTTCAATTTCAATTCTCGATGTTTTCCTAAAATTTAAAAATTCATTGAAAAATCGATTTCAGCTGCTAAAAATTGGAGGTTGGAAGCTTTCGAAGTATTAATTTATAATATCAAATTTTCGTTCAAATCTGAGGGCTTGGAGTTGAGAAATTTTCATCGTCAATAACACAAGTCAACACGATTTTTGTGTTTGGGTTCCGATTGTGAAATTTGGGTTGCTTTTATGTATCTAATGAAGGGAAAAATAATTTTTTTTGTCCAAAGTTTGCTTTGGGGGATGGGGGGGGGGCAAAAATGTGATTTTTCAAGAACAATGCACACGGATTTGAGAAAATTTTGAGAAAAATTTGAAAAAAAATTTTGGTCCAATTTTATGAAAAATTTCACGCTGAATCGAATGCCGCAGACCGCAGACCTCTATCTCTTTTAGAAAAAAAGTTACGGTTAAAACTTTCCGAAATTATGTGGAAAAAAATCGCATTTTTTTCACTTTGCTCGCGGAAAAGTGAGATTTGTGAGAAATCTAAGCATTCTACGACCATAATGATCATGACAAAAGTTGTAGAGAATTAAATTTTCTATCGGATAGGTGCATTCAGATTTTTCTAGAAGGCGTAGTTTTTGAGATATTCTCGAGTAAAGTTGAACATTAGTTTAGGCAATTGAGAAAAAAAGAGAAATGGAGCAATTTTTGGCTGTCAAAAGTGTTACAGCGAAAAATTGGGGAAGGTAACTAACCTTTAGGAGTTACCACGACATCCCATAATTTTTCGCTGTAACACTTTTGACAGTCAAAAATTGCTTCATTTCTCTTTTTTTCTCAATTGCCTCAACTAATGTTCAACTTTACTCGAGAATATCTCAAAAACTACGCCCCCGGAAAAATCTGAATGCACCTATCAGATAGGAAATTTAATTCTCTACAATTTTTGTCATGGTCATTATGGTCATAAAACGCTTAGATTTCTCAGAAATCTCACTTTTCCGCGAGCAAGGCGAAAAAAAAATGCGAATTTTTTCACATAATTTAGGAAAGTTTTAGCTGTAACTATTTTTCTAAAAGAGATAGAGACCTGCGGTTTGCGGCATCCGATTCAGCGTAAAATTTTCTATAAGATTAGACCAAAAAAAAAATTTTCTCAAATCTGTGTGTATTGTTTTTGAAAAATCACATTTTTGCCCCCCCTCATCCCTCCAAGCAAACTTTGGAAGCCAAGAATGAGCATATTGGTGTATTTTGAGGTCTAGAATTAGAATTTGGCCATGAGAACTGAAACACAAAACTTTTTTTTTGTTGACTTGTGTAATTGATGATATCGAAGTATTTTCTATAAGGCCTCAAGTATTCGAAACTGAGGAAACTCCATTTATTAGTA
Source organism: Pseudococcus viburni (assembly GCA_033439095.1). NCBI lineage: Eukaryota > Metazoa > Arthropoda > Insecta > Hemiptera > Pseudococcidae > Pseudococcus > Pseudococcus viburni. Next base: position 255,460 of record JAVBJF010000128.1, read on the forward strand.
ATCAAATTCCCGAATTTGATTTTCCTACATCTGGCTCTCAAAAAATCATATTTTCAATTCCAAAGCTGAAATAAGGAGAAAAATCGTCGAAATTGAAAATTCCTAAAATTTCCCATCTCTACCTCTAGCTCCTTCGACCACCTAACCACAACATTCTACCAAATCTAACCAAAACAATTACTCGTATTGTACTTCACCATCACCAGCCCATACAATCACATCGACGAAGGTCTCTCTATGACATTCGGGCATTACAAGCCGAACGAATGACTCACGTTGGGGCAATTTTCATGAGAAATATCTTTTCGTCGAACACGTAAATAAATAGGTAGGAGGTACATAAATCAACGCTATAATTTCCAGCTCAGCAGTTACATATCGCCTGGTAGATAATTGTCTAACATTGTACAGAACGTAAATAGGAACTATTGCTGCAGTAATAGCCTAATCTGCAATGCTCGTCATGTAGCCATCAGACCAAAATACAAACAATTCATCAAAATATATTCGTATATTTCCGGACCATCGACGACGAATCTCTAACAATGATTTCGATTCAGTTTTCACCTAAGTATTTCTACTCCTCAATTCATCGAGACGTGAAAATCTCACGGTAATCTTGACCATTTCTTCTCTCTGACTGAATGACTCAGTAAACAGGGCTCAACGTGTAATTCATAAATACATTTCGGCTTCGGGTTTATCAAACGCTGTTATTTTTACTCGCATCGTAAAAAAATAAAATCTTTATTACCGCTGACAAATTTTGCTCGTTCTAATTACCCAGTGTACGTATTTTACATAATTTTTCCATTATTTCAACGAGCCAACGATTAATTAAGTGCTAAAGCTGGTGATCGGTGGAAGATCCGCAGAAGGACGCTCCAACCGTGTCCATAACACAAATCTTAAATCCGACCAGCAGTCCTGTGCCGGACATGAAACAGCTTTTAACCTCGTATTCGTATTTCGAACCGTACCATACATTTTATAAACACGAGAAGTTCACGAACGAGGCATAGAGTTTTTATAGCGTTTCTATGCCCCGAATAAACCATCGTATCGGGCAAAACAACTCCAGATCTATTTTTAATTGCAATAAGGAAACGAGCATAATGAATTTCCGCGTACACAAATAAATACATGTCCGAGGCTTGATCAGATATTCAAATCATTCGGACGAGTTTTTTTTTTTCGCAGAGTTGGTATAACTTTCGCACTTCAACACGAATGTATGTTGCCTTCGTGTGTGAGGAATTTGCAGATTACACAATTCTTGACGATTTGCTTGATTTCTGGGTAAAAAAAGGGTACCATAAGTGAAGATTGATGAATCCACCCTTGGTACGAATTTTGGAGCCATAGATCTAAATGAGATTCTAATTTCAAATTTTGGCTAATTTTTCAATTTTTTTTAGAATACATATAAATTTTCTTTGAATTTTTTTCAACTTACTTGAAAATTTTTTACAAGTTTGTATTTTCCAAAAGAAATTTTCGAAGTCTCAATTTTTTTCCAAGTTTAACGTAGAATTTTTCATATTTCCAAAAATTTTTCAAAATTTCCTTCAACTTATCCAAAAATTTTCGAAATTTTGTTTTTTTCCACATTATTTTCAACTCTATGTCGCAATTTGATGATCTCATTTATTTTTGCATGTTTGAGAATTGATAGGTATTAATTCAAAGTTGAAATATATACACAAAAATATAGAAATTTAACCCTTTGCTGCATAGGTGGTCGTATACGACCACAGCTTGCCCAAATTTGAAAAAATTTGAAAAAATTCAAAATATTTCCAAAACTTTACTTTAAACATTTTATGAACATCCCAATATTTTAAATTTCATGATTCATTCGCATACTTTGGTAAATATTTATAATAGCTAAAAAAATTTCCCAAAAATTTGAAAATTTTTGGAAAATTTTGATGGGAAGTTCATGCAGTAGAGGGTTAATTTATTTTGAGATGTGGATTTTTCAACTCCAAACGTGCGATATGTCCAGTGTCACGTTCAAAATTTTTTTAATTTCTTATCTTCTCAATTTTTCGTCAACTTTAACTTTTTTATTTTTTCAATTTTTTTAACTCTTCTCTAAAAATGTTTACAAGTTCAAAACTTCAAATTTCCTCAGTTTTTTTTTTCAATTTCACATTCGATTTTTTTTCAAATTCTTATCAAATAAAAATCTATTCCAACTTCAAGTTCAAAACTTTTCCCAACTTCTTATTTTTCTATCTCTAATTTTTTCTTAACTCAAAGAACTCCCAGGTCCAATTAAGACGTCCCATCAATGGGGGGGGGTCAATCGTTTGTGCTCACCCCTTCCCCTAAAAACGAAGGGCGAGGCATCATTTCTGACGCCCCGCCCATACGAGGCGTCAGAAATGGTGCCCCGCCCATTCAAGGGAGAGGGATGGGAGGCCCCTTTCCCTGAAAATGATGGATGTAGCGTCAGAAATGATGCCCCACCCATATGAGATGAAGGGGTAGGAGTGGAGTCGATCGATTGTGATCGGTTTGTGCTCTTTTGTGCTGATATTATTTTCGTTTGTGCCCCTTCCTTCCATGGACGAGGCATCAGAAATGGTGCCCCGCCCATTCAAGGGAGAGGGATGGGAGGCCCCTTCCCCTGAAAATGATGGGTGGGGCGTCGGAAATGATGCCCCACCCATATGAGGTGGAGGGGTGGGAGTCGAGTCGATCGATTGTGCTCGGTTTGTGTTCTTTTGTGCTAATATTATTTTCGTTTGTGCCCCTGCCTTCTATAGGCGGGGAATGAAAAAGGTGACCTGCCCATGCAAGGGAGAGGGATGAGAGTATAATCAATCGTTTATGCTTGGTTTTTGCTCTTTTGTGCTGGCAATATTTTCGTTTTTGCTCAGCCCCTTCATTTGAAAATTATGGGCGGGGCGTCAGAAATGATGACCCGCCCATGGAAGGTGGAAGGGTGAAAGTAAGATCAATCTATTGTACTCGGTTTGTGCTCTTTTGTGAAAGCAATATTTTTATTTGTGCTTGTTTGTGCATCAAGTCCGGTCGTTCGCGTTTCACCCCTTCCAGAGATTTCAACTTGAAATGAGTAAATATCAATTTTACAATTATTCAAGTTGTAATGAAAGTTCGACAATTTGTCTAATTGAGACAAATTGTTAGATAATTTGAACTGAATTTTTTTTTAAATTGAACAATTGAAGTTAAAACATAGCACAATTTTTAAGAAAATTCAAATTTGAAAATTTTTGGGATCAAAATTAAACTTGAAAAAATTTTAAGCTCAAAATTTGAAAAAAAAAAGGGAAAGATGAAATTTAAAATACAAATTTGTATTTTTTGAGAAAACACGAGCTTGGAAAGTTTTTTGGACGTTGAGTTGAAAAATTATTTTTAAAAAATCTATGAAAAGATTTGAACTTGAAAAAAATTAACCCCACCGGAACGCGAACACCTAAAATTTCACGAAAAAAGAGACAAGGCCGGTGAGGGGGTGCAGGGGGATGCATTTGCATCGGGCCTGCGTTTTTTGTGGAACTGATGGAGAAGTATAAATTTCAAATTTACGTTTCATTTTGAGAAAATATACTTACTATAAACGAACATAAAATCAATTTTTTTTGCTAAAATCGGAAGTTTTTGAAATCGCTTCCATAAAAAAGAGTAAGCAAGCAAAAAAAATACGAAAGAGGGTTAAAAAACTGATTTTTTGGGGAGGGGGAGAGTTCACAAATTTTTTTCTATACTGGACCTTCAAACCCCCCCCCCCCCTCCCCCCGAAAAGAGACAGATGTGAACTTTTTTCCAATTTTTTCGCACCATGGATTAGAAAAAAACCTCGAATGAAAATTTCAAACCACTGAAGCTTTGAACCTTGAAAACTGAAATAGTGCAGAATTTTTTTTTCAAATTTCTGATTTAAGCCATACTTTGTTTGGTGTAAAATTTTAGTCCTGGGTAAAATTTAGTTACGCTTAACACCACAGAACCAGATATGTGCAAGAACTAGAATTTATTAAAAACTAAATTTTTATAGGGGGATTAGGCCGAAAATAAATAGCAGATTCGAGTTCAACGTGTTCGAATTAGTCGAAAAATATTTCAATATCAATTTTTTACCTCACTTCAAAATTTTTTTAAAAAGTCCTCAATTTTTTTCAAAAATGTTGAGTGGATTGAAAAAACACAAATCATAGATTTTGACGAAAATTGATGAGATTTTTAGAGAAAATGATCACAAACAGAAAATTTTGGAGCAAAACTCCCAGTTTTTGATATAGACATGAAGAGGATGGATGAGAGGAGCTAAACGAGGGAAAAAATTTGACTCTAAATTTTTTTTGGTCCAGGTACGAAAAATATAGTAATATTTCCAAAATTCGTGTTAAGGACGAATTCACCAATCTTAACCGAGAATACTCTCTGAAAATTATTTTTAACCCCCCCCCCCCCACTATTCATGAATTTTTCCTCATTCGTTAAGATAATAAATGAATAAAATTAGGTAGTCATTCATTAAAATACAAACACAAAATCATATCGCCTATCATGATACTGTTTTGATTTTTGCGTAAAAAATTACCTAATCTCCGTCAAGGTCTCGTCTTATCAATAATCGCGGCGTGAAACTACCTCGCGATATTACGCCCTTTTGTGAAAATTTCGCCGAAAAAATCACCAACAATAGGTTTTGTGTATTTTTATCACTATCTACCTGTCGGTGTTCGGATCAATGAACGTAGTCTCGTACGAGACTCAGAGTTCTCTTCCAACATCAAGATCACATCTGAGAACACGCAGTTCGTAAATTTTCCATCTCCGTGTAATCGTCCCTCATCAATTATACGAGAAATACTAGATTAACTAATTTTTTTGTTTTTTTCCTCTGTTACGAGGCGGCTCTCGATACGAAAGGGTAATTTTTCAATCAGACGTAGCTTCGTAATTACGCGGGAAATATTTCTGTTGCATTAATCACCAGCGGTCGCGTCATCATTTTTGTAAAACAATTCCATCGAGATGAAAAATTATTGAGACAAATACGACCAGTCACTTTATCATTTTTCGTCGAAAAGTACGCGAAACATCGTCGGCTCGACGAATTACTCAATACTTGGCCAAGTACGTACAAACTAGAAAATAATTTGAAATATACAAACAGTCGAAAATAAATGGTTCGAAGATGACTCGTAAAAGTTAAGGTTGATGGTTAATAACGCGGAATTTTGTAATTCGGCAAAACAAAATTTTAACAGGTAAAAGTCACTGCGAATTGGCGAGCTCTTCTTTACGTTGTCTTGACTCAAAAAGTTCCATTAATTTTTATAATTATCCTGCGAAGGTGTGGTAGCATAATGGTGTAAAATTGGTAACAATAGATGAATTTGACCTCTTCTGCGTAAGAATTACAATTTAAGACAACGAAAAAAATTACCAACGATGTAAAATCGTCTTTAATGACCTAATTTGAATCGTAACTTCTAAAAAAAAAACTGTAAACCGGAAATGAAAAATGGAAACCTGAATAAATTATTAAATTAAATCTAGATAAAAAAGGAATATCTTTTCAAAAATTCTTCTGTGCCTAGATACTTGATAGGTATTTAAAAAAAATTATTTGGAATGGAATTGAAAAATCTTCATTTTTAAGTAGGTATATACCTATATAATTTATGGTCATTATGAGAAGGTCATAGGTCGCAGCCCAAGTGCAACGACATTACATGTACTTACACCCAAAAAAAATTATAAAATGTAAAATACTTACGAGAAAACCTTCACAACCCGTCCTCACCGATTAAACCGAAATTAAGCACACTGAAAAAATATGACACCCACACCTCAGAACGAAATCTTGAGCTGGTCAAGTTGATTTTAAAATTTTTGGCGAGTTTTTGAAAAAGGCTGAAATGATTTTTTGATGTTTTGATATTTTTATTAAAATTTCTAATAATTCATGAGATAAAAATCCAAAAACTAAAATCGAACATCCAAAAAATCGATCGAGATCATTTTCGAGTCAATCTTGAGCCCCTAGGAAAATTTAATTTTCTCCAGCTTGCTGGAATTGTTTCAGGGGATGCTGCAATCAACTTTAACAGCTCAAAATTTGGTTTTGAAGTATGGATGACAAACTCTTTCAGCGAATCAAATATTGGCTCAATTGGCTCGAAAGGATCGTAAAGATTTTTTAGTTAGGTACTTTCGAAAATTAAAATTTAAAAATTTACTAGAAATGTGTCTGAATAATAGGTCCGAACCCATCAAAAGGAAAAAAAGGACTAAGGAGTCCACCAATTGTATTGTCGGATTCAGAATTCATAAATATAGAACAATTTTAATGAAGTATTTTAATAAAGTCAATAGAAATATTTCTATTATTCTTTAAAATAGGTGCTGAAAAATATCTCAAAACAATGAAAAATCGAAGATGGCATAGTGGAGGATGGGGAAGCTGAAATGGAGTTTTCTGACTCAAAATGTAATTTTTCCGACTCAAGATACAAAATGTTTTCAATTTTTACCCCCCCCCTCCCCCTCCAAAAAATCACCCAATTCCCTTGCCCGCTCACTCACATAAATGGGACAAGAAATTTTACTTTTGCTCCACTTGGAAGGATAGAACGATTGCTCAAAATCAAGCACCTAAAGCGAATTTGCAAAATTTGACTTAGACATTTTTAAATCAAAAAAATGCCGAATCATAGAACACGAATCTGACATCAATTTTTGTCTCGTACGATATCTTTGCCCATGATGGTCGATTTAAACTTCAAGAAGAAACTATCAAATCGAAAAACCAGCGTCAGATTTGTATTCAGCAGGTCAAATCATCCCTTGACACATTATTTGAGTAACCATTCTACTCAAAGTCTCAGAATTCAGAATTTATTATTTTTTTTTTACTGAAAAATTTTCAAATTTTGAGCATTTTATAAAAGAAGAAACGCTCGAATCAAAAGCTAACGCCGGATTTGTATTCGATGGGTCAAAATACCCTGATGAACACGTTTTTTGCGATCGTTTCGCTCAAATTCTCAAAAATCACTCTTTGATCAAATTTCATTAATCGACCAAGAAAACTCGACGGAAAAAATGAGTTTTAAAATTTTTCATTTTTGACCTGCTCAAATAATTGTGCAATATGAATCGTCAATTTTAGAGAAAACTGGGATTAGGGGGGGGGGGGTGAACTTTTTCATCATAAAACTGGAAAATATCTTGGTACTTTTTGTCTGATGAAAATTATTTTCGTAGGTAGGTACTAAATAATTATTCTAAAACAGGTAAAATAGATCACACAACTTACTCAATTTCACCTCATTTTCTCAGAATTTTATGACTGTAACAAGTATTGAGTACTAACCTGAAACAGATAAAAATGAATTGGATTAGTCAATTGTTAATAAATTCTAAATTGAATTTCAGTATCACTGTAAGTGTAAATTTATGAAATTATTTTCTAAATCAAAATTTAACGATAAATCGAAGTTGGCCTATTGGAAAGGAAGGGGGGAGGTGAGGGGAGGGAAGGGACAAAATTCAAAATATTCCACCTAATGGAATTTTTTCGGTTTTAGTTTTCTTATATTCTACAACTCGAACCAAAATTTTACCTTATCAAAAACAAGTCATTATTCTTGAAAAATTTCCAACTAAAGCCTAAATTTTTCGACTGAAAATGAAATTATGCGATTATTGAGGAGTATTCTCTCCCATATTCTCCATTATCTGTATCGTTCGATTCAGTTTTGAATTTCATTTGAAAATTATTTTTTGTGAAAAAATCGGATTACTATTTCAACTACCCAAATAGTTTTTTCAATTTTTACCAAATCTCAAAATTCAATAACCTTGATTTTTCAAAATCCAATAATCCTACATTTCAGCAAAAATCAATATACTATATTTTTTTTTAATATTTTTTTCAGTCGCTAAATTTACAAAATTATTTTCTAAATCAAAATTTAACGATGAATCAGAGCTGGTTTTTTAGAGAGGGAAGAGGCAATAAATTCAAAATTTCCCACTTGAATGGCATTTTTTCTGTTTTATTGTTGTTGTTTTAGAGAATTGATTTTCTTATTTTCTCAAACTCGAACCAAAATGTTCTCCCCCCCCCCCCAAAAAGTCATTATTTTGGAAAAATTTCTCAAACCTGATTTTTTCATCTAAAAATGAAATTTTCCTATTATTGAGAAGTAGTTTCCCCTTCCCCTCCCCCTCCTACCATCTTCTCCCTCTCCCCATCTCTTTACCATTCGACCCAGCTCTGAATTTCATTTCAAAAATACATTTTGCAAAAAAGAATAATCATTTCAGTTGCCTAAATAATTTTTCGATTTTTGGCAAATTTTTCAAAAATCTTGATTTTTTGAAATTTAAAAATCCTTAATTTTTAAAAATTTAGTAACCTTATTTTCCAGCAAAAACCAATGTGTTAAAAAAAAAACTTTTTCAGTAAACTTGACACTTGAATTTCACCATCTTTAGCCCTAAATTTCTCATCACCATTACCAAGAACGCACGTAGGTACCGAATTCGGCTAATGGAAGCGGTAAAAAATCCAAAACTTTCGTCTATATCAATGGGATTTTTTCTCATTTTTCCGAATTAAAGCTCACAATTTTTCCAAATTTTTTCAATTCGAAACAAAAGGTCATCAGTCATCATTTTCGTAAATTTTCTGCTCAGGCGAAATTTTTCTGATAAAAAAATGTAATTTTGCCATTGTTAGGAAGGAATTATTTTCTACCTTCAATTCGGGTTTTTTACTTTGAAAATAGGCACTTTTGGATATTTTCAACAAAAAAATGCTTGCTTGCTGAGAATTTAGCACTAAGGGAACCTGGAGCAGGAAGACCAAATAGTCTGCCAAATATATTCAAATTAGTCAAATCAACTGAGTTTTGCAGCAAACTGAAGTATTTTCCCTTCGTTTCACTGAAAAAAATCCCATTTTAGTGCATACCTCAACCCTAAGAATTTTCCGATTTTTTTCACTTTTTTTGCACTCTGTCCCACGAGTGTCACCAATCCTCCAATCATACAGAAAAAAATTGTCAATTATATCACAGACGGGTATGGGCCGATTTGCATCCTCCCCTCTGGAGCATCCTGCCCCACTTCCCCTTAGGTAGGATGTAAAAATTATTCAAAAATTCATCAAAAATCTAAAAATCAACATGGTGGACTGAAATATTGGTCAACGCAATTTTGAAACAATCTCTAGTCAAGTTGTATTCTAGTTTAATGACTTTAAACGATATTTCTACGACTACGAGTTCTACAACATTAAAAATATATTTAGAGCTATTTTAACGCAATTTCACAAAATTTTGAATAAACTTGACCCTACTTCAAATTTTTTTCGTCATTCGAACAAGTTTTATGGTATAGGCCTACTGAACGATCCTTACAAAGTCTCAAACACATGTGACCTTCCTTCCAACTGAAAAACATGAAGTTTAAAATTTCTTTAAAAATTCAAAGTTGGAACTGATTTTAATGAATTTTTAATTGAAAAAATTTCGTATACTGGGTTGAAAAAAAATATGCCGCAAAGCGCAGACCTCTATCTCTTTTAGAAAAAAAGTCACGGTTAAAACTTTCCTAAATTATGTGAAAAAATCGCATTTTTTTCGCCTTGCTCACCGAAAAGTGAAATTTCTGAGAAATCTAAGCGTTCTACAACCATAATGATCATGACAAAAGTTGTAGAGAATTAAATTTTCTATCGGATAGGTGCATTTAGATTTTTCCGGAAGGCGTAGTTTTCGAGATATTCTCGAGTAAAGTTGAACATTAGTTGAGGCAATTGAGAAAAAAAGAGAAATGAAGCAATTTTTGGCTGTCAAAAGTGTTACAGCGAAAAATTGTAGGAGGTCGTGGTAACTTCTAGAGGTTAGTCACCTTCCACAATTTTTCGCTGTAACACTTTTGACAGCCAAAAATTGCTTCATTTCTCTTTTTTTCTCAATTTCCTCAACTAATGTTCAACTTTACTCGAGAATATCTCGAAAACTACGCCTCCCAAAAAATCTAAATGCACCTATCCGATAGAAAATTTAATTCTCTACAACTTTTGTCATGGTCATTATGGTCGTAGAATGCTAAGATTTCTCAGAAGTCTCACTTTTCGGTGAGCAAGGCAAAAAAAATGCGATTTTTTTTCACATAATTTAGGAAAGTTTTAATCGTAACTTTTTTTCTAAAAGAGATAGAGGTCTGACGGTTTGCGGCATTCGATTCAGCGTAAAATTTTCTATAAGATTGGACCAAAAATTTTTTTTTTCAAATTTTTCTCAAATCCGTGTGTATTGTTCTTAAGAAATCACATTTTTGGTTTCCCCACCCCCAAAGCAAACTTTGGACAAAAAAATTATTTTTCCCTACATTAGATACATAAAAGCAATCCAAATTTCGCAATCGGAATCCAAACACAAAAATCGTGTCGACTTGTGTAATTAATTGGAAGAAATTTTGAGAAATCAAAGTTGAAGTTCAAACAGTTGAAAAATTTTAAAATTGGATACAATTTTAAAAAAATTTTACAATTAAAGAAATTGAAGACTTTAGAGTTGAAAAAATTTGAACTTGGAATAAATTTGTACTTGGATCGCTGAAATCCGATCAGTAAGTAAGGGGACAATCTGGACACTGTTCCCTATAAAACTGAATTCAAAAATTGAGCCAAAAATTTCCATTTCTCATGATACGAGAGTCTATCTGCTCATTACACATTTTCTTGACTCAATTTCCGCGAAATTCAAATGCCAAATATGAAATATTATACAAGAACCCCTCCTCTCCCTCCTTCTCCAATACCAATCATCCGAGCTATTTCAGTCACTAAACCGGTCAAAGTTGCCCATTCCTTACCTAAACCGATTTCAATACCCTAGACTATAAATTCCTACCCCATCAAGCTGCGAAACGACCTAATCCCAATGATTGAAAAAAAAAACAGGTACCACCGATCATCAAACCACATTTTTTTCCTCATAAAACATCGTTCTATGCACAGGTACCAGATAAACGAAAAAAAATTAACCAATGCACCGGTATTGTTGCACCCATAGTACGATTTTGAAACCGACTAAGTATATCACATTGCATTCGTCTGCGTGTCAGCGTTCGTCTCCAAACCGGTATCATAGACAATCTAACCTATCTATCGATACCATGACGTAGCCGCGATAAACCAGCTGTTTTATGGTTTCAACATACAATTCGATGGTACAACACCCTAGTTGTATAATGATCCATCTTCCATCTCGCAGAGAAAAATACACATGTCTGCAATAAACTCGATCTCGAACGAAACCCGAGATGTTTACGGCTACCGCAGATTCTGCGATGACATCGCGATGAACCGCAGCAGCAAAACCATCTCCGTTTATAACTCAGTTGACCCGAAGCCGTCGCATTAATTTATTTCAATTTACCATTGCGCAATGGTACGTGGATATTAAACGCCGCGTTTTATCAGCCTATAAGCGCCGGCCACGAATGTAGGACATCGAGCCCAGACTCCGGTCCATGGTGAATTGTCGATAAAAATGCATAAAACGGTGCGTCGCGGCCGCGCCTCGTCGTCGCATCCATGTCCATCGATTGTCGATATACCGTCGAAGGACTACCGGTTATTAACGTGTCGTCAAACTCATTAATCGATTACGATTTTTTTCTCTCTCTTTCACCGGCCGTCTTTCATTTCCATTTATTTTCATTTCAGTTCCATAATTGGGGGGGGGCACATGAAGCTGGCGAGTCGATCGGTTTTACCTTCGAAAGTAATTAGATTTTGTTACATAAATCAATCCTATCTTTACATATGTAAATATGCATGTACATTGTACGTGATATTTTTAGATTTTAATTAGAATGCCGAGTGGATTAAAAAAGTACAAGGGGAGCATTTAGTGAGAAGATTTGCATATTTTGCACTTTTTAAAAAAATAATACAAAACGTGCAGGGGAACTCGTGTACTTAGGTATTCCTTTTAATGATCTTCACGTGGTTGCAAAATTTCATCTGGGTTGTTGAAAAGATCCAAATTAATAATATGTACGAAGTTTGAATTATTAAGCTATTTTGAAATTTATTCGGTGTAATTTTCTGAAGGATACAAAATTAGTGTAGGTACAAATATCTCATCAACGAATTCTCCAATTAAAACAGTATTTAACTCGTTGAAAATAATTTGTAGGTAGGTACTTAAAACCTGGTTGGAAAGTTGAAACAGCACAAAAATGGTTGGAAGGTCACTTGTGCTTGAGACTCTGTAAGGATCGTTCAGTATACGATAAAACTTGTTCCAAATGACGAAAAAAATTTGAAGTAGGATCAAATTTATTCAAAATGTTGTGAAATTGCATGTAGAGCTCGTAGAAATATCGTTTAAAATCATCGTTAAAAATAGGTTTAATACTGGCTGCTATATCATTTTGACGCAAATCGGAGCGATCCGAGTACAAATTTAATCTAAGTTCAAATTCTTTCAACTCTGAAGTTTTCAATTTCTTTGATTCTAGAATTTTTTAAAAATTGTGTTAAATTTTTTCAACAGGGTAAAACTTTAATTTTGATTTATTAAATATTCTTCTAATTAATTATCGAGTTGGAAGAAGTTTTGAAAAACATGAAGTTGAAATATTTTTTAATTCAAAGTTGAAAAAAAATTGAAGAAAAATTTTGAAATTATGGGAAACAATATTTTGAGTTGGAAGAAATTTTGAAAAAAAAATGAAAAAATTTTAAAAATCAAAGTTGGCAAAATGTTGCGAATATTTGAATTTAAAAAAATCAGTAATGAAATTTTTTCCAACTCTAAAATTGTTTCGAATAATTTTAAAAGTTTTCTTCAATTTTTTTCAGCTAAGTATACGAAATCTTTTCAATTGAAAATTTATTAAAATTAGAAAAAATTGTAAAAAGCAGGTATGTAATAGAAATAGGTATAGAATGAAAGAAAATTTAAAAAATCAAAGTTAGATAAATTTTTAAAAAATTTTAATTAAAAAAATTTTAAAGTTGGATGTACTTAGTTTTGAAAAAAATTGTAATTAAAGAAATTGAAAAAATTCAAGAGTTTGAAAAAATTCGAACTTAGCGTAAATTTTGAACCTGGATTGTCCAAATCCCATTTGCGTCGAAATGATTTAGAAGCTAGAGTTTTAATAGGCGCGAGTCTAAATAATACTCACGAGAAAGACGATTTCTTTTCGTGTGGTGCACTTAGATATTCTCGTCATTTTATAACGTTCAAATTTTTTCACTTTTTTCCCAATCTTAAAAGTTTTTCCCAACATTTTTTTAAATCTGAAATTTTTTCCTGAAAAATTTTTCAGATTAATTTTTTTTTCAAATTTCTTCATTCATCCACACTTTAAGATATTTCACCAAAAATTTTTGAACTATGAAATTCTTTTTCAAAATACAATCTAACCCTCAACATTTTTTCCAACATTCCAATTTCCTTTTTTCGAAGTAAATTTTTCTCAAAATTCTTTGAACTGGCAAATTTGTTCTCAAAATTCTTTGAACTGGCAAATTTGTTCTCAAAATTTAATCAGATTCGAGAACTTTTCTCAAAACTTTTTCCGTCTAGAAAATTTTCCTTGTAACTTTTAATTTTTTAAGTGGTACACTTTTTTTTACTCGTGAGACGTGACGTCATCGCCTATATTTGGGGTTGGAAAAAATTTAGAGCTTGGAAGTTTGGAGAATAAAATTCGAGTAAAAATGTCAGAGTACGAAAAATTGAAGGAAAAAATTGAGAAAATTTCAAAAAAACTGAAAAAAATAGAAAAAAATTTTAGTTGGAATGCATTTCGAAAAAATGGGGGAAAATTGATGAAAAAATTGTATTGTTGAAAAAAATCCAAGAAAACAATTTTGAGAATTGGATTAAATTTTGGGAATAAATTTTGCAGTTGAAAGAATCTTAGTGTTAAATTTAGAATTGGAAAAAATTTCGAGAAAGAATTTCAGAGTTGAAATAAGTTGAAGAAAAAAATTTTGAGAATTGGATTAAATTTTGGGAAAAAATTCAAGGTTGGGAAAATTTTTTTCGGTAAATTTGAACGTTATAAAAATGATGAAAATAATTAGACTTGAAAAAAAAGACGTTACTGTGTCGTGAAAAAAGTGTAGGTAGGTACCACACTGAAAGAAAATGTCTTTCTTGCTAGTATATTTAAACTCGCTTGTTAAAATAGGTAGCATCAAATTTTTCATAAATATTAGATACGAAATTCAGACACGTACGCAAGTGAAATCCCAGAATGCGATTTTACTACCACAGTAAGTAGGGAAGAGAGTGAGGAAATTGATGAAAAGATGCTGTAATTTTGAAAATCCAAGACCTCCTCCCCCTATTTTTGGAGCTAAAATAAGTAAGCTATCTTCTCACGAAAGGAAAAAGTTGAATCTTTTTTCTTTTCAGATTTTTCAACAGTAAATTTAAAATTTTATAGCTTTTATGACTTTTGAGGGACTTTGTGTGAATGCAATATTTTTGACATTGAGAATTTATGACTAATTAGGTACGACTTTCATTTGGAATGACTTTTTATTGAGATGATAATTTTGAAACTTCGTAAAGGTGGAAACCACCATTCACTCGTCATTTTACGACTTTCGTAATACGTCGAAGAAAATTAAATCATTCCTCACATTGAAAAGTTGGGAAACTTTTTTCATTATTCTTTTATTTTTTAATAAAATATATCAATGCCTATAGACCCTTCCAGTCATGAAACAGAAATGACGAAGTTGGAGAACTACCTATGAGAAGAAAAAGAAATGGCATTCATTATTTTTATAATTTATACTCGCTTTCGACCACTTGAGAATATTGTTAAACATGTAAAAATTGCTTAAATATTTTCAGAAATTGTTCAAAATGATGTAAGAATACTTCAAAATCGCTCAAAATAATTAAGGTCAAGAATTTGGGATAAAATTAAAATTGTTTAAAATTATAAAATCAAAAATTGAGAAATTGCGGTAAAATTGTTCAAAATAATTCAAGACTGTAAAAAATTCCAAATTTTGTAAAAATTGCTCGAATATTGAAAAAAAATTGCTCAAACTTTGTAAAAAAAAATGCTCAAATTTTGTAAAAATAATTGCTCAAATCTTGTAAAAAATTGCTCAAATCTTGTAAAAAATTGCTCGAATTTTGTATAAAAGTGGTCACATTCTGAAAAAAATGCTCAAATTTTGTAAAAATTACTCCAATTTTGTGAAAATTGCTCGAATTTTGTATAAAAATTGCTCAAATTTTGCATAAAAGTTGCTCACATTTTGTGAAACAGTGCTCTCATTTTGTAAAAAAGTGCTCGCATTTTGTAAAAATTGTTCAAATTTTGCATAAAAATTGCTCAAATTTTGTGAAAAAATCATCAAATTTCGTAAAAAAAAATGCTTAAATTTTGTAAAAAAAATTGCCCATATTTTGTAAAAAAAAAATTGCTCATATTTTATTTTAAAAAAGCTCAAATTTTGTAAAAAATTACTCCAATTCTGTGAAAATTGCTCAAAACATTGCTAAAAATTCAAAAATTACTCAAATTTTCATAAAAATTGGTCAAATGTTGTAATAAAATAGCTCAAGTACTATAAAAAAAATTACTCAAATTTTGTCACATTTTGAAAAAAATGCTCAAATTTTGTGAAAATTACTCCAATTCTGTGAAAATTGCTCGAATTTTGTATAAGAATTGCTCAAATTTTGAATAAAAATTGCTCACATTTTGTGAAACAGTGCTCTCATTTTGTAAAAATTGTTCAAATTTTGCATAAAAATTGCTCAAATGGTGTATTAAAAATTGCTCAAATTTTGTAAAAAAAAAACTCAAATTTTGCATAAAAATTGCTCAAATTTTGTGAAAAAAGTTTGCTCAAATTTTGTAAAAATTACTTCAATTCTGTGAAAATTGCTAAAAAAATTGCTAAAAATTCAAAAATTACCCAAATTTTTAAAAAATTGCTCAAATTTTCATAAAAATTGGACAAATGTTGTAATAAAATAGCTCAAGTTTTGTAAAAAAAAGTGCTTAAATTTTGGAAAAAAAATTGCTCACATTTTGTCAAATTTTGTATAAAAATTGCTCAAATTTTGTAAAAATTGCTCAAAAAATGTAAAAATTGCTCAAAAAATTGTTGAAAATTTTGCAAACAGTACTCAAATTTTGTAAAAAAAATGCTCGAAAAGGATCAAAAATCGCTCGACTACTTCAAAATAATCCTAAAATCGTTGAAAATGTTGTAAAAATTGCTTGTGTTAAATTCTCTAAGAAATCATGACTTCATGATTCAATGTTTCAAAAATTGGTTTAGAAAGCTAGACCTATATCTGGAATTGGTAAACCTCACTCTTTTCAAGTAATTTTTCGAATTCAATCATTGTTTTGAACAATTTTTTTTTACCAACTTTTAAGGATTTTGTATCCCTTTTTATATCTTTCAAGAATATTCAACGATTTTTTTTTTATAGTTACATATTACCATGTTTGAAATATTGCATTGAAATTACTCGCTTATAGAGTCTTTTTCATCAGACCTGTTCCACTTATTCTTACGATATTTCCCAAAAGAGGTACATATCTGGCTATTTTTAACATCACCCAAATCTCACCTGTTTACCCTATTTTCATGAAAACAATAATTAGATTAATTACCCACATATGTACAAATAGGAACGAAGGCAACCAAAAGTATAATGCAACGAAATAGGTACCAGTAAAATACTCATATTATCATGACACGATCTCTGAATCTACGTGTTTTCCCCTCAAATTTCATATTATCATTCAATTATAAACCCAAATTTTAATTATATACTCGAATTTACGAATGTGTTTTTTTTTAATACACAGATGAACGAACGCGAGCCACGGAGGCCAATGGCTATAATAAAACCGGGGTAATTTTTGCCTACGATGCCGACGCCAGCTCTTCTCTAGTGGGTTACTTGAACGCTGGCGAGGTCAACCAGTGTTGCATTGGGAATATTGTTCTTTTAATTTACAAGTACGTATCAAACCCTATAAATAGTTTGACCGGCGATGAGTGATCTCGAGTTTTTTATTCGATCATCCGCATTGAGATGAGTTTAAAAATCATTCATCATCCATCTAATATAGATTCGTTGATGTAAATTCAGTTTCCTCGTGAATAAGGGTAACATTAGCAACGAGTTTAGAACTCTTCAGGAAGCTGGTCAAATAAAATCACCGTTTCCTCAATTGGTAATCACACATCCATACGAATCGGAAAAAAATGCTTAATCAGTGGAAGAGCCAGTCAAATTCGTCGAAAAATTCGGACCGAAGGTCGAGTACCCAACTCAGAAGTACTCGACACTTGATGGTCGTGTAATAAACATAAAAACACAGCTACTTTCTAAAATTGCATGGCCAACTGCGAGCAGTTCCATCGCATCAGCATTGTTTCCTAGCTGCTTGCTGATCAATCGACGTATAAAAGTAAGCTCATCTGACTCGTACGAGCATCTATAATGTTTATAGGCATAGACAGCAGACACCTTGTGTGACGTATTTATAACTTTCTTCCCGATCGCGACATACACGCGGATTATAACGCAACGGTATCGTAAAATAATTCGCAGGTCGAGCGATGTGAGAATTATCGATACCGGTTCTTCGTTATTATTATTTTTCTCGCCGGCGTCGCGTCGCTGCTGTTGAACTGAGCTGTTCCTGGTGTAATGTGCTGAGTTTCGATGTACGTAGTACATAGTTGTAGTTGGTATAAGTAATAGTTTCGTGCAGCATTGTAACCAGTCTCGTAACTTCGTGTGACCGAGTTTATGCTCTTCGCAGAGTATGTAGATATAAGTAGACTGCGTAATGTAGGTTCTTGGTTTGCTTGTCAGCACAATTCGTCATAGTTTGTAAATTCATAGAAATAGGCGTTGAAGTTGAATAATTAATAGTTTGATTCATTTGGGTAATTTTGGTAAAACTGAAATTGTATTTCGTTCTGAAAGTCAATTAGAATCCAATAATGTCAAAAAAACATTGATAGGCCCAAAATTGTAATAAGGTGGTGGGATGGGGATCTGGAAATCATCACACAACAAAATAATACAATGACAAATTTTGAACAAAAAATCATGAACCAAAATTTTTTTGTTCATTGCTTCAATAGTGGAGGCAAATTAGAAAATAAAAAAACATTTTCGCCTAGCAAAGCTTTTATTTCGGAAAATTGTCGAAAGTGGTCCCCTGAATAACCCCAAAGAGTTACCACCCCACAGACCTCAGGCTAACTTTTTTAGAGAGGGTTAACCCCTCCAAAAAGCCGTTTTTTCACATTATCTCCTCGGGGGTTGATTTTAGGATAAAAATAGTTCAGTACTTTTTTGTTCTACACTTAATTTCCTACATTTTTTGTATGAAAAATTTTTCAGTAGGACCGTGAGCAGAGGAGATGGAAAGCCCTGAACGAAGGGGGGTTGGGAAAATATTTTGAAAAAGTGATAATACGTATAAAATTGTACTAAACTGTATGTTTTTAGCATGAAATAGTAGTATTTTGAAAATTGAAGGGTCAATAAGCATTTTTGACCTCCCATGTGTCCACCCAACTCACCCCTCAATCTTATTGCTATTGCTAAATAAAAACAAATGGGTGAGGTGGGGTGGGCACATATAAAGGGGAGGGGGAGGGAGTCAAATAGTATTAACACCACCAATTTACATAATACTACTATTTTCATACCAAAAACATACAGTTTAGTACGATTATATACGTATTATCGTCGTTTTCAAATAACATGTAGTATATTTTCCCAACCCCCTTCTTTCAGGACTTTCCATCTCCTCTGCTCACGGTCCTACTGAAAAATTTTTCATACAAAAAATGTTGGAAATTGAATGTAGAGCAAAAAAGTACTGAACTATTTTTATCCTAAAATCAACCCCCGAGGAGATAATGTGAAAAAACGGCTATTTGGAGGGGTTAACCACTTCTAAAAAAGTTATCCTGAGGTCTGTGGGGTGGTAACTCTTTGGGGTTATTCAAGGGACCACTCTCGACAATTTTCCGAAATGAAAGCTTTGCTAGGCAAAAATGTTTTTTTTTTTCAAATGATGCTAATTTGCCTCCACTGCGAGTCATAAAATTGAATTTTTTTCTCGTCCTTTTTTTTGGACATTTCAACATAAAGAAAGTTAAAAATTTCGAACTTTTCAACGAGAAATAAAATGATACTGTTATTAAATCTTTTGCATCCTAAAATTTGTTCAAGTTATGAAATTGAATTTTTCTTATTTCTATTAATTCTCACATTTCAAAAGAAAGTTGATAATCATTTTTTCCTCTAATCGCACTTACTGTAGCAAAAAACCGTAAAATTAATATTATTCTTTAATTTATATTTTTTTTCTATTTTTCTCGCTTTGATATTGAAGAATTCAGCTACGAAATCATTTTAAAAAATTTTCAAACTTTCCTCAAAATGTAAAAAATTTGTAATGAAAATTTTACAAATTTTCTGATTTCTTTCAAGTTTCAAGCTTACAATATGAGCACTGAAATGGTGTTTTAATTTTTTTTTTTGATAATTCAATAGTCGCACAAATTAATCATTATTTCAAAATTTTCAACATTTCGTGTCATTTTTAGAGCTTTTTGTAAGTTTTTCAAAAAATCAATACCTATATCACTAAAATCTTTCAATTTTATTTTGAAACATTTCAACAGTCACAAAAATCATTTTTTTGAATTTTAGTAGTATAAAAAAAATATGATAGCTAGGTCATGAAATTGATGTTTTTAAAAATCATAGTTCACGAACCATGTCTTTCTTCTTTTAGAATCTTTTCAACAAAAAAATCACATTTTTGTTATCAGTCAAAAAAACACGTATAATTTTCAAAAAAATTCAAAAAAACCCCTCATTTTAAATTTAAAAAACCTTGGTCAAAAGCAATCTAATCCATTTCTTTTGGAATTTCACGCTCACAAACCCAGCTCGAGGAAAATTTCAAACGTAAAATGAAAAGGGAGAGGAGGAAGAGAGGGAAGAAAAGAGAGAAGAGAAGAGAAGAGGAAGAGAAAGAGAAAGAGAGGAGAAAAAGATGAACAACTATCAAATTTACTTCAAAATATCGGAAATTCGCTGAATTCCAATACCATAAATATCAATTTGAATTTTAGAAATAGAAAAATAACTACTTACCTATCACTAAAAAAAAAGAAAATTAAGTTTTATTTAGAGATGAAAATTTGTAAAAAAAAACCTACAGAAAATGGGCATGAAAATGAAAGTAAAAATGACGAATATGACTACAGTGCAGTGTCAACACCAAAAATTGAAAAAAAAAAGTTCAAAAAAGAAGAAAAAATGAAGTTTGAAAAAATTCTTCGAAATGATAGGAAAATGGAAAGAGCATCACTGCCCAAACAAAGCAAAGAAAAAATTAGAAAAAAAAAGAATTTTCGTCGAAAACCAGAAAAAAGGACCAATTTTGAACATTTAATACAATAAGGCGAAAAAAATTGAAACTAATAATTGAATTTTGTACTTAAAAACAAGTGAAAATTCATGAATTTTTACAACCTAAGGAAAGTCGAAAGTCCAACACCCACCGCGGAGAAGCCTTGGTAAGGTGTCTACCAAAATTTGTAAATTGAATTTCTCGACTTTTTCTTGACTTTCTGAACCCATGACTTTTCCCCTTCCCCTTTATGAAAATTCAAAAAAATTATTTGGTAATTTCTTTTGAAACGAATTTCCTTGATTTTCCCAGATTTTCTCGATTATTTTTTCAAAATTTTCCAGGTTCTTAATATGATAATGATAGGTAGGTAATAATATTTTTCCTGCTTCAAGAATTCAAACTTTTTCAGGAAGAAGGGAAGGAGATCATAAATATTTTCTGGCATGGGAGGTTCCCAACCGGAGTAAAATTTTGGGCCGAAATAAAAATAAATCAAAAGTGCATCATATAAGAATCCCATATCCAAAATTTCATACCCTGAAATTCGTTTCTCGAATTTTGCTGAATTTTTGAAATTTTAAATTAACTCATCGCTCTGCAAAATATGAAAATTTGATGTAATCAACAAAAATAACTAAAATTTTGTACATAAGTACCCCATTTTTGACCTCCCGAATCGATTGAAAGTGGTTTCAAGACGTTTTGGAGCCTACAAAATCTTTTGGAATTTTCCATCTCTGGAGAATAGTCCAAAAATTGCGCTTCAATCGATCAAATAAGGCACCAATTGGTACCTAATCTGCCATTATATGAGGGGCTTGGTTCCAAAACTCACTTTTTCCACGAAAATTTACTACGTTTTCTTTGCGGATTTGGGTTCCGTTTTTAATGCTTCATGACTCTACAATCTCCATTTTCATGTTAACGCTTCGACTTTGCTATAATAGACGTAAGAAAAGTGACACTGGTGTCAAAACTCACTTTTGTCTAATCGTTTTCCGTTGTTTTCTCAAAAAGTACCTTTTTGGCAAAAGTGAGTTTTGGAACCAAGCCCCTCATATGTAGATACTTAAATTCATTTATGAATCATTTTTATGGACAATTCTTCGGTGCTGAAAAATTCCAAAAATTTACTGGAGGCTCTAATACGTCTTGAAACTACTTCCAATTGATTTGGAGAGTCAAAAAAAAAACTTCCAAATTTTTTTTACTCAAGTTCGCGAGATTTTCCTACTTTTAAAAATATTTTTTGTTTCCATCATTTCTCAACTTTTGGCGAATTTTCAGGAAAAGTCTTTATCTTTTTCTCGATTTTCTCAACCTTGTTAACTCCTTACTTGGTAGCGAGCCTGTTTTTTTTACCGAATTTTGATTTTTTTTTCAAAAAATGAAATTTGGTACGTTATTATGAATTTATGTAAAACCAATTCAAATAAGTTATTTTTCAATTAAAACTTGTAGTGATTCAGAAGATTAGGAGCCCTAAAAAATTCAAGAAATTTATCAAAATTTCGGAGTTGCTGTCGTTAAATAACAGCCATGTAAATAATGGTTACAGGAATTGAATACGAATAGCCATCGAATTCTATCGTAATTATTTTTAAAAATAAATACTCGATTGTTTAGATTTTCGGATTTATTTTTTGTTTCTTAACATTAAAATTCGTTATTTATGCTCAAAAATAAAACAGAACGAAGTTAAAATCGAATAATTTTTCATTCCATTGTACATAAAAATAAAAAATGCTCTCGTAATAGAAGCTGAATCACTTATGCACCCAACGGTACCTCTACCTATGTAATCTTATCTCAATATATTTGAAAACCAATATGAGTATTATTAGCGTCAATGACAATGACATGCGCTAGTTAACTTCATATTTTTGATACATTTCACAGAAAAATTTCAGGGATACATACCCACAGCTTTTGTTCTAGGAAATTTTTATTACGCATCGTTAATACATAGGTAACTATAATCAATTGATTTTTCATCATCAACTAACTTAAGTATACTTAAAAATTATTTAATAATGTAAAATTCGTTTTTATCGTGGAAAAAAATTATAAAATTTAGAGGAAAAAATAATACAAAATATTGTTAAAATTACATTAAATTGAGTGAAATGTTGTCAAAATGTTTCAAATTAAGAGAAAAAAGTCATAATTCAAGCGGTGTAGCCAGAACTTTCTCATGAGGAGTCCATAATTTTTTGAGAAATTTTGAATGCCCCCCCCACCAAATTTTTACTATAAAAACACTAAATTCAAAATTTGAATAATTTTCATAAATATTTAGGAGTCGCACAGGTGTTATAAATTTCTTTCACGATTTGGACATGATATTTAGGAGAAAGACTTTGATGTAAATGTAATTTTGGAATAAACAACTACCAAACTAATTATTTTTTCTTCAAAAACCTAAAATAATACCTATACTTACTCAACAAATCCAAGCAGTGACGTGGGAAGCTTTTTTTGGGAGGGTACAAAGATCGAAAAAGTGTTGAAAATTCCTGAAAATATGCTAAAAATGCATTGAAAAAAAGTTGAAATTACATTAAAATTACAAATGTTGCAAAAAATTTTTAATCTTTACATTATTTTCAACAAGGAACCGGTTTTTTGTAAGAATTCAATAATTACTTCTTATTTACATTTTTTTACATTTTAAGTGATTTTTACAAAAAATTTATCTATGTTCAAATGATTTTGATACGATTTTCGTGAAAATTCTGATTTTTTCACATTTCAAACTACTTTTTTTTTATTTTCAAACCCAAAATTCCATTAATTTTCAATCAAATTTCAATTCCTTTTCAACAACATTTACAGAAATTTCAACTTTTTTTCGAAATTTATTTCATTTTTATCGAACTTTTAAAAAACTTGAACAAATTTTCTCGTTTTTTGAACATTTTCATCGCACTTTAACAAAGTTTCAAGTTTTTCATGTAATTTTATAAATTACGACGAATTTTTAATGATTTCTGTGAAAATTTCAACATTTCTTTTAACAATTTGAAGAATTTTGAAGAAAATTCAACATCATTTCAAGCAACTTTATCATTATCTAGGGTAAATTATTGAAGTTTAAAATCAGCTTTAGTAGGTACTATGTTGAAGTGAAAAAGTAAGAGTTCAAGTTGGCTTCCATTATTTTTCTTAGGAAATGCCATCAACCAGTCAATTTTAATTTGACGATGGTCAAAATTACACATTAAACTAAACAAAATTGTTCATCTGTGGAATAAATTATTTCAATAAATTTCTGAAAATGTCGAACTTTCTCAATGCCAGTACCTAATGATGCTGTCTACAACTTGTCCCCTATCAAGTATTCGAATTCAACGTACCATGCTTATGAGTAATCTGACAATGGATCGGGAGTAATTTTTTTCTTAAATATTACCAACTAACCATTCCAGAATAATTTCAGAAAATTTTGCCATTTCCGCCAAAAAAAAAAACATTAATGGATTTTCGTTATTTTCAACCGCAACTTGTACGATTTTTGGTATAATTTTACCACTTCAATTATACCATCACGATTTTTTTTTGAAAATTTAAAGCTGTAAATTTTTACGATTTAATCACGTAATAATTTTTTTCTCGAATTACTGCGTACTTGCGAATTCGCTTCTTAATTATTTCGTTAATTCCAAATTACATTCGCAATTTTTTCATTCTGGCTTGCGTTCAATTTAAGAAGCCAGGTTTTAGAAAAAATATGTAATAATAAGATTTGAATTTTCTATTTTTTTCTTATGGATGAAAAAATGAACTCGACTCATTTTCCAAGTTTCCATCTCCCCCTTGAGATTTTTTTGAAAGATGACCACAAAAAATGTTTCAATTTAAAATTATCACTTTTCAATGATAAAAATCGACAAACGACCATTTTACGACAGATTACAAATTATGGCAAATACGAAGACCTCGTCTCGAGTACCGATTTGCGATTACGAATAACCAAAATTTAATCCTTGGCTGGATATCTGCATCACCATCTGCTCGTCAATGGCCCTACAATTGCACGGCTATTCGCGGTATGAACGAACGTACCTACATAATCTACAAGATAATACATATAAAAGTCACTAATCCAAACAATACTGCTGAAGATTTGGCAGACCAAGGTCGCCCCTAAGATCGTAAAATGCTTATGGTGTAACTCTTTGAAATAAACCTACGTACGTAATTATGCGCATACGATTTAGAAACCTCGATGCCCTTTTTTTTCTTCTTCAATTATTTCGTAGGCAGGTATTTGATCGTGAGAATATACACACGAGTTCGTATAATATCTCGTGGTACATCGAAGAATATCGAGCCAATCCTCAGCTCATCTATCGCCTATTGTCATGCAGCCTGAATTGAAGATTCGGGAACCTTCGAAGATAATTCTGCTTCTGCCAGTACTCGAATAGCTGGTTATATTCGTACTTACGAGCTCAACCATACAGTATGACACAGAAGTCTTGTCCACTTGAAACACTTCTCAGTATCTCAGAACTGAAAAGAGATTCCAAAACGGTTCAAACGGCGTGTTCCTGGCGACGAGGACATTGAAGACCGATAATCGAACTTCCAGTCCTACCTGCAGGGTGTCCACAAATTCAGAAACCGGTTTGGATCAAAAAATAGGGGTCCGTTTTTTTTTATTGAAATAAAGTCTGCACACTAGCGCGATTAAAATGTGGTATGTTTTTTTTAAACCGGTTCAGAAGTTTTAAACCAGTTGTCAATAATATCCGAAAAAGTGGAGATATGAAGAAAAGTTTGAAACAATAGTTGTAAAGAATTAAAAAACAATAATTTTTTGTTCCATGACTTGTTTTCTATTTTGCAATTAAAAGAAGTTGTCGTGCAAAAGGTTTGAGCATAATTCTTTCTTTTTCAAACCATAACTTTTCTCGACTGGTTGATCAAAAAAAAATTACGAAACGTAAAATGTTCAGTTTTTAATTCTCTACAACTTTTATTTCACACTTTTTTTGATATCTCCAACTTTTTTGAAACCGGTTGTTTCTTACGTGATTTTTTCACTGTAGATAACCGGTTTTTAAAAATTGGTGATATCAAAAAAGTTTGAAACAAAAGTTGTAGAAAATTGAAAAGCAATTATTTTTTGCTTCATAACTTTTTTTCCATTTTGCAATTAAAAGAAGTTGTCGTGCAAAAGGTTCAAGTATACCTTTCTTTCTTTTTCAATCTATACATATAACTCCTCTCAACTGTTGGATAAAAAAAATTACAGAAAGCAAAATGTTCAGTTTTTAATTCTCTACAACATTTCATCCCACACTTTTTTTGATATCTCCACTTTTTTGAAACCGGTTGAGTCCACAAATTGAGAAACCGGTTTGAGTCAAAAACATGTGGTCCGAGTTTTTGATTTAAATAACGTCTACACACTGATAATACGATTAAAATATGGTATTTCTTTGAAACCAGTTCAGCAGTTTCAAACTAGTTGTGAATAATATCCAAAAAAGTGGAAATATCAAAAACCGTAATTATTGTTTTCAAATTCTCTACAACTTTTGTTTCAAACTTTTTTTGATATCTCCAATTTTTAAGAACCGGTTATCTACTTCGTAAAAAAAAATCACGTAAGAAACAACCGGTTTCAGAAAAGTTTGAGATATCAAAAAAAAATGTGAAATAAAAGATGTAGGGAATTAAAAACTGAACATTTTACGTTTTGTAATTTTTTTTTGATCAAACGGTCGAGAAAAGTTATGGTTTGAAAAAGAAAGAATTATGCTCAAACCTTTTGCACAACAACTTTTTTTAATTGCAAAATGGAAAAAAAGTCATGGAACAAAAAATGATTGTTTTTTAATTCTCTACAACTTTTGTTTCGAGCTTTTTTCATATCTTCACTTTTTCCGATATTATTGACAACTGGTTCAAAATTGCTGAACCGGTTTCAAAAAAACATACCACATTTTAATCGCGCCAGTGTGTAGACTTTATTTCAATAAAAAAAAACCGGACCCCCATTTTTTGATCCAAACCGGTTTCTCAATTTGTGGACACCCTGTAGGTAGGACTGGAAGTTTGATTATCGATCTTCAATGTCCTCGTCGCCAGAAACATGCCGTTTGAACCTTTTTGTTATCTCTTTTCAGTTCTGAGATAATGAGGAGTATTTCATGTGGACAAGACTTCTGTGTCATACTGTATCTAGACCTATGTACCTAAACTTATAGATGATACATGACGAGTATACGAGTACGAGTACTTTTTAATATTCACCCAAGTACACGATGCGTGTCACATGTGCACGTGCCATGAAACAAAATCTCATCTTCGTCGGAATGAATTAACTGGCGCGTATTACGACCATAATGGTTATTTTTCTAATATTTATTTTATCGACGTTGGCAATGAATTCATTGATATCAACACAACGTATTACGCACCTACTACCTACGTCTGAAGTGTTCGAAATAATGAGCACGACTTTTTATCAATCGAATTGATTTTGGAATATGCAAACAAATCGAAGTTCATTGCTCTTAACCTTGTAACTAGAAAAAAGACATTCGATAACCCAGACCCATCTTTATTTTCATTTGTTTGCAATCCTTTTACAAGAATTGTTATCAATTTACGTAGATAGTACATTTAGCTTCGTGGAATAACCCAAGGTGTTGTTTATTGTCAATCAATCTCTTTTATCAAGAGACATGGCGTGAAACCCGATAAATATTTTCATTTGATTTAGAGTCGAGTGGAATTTTACATGTTATTTTTTCCCAACGCAATATTAACGCAAGTACGAGTACATGTATGATGCAAATGATCCAAATCATCGTCTACCGGAAAACATTTTGGTAATTTAGTGGCGCGACGACCGACAACTACGTAACTCGACACAGTTCTAAATACAAATATTAGTACATCAGACGAAAACCACCATAGATTGTTATTCAATGGTATAATTATCGCCCAGGTACGAGTAATTGTACCGAATTCGTTCAGTTTTTTTTTAAAGGTATTTTTATCCTTCGTGAATCGACGATGTGATGTGCCATTTGCTAAATCATTCGGTTAATGGGCATTGCTCGCTCGTATTATTTGGTCGAAACCACAAAGAGTTCATAAACTAATAATTATAATTATATTTTCCGTCATTTATTCACGTGTTTTATAGCAGAATTTCCATCATCAGTCGAGGAAAAAATTAAAAATGGCATTTCTGAAAAAATTAATCTTTCTCTGAAAAAAGAAAATCTACCTTTATCAGAATTTCCATAGCCAATCGCGGGGGAAAAAATTAAGAAAAGAACAAGCTGAAAAAATTGATCTGCAGGTACTTAAAATTTCAGAATTTTAACTTTGATCGAAAATCTTTAAAAGTAACATGATCTTTTGTTGAAATGTATCTGAGATTTTTTTTAACGATTTTTTGTTTTGCAACCCCCCCTCCCCGGTCACTCCATCAGTGTCTTTAAAAAAGCTGAGAATTTCAAACTTGTATCCGGTCCCTAACTTTAGTCTGACATGAATATTGGAATCGGTCGAAATTTTTTCTTTTGTGGTATCGATTTCTAAATTTCATTTCGCCAAAGTCCCTACAAATGGTAAGAAGTACAAGCAATGAAAACATTTAGCAAATAAAATCAAAAAATTTCTAGAAAAAAAACGATAAATTTTCATTTTAAAAAAACGTAAATTTCCTGGAAAAATTGAAAATTGAAAAAACCTTACGCAGTTGCGTAAGGTAACCGACTTTTCGGTTTTCACATACAACGTAATGTAAGTTTATTAGCATCGAAGGATGATTCAACTCGAAAAATTAAGGCCAAATTTGAAATCGACAATCCTTTTTACATAATTTATATTGCTTCTTTTCAAGTTAAGTTCAAAATTTTGAACTTCGATACCCCTTATGACATCTAGGGAAATTCAAATCGAAAAACTAAGGCCTTTGAAATCAGTTTCAAGTTATTACTCGAAATTAAAATTTTTGCCCAGTACCCAATTCCAAAATTTTGGACCTCTAAGCTGTCTAATGTACATAGGGGAACCTAGGGGGCTGAAATCGAAAAACCAAGGCCAAATTTGAAACATAACCCCAAATTACATAAAAGCTGTATGAATAATTTTAAAGTAATTGCCGAAATTGAATTTTCAGCCTTTCCCTCCTCCATCCCCTCAGGCATCCTCAAGTCCCTAGGGACATCTAGGGGATTCGAATCGGTAAAACAAAGACAAATTCGGAATCCGCGACCCACAATGTGTCAGAATGTGCCCTTTTACCGAATTTTGAATGCCAAAATGCAAAATGTGAGTTTTGAACCTCTCATTACGCCCTTTGGTGACCGTTTTTTGAGTAAAAGAGGCGTCCCGCAAAAAAGTTAGTGAAGGACGTTGTAGAGAATTAAATTTACTTTCGTCAGTGTGTCATCACATTTTTTTGAGTGGACTTAGTTTTCAAGTTATTCACGCTCAAAGTTCAGATAAGAAATTCAAAAAAACTGTTAATCAATTTTCAGCTACCTGGTGGATGGCATACCTGAACCGATTGAACTGAAATTTTTACTGTATCACCTTCCAACTTTCCTCTGTCACTTCTGAAAATTTCAGCTCAATTGGTTCAGGGGTTCTTGAAAAATAAAAATTTAAAGCGTTCTGCAACTTTTACTTCATTTGATTGAAATTTCTAAAATTCCCACCTTTTTTATTTTATTCAAATTTCTCAAAGTTCAAAGTAAGATATCTCGAAAACGGCTGATTGGATTTTAAATCGGTTTGAAAATCTCAAAATTTCGATCCTTCCTCTACGATTTTTGTAATATCTGTCCCCTTATGAAAGTTCACAGCTTTCGTGTTTAATCAAAGACAAAAGTGTACCTTTTTCATTAAAATTTCACAAACTTTTTTTTATTCATTTATTCAAATTTCTCAAACTTTAAAGTTCAATATTTCGAAAACGGTTGAATGGATTTCAAATCGGTTTGAAAATCTCACAATTTAAATCCTTCCTCTACAATTTTTGTAATTTGTGTTTTTTTCTGAAAGTTCGCCACTTTCGAGTTTAATCAAAGACAAAAGTGTACATCATTCATTCAAATTTCTCAAAGTTCAAAGTAAAATATCTCGAAAACGGCTGAATGGATTTTTAATCGGTTTGAAAATCTCAAAATTTCGATCCTTCCTCTACACATACAGAAATGTCGTTATTTCAGCACAATTTTCAAATTTTGAGCATTTAATGCAGGTAGGGAATACTAAATCACGAAACTAACGGGAGATTCGTGTTCAGCGAACCAAAATACCTCGATAAACACTCTTTTCGCGATCTTTTCACTTCAAGCCTCAAAATTTATTTTTTCGTACTTAATGAAAAATGCGGAGTTTCTTGGTTTGCAAGTGACTGCACTGGTACGAAAAATTTTCTTCTCAATTTGTTTTCAAATTATTGAAAAAAAAAAAATGTGAAATTTTCCAAGGATAAGATATAGTTAGGTACTACATGTTCAGATCAACGCGAATTCCATTAATTTGACTATCACAATTTGCAATTGGCTACACTGATCGAGGAAATTTTGAAAATTTTCTTCAAAAATTTATTCCAAAAAAAAGAAGTAAAATCATCCGGCGCAAAAATAAAGAATTCAAAGCCAGCAAAAATTTCGCAATATTGAAATTTGGCGATCTGCAACTTTTCGACCCCCTGGTAGCAGTCTGAGTTTTGATCCGAGAAGGATGGCAATGGTTCAGGGTGATGTAGAAACTCAAATCGCACCTTTTAAGTGCTGTTCCATAATTTTCCAGCCACTTTGAATAGCTAAAAAACACAAAAAACCACGTTTTTTTTCAAAAGGAGGTGCCCTTTGGGAACCCCCAGCTCCCCTCCACCTCCACCTAGGGGGCTCAACTTTTTTTTGGGTAGTCTCCGATGGTGACCCAACAACCCTACCGAGTTTGGTCAAAATCCGAGGTATGTTTTTTTTTCGCGCTCCACCCTAATATATATATATATATATGCCAACAGTACCTCTTCGTCACCGTTTATATAGGCAAGTATCCTTTCCGTCACCGAAATCGGTGACGAAGGCGTTTTGCCGGTGACGTAGGCGTTTCCCTGTGTATATCAAGTTAAAACAACTCTTTTTAACCCAAAATGAAGGTGACAGAGGCGTCTGATGGTTACGCAGACGTCCCCCTGTGTATACTCGCCTAAAACTGCTTTTTTCACCATGCACATGAGATCGCGATCTTTTTTTTGTGGTGACGTGGAGGCTATGTATATACCTACAATATACAGATTTTAAAGTCCATTGTAATAAAAGTCTTTATCATGTCGCGCCGCCTGCCTAATCATTTGAATTGAGGGAGGCAAAGACGTATAAACACTATAAAAACTATGCTGGATTTAAATACCACGTGTAGAAATCAACAGAAGCATATCTAAACGTGGTGACGAAAAGGTACTGTTTATAAATGGTGACGTCGAGGATATGTTGGTCCATATATATATATATATATATATATACAGGCATGCTGCAGCCTTACGAGACCCGTTTTGGATATCTCGCTATCCTTATTAGGCCCGTTTTTACCTTGCGAGGCCCGAAATCGGGTCTCGCAACGTCATGCCATATAAAGTGGTTTTTCATGATGTATGCATACTCAGGAGTCTGTAGGCAGAGGGTCTCGCAAGGTCGTTTGTATATCTTTATATACAAATTACCTCGCCTCTCTGCACACAGCAACATTTGAAAACTTTAACCATGCGCCATTCATAAGCAAAATGAGATACAGGTATGGCGCTTG
Source organism: Pseudococcus viburni (assembly GCA_033439095.1). NCBI lineage: Eukaryota > Metazoa > Arthropoda > Insecta > Hemiptera > Pseudococcidae > Pseudococcus > Pseudococcus viburni. Next base: position 286,729 of record JAVBJF010000128.1, read on the forward strand.
CGCAGTGAGATTCGTCTTGTTTTTTACTATTTTTTCCGCTCCACACATTGGCGGTATTACCCGACCCTTCATTTATGCCGATTTTTAAAAATTCGGGCCTCACAGTGCCTGTATTATCTCCTTTTGCAAAACGGGTCTCGCAAGGTTAGTATGATCCATATATATATATATATATATAAGGAAACCTCGTTTTTTCTCACACGTCCTATCGTGTTCAGAAGGTCCTAAAACGTGAAGAAAAGTTGGTCCCGACGTCCATTTCAACCATGATGAACAATTTAGTACTCGACTTTTCCATAAATGGAAAAGTCGGTAAAACGAAATTTCCTTAAAGTAAACATCGTCAAAGTTGACCGCAATGGAAAATTTCAGAAAAAATCAAGTTTCTTTTAAAAAAGAAAGTAAACTTTCCAAAAAAAAATAAATAAAATAAGAAATGTTTTCAAAAAAATAATTGAACTTTTGTAAAGAAAATTTCCAAAAACATCCAACTCAACTGCAAAAACATACTTCTAAAAAAAAATCAACACGCATTTTCAAAAAAAGTAGCAGGTGAATTTTCCTCAAAAAATATGAAAAGGACCTTTCCTGGTAAGCGTCAAAAATGGTCCTTGGCCCAAATTCGGTCCGAAATGATTCACAATGTTACTTCTAGTGTAAAACCATCCAAAAAAATTTGATCCCCAACTTCCTCCTCCTCCGGGAATTAATTTAACACATCTCTGGAATAAGTGATTAAAAAAAATTGAAATTTTCAAGAATTTAAAAAAAAATTTCGGTTCACATTTTTCCAAATTTTTTTTATGTTAAAATTTCCAAAAAAAAATTAATGAGAGAGGGGGGTGTCTCTGCTGGAATTTTTTTCATTGATTCTGGTAAGTCGTCAGGTATTACATATTTTTTCGGATTCCAAAATTGTATGAAATATGCTCAAAAAGATCAAAACCAAAAAATACGTGTCTTGGGTGGTTTTTTACTGTAAGTAACATTTTGGGCCATTTTTGACCGAATTTGGATCAATGAAGGGCCATTTCTGACCCTTATTCAAAAAAGTCCTTCGAAAGGGTTGTTCAGAACAAATAAAGTTTTGCAAAACGTTTTCCGGCTGTAATTCAAAAAAATTCCCAAAATTTGCGTAAATTGTCAAATTTGACTGCAATAAAATTTAGTTCATTTTTTGAAGAACCCTTCTCACAAATTTAATACTGATTGGACTTTTAAATTGAATCTTGAAATTTTCAGGAAAGAATGAGACTCGCGGTGACCTGCGCTCGCTGTCGTGGTTTTAAAAGTTGAATTCTAAAATATTTTCAACTTGGTTGAGATTTTAAAATTATTGAGGGAAATTTGGCTCAAAATTAGTAGGAGAAAATTATAACATTTTCAATTTTGAAAACGAAACAACAAAAAAGTTATCCCAAAAAAAATCCTGAAAATTTTTTTCATCTTGGTTTACTTTTTACCATTCCTCATCCCCCTTCCACTCATTTCTTCAAAAATATTCATCAAAATCATCCAAAAATGACTAATGTTCCATAAGATATCTTACAATCGTAAGAGTCCCACGTCCCAGGAAGAAATTATCAATTTAAAAAAAAACATCGATTAGAAATTTCTTAACAATTCGACTAAGTAAGCCAGTGATCTGATGTGGTTATTTTCCTGTTTATTAAATTGAGTGATTCTGTAAATTGTGACGAATTAAATAAAAAAATTAAGCATCAAACATAATTTAGCTCATTTTTTAAAAAATATTTATTAAAAATTGAAAAAATTTCTAAATTTTTCATTAATCAACATTTCAGTGTAGTCTAATATCAAAAATAAATTAAATTTTTTTCAAGAGATTTGCCATTTTTGACCAATCACGAGAAAAGAAATCATCCGCCAGAAAAATAAAAATATATTTTTCTCGAATTTGGAAACTCTGAACGCTTGAAATTCATTTAAGAAACGGCCATACTCCCCCTCCTCTTCGTTATAAAATCTAATTCAAAAATTGATTTTTGTTAAAAAGGTCTACGTAAAAATGTGGGTAATAAAAAACCAAACTTGAAATGCGTTTTCCTCGAAAAGGTGACCGTGGGTCCTTTTTTTTGAGTTGTCACATTTCATGACATGAAAATGTTGACACCCTCCCCCTCGTCTCCTCAATCTTCACTCTTCTGCAATCGTATTCTTCATCTAGAAATCGACAATTTTTTCAAGTGATTTCCTATTTTAGAAAAAATACCACCAATGACAAGAAATTATGAAAACAGATTTTTAAACCTTTACGAGTATTATTTCAATTTTCGATGAATATTTCAATTTTTTTGAAAAATTGAGTCTGCTTGGCTCCCTCCTGACCCCCGCATCACCCCTGCACCGGGGAAAACATTTATTTGACAAAATTCTCTGCTATTAAAGATTATTCCAAGGGTTTAGAATGGGAATTTTCAAAGATTATTTCATTTTTTGGCATTTGAAGCCTTTGACCGCCACTTATATCTTCATTTATTAGGCCTAAACTCGATAGGATCCATTTTTTCACCGAAATAAACAACTTTGAGATCAAATGGAAGCCAAAAAAAGAAACTTCTCATTAAAATTTAAATAAAAATTCCTCCAATCGTGTCGAAATTTACAAGCCAATTGTGTTGGGACAGGTGTCCTAAAGCTCCTAACCAATGCCAAAAAAAGACATACCACCAATTTTCTACCTCTTAAGCTTCAAATTTCTGAAAAATAAAGAAATTCGAACAATAAACTTCGTAATTGGAAAAAAATTCAGCGAAAGAAGGTTTACCTAGGAACTAAACCTTACTTCGCGTCATCAATCGCAGGTATCTAATTTATACCATGTCATTGTCCAAATGCAAATTCATCCATACCTACGTACGGCTGTCTTAACCTGTGAGACGAAATTCTATCACCACACAGGTATACTATGTATGGTTTTTACGCAGGAAATTCATTCACACGTCGTATCGAGTCGTCTTATCGCTCATAGTCGCAGGTATACGTAGCATTACATACCTTTAACTGGGTACATTTACATAAAGCCACATTTATTGCGTCCGATAACGATATAATTTTACAAATATAGCTTGAACACGTAGCAACCGTAGAAATAATATTTTATGCTTAATGGGCGAATATTTCATTGGTTTGTGCTTCGGTTGAACTCATAGGCAGTGTACAAAAAGTTTACAATCCAATACCTACATAATTAGACAATAATGGCAACCTGAGCCGAAAATCGTAGGAGGCGGAACGAAATAGGTAAAACCATTGTGTGATAATTTGCGCTATATTACCGGGAATGACGAGCTATACCGTTTGTAAATCCGTATTACCAAGGCTTACTGAGTAGTGAAGTGACTAGTGAGAACATCGTTAGGTATAGATTATTGGAGAACAATGCTCTAGAGATGGTGAGATCGTGTTACATAAAATTTAGTAGAAATTTCGATTCGAGTCGTCTTCGTTTTTATAAAGAACGGAGTTTTGTTCGGCTCGACGATCGATTATTATTTTACAAAATATTCCTGTGTAAATTCGAGAATTGGATAATTAAAATCAAGGTTTTTATCATAAAATGTTAATCATCAATTAAAGAAGTTATCGAACGGAAATTATCGAATGAGATAAAAATTAAAAAATAACAGGAAGTGAACTGCTCGAATGATGGGATAAATTCAGTAATGTGATGATAATTGTACCTAGGATCTAAGTACATTGTAAATTCATAGATTCGACGTCAACGAAAGTTTTACGCAGCGAAATAAAAAATAAAAATAAATTTTGCGAACGTGAAGCGAATGATAGGTATGCCATTTACCAGTAAATAACAAGAAATTTATGACAATAAAATCGAGCTGATAATAATTTCCGAGATATCTAAATAATCGAAAAAAATTTTTCCCGATTCCAAAACTATTATTTTATTTATTTATGAGATCGGATTTACAATTTCAACATTTTTCAAGGGTTCCCAAAATTCTAAATTTTGACTCTCGTCTCAAATTATTTTCTAATGTATAATTTTGCAACGAATTGAGGTAATGTGCTCGTTTTACGCTTTGCTTTTTTTTAAATTTAAAATTTTTCTTCTCATACTAGCTGGATACTTGATCGGAGAATTCACAGGAAAAAAATCAAGGGTTCCTAAAATTGTTTAAAAAATTTTATGATCGATAATTTTCAAGAAAAAATGAATTCAAAGATCAGAATATCATGTGCTTTTTAAAAAACATTTTCAAATAAGCAGGAAATTTATAAAATTGAGGCTAAAAAACCAAAAATTCTACTACATGTCAAAATTTTCCAATATGACCTTTTCGCACTTCAAGATGTATTGACTGTCAGAAATTAAATTTATCAGACTTTTTTGACAATTTGAAATTAACATTTCTCAACTTTTTCGACTCCCCTGCCCTCCCTCTTTCAGTCATAAATAGGCACCAAGAAATCTAAAAAAATAATGTTTCCATCTATTTCAAAAATAATTTTATTCGACTTTCACAGATTATTTTTTAGAACTGGAGAATTATTCTTCGAGAATTTTCCATTTTTAAACATTTCAAGCTCAAGCAGATGAAGGGGTCATTTTTTTTCTATAATTATTTTCTGTTTTAAATTGAAAAAACAACGTTACATTTCTATAGTCGGATTCAGGAAAATGGATCGGGGGGGGGCTAAGTCCTAGGTCACTTCAAATGTTAATAAGCAACAAAAAAAACGAGAAAAAAACGTTTTTATTAAGAACGAAACAGCAAAACAAAAGCAGAAACAGAATGAAACAAGAACGACTGGGCCCAAACACACCTACGAAATTTCATATGCTAATTTTGAATTAGTGGAAAATCAAAGTTGAAAAAATTCCTAAAATTTCAACCGAAAAAGATTTTTTAATGAAAAAATGAATTGTGTTCCAAGTTTTTTTGAGTAAAAACAAGCAAAAAATTTTGCATTTTTCATCAACTTCTATAATTTCTTATCAATATCAATCACTTTTTTCAAAAAAAATTGTTCAGTGAAATGAGATTATTTTCAAACACCAATAAGTAAATACAATGGGCATAATCACGAAAAAATTTTGGGAGGGCTAATTTCACTCTTAGAAGGGCTAAGCCCTCCTCGGACCCACCCTAAATCCGTCTATGAACATTTCTCAATTCTTTTCCTTGAAGTAACACAAATTTCCTATGTACTTTTGCATTTTTTTTTTAATTTCCAACTTTTTGAGTTTTTGTGATTTTTTGCAAAATTTTCGACTTTTTTACTACATCACGATCTATATTAAAAACATAAATTTTTTCGACCCGAAAGAACATGAAATTCCTACCGAGGAAGGGAGAGATGTCGTTCCCAAAACCCCACAATTCAACAATTTTTAAAAACGTTCACAATTTTTTAAGCACTTTCTGTAATTTTTGGAAACAATTTCCGAACATATAGGAAATTTTTTATTGAAATATCCTTAATGAACGAATATTTAAATTCAAAGATAACATCGATGGCGATTTTTTTCATTTTTTAGGAAAAAAAGAAAAGAAAAACACATCCAGGGTGAGGTGAAAAAATTCTCAAATAACAATCAAATTCATCGAGGTAGATTATCTCAAATTGAATAATCTCTGATCTCTGTACCGAATTTTGTGGTCCTTCTTCGAAAAGAGGTGAAATTATGGGTTCTCAAAGTAAGGCCATTTTCAAAAAAAATACAGTTCTTTGATCCTTTACATCCTAAAAACTCCAGGCAAAAATTCTTTCAGAAATATACATTTACAATTTTACATTCAGTTTTAATCTAAAATTCAATTGCTAAAAATTTGAAATGTGTCGATTTCTGCGAATTTCAATTTTTCAGCTGCATTAGGAACAAAAGGTGGCCAAATTGACCTCTCAGTGATTCAGGAGCAATCAGGACGAGATGCTAACACAATACGATTCGTTATTTTTCAAGTATTGCTTTCTAGGAAAAAATTGAAAAATTGCGAATTTGATTTCAAGATTTTTTGATTTTTATCGAATTCAAACTGCTCTCTCAAAAATCTCGAATCGGACAAAAAACTTTTTTTAGTCACTTTTCAAAAAATTTTCATAGAAGTGCCGCCAACTGAATTTTAATTTGCGAAATTTTCATAAAATCTTTACCACGAAAAATTTTCAAAAAATCAGTTTTAATTAATTTTAATGATCAAAACAATGTTTTAACTCACTGTTTAAAACCACTGAATGAACTTGAATTTTATGAAAATTGCGTAAATCAAAATGCAGTTGGTAGCCCTGCTATGAAATTTTTTGAAAAATATTCAAAAATTGTTTCAGGAAATCCAAAAAAAAATTGGTTTAATTTTGAGGTATTTGAGTGAGGTGGCCAAATTCGTATTTTTTTTTTCAAAAATAACTCCAATTTGAGGTCTTCTAGTTCCGTGCTCCTTTGGGTTGGAGGACTCAACATTTTTCTAGGAGGCCTCTCACTCAATTTTTGTCTACATCTAAATCATGTTTTCTTGAATCTATTCCAATATAGGTAAGTACATGACAAAAAACTGTGTTTTCTATAAAAAATAATCTCAAGAAGAATGGAGGGTTGAAATTTTTGTAAGGGCAAAGTTCGACTCAAATTTTACCAAATTTTAAAAAAACACACAAATTTAGACCCTTCTAATATTTTTTGATCCACGAAATGATCATCGATGAGTGTCTTGTAATCAAAAACAATTTTCAAGTGATCAATGTGACCTAAGCTGCATTGTTTCCCAAATTTGGTCCAAATCTGACACAAATTTTACGCAGAACATCACTATTTTTAAATAGGTATCCAGGTCGACATTTTTGAACTTTTTAAATGCTGTTTGAAGTTTAATGGGTGATTTTTATAGTATTTTTTACGCTGATCAAGAAAAAAGCAGTGAAAAAATTCCATCGCCAAAGGATTTTTCACAATTTAAATTTTTCGTTCAACGGTTTTTATACTTTTTTTGATAACTTTTGACACTTCAAATCGATTTTCTGAAAAAAGAAAAGGTTCTACGAAAAAAATTAATAGAAGGGTCATTCCACGTCAGTTCGTACGCAAAGTGGTAAGGTGGGTCGGCGATTTTGTTCATTTTTTTTATGTGGGTAAACCTCGATGAGAGATGACGAATGCCGCAAACCGCAGCTCTCAAAGTCTTTTTGGAGGGCTGCCACGAGCATTTAAAGTTTTGAGGTAAACTTGGATATGGTAAAATTGGGACGTGGATAACTTGAAAACCATGGTGGGTTGAAAGTTGAAACTTTTTCCAATGTGTAGAGCCTTTGAAGAGCTTTTTGACGATTTTTTGAAAATCAGTGTTGCCACTATTTTAACACGAAAAATTAGCTGCAAAAGTTGAAAAATGACATTTCCCTATGATGTCAATCGCCAAAAATTCTGAAAAAAATGTGTAAAGTACAACTTTACATGCTGATTAATATATATAAAAATTGAGTTGACGTTATTTCGTATTTTCGAGAAAAAAAATTCCAAAGATTGGAAGAAAATACAATTTTCTTTTTCAAAGGTCAAAATTGTGTAAATTGATTTTTTTTTGTTAATTTTACACCATATTCAAAGAAAAAGTCGGTAAAAGCATTTTAACTCCATTCAACAAACGTTAATATGTGTGAAAATGCAGAGTTATTAAATGTTAACTTCAAAAGTTGAAAAAAAAAAAAAAAAATTTTGGTATCAGAATTTCTTATTTGGTTACCCCTGGGTCACACCAGTACCGCCTGATACCAAAATGTTTTTTTTTCCAACTTTTGAAATTAACATTTAATAACTCTGCATTTTCACACATATTAACGTTTGTTGAATGGAGTTAAAATGCTTTTACCGACTTTTTCTTTGAATATGGTGTAAAATTAACAAAAAAAAATCAATTTACACAATTTTGACCTTTGAAAAAGAAAATTGTATTTTCTTCCAATCTTTGGAATTTTTTTTCTCGAAAATACGAAATAACGTCAACTCAATTTTTATATATATTAATCAGCATGTAAAGTTGTACTTCACACATTTTTTTCAGAATTTTTGGCGATTGACATCATAGGGAAATGTCATTTTTCAACTTTTGCAGCTAATTTTTCGTGTTAAAAAAAGTGGCAACACTGATTTTCAAAAAATCGTCAAAAAGCTCTTCAAAGGCTCTACACATTGGAAAAAGTTTCAACTTTCAACCCACCATGGTTTTCGAGTTATCCACGTCCCAATTTTACCATATCCAACTTTACCTCAAAACTTTAAATGCTCGTGGCGGCCCTCCAAAAAGACTTTGAGAGCTGCGGTTTGCGGCATTCGTCATCTCTCATCGAGGTTTACCCACATAAAAAAAATGAACAAAATCGCCGACCCACCCTACCACTTTGCGTACGAACTGACGTGGAATGACCCAGAACATAAATTTTAGAGCGTCAAATTTCCTATCCATAGAATTCGATTGGTTTTTTCTTAGGAGACTCAGCTTTCGAGATATTTTATTCAAAGTTCAATTTTTTTTAAATTGAAAATATCTCAAAAATTAGGCCTCCTAAGAAAAAACTAATAGGACTCAACAGATAGGAAATTTTACGCTTTACAATTTATGTTCTATTTATTTTTTTCGTAAGACCTTTTCTTTCGCCAGAAAATCGATTTTTTGTGATGAACCGCATTTTTAATATCTCCCATTTGCAACAATGGGAATATTAAAGGGTGGCAAATCGACAATTTCCTTTTTACGTAATTGATTCTGATTGGTGTTTCTGACCTAATTTTTAGTGCAGAGTTCGAAAATGATTTCAGTATTACCCCATCGCATCAGGATTTTTTATAATTGGAATTTTTTGTTGAAAATTCGTTTTACATTTTTTAATGTAAATTTTGACCATTAAAGTCGATTTTCTGGCAAGAGAAAGGATCCTACGAAAAAAATGAATGGAACATAAATTGTAGAGCGTTAAATTTTCTACCTGTCGAGTTCAATTTGTTTTTTCTTAGGAGGCTTAGTTTTTGAGATATTTTCAATTTTAAAAAAAAATTTGAACTTTAAACTTTGAGCTGAAATATCTCGAAAGCTAAGCCTCCTGAGAAAAAACTAATTGAACTCTACAAATAGGAAATTTGACGCTCTACAATTTATGTTCCATTCATTTTTTTCGTAGAACCATTTTTCTTTTCAGAAAATCGACTTGAAGTGTCAAAAGTTATCAAAAAAAGTAGAAAAACCTTGAACGAAAAATTTAAATTGTGAAAAATCCTTGGGTGATGGAATTTTTCCACTATTTTTCTCGCAATCAGCGCAAAAAATGCTATAAAAATTACCCTCTAAACTTCAAGCAGCATTTTCCACGTCAACCTGTGATATTTTTGGTTTTTCTCTACCCCCTGACGACTCTGACTACGAAACGAATCCTCCACATATCCAAACTCCGCCAACCACATCGTCGTAAAAACTCGAAAGAAAATTTCCAACACTTAATCGAGTTCGAGTTTAAAAATACTTCCCATTACGTATTTCGTATCTATACCAACGCCCATACAACACAATTATCACCATTCCGAGTAAACATTAAATGAAACCAGCAGATAAGGGATCAAATCAATTAGCCAGGACCTATAACGACCCATGCATTCGTTACAAACCTCACGTAGATATCACGTATTTCATCACCTTACGCGCATCTTGGACGAAAAAAAGATTTTCACGTATAAAATTACCATCTCCAGACCGACCAAATACCTCAACACTTTCTAAAATCATAGAAACTCCATAGAAATGGAAATTTATCTATCAACAAATCGACTCGATTTCAAACCAAAATATCTAATACGGAATTCAACGGGCGTAATAAAAACGAGAGCACATGTACAAAAGTCACCGATAACGACGAATTAAAAGTCAGCCAATGCATTAGGCCAGAATGACATAGAAATATTAATCGTTTTCAATGACGCGTACACATCGTCCGCTAATAACCCTGATTCATAATTTACTTATACGTGGTCTCTGTCTATGTCTCGTTCGTAAGAGTACATAAATAATCGACTACGTTAATATTTTTCTAGAACACGTAATCGGTCTCGGATAAAATCGACTTTTAACTATTTTCAAAGAAAAAAAAAAATCTCAACAAAAAAACCAATCGAGCGAAACGAAATTATATAATATCCATGAATATTGAGCTCATCTCAATGATAACTTTACTTCGATATCTCTAAAACCTCAGACTCTTCACCTTCGAATCGTTCAGCGCCAATTAATTGGGAAGGGAAAAAAATACTTCCGAAATCGTATCACTCATTTAATGGAAAGTTCAAGTTTACTCGTGTAAAGATAAAGTCGATCGTAGCCTTGAATACTTCGCTGTTTTCTGACCTTTTTGATAAGAAATTCGATGTTATGTTTACACTTAGATATGGATTGAGTGCGTACAAATAGGTACATCAGTCGGGTCGGTAAATCTTTAGATGAATAAAAGTTCATTGCAGCTTTCAATTCGACAATTGAAGTTCAAAACATGTTTATCGAAATTTTTCATTCGTGATAATTCGAAGCTTCGAGAATGAAATCATAGGTACCTAGAGACTGCTCTGAAAATTCCCATCAATTTATAAACAAAACTTAGGCCACAAATATTTTCAACGAACGTTAACATCGCATTTTGCGCTCTATTTTTTCATGTAGCATTCGCATTTCTACTAAACCATGGAAAATTAACGGACCAAGCAATCAGAATCAAAATGATCAAGATGACTTTGTGATTACTCGTAATGCACGCTTGTGTAAATTTCATCACACTTAACAAACACAAAAGTCCAACTTCAAGGCAAAAAATGATTGTTTTTTTCTCGTGTCGCTAATCGATTTTTTTCTCGTGATTTTTAGCAGCAATTTTATCGAAAAAACGACGGAATAAGAAGGTTTTATGTTTTACCAAGGTACCTAACAGATTTTTTTGAGAAATTTCTCTAGAAATACACAGATATGGGAAAGGAGGGAAAAGAGAACTATTTTGTCGTATAATCTTTCTGCCCCTCTCCCTCGAGTTGAAAAAATTAAGCAATATTCGTATAGAAATCAAACTTTGAAAATTCAAGGTCATTTTAGTTTTTTCGAACCAATCTCTAGATGAATTGATCGATGTTCTCTATCCTAAAAAGTCGAGAGATTTTAAATCTGGTGGAAAAAATCAAATACAATTTTTTTGAGAAAAAAATCATAAAATGAATCCAAAGCAGGATTTTTTGAAAATAAACGAAGCATATTGGTTTTAAAGATTTTTTTGTCAAAACTGAGATTATTGAGAAAATTGGAAATTATCGATTTCTTGCTAGAGGCTTCAGATGGGACTAGAATAAAATGTAAAATTATGAGTTCTGTGGGTTTATATGAGACAAGCACCAAATTTTTAGTATTTTTTTACTTCGAAAAAAAACTATTTCGTATTTTTGGATTTTTTTATTCAAAATTTCGTGCCACAAGGATTGGAATTTAAAAAAGAATCACTAATGCTACGAATGTTTTGGAAATGCAAAGAATTCTCTTCGGTGGTGAAATATTAACCTACTTCGAGCTAAAAAAAAAATGGGCAAATTTCAAATCTCATACGAAGAATAATTTTTGAAACTCATAAAGTGCGCAGGAGTCTTTGAAAAAATTACACATAATTATTTAATTTGATAAAGTCAAAACTTAAAATGAATAGAATTTTTATTCAGTCATCGAGGAAATTGGATAGGGGAAATGGGGAACGGGGGAAGTAATCAAATTTACCCTAAAAAAAAAGTAAAATTGCGCTTCTTTCAAAAAAAAATTTTGCACAAATTTACCTACTTCTTGGGGAATTTTCTCGTCTGTTGAAACATAATATTTTTTAAAATTATTTCTGGGTTTCTTTTGAAATTTTTTCCCCATCTTTGCTACATATTTTTATCCTCGATTTCGGCCAAATTTTCGTGATTTTTTTCATATTTTCCTATTTTTTTGTAATTTTTTTCTCAGGTATTTTTTATATTTTTATTGTTTTTCTTATTTTGCTTTGCAGGTATTCCCAAATATTTTTCTCAACTAGGTACATACGTTGATGGTTAAAAAAAAAACAAATTGTAAACTTTCCAGGAACAGAGAGAGGCTCTTCAACATTCCATTTTCCGACGACTTCTACGAATTTCATAATTGGCTAAGAATACAATTTTGACAAAGTTGAGGTTTTAATTTAAAAAATTTAAATTCTAGTGAGAAAATAATTCGAAGAAGTTATTCTAAAAAAATTGGAATATTTTTTAATTCAGGTAAAAAAATTGTTGATAAAAGTATCCATTTCGGAATGGAAAAATTGAAAAAATTCTAGTTGAGTTGTAATTTTTTACAATGACATTTTTGAGATCACAAAATCATAATTGCAGTTGGAAAAATTAGGTTTAGGTCTGAAAGATTCCAAATGCGATGACTTTTTCTTTTATAAAATTAAAAATTCTACATATTAAGTAGAGAAAATTGAGAGAAATTGTATTTCGAGCCGGAAAAATTTTTCTATTTGAGTTGTGGATTATTACCATCACAAAATTGAAATTTCAGTTGAAATTTTTTTTAAGTGATTAAGTCAAAAAAAAAACAGAAAAATGTTCTCGTAGTGTACATTTACAATTTTTACCCTCTTCGCCTCTCCATCTCTAGTATCAGCTTCTTTTCCCTGTTCCAAGACCAAAATTGCCGAATTTGTGAATAATTGAATATCGCCTCGGACTAGAACCGTGTTCCTTCAAATTTTAAATTTTAAGATATTTTTTGAGAAGTTTTTCACTGAAAAATTGAAAAATTGAACTCCAATTTAAAATTCATTTTATTTTTTTACTTGCCAAGAAAAAAATTCACTTGGCTTATTTAATGTGCTCGACATTACTTCGCTACTCTCTCATTTTAAATCAGTGAAAAGTCACTGGAAAATAGTCAGAATTGCAGCACAGGGAGAATCAGAAAAATTCTTTGATTTTCAGCGGATTTTAGTTGATTTTTCAAAGAATTTCATTAATTTTTCAGCAAATTCAAGATCTTTTACCGAATTTTCAGTAAATTTCAATGATTTTTCAAAAAAATTCACTGTTTGATTTCAGTGAAAAAATGTTTATTGTTTGCTTTCAGTGAAATTTATTCACTGTTTGCTTTTAGTAAATTTTTTTCATTGTTTGCTTTTAGTAAAATTTTTCGCTGTTTGCTGTCAGTAAAAAAAGTTTTTACTGATTGTTTTCATCAGTAAAATTTTTACTGTTTGCTTTTGGTGAATTTTTTCACTGTTTGTTTTCACTGAATTTTATTCACTGTTTACTTTTAGTACCTACCTAACGTTTTTTTATTGCTTGCTTTCAGTAAAAAAATTTTACTGTTTGCTTTCGGTACATTTTTTCACTGTTTGTTTTCAGTGAAATTTTTTTACTGTTCGCTTTCAGTAAAATTTTTCACTGTTTGCTTTCAGTAAAAAAATTTTCACTGTTTGTTTTTATCAATAAAATTTTGCTTTTAGGAGAGTTTTTTATTGGTTGCTTTCAGTAAAAAAAATTACTGTTTGCTTTCGGTACATTTTTTCACTGTTTGCTTTCAGTGAAATAACTTTTTACTGTTTTCTTACAGTGAAATACTTTTTCACTGTTTATTTTTAATAAAAACTTTTTTCACTGTTTGCTTGCAGTGAAATAATTTTTTACTGTTTTCTTTTTGTGAAATATTTTTTCACTGTTTATTTTACGTAAAAACTTTTTTCACTGTTGGCGTGTTGGCTTACAGTGAAATTTTTTTTCACCGTTTGCTTTCAGTGAAATAATTTTTTACTGTTTTCTTTCAGTGAAATACGTTTTTACTGTTTATTTTTAGTAAAAACTTTTTCACTGTTGGCTTACAGTAAATTTTTTTCACTGTTTGCTTTCAGTGAAATATTTTTTCACTGTTTATTTTACGTAAAAACTTTTTTCACTGTTGGCGTGTTGGCTTACAGTGAAATTTTTTTCACCGTTTGCTTTCAGTGAAATACTTTTTTACTGTTTATTTTTAGTAAAAACTTTTTCACTGTTGGCTTACCTACAGTAAATTTTTTTCACTGTTTGCTTTCAGTGAAATATTTTTTCACCGTTTATTTTACGTAAAAACTTTTTTCACTGTTGGCGTGTTGGCTTACAGTGAAATTTTTTTCACCGTTTGCTTTCAGTGAAATAATTTTTTACTGTTTTCTTTCAGTGAAATACTTTTTTACTGTTTATTTTTAGTAAAAACTTTTTCACTGTTGGCTTACAGTAAATTTTTTTCACTGTTTGCTTTCAGTGAAATAATTTTTTACTGTTTTCTTTCAGTGAAATATTTTTTTTGTTTATTTTTAGTAAAAACTTTTTTCACTGTTTGCTTTTGGTACCTACATTTTTTCACTGTTTGCTTTCAGTGAAATAATTTTTTACTGTTTTCTTTCAGTGAAATATTTTTTTTGTTTATTTTTAGTAAAAACTTTTTTCACTGTTAGCTTTTGGTACATTTTTTCACTGTTTGCTTTCAGTGAAATAATTTTTTACTGTTTGCTTTCAGTGAAATATTTTTTTGTTTATTTTTAGTAAAAACTTTTTTCACTATTGGCTTACAGTAAAAAATTTTTCACTGTTTGCTTTCAGTGAAATAATTTTTTACTGTTTTTTTTCAGTGAAATAATTTTTTCTGTTTATTTTCAGTAAAAACTTTTTTCACTGTTTGCTTTCAGTGAAATTTTTCACCAATTTATTCCTTTGCTGCAATTCTGGCTGTTTCCCAGGGATTATCGATCATTTTCGCTGATTTATAAATGAGAGAGTATTATGAACAATATCAAAAGATGAAAATTTCTCATCAACTCGGAAATTCCCAAAGCCATTTTTCCTTTAATTTTTAAATTTTTTAGGAAAAAATATCTTGTTAATGAAAATTCTCCAAAAATCTTGGCCTTCGTGAAATCGATTTTACTCAAAATTGATAGCTACCTTGCTTCCTTACGCCAAACTGGCCATTAAATGACTCATCATAATGGAAAATTCCAACTTTCCAGTCATCGAATCCTTCAAAAAGCGAGAGTGGCAAACTAATTCCCTATAATTTTTCATCCCACCACCAATTCCGGTAATCGCTGGTCACCTGGAAGACGATACACGCCGCCGAATTCGTTAAAAACACCGCAACGAAAGCGGTGAAAGTGATAAAACAACTCTTCGTTCATCTCGGTTTCCTCGTCATTCTTTCTCCGTCGTCTCTCATTCACTCGTAGTATACTACCGCAGCACAATCGAAATTTATTTCATAATAAACCCACATATTTCAAAAAATAGAGGAAAAAAAACACGTAAAACCATAATTCAGAAACAGCTCGTATCAATAACCCACTCGTATGGTACGTCATCATTATAGACAACCGGGCCAAGGCGAAACCAATATTTATTATTTAACCCTTCCGATTATCGTTCGTCTCGAGTAATAATTTTCGTGGACCAAATTCTACGATCCGGGGGCTCTGAGGATGAAAAAAAGTGCAATTACCTGGTCTGAGTTTATCCCACGTGCAAACCGAGTATCTGATATTTTTAAATGTTAAATCCAAAGCCGGACGTTTGGGGAAATATTCCTCTTTGAATTGGGTATTGTTGTTTAAAAACTTGAGCGATTTTTTGAGCCCGTTAACGTCCTCCTTTTTGTCAAAACTGGTCACCGACGACGACATTTTTACTTGGTAAATAATACGCGATTCGATTTATAAATAAAAAACAACTCAACCATAAGCTCACGTCGAACAGATAAACAAAAATTAAAAAAGGTGCCGAAATGATACACAACCAGGTATTTAGTTTACTCAAACGAATACACGCGAAAAACAATTACTTTTTTGGTAAATTAAATGATTATTATTAGTATTACGAATGTAGCGACGAATTGAAACGATCATATTCTATACGGCCGCCTCAACGACGCTCTTTAACAGACCGCTACAAATACGTTACTGTTACTGAACCAGCGCAACGTTTCGATGGCTCCCAGCTGACTCATGCGGGTATCGCATCGGTTTGTTGAACACATAACAACGCAATGTAAATTGTAAAGATTTCTATGTGTAAACCCTTTCGAATAAAAGAAATGAAAAAAGAAAGAAGGAATCTCGACCAATGGTGGGGATATGTCGTAGAAGTTGGCTCGAATATGTGTATAATGGGTCGAGACTCCTTCCACATTACGTACGTGTACTTTTTTCCCATGAATATTGTTCTATTTTCTGAGCTGAGTAACATTTCCCCTATTTTTCTATCCCCATTCAATTCTTCGCGTATCTCATGTGGTTGTATTGTGATCGTAGATCGGTTAGGTAGTCCAGGTATATATTTTACATTGTATCCCCATTCCCAAAATATCGAATTCTATTCAGACCCAGAGTGCACGTTGAAAAATACCTATCATCATTCTACAGAGTCTAAATCTATAGTCAGGTCTCAATTTCATATCCGCTCGACTGAGCTGTAAAAAGCAATTTTATGATTGATTCGTGTTCTAGACATTACAACAAACAAATTTAGCCCAGATGCCTTTTTTTACCCTTCCCCCTTTTCCGAGGGTCCAACCCCCTTTCTTAAAAACGCCTGTAGGGCTCCTCCTATGCAATCTAGTGAAAAAAATTTCCCACAAAAGTTGTCCCTCAACATCTCAGCTACAAATTACTTTCTATAAAAAATCCAATTTTGGGCCACCGGTGCTCCTCAAATTTGAAAAAAGTATTTCAAAAAATCATAAAAATCACGTTTTTTTCATTTTTACCAAAAAGTTTCTAAGATGAGTAACATTTGTAAATAACCAAAAGTATTCAGAATTAAATTTCCTATTCGGTGAGTTATATCGCGACTATTTTCGTACCGCTCCCCGTTACATACAGACCCCCCTCCCACACATCAAAAATTTCGGTCTTCTAGAAAAATTTTCCAGCAAAAATTTTTTCTCACCACCTAATCTACAATTTCGGTCATTATAAAAATTATTTTTTGAGCAATCCCTACCCCTTAAATTTGAAAAATATCCCTTAAAAATACATAAAAATACGCTTTTTTACGCTTCCAATGCAAAGCTTTAAAGATAATTATGTAGATAGAAATTGAAGGGAAAATGTCTAAAAATCGTAATTTTTAATTTCCAGTTTTGTATGGAGAAGCAACTAATGAATATAGGTACCTAATTTCTGTCTGCATAATTATCTTTAAAGATTTGCATTAGTAGAAGTGTAAAAAAGCATATTTTTATGTATTTTTGAGGGATATTTTTCGAATTTAAGAGGTAGGGATTGCTCAAAAAATAATTTTATAATGACCGAAATTGTAGATTAAGTGGTGAAGAATATATGTTTGCTGGAAAATTTTTCTAGAAGACCGAAATTTTTGATGTGTGGGAGGGGGTGGGCCTGTATGTAACGGGGAGTGGTATGAAAATAGTCGTGATATAACTCACCGAATAGGAAATGTAATTCTGAATACTTTTGGTTATTTACAAATTTTACTCATCTTAGAAACTTTTCGGTAAAAATGAAAAAAACGTGATTTTTATGATTTTTTGAAATACTTTTTTCAAATTTGAGGAGCAACGAAAAATTTAGATTTTGTGTATTAGGTTCGTTTTTACCTAAAATTGAAAAAATTACACAAATTTTGCTTAAAAAACACTTTAGGCATAATTTAATGTCCCAAAAACAGCCAATTCGAGCTATTTGGACATAGTGTCCCAAACAAGCCAATTCGAGATTTTTGGACATGGGCATTAGGGTGGAATGAAAAAAAAAACATATCTTGGATTTTGACCAAATTTGATGGGGTGGTTTACTTTGAGTGGGAGACCTCCCAAAAAAATTGAGCCCCCTAGGGGCAAGGGAAGGGGAGCAGGAGGTGCTTAAAGTGCACCTCCTTTTGAAAAAAACGTTGTTTTTTGTGGTTTTTAGTCAACAAAAATTGTGTGAGAAGCCTTCTTGGCACTTATAAGATGCAATTTGAGTTTCTACATTTCCCTAAATCATCGCTATCCTTCTCCGATCAAAACTCAGACTGCCACCAGGGGGTCGAAAAGTTGCAGATGGCAATATTTCAATAATATGAAATTTTCACTAAGCTGAAATTAAGATTGTGTGTTTAGGCCAAGTACCTACCTGTTTATGGCACAATTAACCGATGAAAAAAATTTTTTTTCATCGAGTAGTTGAACAAAAATTTTTTTTCAACACTGAAAGTAAATTTTGAAAAAAAAAATGAAAATTTTATACACCAGTACAACCAACAGCAAAGCATAAAATTCCAAAATACCTACGGAATTTACATAGTTTTTGAATTGATTATTTTTTCACCTGAAAATATTATGTAACGTATTTTTTTTCAATCACTAGAAGTATATTTCGGAAATTTTTTTAGAAAATTTTGTATGTCACTGCAGCCAGTTACAAATCTTACGTTGACCTCGAATCAATTTTTTATCGTTTAAAAAATTCACAATAATTTTGTACGTCAGTGCAGCCAGTTGCTAATTGGATATTCTGATATTATGAACTCGAATGCATTATTTTTTCGTCTCATGATTGAACCAATTTTTTCTTCCAATCAATAGAAGTATGTTTTGAATTTGAAGACATTTTTGAGAAGTTACGCTGGTAAGCAGTCAGCTGCATAAGAGAACGCTAGAAAATTGAAAAGACACGGAACAGGTATTATTCTCTCGCAAAGATTCTATAGTGCAGCATGTTATGATTTGTAAATGGCTGCACTGACAAACTGACATACAAAATTTTCCAACAAATTTCTGAAATATACTTCTAGGGATTGAAAAAAAATACATAATATTTTCAGGTGAAAAAATAATCAATTCAAAGTCGATATAAATTCCGCATTTTGGAATTTTATGATTTGCTGTTGGCTGCACTGTTGTATAAAATTTTTCATTTTTTTTCAAAATTCACTTTCAGTGGTTGAAAAAATTTTTTGTTCAATTACTCGATGAAAAAAAAAAATCATTCTAGCTTGATTGGAATATTGCAATCTGCAACTTTTCAACCACCTGGTGGCAGTCGTGAGTTTTGATCGGAGAAGGATGGCGATGGCTTAGGGAGATGTAGAAATTCAAATTGCATCTTTTAAGTGATAAGAAGGCTTCTCACAAAATTTTTATTGATTAAAAAACACAAAAAACAGCGTTTTTTTCAAAAGGAGGTGCACTTTGAGCACCTTCTGCTCCCCTCCCCTTGCCCCTCGGGGGCTCAAATTTTTTTGGAAGGTTTCCCACTCAAAGTAAACGACTTCACCAAATTTGGTCAAAATCCAAGATATATTTTTTTTTTCACTCCACCCTAATGGAAATATGTAGGTAATGTTCCAAAATACAATTCACACATTAAAAAACCAAACGGGCAGATATCTCAAAAAAAACCTTTGGACACGCTGTCCCAAAAAAGAATTCGAACATGGTATTGGTATCCCAAATAAGCCAATTTGGGTACTTTGGACATAGTGTCCCAAAAATTACGGTTTTTTGTTGGACTTTCGTATCATTTATCAGAATTTTGTTTTCTGAATTCTAAGAGCTGCCAAATTTATTTTTATTTTAGTTTTTTTTTTTAAACTTTGGCCTATTTCCAACAAATTTTTGGAATGACACCCTCCCCCCCCCCACATTCAAATACATTTATCCATATCAACTAATAATCTCCTTCCCGTTCGGACGTTGGAGAACTTGGAAAATTTGACATCGAATGACCTCCTAGCCCAAAGGCATAGCAACATTTTGACATTCTGTTTGACTTGACTTCATTTACAAGGGGAGTATCTCAAACCGAAATTAAATTTTGAGCCGAGACACAAAAATAAATCTTAAGTACTTCATAAAAAAAGCTTATACCCAAAATTTCAAGCGGTGAAGTTTATTTCTCGAATTTTGGGAAATTTTTAAAATTTCAAAATTACCTCATCGTCTTCCAAAATATAAAAATTTGACCTACTAACGAAAAAACTTAAAATTTGGTATATATGTATACTCCATTTTTGACCTCCCAAATTGATTTGAAGTGGTTTCAAGACGTTTACAGCAGCGTACGCATCGAGGTAAAAAGCTGAAAGTTTGTTTCCGTCTCCTGAAAAATTTTGGAATTTTCCCATCACTGGAGAAAAGCTCATCAAAATTGTCCATATGAACTTTAGCACCTATAATCACGGATTGATTAGCCATATTGATGTCCGAAATCAAAAATACCTATCAACTTTCAGCTTTTTACCTCGATGCGTACTCTGTCGGCGCATTTTAAAAAATTTTCCAGGAAAATTTTCTGCAAAAAAATATGGATTTAAACTTCGAATTACAAACCCTGAAAAATTACTGTTTAATCGATCAAATACAATTTGGGTAATCCGCGATTATAGGTGCTCAAGTTCATATATGGACCATTTTCAGTTTTTTTCCAGTTCTGGAGAATTCTAAAATTTTTTGGAAGCTCCAAAATGTCTCGAATCCACTTTCAATCGATTCAAGAGATCAAAAATAAGATATATGTGACGGCGCATAGTAAAAGGAACCTTAGGGTAGGAAGGCCAAAATTTTTTTTGATTCTGATAGGAAATTTCCTTAAAAGTGGTCCCAGACCTCAAAAGTGATTTTTAAGCGAGATACGCCAATTTTTCTTGAGTAAAGTCGAAAAAAAAATTTGGAAATAAAAGGGACGTTAGGGGTTTTTCGAAAAATAAAAGGGACCTTAGGGTTTTTTGGGGAAAATTTCGCAATTTTATTTATGTTCTGGAAAAAATTACCAAAATTGTTTCAAAAATAGTCAAAATAACAGTCTTCAGCAATTTGTACCTCGAAAAATTTCAAAAGCTCAAAGTTCAAGTTCATTTTAATAAAAGGGACCTTACGGTTGTTTGCTGAAAATTTCGCAATTTTATTTCCGTTCTGGAAAAAAATTATACAACAATTGTTTCAAAAATGATAAACTTTAAACGCGTTTTTCTCGAAAAGTGGTTTTTGGACGTAAGGTCCCTTTCACTGTGCGCCGTCACATATACTAAATTTCAACTTTGTTTGTTGATTATATGAAATTTTCATATTTTTTAGGGCAACGAGGTAAATTTTGAAATTTCAAAAATTCGCCAAAATTTGAGAAATAAACTCTACTTAACACCTGAAATTTTTGATATGAAGTTCTATTGATGTACTATCGATTTATTTTTATTTCGACTCAAAATTTTTCTTTGACTAGGGATACCTCCCTTGTCAGGAAAGTTCGCTCAAATTTAATTTTTCCCTATTTTTTGAGTTAAATTGAAAAACCATTAAAAAACATTTTTTAATCTCCCACCAAGAAATAAACGAGAGTCAGAAATCACCACCAATGATATTTTTAGGCTTTACTATATTTGATAAGTCGGAAAAAAATTTTAATTTTTTCCAATTTTTCAGAATTTTTTTGAACATTAGACAAATTTTAAGATCAAATTAGGAGGGGTAAATGTGAAGTCGAGGGGTGAAATTTTTACCACGTTGTTTTGAATTCTAGACAAACTTGTGTGCTTTACCCCCTCCTCCGGTTCAATTTTCGAAAAAAATTGCGAAACCATCATCTCTAATAAATAGACTTTTATTACAAAAAAGTTCAATAATTTCAGGTTTACTGCCAACAATAGAAACGTTTTACTCGTGCGATCTATAAAGATACATCGAATCAGATACAATTTAAAATCTCTACGATTTCAAACGTACGTCCAAAGTAACATACATTTTAACATATCATTGAAATTGCCAAATCGGTTAAAAATATCGGATGAAAGCGAACGTATTTTGTCGATGGAACTCGTTTTAGGAAAAGTATAATTTGCTTTAACTGGTGCCAGGCTGAAGTATGCCAAGGATTTCGTATCCACCTATACGCTCACAAATGGCATTTGTTATCAATAAAATTCCGGTCATTGCCTCGGATATTTTTTTAATAATAGTGGTTTGTAAAATTTTCATTATGATTAAGCACGTCGCGTCGGCGCGATCACGAGGAGGGAAGAAAAACTTGACCAGAGACGATGCGAATTACCACGAATAACATTTTAATAAGAGTTTTCCATACGAACGCCAGCGACACGTTCGCGTCTCATATTCAAGGAGGTCGAGTTGATTTTCTCGCTTCGGTCCTCCGCTGCAGTTTTCTTCTTCGTTTTTCAATCGGCCTAATTATTCTAAACTCGAGTAATTACGATTCGTTCATGCAGCATCTTTATTTAGAAGAAGTAATTACGCGTATGCGGTTTCGTTAAAATTAAGGCGGTGATTTAAACCGAAGGACAAGCTTTTTTCAACGCCGCTTCCATCATTCGCGTCGTACCATATTGGTACATCTACATGGTCGCGGTGCGACGGCGAGAAAATGAGTAATTTTATGATCTATGGTCGAATGCGTACTCTGAAAAAAATTTTCACGCAATATGACGCATAAGGTAACGGGATAATTAGCGCCTGAGGCGTTAATACCCTTAATTTGAGGAGTTCGCGCCGTATGTTTTCGATTATATTCCACGTGATGGGCTGTTCGGCTCCGAAATATGAAAAAAAATTGCTGGGTAATCGTGTGTATTTGTAGAAAGATGCTAAATAAGGTTAATTTATTTAAGCAAGGGATCGAGGCGAAGAAAAAAGCGTGCAAGGTTTCGCAAAAATTATATAGAATTGTTTATAAATACATTGTTTTTACGAGTCAAGCTGCATGGTATGATATCTTTTTCGTACATATGAGTGATTTTTTTTGGTTCTTTTTCTGGTGTATGATTAGATTTCGATATAATATGATATTATCAACTTTTGCACACGCACTCATCATCGGCACAATTAAGACGCTAACGTACATTGATTTGGAATAAACGAACGTTTTTCTAGCTTCAGGATATTAATATGGTTTGGGTGAATGGTGGGAAAAAAGGTATAATTGGTCAGATGTACTTACGTAGACATGAGGAAGTGATGATTTCCAATAATTATCTACCCGAATTGAAGTGTAATTGGTAGCTTCTGGTTTAATGTTCAGTGAAATGTAGTCAATTGATTTTTTTATGGAAAAATTGGATTCGAATGATCTTGCGGTATAAATTGATTAGAGTTTTTGCTGAGATTATTTTTCATTTCTGGATTGTGGTATTCTTTTTTTTTTTTTTAAGTAGTAGTTTAAATCAGTAATTTCATTTTAAAGTTTAAAATGAAATTACTGTTGATGATTTTACTCGTACGTTGCTGTATACAGCAGTCTAGTTCACATTTATATTGAGAAATTTGAAAATGATTTATTCTCTAAATATACCTACCTATTACATAATATAATTTATTAAAAATCTATTTTTAAAAAGTGAAATTGATTTTCACTGAAAGTTGGAGTTTTTTCATTGATTTATCAAGAAAACATCACAGATTTTTCAGTTAATTTACTGATTAATCAGGAAAATCAGTAATTTTTGAGTGAAAAATCAGCAACTTTAGAGTGAAAAATCAGGAAATTTTAAGAGAAAAATCAGAAAATTTTGAGTGAAAAATCAAGAAATTTTGAATGAAACATCAAGAAGTTTTGAGTGAAAAAAAAACAGTAATATTTTTAAATGAAAAAAATCAGTGAATTTTGAGTGCGAAATCAGTGAATTTTGAGTGCAAAATCAATTAATTATTGAGTGAAAAGTTGGTAACTTATTTTGAATGAGAAATCAGTAATTTCTGGGTAAAAATCAGTAATTTTTGATTGGAAATTAGTAATTTTTGAGTAAAGATTGGTAATTTTTGAGTGAAAAAGAGTAATTTTTGAGTGAGAATTAATCATTTTTGTGTGAGAATTAGTCATTTTTGCATGAAAAATCAGTGAACTTTAAGTGAAAACTCATTATTTATGTATAAAAAAATCAGTTAATTTCCAGTGTTAAATCGATAAAGCAAGTTTTGAATAAAAAATCGGTAGGTACTTAACTTTTGAGTGAAAAATCCGTGAATTTTGAGTGCAGAATCGGTATTTTTTGAGTGAAAAATTAGTAATTTTGAGTAGAAATCAGTAATTTTTGAATAAAAATCAATACTTTTTTTTAGTAAAAATCAACCATTTTTTAGAAAAATCAGTAAGTTTTGAATAAAAACCCAGTAATTTCTGGGTAAAAATGAGTAATTTTTGAGTGAAAACTAGTAATTTTTGAATGAAAAATCATTATTTTTGCGTGAAAAATTAATAAATTTCGAGTGCAAAATCGATGAAGTAACTTTTGAATAAAAAATTGGTAGGTACCTAACTTTTGAGTGAAAAATCAGTGAATTTTGAACGCAAAATCAGATAATTTTTGAGTAGAGATCAGTAATTTTTGAATAAAAATCAATACTTTTTTTCAGTAAAAATCAACAATTTTTTTAGAAAAATCAAGAACTTTTGAATGAAAAATGAGTAATTTCTGGGTAAAAATGAGTAATTTTTGAGTAAAAATTGGTAATTTTTGAGTGAAAATGAGTAATTCTTGAGTGAAAATTAGTAATTTTTGAATGAAAATTAGTAATTTTTGAATGAAAAATCAGTGAATTTGGAATGAAAAATCATTATTTTTGCGTGAAAAATTAGTAAATTTCGAGTGCAAAATCAATAAAGTAACTTTTGAATGAAAAATTGGTAGGTAAGTAAGTACCTAACTTTTGAGTGAAAAATCAGTAAATTTTCAAGTGAAAAATCGATAGTAAGTTTTGAATAAAAAATCGGTAGGTACTTACTCTTAACTTTTGAGTGAAAAATCAGTAAATTTTTGAGTGAAAAATTAGTAATTTTTGAGTAGAAATCAGTAATTTTTGAATAAAAATCAATACTTTTTTTTTTAGTAAAAATTAACAATTTTTTAGAAAAATCAGTAACTTTTCAAGTGAAAAATCAGTAAATTTTCAAGTGAAAAATCAGTAAATTTTCAAGTGAAAAATCAGTAAATTTTCAAGTGAAAAATCAGTAAATTTTTGAGCGGAAAATTAGCGGAAAATCTCTGATTTGGTCATAAAAAGAAAACTTGATTTTTCGGGCGAATGGTCCTGTTTATTAGACGCTATACTTGACATGTATTCAGATTTTTAGAGATATTTGGAAATTTCGCATTAGTTTTTCCCAAAAATTTCTTTTTTTGTTTTTAGAACCAGCCGAATTTGAGTCTTGAAAAATGTTATCGTTTGATTTTACCACTTATTTTTTATTTTATCAAAAATAAAACTATTCGAGACGAGAGGAGGGGGAGAGCGGCTGGTACCTCGAAATTTTGTTTTCAATTTTTCGCGTTTTCCACCATATTGATCGTTTTCAAAATATTTTTTCGACTTTTTCGAGTTGGGGGAGGGGAGAGGGGGCCGGTACCTCGAAAATGGGACCCGAGCATAAACCGAGCTTGATTTACGTTTAATAACCTTTTTACCTGTTGTTTTCTAATTCGAAAAAATGTACATTATTTTTGTTTAAATAAATTTTACACGAATATCCTTTATATATAGTGAGGCACATTTTCACCTCAAGGTCGATGGTCTGACTGGCCTACTTCAAAAATTCGTCAAAAATATTTTTCGATAACTTTTGATTGTAATATGATGAGATTTAAAGTCTTGATATGAAAATTTTCCAAGAATTGAGATTCTTCCAACTTTTGGGAGTGAAAGAGGGGGAGAGGGGTAGAATAGTATATTTCACATTAGGCGAGTCAAAAATTGTTTTTTCTCCGAATTGTGAACGATATTTCTCCTTATCGTGGGTGAAAAACATGAACTTGAGCATTCAAGCGTTTCGCGAGAGGGAGTAAAGTACCTAGCGTTTTACTCACTCAGTAAGGAAAATACATCTATTTTTGAAGGTATTTATAGCAAAAATTGTCATAAAATCGTACAAAAATTTTGAAAAAATCTTGCGAAAAAAATGCAAATAATACACACTCGAGCGTTTTTTCAAAATTTCTAATGATTTTTTGACTGGGGTACACTTAGGAGACAAAAAATAGAAAATTATCAAAAATAGAGAAATTCAATTCCCAATTCCTGAATAAATTTTTGATATAAAATTAAAAAAAAAAAACAATTCGCATGATTTTAAAAAAAATCCCTCATTTTTTGTTGTGTGGAGATGGGAGAGGAGTTGGCACAGTATTCGAAGAAAAGAATGTAAAATTATTAAAATTAGAGAAATTAATTTCTGAAATTTTCTATGGAACCAGAAAAAATTCCATTGATATGTTACTGCATTATGGCTATTTCTGCATATTATGGCATTGCGAATAAAAAGAAAATAATTTTTTTTTAAAATTGGGGTCAGTGTAAACTCTCTGAATTTTGGCAATTGAATTTTTCCCATACACACTCAAAGAGGCATAATTTCGATAGATTTGAAATTTTTCTCGTACTCTTTCTAAGGGAAATTTAAATTTCTCCCGTCCCCCCCCCCCCCCCCGACAAAATTTGGGCAATTTTTGCAATGCCTTTCTCTCCAGAGTAGAATTTCGCTGACTGAAATGATAAACGGAACTTAAGAAAATAATCGTCTGAATTTTGTTTAATTATTTTGCTGTGATGAAAAAAATGGGTAGGTATTTTCGTTGAAATTTTCTGTCCAATTTTGGTCCCGATCAAAAAATATTGTGGAAACAAAATTCTTCGACTCAACGAATCAATTTGTTGTTTATCTCCACAATGTTTTTTCTGTTAATCTTGACCAATGACCATATTAAATCTTGATCACTGCGTACCCGACTAATCCATTCGATTACTTAATAGGTATCTAAGATTAGGTACACTACACTGTTATGTCGTCGTATGAATGTTACAAAGAGATAACATCAACAGCACCAACATCTCTGTAAATATTTTCGCCGACTTGCTTGCAGGTAATAATGCTGGTACCTAATCTCGTTTTATTAGAATTATGATGATGAAGATGATACGAATTCATTCTCGTCTTCCAAAACACGTTAGCTGCATAGGTAATACATTTTTCTACGTACGTAACAGGTGTGGTAATTTTTTAAAACTGATGTACAGATCGATGCAACGAGTGTATTGTTTATGGAAGCTTTTAAAATCACCCGAGACCAAAATGAGAGAGACGTAGATGATTGAATAGGTATATTAGGTATGCCCTGGCATATTTCTCGTGCTAAGATTATATAGTACACATGTACTTTGTGTACGTTTGTCAATGATGGAAAATAACTTTCACTCGAGTAGATTTTACTAGAGTCGATGAAAGATGGTCCGGAACGGGATCCCGCGGAATCGGAGCAGTGTTACCAAATTTGTAGCTTGTAATTTTGTTTGCCTGCGATTATGCAAGACGTTTGTTTTTTATTCTCGATGATATTGTACGAGTGAAAGAGATAAACATTGGGGTGATCGTTTTGCTACTGTTTTAAAAAATTGAACGAGAGGGCGTAGCACAAAAGTTGTGTTTGGACTTCAAAATGACGTAGAAAAATTTTCACCCCCACCCCTCTCCTAGAGTATGTCTTGAATTGAATTTTCGAATTTTTGAGGTCTCATCCTTGGAGTGGTTTATTTATCTCTAAAAATAAGATTCTTGAAATTTAAGCTTATGCTGGACCCTTCTTTTTATTATGGAATTCAACATTTATGTATCAATGTGGGGTGAAAATGTACAATTTTGAACGTTTTTTTTTTGAAATATTGAAGCCAATAATTGAGATATCTACCCAAATTTTTTCATCCTGAATTTCGAATTTTTATGCTACAAATAGCCCCCCTCCCCTCGAAAAAATCCACCAGCTAAACCCTAAAAAAGTGTCATCAATGAAGTATAAAATGAACGAGATAAAAAATCCATACTTTCAGTACTTTCTTTCATTTTCAACTCAACTTCTTCGGTCGATTTTTTGTGGTGGTAGTGGAAGGGAAGGGGGTGCAAGACAAAAAATGTAAAGTTGCGAGAAATCTTTAATTGACTAATTATCATTCGACCTCAATCGACAAACCAGGACGATAGAAATCGTCGAAAATCGATGAACAACGGTATCGATTGTTATCGAGAAAAGTCCGACTTTTTCTCGATTTCTATATTTTTCTTAAATTCGTCGCGATTTTTTCTTTGAAAAATAAAATCAAAAGTGCGCATTTCTCGATAGAAATTGATGCCGAATTTTTTTACTTTCATAAATGGTTATTTTTGAAGGCGATGCGTGGTGAAAACATCCAGAAAATTACGATTTTCATCAAAAATGATAATTATTGACTTACTTACCTGAAATGATGATTTCATTCGGAAAATGACATTTGGTTAAAAATGGTATTTATTTTTACCAAAATTGATCATTATTTTCACCAAAAGTGATAAATATTCGCAAAAAATTGTAATTTTTTACTACAAAATGTTGATTGGGTACTTTAAAAAATGGTTTTTTTCGAAGGCAGAAGTTGAGAAATCATAGAACTGAAAAATTTTAACCAAAAGTGATGACTTGCAATTATGGTCAAAAATTATAATTTTTGTTCAAAATGAAAGTTTCTCCTCAAAATAATTTTTCCTCATAATGATGATTTTTCTCCAACATGATAATTATTCCCCGAAATGAAGATTATCGTCCAAAGTGATAAAATGCTCAAAATTAAAATAGTTGTCCGAATTAAGAATTCTCATCCAAAATGATAATTTTTGTGCAAAATGAAAACTTTTTTCTCAAAATGATAATTTTTGTTCAGAATGATAATTTTTGATCAAAATGATGAAAAAATGTTGCCCACAATGATAATTATTGCTCAAAATGATGATGATTATTGCTCAAAATTATACTTAGGTAATTGTAGTCCAAAATGTTAATTTTCATCCGAAATGAAAAAATGATAATTTTTTCTCAAAATGATAAGTATTGCTCAGAATGATAATTTTTGCTCAAAACGATAATTTTTGTTCAGAGATCAGAATGATAATTTTTGCTCAAAATGTTAATTTCGAAATTAAAATTTTCGCTCAAAATGATAATTTTTGTCAAAAATGATGATTTTTACTCAAAATGAAAATTTTTAACTCAAAATGGTAATTATTATCCAGAATGATAATTTTTTCTCAAAATGATAAGTATTGCTCAGAATGATAATTTTTGCTCAAAACGATAATTTTTGTTCAGAGATCAGAATGATAATTTTTGCTCAAAATGTTAATTTCGAAATTAAAATTTTCGCTCAAAATGATAATTTTTGTCAAAAATGATGATTTTTACTCAAAATGAAAATTTTTAACTCAAAATGGTAATTATTATCCAGAATGATAATTTTTGCTCAAAATGATAATTATTACTCAGAATGATAATTTTTGATCAAAATGATAATTTTTGATCAAAATGATAATTTTTGATCAAAATCATAATTTTTGATCAAATGATTATTTTTGATCAAAATTATAATTTATTATTTTATTTTTGCTCAAAATGATGATTTTTACTCAAAATGAAAATTTTCAACTCAAAATGGTAATTATTATCCAGAATGATAATTTTTGCTCAAAATGATAATAATTACTCAGAATGATAATTTTTGATCAAAATGATCATTTATGCTAAAAATGATAATTATTGCTGAGAATGATAATTTTTGATCAAAATGATAATTTTTGCTCAAAATGATTATTTTTGATCAAAATGATGATTTTTGCTCAAAATTATGATTTTTGCTTGAAATTATGATTTTTGCTTGAAATTAAAAATTCTTGCTCAAAATGATAATTTTTGTCCGGAATGATAATGATTGCTCAGAAACATAATTTTTGTCCAGAATGATAATTTTTGTTCGAAATGATAATTTTTACTCAAAATGTTAGTTTTTGTCCAAAATGAAATTTTTTTGCTCAAAATGGTAATTTTTGTCCAGAATGATAATTTTTGTCCAGACTGATAATTTTTGTTCAGAATGATTATTTTTGCTCAAAATGATAATTATTGCTCAGAATGATGA
Source organism: Pseudococcus viburni (assembly GCA_033439095.1). Classification (NCBI taxonomy): domain Eukaryota; kingdom Metazoa; phylum Arthropoda; class Insecta; order Hemiptera; family Pseudococcidae; genus Pseudococcus; species Pseudococcus viburni. The sequence goes on from JAVBJF010000128.1 coordinate 316,698, forward strand.
TTTTTGATAAAAATGACATTTTTGTCCAGAATGATAATTTTTACTCAAAATGTTAGTTTTTGTCCAAAATGAAATTTTTGCTCAAAATGGTAATTTTTATCCAGAATGATAATTTTTGTCTGGAATGATAATGTTTGCTCAGAAAGATAATTTTTGCTCAAAATGATAATTACTTATTGCTCAGAATGATGATTTTTGATAAAAATGATATTTTTGTCCAGAATGATAATTTTCACTCAAAATGTTAGTTTTTGTCCAAAATGAATTTTTTTTGCTCAAAATGGTAATTTTTTATCCAGAATGATAATTTTTGCTCTAAATAATAATTATTGCTCAGAATGATAATTTTTGATCAAAATGATAATTTTTGATCAAAATGATAATTTTTGATCAAAATGATAATTATTGTTGTTCAATATGATAATTTTTTCCCAAACCGATAATTTTCGTCCAGAGTGATAATTTGTGCTAAAAATGATAATTGTTGTCCAAAATTATTATTGTAGCATGTTTAGTTAGAAATTCTTATCACAGGTAGCTGAACAGATTTGCAAAAGTATATGGTTTCAAAATTTAATCGTTCAGCCAATAAAAAAGTGTAAAATTTACGAAAAAAAATTTCAAAAAAAGAAAGCTACAGGTGCTTAACTCATAGTCGCGAGACATAACAATGACTAAACGCATTATCTACATGTGATAAGAGCTGGTATGTCTGAGCTTGTATGATAAAATTCAAGCTTACATTATCGTTTATTTTAGATCGATTGATAATAGCTTAAAGAATTTTGTTATTTCGTACGCCATGCGCCACAGTAGCAGTTTTTCTCAAAAGTACAACCAAACAATTCACAACAAATCTTTCTAAGAAGGTACCTACGAATCAATAAAATACAGGGATAGGTACGTAATAAAAAGTTATGGGCCGTCCATGTAAAAAATCCAAGCTTTTGTGTATCTGATTGCAGCGCAATAAAATATCAGAAATTGTAAATTATCTTGCGACTAGATAAACTATAAAATTCCCCAATTATCGAATATTCTGACCAAAACTGATCCACACGATGCCGTCACAGGAAACGCATTTCCTTCCAATAACGAACTTCGAATTTCCTTGATAAAAATTCTTTCGTATTCCACTGTTAATTTTTGTGAAATCGACGCTATCAGTTGGTCGCTAAGGTATATCTGCATCTAAATCATGTAGATACAAATAATAAGACAAAATAAGAAAAATAACGAATACCTACGAAACAACAGCAAAAAAAACAAACGATAAACACAAAGCATAGGACATTCATCGTCAGACGTATTGTACAACAAAGAACCATGTCGAACGAAGAAGACAAAGTTATCTAATACATTTTATCTCGCATCTGGTATTGCACAATTTGTCCGTGAAAGATATGACTACGATTCTATGCGGCATTTAAATCGTAACGAGGGAAAAAAATAAATAGATGTTATCGCGAATTTGAACGAATTAGCGCGTATAAATCACCTTTAAAAAAAGAAGGTAATATTCGTAGGTGAGATGCAGGTGGAAAAAAACTTACAAAAATATGATTTATTCATTCGACGAAACTATTGAGATTTTCATCTTTCGAATTACTCTAAGTTACGATAACATATTTCTCAATTTAGAATAATCTGAAAGAAAAATCTGACTCAAGGAATGTAAGCGAAAAATAAATTGCAACTTCAAACGTGATTTTTCGGTGCGATGAATAATAAAAAATGGTATCAGAAATTGATGCTGATAGAATTTTTTTTTAAAAAGACGAGATGAACAAAATATTTTTAAAACATCGAAATACATACTTAGGGGTATAATTTTCGATGCAGTGACCAAGGTATATGAGAAGGATTTAAAAATAACGCCTGCGAGCTTCGGTTATGTGAGCACAACATCGCCAGTGTGAAATAAGTTATCTACCTAAAGCGAATGTGGTGTCTGATGTATAAGTGTCCAAATTCTTGGAATAATCCTAATAAAGTGATGAATATTTTGCAGAATACCATTTCAGGTGTCTCTCAACTGCCAATGTGATAAACTATTCCTCCATCATTTAAATGGATATTTCAACCCAATTATGACAAGAAAGTGAAAATTTTACCTCAACTGACGAGGGGGATATCTCAACCGACATTACAGTGGGATATTTCAAAATTTTAGGCCACAAAAATGAAATTTGTGAGACTGGGAACAACAAAATTGGCAAACAGAAAATTTGTAAGGTGCTGAATCCGATTTCGCATTTGTTTTTTCCCCTTCTGAAAATCCACCCCCAGTATGGGAGATGAAAACTCAAATTTGAAAAAAATATCGTGTTGGGGTCAAGTTTTTTTTTGAGGTGCTGGACTCAATTTAGAACATGTTTTTGCCTCTTTCGATAACCCACCTCTCGCACAGAGGGATAAAAACACAAAATTTTGAAAAATATGGTATTGAGAGTCGAAGTATTTTTTTTACGAATTTTAATTTTCATTCCCCTATAAAAGGGATGTGTCTTCAAAAAAGGTGAAAACGAATGTGAAATGGAATTAGGGATCCCCCCCCCCCCAAAAAAAAATATGTAGGCTTGGATATAGAAACCACCCTTAAGGGTAAAAAATTGGTTTTGAGTTGACACTAATTTTGGGCCTTTCAAAAGGAGTGGAATAAAGGGGAAACCTCAACTCAAAAACTAATTTTTGATCCCTAAAGATGGTTTCTATATTCAGGCTCCCATATTTGGTATTTTTCGAAAATTTGTGTTTTCATTCTCTCTGTGCAGAGGTGAGTTATCAGAAGAATTTAAAATGAGTTCAAAATTGAATTCAACATCCCAAAAAAACATTTAAACACTTCACATGACATTTTCGTAGATTTTGGTTTTTGCATTATGGAATATTTTCAGAGAAGTAAAGTGGGAAAATGTCTGGATTGAGTAGTAGGTCAGCCATTGCAAAGTGGTTTTTAGCTGTTTTTCAAATATGAACCAAAATTTAATTGTGATTATGTAGGTATACCTACGAAAAGATTTATGACCTCACTGGAATTTTAAAAATGACCTAGTTTTTGTATTTTGGAACATGTTTTCCCTAGTTTTCGCATCAGATAACAGTAACTAGGTAACTTTATCCGACAATAATTAATGGCCCCTTCGAAAACTATGACCCCAAATTCAAAAATTCACAGATAATGAGATTGGTCTCGACCTCTCGACGCAAGGATTTCAAAAATGAACTACGTAGGTAGTTTTTGCATTTTGGACAAATTTTAAAGTAGTAAAATGGGAAAATGTTTGGATCTGGGATGATTTAGGTACGAAATCACTGGGGTGATTTTCAAAAATATTGGTCTGTTCAGAAAAAACATTGGCCCAATCTCGCTCTTCGAAGGGGGAAGGATAGAGCAGGGGAGGGGGAATTGGATTTCAATTTTTCGAGTGACATATCAAAATCTATGTTTTTGAGAGCGTAGAATTCGAATTTGTCCATATCTTTCCGTTAGGAATTCAAGGGTTGGATGGGGGGGGGAGGTGGTGGCGAGAATTGGAAAATCTCAATTTCTCGAGTGATTTATCGCAATCTACGTTTTCGGGAGGCGTAGAATACGAATTTGACAAAAAAATTCGTTAAGAATTCAAGAATTGGGTGGGGGAGGGGAGGGGGAGGTGGTGAGACTTGGAAAATTTCAATTTTTCGAGTGACATATCGAAATCTATGTTTTTGAGGACGTAGAATACGAATTTGACAATATTTTTCCATTAGGAATTCAAGGATTGGGAGGAGAGGGGTAGCGGTGGAGGTGAGACTTGAAAAATTTTGTTTTTTCAATTTTTCGAGTGATATATCGACATCTATGTTTTCGAGGGCGTAGAACACGAATTTGACTATATTTTTCCATCGGGAATTCAAGAAGTTGGTGGCGGAGAGGTAAGAAATGGTGGTGAGACTTGCTTACTTTCAATTTTTCGAGTGATATGTCGAAATCTATAGTTTCGGAGATGCAGAATACAAATTTGGCAATGTTTTTCTCATAGGAAGAGTTGGAGTAGAGAGGGGATAAGACCAAGCAAAATTTGATTTTTGTAATTTTCTCGAGTGGTATATCGAAATCAACATTTTCAAATGCCTAGAATACGAATTTAACCATATTTTTCTCTTGGAAATGAAAGGTTGTGATGAAGGGTGGGATGTAGGACTTGAAAATTTTGAATTTTGTAATCTTTCGAGTGATATATCGAAATCTATGTTTTTGATCGAGGGCGTAGGATATAAATTTTTTTTCTTTTACGAATGAAGGGTTAAGTTGAGTGGCAGTAGGTAGGTAATTCATATTCTTCGCCCTTGAAAATGTAGATTTTAATATATTGCTCGGAAAAATTGCTAAATATAAATTTTCGAAGTCTCTTCACCACCCTTTTACCCCACCCGTACATAACTCTTCGTTCCCTTATTTGGCGTTTTTCATGCAAAATTGACGATTTTATTGTAAGAATTTGAAATTGTTGAAAAACACGTTCCAAGTTGAAGTTTTGGAGTGAAAATTTTCAATAAAAAATTTACTCGAAAATATTTTGAAAACTATGCTTTCCAGAAAAATCGAACCGCTTCTACCAGATAGGAAATTTTGTATTGATATTTTTCAACATAAAAAATTTTTTTCCTAATTTTTTCCAACTCCGAATTATTTTCTCAAACCTTTTCCTACTTCGCGTTTTTTCTGAGAATTTTCATTGGTTTCACTTGAATTCGAAATTATTTTTCCAACCTGAGACTTTTCTCAATTTTTTTCAACTTTGAATTAATTTTTCTCATAAATTCTGAATTTTGTATCCCACTTTCCCACCCCAAAAAAATCAATTTCATTTCATTCATTCATTCATATTGAAGATTTCTTTTGGGTGGGAAAGTGGAAAACAAAATTCAAAATTTATGAGAAAAGTTAATTCAAAGTTGAAAAAAATTGAGAAAAGTCTTACAAGGGAGGTATCCCAACTCAAAGAAAAATTTTCAGCCCAAACAAAAAAAAAATCGAAAGTACATCATGACAGGACCCCGTATCCGAAATTTCAGGTGCTGAAGTTCATTTCTTGATTTTTGGTGAATTTTTGAAATTTCAAAATTACCTCCGCCCTGCGAAATATAAAAATTTGATCTAATCAAAAAAAAAAGCTGAAATTTGGTATATACCCTATTTTTGACCTCCCGAATCGAATGGAAGTGGTTTAGAGACGTTTCAGAGCAATCAGAAATTTTTTAAATTTTTTCCAGGAAAATTTCTTGTCCAAAAATGCGAATTTGAACTCAAAGTTACGAATTTCGGAAAATTTTGTTTCAATCGATCAAATAGGTCACCGATATGAATAATCCGCGATTATAAGTGCTGAAGTGCATGTGGGCCATTTTTACGGGCTTTTCTCCAGCGCTGGAAAATTTCAAAATTGTCTGATGGCTTCAAAAAATCTCGAAACCACTTCCATTCGATTCGGGAGATCAAAAATAGGATATTTACCAAGTTTCAACTTTTTACCTCGATGTTTGCGCATTAGGTGAATTTTTAAATCTTTTCTTGGAAAATTTCTTGCTCAAAAAAGCAAATTTGAACTCAAAGTTAGGAATTTTGGAAAATTGTGCTTTAATCGATCAAATAGGTCACCAATATTGGTGATCCGCGGTTATAGGTGCTGAAGTACATATGGGCCATTTTTATGGGATTTTCTCTAGCGCTGGAAAATTCCAAAATTTTCTGGTGACTCTGAAACGTCTCGAAATTGCTTCCAATCGATTCGAGAGGTCGAAAATAGGGTATATACCAAATTTCAGTTTTTTTCGTTGATTAGATCAAATTTTTATATTTCCCAGGGTGGAAGTAATTTTGAAATTTCAAAAATTCGCCAAAAATCAAGAATTGAATTTCAGCATCTGAAATTTTGGATACAAGGTCCTGTTATGATGTACTCTCGAACTTTTTTTGTTTGGGGTCAAAATTCTACTTTGAGTTGGGATACCTCCCTTGTTAGGTTGGAAAAATCATTTTGAATTCCAATGAAAACAAGAAAATTTTCAGAAAAAATGCGAAGTAGGAGAAAGTTTGAGAAAATAATATTCGAAGTTGGAAAAAATTGAGAAAAAAAATTTTAAGAGTTGGAAAATGTCGACAAAAAAGCAAGAGTTGGTAAAAATATTAAGATAAGTACAAAATAAATAACAATTAATTTCACGATTAAAAATTGTCCATAAAAAATTTCTAGATGGGAAAATTTTGGAAAAAATATTGAAGTAATGCGAAGTGAAGTTTTTCCAGATCAACTCAAGTTGCAAATTTTTTTAAACAGTTACATACATTTCGGAGTCGGATTTTGGGAATTGGGATGTTTTGAATTTGTGGGTCACACAATTACCCATTTTGAACTCGCTTAAAATTATATTTTAATATGCAAGGCAAGAGGTACTACAGAAAAATCGAACTGGATTTTGGTATTTTTGGATTTTCATTAAATGATTCGAAAATTACGAATTACAAATCACATACCAGAAAGTGATTCGAATCAAAATGAACGGGATTCGGTACAACCCTGAAAGCAACCAAAATTTGGTAATCGGAACCCAGACACAAAAATTGTGTCAACCTGTGTAGTAAAATATAAAATTAAAAAAAAAAATGAATCTTAACTGAAATTCATTTCAGTTTCAGTTTTGAGTTTTCATCATTTCAGTTTCAGTTTCAGTTTCTCATCACTGCCTCTTTATAAGGGTGTTCCATGAATCGTCTGCCAAACATATTATTTTGGATATAACCGGGTACCACTAAAAAAAAACCTTGAGATGAACATGTTGCCTGACTTGAGGATTTAAGGGGTAAATGCTACTTCTAAAAAAATTACGTCAAAAAATTTTTTTAACCGTGGGAATGGATAGTACTTTAAAAACTGAACAAATTTTCACTATATGACTTGTTGCCTAACTTAAAAATTGAAGGGGCTACAAAAAATTTTGTTTTCAAAAAAAAATTTTCTGATGAACTAATTAAGGGAATGGATAATACGTTGAAAACAGAAAAAATTTTGTTCTGTACACTTTTTGCCTAACATCAAAAATGAAGGGACCAAGGGTCATTTAAAATTGAGAAAATTCGAAAAATTTTTGAAGCCACGTATTTTGCGCGAGCCGTAGCCCCTTCATTTTCGACGTTAGGCATAAAGTGCACAGAACAAAATTTCTTCAGTTTTAAACGTACTATCCATTCCCTTAATTAGTTGATTTTTTAAAAATTGTTTTTGAAAAAAAATTATTGTAGCCCCTTCAATTTTGAGTTGGGCAAAAAGTCATATAATGAAAATTTGTTCAGTTTTCAAAATACTATCCATTCCCACGGTCAAAAAATTTTTTGACGTGACTTTTTTAGAAGCAGCATTTGCCCCTTAAATTCTTAAGATAGGCAACATGTTCATCTCAAGTTTTTTTTTAGTGGTACCCGGTTATATCCAAAAAAATATGTTTGGCAGACGATTCATGGAACACCCTGTACAACTAATGGACGATGTGAAGTACTATTTTATGACAATGGCCATAAAATTTGGAACAATATAACATAGAGAGCGTTCAGAACATACTTCCACTATAAAATAGTTCTGTTCAAAACCAAGAGACGTCGTATTAACACGAATTACTCCGCAATTTCATATTCTAGCAATACCTACGTAGAATTTTGAAATAAAAAGCCATTCTATTCCACAAAACTACCTTTAATTCACGCTCAAAATTTCGAGAAAATTCAAATTCCTGGGAAACTCTGCCCTCATTGTCACTCAAATCGTTTACGACTCATTTTCGATTATTTTGTCTCGGTAAAAATAATTTTTAGCCATCTCTGGCCACCTAGCACCGAAAACCGCACCTACTTTCTCAATCCCTCCTCCATTCCTTCTCCATCCTCCCATCTGCGAAAAAATCGCCTGCAGACTTTTCACCGGATTTCGGACTTATTACGCAACACTGTAAAATGAATGAAAAAAATATTTGGCGAAAAAAAAAACGGCACAGCACACAAACGGAAGGGAGCCATCCTTTATAATTGTAGGAGTTTGGTAACAGAATGAAAGGGTGAAAGACCCAGACAGACATAATAATGATCGAGGGACCGAGGGGGCTTTTGTGACCGCGATGGGCTTGTAAAACGCGTCGGGGGGAAAGAGCAGTATCTTCGAGGAGGACCGTCAGACAGCGAGACGGGCCATGCCGCGGCTCGAATCACCCCTCTTGCCTCACCGACTGATTGGATGTGCGATTTCTAACCGGGCGACATTCGTTTCTCGATTCTCTCATAAGTTCCTTCAACTTCGCAACCGTTTCGCGAATATTTTTGCCTTTATTTATGTCATTTCCGCGAAATATCCGTTATAATTTTCGTATTATCGTTCCATATCTATGATTTTCCGATTCGCTATTTTTTTTAGATTAATTTTTCCGCCGGTCGGGGTTTTTCCAAATATGTTTTTTTTTCGCAATATCGACAATTTTTTTGAAAAAAATTAGCCTTAAATTTGTACGGTTTTAATCGTGTGAATGTATCGCCATGTGATGTTCGTCTCGGTTGAAAATTTCGATTAAAAATGATGGATTTTTATGCTGTGATTTTGAAACACGTCGCCTACACAAGCCAACCTGGGCCTCGAGCTCGAAATTTCGCCACGAGAAGCCGCCGGAAGGAGAAAATCATGAATGGTGAGTTTTCAATGACTTTACTCCGCACCTTGCGCGTTTTTCACATTTCTCGCGTTCGCTTCACAATTTTCACCCAGTTTTCGCCAAAATTCCGGCCAAAATCGGTCACCTGTTGACATTGCAAACGCAGCGTCGCATCTCTGGGGGCAATTTTTCGCCGGCCGGGGTAAATTTAAAAAGAGGTTGCGCAGTGTTGGCGAAATTTTACGTCATGTACCCTTCCCCCTTGGTGATTGGGATTGTCGCGAAACTTGGCCAGATATGGGGTGGTTTTTCGAAGCCTTTTCGAAGCCTGATTTTGAACGACTTTCTCGAACGTTGACTGGAATACGTGGTGTTTTTTTTGTGGAAATTCGCAGCGTCGATGTAGGTGTTTCTCGTATATTTCTATCGAGGGTAGTGGGTTTGGGTTCTGTTCAGTTTGAATAAAATTTTACCATGTGGGTTGACTCGAATCGAAATATTAATTTGTTTTTCGTCGGATTATCGAGTATCGATATTAAATATCAAATTAAATCGTCATAATCGAATATAGAATTCGGTTTTTATTTTTTGCCCACTTCTCAACCAAGTGAAACTCAATCCCTCACATTATCAGTTTATTTTCCCCGTACGTGTGTAAATTAACAAAGAAATAATCTCAATTTTCAAATCGTATCGACGTTTATAAATAAAACTTATCGATTTAAAAAATTGATAAATCGTATCCACTTGAATAATTCAACAAATATGAGCCGCAAAGACCCCACGAGTAAACTATGGGATTAAAAAATTAATTTTTTCAATCAGCTATTCATACGAGTAACACCATAACATGAAAGCTGAATCAGAAATGGCATAAAAAATACCCGATTCGGTTTTTATAAAATACCTAGCGACGATACAGGGGTAAAAATCAATAAAATAATTGCTCCGATGAATCAGTACCTAGTAATTTTTTTTCAAATTTTTATTCGTTCGTGGCATGTAACATTCGTTATGACTTATTAATCGCTGTCGAAATGGGTGATTTCGCGAGAGGGAATTCAAAAGGAGGAGGGGATGTTTGCTTTGGTTTTTTTTTGGAATTTTATGATTTTTGTGGAAGAAAAAGTGATGAATATTTTTTCAAATACCAAACTCGAATATTTTTTTGGTAAATTTTAATCATTGGTACCTATCTTGATTTCTTCGTGTAAATTTTTTTCGAAATTTTTCGAATTTGGGTAATTATTCGGCGAAGGGGAGTTAGGTACTTGGAAATAAATTAAGAAATTGACAAAATAACTACTTTCTTACATTCTGAGTGATTTTTGAACAGAACCTAGCAATTGAGTAGGCTCAATACCTCCAAATTTGTGAAAAATTTCAATTTTTACCTAAATATTTCGCTAATTTATTTTTTTAATATGTTTTTTGAATTTAAGCAAATTAGGTATTTTCCAATCATTTTTGTATCATTTTCAAACTCAGAGTTTGATATGAAAATTTTTACTCGGTTTAATTCATTACCAAAAAATTTTATCTACCCTACTTTCCGATCTATTTTTGAATCAATTTTGGCAAATTGTATCTACTTTCCGGGTTGTTACATTTGCACAGCATTAATTACCTCGGTAAATTTTACCAACTTTTTTGTCGCAGTGCATTTTTTTCCTCCTTGTTCCGCCTTCCCATCGTCAAATAAGTACCTAGATTTTTCACTTGAAAATTTCCGTCTTTCCATGTTGATAATTTGCCAAATCAGCAAACTGCATTCGTTTCGTGTTTTTCATTTCTTTTTTATAAATAAATCGAGTAAGTAAGTAAATGTTAATTATAGATGCATTTATGGGGTTTTTTCTCAAATTCGATTTTTTTTGGATCACAACTGCAAAAAAATGGAATTACAGCCGAGCTGTATTTATTTTGTGTTTTTTTTTTCAATATTGTTTTAAGAAATTTAAAATTTGATGAATTTTTGAATTTAAATTTGTTCTTTGATTTTTCATTTTTTGATTGGTTACAATTGAGAAAATTTTTAGATGGGTTTTATAAAAGAGAAAAATATTTGAATAAAAATTAACGATGATGAAGATTCATTTTCGCGCAAGATGAATCGTTTCTTAGCCTAATTCAATTCAAAGTTATAGATGAAATTCAATCTAGGTTTCGTGGCGCATTTTTTTCATTTGGAAGAAAAATATTTGCTTTTGTTAGAAAAATAAATCTTAAAATGATTTTCTCATAGCAATTTGAATAATAGAATTTGATTAGGTTCGGTTTTTTGAGCGATTTTCCAATTTTATTCACAAATTGAATGCCCAAGTCGAAAATTTCTGTACAAAAAATTTCAGAAAATATGAAATTCGTAAACCTATAAATTATTTTGCTATTTTTTTTTCTTAGAGAAGATAAATAAATTGTGAAGAAGAATTTTGATCAATATAATTCAATACGAGACCCTAGGTTTAGTTATTTTACAGGTTTGCCTCAAAATAAAAATTAAAAAACGAGAAGTCTGCCAAATTGAATCCATTTTTTTGCTTTTTTGCCGAATTAGAATAATTAAAGATGGCAAATGATTTGAAAATCTGGAAAAAATTGAACACAGGTCTCTAGGGTTGATTATTTTTAGCATTTTAAGACAAAAGTAAAGCAAAAGCCAAATTCATTGCCCATAAATTTCAAGTAATTTCAATTTCATTACTGTAAAAAATTGCTTATAATAATTTTTTTAAAACAATGGTGTTAAGATCTTATATTTTTCATTTTATTTATTATTATTATAATTTTTTAAATTGAAGACATGTCATTTATGCCTGCTCAACAGAATTCAAATAAATTTTATTGCAATCTAGCATCAAGTGCCTCCATTTAGTAATTCTTTCAAAACAAAATAGAATTGAGGATTTTCAAAAATAAATTGAAAAAAAGCCCAGATGAGATGAAAATTTTGAAAATCTGAATAAAAATGTAGTTATAGGTAAATCGTTGTAAAAAAATACATTTTTTTTGCTTACCTACTTCAAAATCGAATTTTTTCTAAAATATCCACAAAATTTTTCAATTTTTTTCGATTAGGTACCATATTTTATTGTATTTTGTAAACTGAATTTTGTATAATATGGATAATTATAATTTTCTATTCATTTATTAAACCTATTTCGTGAAAAGTATCATATTTTACCGACTTTTCTTGAAAAGTCAGGTACTAAATTTGTTGGCGCGGTGAGACTTGGGGTCGGGGGTGAGTTTTCTTTGCGTTTTGGGTCATTTGGAACACAACTGTACCATTCGTTCATTTTCACCTATCCTTATATATATATATATATATGGATCATACTAACCTTGCGAGACCCGTTTTGCAAAAGGAGATAATACAGGCACTGTGAGGCCCGAAACTTTAAAAATCGGCATAAATAAAGGGTCAGGTATTACCGCCGATGTGTGGAGCGGAAAAAATAATAGAAAATGAGACGAATTTCACTGTGCAAGCGCCATCCCTTTAGATTAATTCGTATTTGAATGGCGCATGGTTAAAGTTTTCAAGTTTTGCTGTGTGCAGAGAGGCGAGGTAATTTGTATATAAAGATATACAAACGACCTTGCGAGACCCTCTGCCTACAGACTCCTGAGTATGCATACATCATGAAAAACCACTTTATATGGCATGACGTTGCGAGACCCGATTTCGGGCCTCGCAAGGTAAAAACGGGCCTAATAAGGATAGCGAGATATCCAAAACGGGTCTCGTAAGGCTGCAGCATGCCTGTATATATATATATATAAATATATATTTATGTATGAAATTTGTGGTCGATTAAACTCCGAAACTATGAGGTTTGAGAAAAATTTGAAAACGTCGCGCTGTTGGGGCATTGCTGAACCTGTGAGATTTTAAGTTTTATCGAAATCGGTTGAAACGTTTTTGAGAAAAATGAATTTTTGTGATTTTTTTCATGGAATTTGCCTGAAAATAGCGTCCAAGAAGTGGTCTTCAGAGTGTCCAAAAAAAATAAATAAAAATGCGTAGGAAAAATTATTTAACCAACTTAATTGAAAAATTTCAATTCTAGTGTCATTCGTGGTCTATCACCATTCGACTGTACATGATGGTAGAATAACAAGACTCCCATGATAACTATGGCCTTCTTTAGATGATGAATTCATTGTTACTGGTTTCCATCAACTTTGGAGAAAAAGAGGTCTTCAGGGTATCCGAAAAAAAGCTTGCAATAAAAATGCATAGCAAAAATCATTTAACCAACTTAATTGACAAATTTTAAATCTGGCATCAGTCCTGTTCTGATACCATTCGAATGTACATGATAGTAAGAAGGATCCATTCGAGATGGGCTTCTTCAGGTTACAAATTCATCATTTCCGGTTACCATCAACTTTGAAAAAAAAAAGAGGTCTTCAGGGTGTCCGAAAAAAATTACAATTAAAATGCTTGGCAAAAATTTTGTAACTAACTTAATTGTAAAATTTTAAATCTGTCGTCAGTCTTGGTCTATTACCATTCGAATGTACATGATGGTAGAATAACAGGACCCTCACGATAATGATGGTCTTCTTTAGGTGATGAATTCATTGTTTCTGGTTTCCATCAACGTTGGAAAAAAGGAGGTCTTCAGGGTATCCGAAAAAGCTCACAATAAAAATGCATAGCAAAAATTCTCCAATCAAATTGATCGAAAAATTTCAAGTCTGGCATCATTCGAATATACATAATCGTAGAATAACAGGACCCACTCGAGATGGACTTCTTCAAGCGACGAATTCATCGTTTCCAGTTCTCATCAAGTTCGGAAGAAGTGCAGACAGGTCTTTGAAATTACCTGTCAATTTAGAATGTTCAGAAACTGAATCGCCAAGAAATTGACTAAATTTTGAATTCGAATATGCGCTCATGAAAAATACCGTGTGACGTGTCTATTGTTTGGTTTTGTTTTTTCATCCGATTCCTCTGAACCCCCCTATCGGCTCTCTAAAACCAGGAAATCGCATAGATGTAGGTTTATTTCGTTTTCACTCATTTTCATTGTATCAAAATTATTAACCCCAACAAATAGCTACGTATTGATTACACAGATGATATAGGTATCTTTGATAGCTAATACATTTTGATGCATAAATATAAGAGAAAAGTCGGTTTATCTCACGATTTAGGCGTGAGAATTTTTTATAATTATCTTTGATACCCTTTGCTACTCATAACATTTCCATCTTGACTTCTTCTGAATAATTTTTTCTATCTAGGCCCGTTTTCTTTTTTCAACGCAACGTGAACTAATATCAAGATATTCGAATCGTTTCAACATGGAGAGATTTTGAATTTAAATTTACGAATTTTTCACTTCTAAAACACATAAATAATTTTCTAGCTGAAATTTCGTTTATAGAAAAGGGACCAGAAGAATGAAGATAATTCGTTATTGTCCAATTCACTCAGTTCTGTCTAAATTTTAAAAAAATTCCGAACAATTTCAAGGAAAAAATGATGCTCCAAAGTGGTTCTTTTTTCATTTAAATTGAAACCTATACCTACAATTTTGATTTAAATTTTAAAACAAATTATATCTTTGTATTCCATTTTCCTCTTAATCAAACTTAGATACCAAAAGCAGAAAAATTCAAACCCCTTTGTGAGAAAATCTTTTAATATGGATGGCGAGATTTTAAATTTAAATTCACAAATTCTTCATTTTTAAGACAAAAAAAATTTTTTTGATCAATTTTTATAGGACAGGGATCAAAAAAAACGAAGATAATTCGATACAGTCCAATTGACTCTTTTCTGTCCAATTTAAACATTTTTCGAGCAATTTCAAGAGAAATATTATGCTCCAAAGTGGTTTTTTTTCATTTAAATTGAAACCTATACCTATTTTTAAAACAATTTCGATATAAATTGTAAAAAAAAATCATATCTTGGAATTTCATTTTCCTCTCAATCAAATTTAGATACCAAATTCAGAAAAATTCAAACCCCTTTGTGAGAAAATTCCACCATAGAATTAGAATCTCTCATTATGGCGAGATTTTACATTTAAATTCACAAATTCTTCATTTTGTAACCTCGAAAATAATTTTCTGGCTCAATTCTGATCGGAATAGGGATCGAGAGAACATATAATCCAATCGACTAATTTCTGCTCAAAATAAAAATTCTTCGAGCAATTTCAAGGGGAAAAATGCCTACAAATGTTCATTTTTCCATTTAAATTGAAACCTATGCCTATTTCAGAAAAAAATTTGATGTAAATTGTGAAAATAATTCTTCCTCTTTTTATCCACTTTTTGATTAAATCAAATACCAAAATCCAGAAAAAAAAATCAACCCCCCTTTATAGAAGAATTCTACCACTTATCTCATAGCCACACTATTGAATCCATACATCCTGTGGAATTGCTTATCATTCGAAATCATCTCTCAAGCACGGTGTGTGCTCGTTGATAGACAAACCACAAACATGCCAACCCTTTAATTACAACAACCACTTGAAATGGAGAAAAAATTAGCACCTATAATAAATACCGTATTTCGAGATTAAAATCTAATTGCCATATTACCCTTTTTTCTACGTGCAACTTCCTTTGCATAAGTTAGCTTCTGTACTCGAAATGGAAACAAAAATTCATTTTATTACATTCCAACTTGAGCCTGCATATTTTTACGGTAAAAATGAAATTCATTTTGAAATGGCATATTCGCGTCTCAACAGTGTGCATTTTTTATTACACCTGGTACATGACAAAAAAAAGACAGGTACATGAAAAATGTCACGAGGTATTTTTTTCGAATTTAAAATTGCCTTATTTTTAATTTAAAGAACTCGTTGCGGCGTAAATTTTGAGCCTCTGAGACGTACCAAAAAAAACCTTCACGTGTGTGCCACGTTCATCCATTTTTCTTTTCAAACTTACATGATATCGAGCCACCATAACGTGTGAGAATGTGTGCGTGTGCTTTTTTCTTTTTTGGTTAAAATTTAACGATCAAATAAACGCGTTTTAATTCGATTACTATCGCGGTATATCGATCGCTTTAATTTTGGCTTGATTGGTTGTTTCTTATCTGGGTATTAAGTCCCAGCCTGGTGTGCCGACGTCACCAATTATCTTTCTCACATACATTATATTACTTTGTGTGAAAAAAATATATATTACGAGGCTAAAAATAGAAGTATGTCCGCTGCGCTTGTTACCATCGAGATTTTTTTTTTTTAATTTTCAAGCCTAAAAGTCTGCTCGCGAATGGTTGGAAAAGAACTTTCGATGGCGCGATTTTTTCGCCTGGGGTTTTGGTGATGCTTGCGGAGATTCAGAGGTATGTAGATTCGAGTATATTTGTGTAGCTGCGTACCGATGGTATCGTAATTTGGCGCTGTTATCATCAGCCATGTCAGATTTTAATTGTGGCAACCATTTTGTAATTGAGATAATCTCGGATTATAAAATTTCTTAGGAACGTTTTTCAAGAGTGAAATTTGATGTGGGACCTGAATTCGGTGGCAGGAATTTGACTCAAGAATTAGAATAAATTTTTAGATTCAGTCTTCGCCATATTTTTCAATTGTGTAAGAAATTTTTACTCCGAGGCCAGAATTACCTAATTTTATTGTAGAATTTTATTTTAAAAAGGAATTCTAAAATTTATTAAAATCTACTTGTTTTGATGGATATTTCTGACAAATTGAATTCCGAAATTCTAATTCTATCCACAGGGTGATCAAAAGATCATAAAGAATATGATTTTTGTTCATAATTTCAAATGAAAAGCATGCATTTCAAACGAATCCACCTATTTCTAGACTGGACGATTTTTTTTTCAAATGATGAAAAAATTATTCACGTTTCACACATGAAATTATTTCACATTTGAATATTTTCAGAAGATTTTCCTGAGGTTTTGCTAAAAACTACCGGAGGATTCTTGAACCAAATTTGAAAATAGCATGCTTAAAATTCAATTAACTCATCTCAATTATCGGTCAGATTGAATTTTTCAGCCTTAAATTTTGTAATACATACAAAAAAAAACATGAAATATTTGTACCTAAATTGAACTAAAATTCAATCATTTTTCATTATAGAATATTATTTTTGATTCACTGCCTAATTTATAAGTACCTACCTACTTAGGTACCTAATTTACGAATTTATTCTCCATATCATTGATTTCTCTCCCTACTTCCCTTCTCTAAAAAAAATCAAACTAAAAATGAAAAACAGTTCAAATTAATGATCAGTTATTTTCAACTTTTTAAAAAGTTGCCAAACCAAAAAAAAAAGAAGTGAAATGAACCTTTCAAATTACTTATCAAAAATATTTTTTCCTTCGAGTAGGTACCATAATTATTAATTTCTATTCCACGCAGCGAAAATTAAATATGTACATAGGTATGACTTGAAGAATTATAAAAATTCTAGATTATTTTCATTTGGCAAAAAAAGACGAATTTCCAATTATTCAGAATACCAACAAATTTTGTTTGAAACTTGTTCGCATTGAGCGAATTTCATTTAAAAAATTGCTTGCAGTAAATTTAATGTTTAAAAAATATCAAACTTTAAATTCAACGTTCCTGCAGAATTTTTGTACCTATTATGTCAAGGATAGGTATAAATATAAACTGAACTCTCAATACTAAAATTCGTCCTTTTCTCGTTTTTCTAATTTTCAGCTTATGTCGACTCCCTCCCTCTTTATCCATTTTTTCTGATATTTTTTCATTGTAGGTTTTAACACAGCGTTTCAAAAATGAAGAATATTTTTCTTTTATTTTTGTAGTAGAAGAAGGGGAAGACTACGAAAATTCAACGTTAAAATTTTCCTATTTTTTTCTTTTCGGATAATTGAGGGGCTAATCTGAAGATTTTTCGGAGCTACATATTGCATATTTTCAAGTTTTTTGGAAAATGGACAGTATGCCCATGATTTTGTTTGTTTTTTGTTTGTTTTTGCTTTTTTTAATGGGCATCTTTCAGTACCTACCCTCTTATTTATAAATCAGTGAAAATAATCAAAAATTAGTAAAAACAACGAAAAATCAGTAAAAATGATCAAAAATTAGTAAAAATGATCAAGCAGTGAAAATTATCAAAAATTAGTAAAAACAACCAAAAATCAGTAAAAATGATCAAAAATTAGTAAAAATGATCAAAAATTAGTGAAAATGATCAAAAATCAGTGAAAACGATCGAAAATCAGTGAAAATGATCGAAAATTAGTAAAAACAGTCAGAATTGCAGCACAGTAATAAATCAGACAGGAAACAGTGAAAAATATTGCTGGAAAATCAATGAAAATTCACTGGAAATAAAATTTACTGAAAAATCGGCGAAATTATTAAGAAAATTAGTGAAATTCCTTGAGAAATCAGCAAAAATCCGCCGAAAAACAAAGAATTTTGCTGATTTTCCCCGTGCTGCAATTCTGACTATTTTTCAGTGACTTTTCACTGATTTAAAATGAGAGTATGTCTATTTTTTTGAAAAAAATTAATAAGATGCATTTGGTTTTTTTTTGGAAAAACGGACATGTCTCAGATTTTATGAAAACTGGGCATCATTTTTTCTTTCTTTTTTTAATGGACATCATGTCCATTTGGAAATCCTCCTACAACGGACATTAATTACAAGGACTTTTACAGAATGAAATTGTTGAGAAGGAAAGGCAATAAATAGGTAATATGATGAAATTTTATAAAATTAGTTTAAGGCGCTTGAGCTAGGTCTGAATTTTTGAAAATTTCAAAATATATTTCAAAAGGAGAATGTAAAATTTTTGTATAAATAATTTTTACATTAGAACCATAAAATAAGGTGAAAATTGCAAACTTCCAATTCAGTAATGAAGTGGGCAATCACCAAAAATCTGCAAATTCTCTATTTGGCTCCAAAATCAAATGAAAAATGATTAGTTAGAATTATGAAAAATTGATAATTTACTATTCAGTATCGTTAATAAAATTTATGGAACATTATTTCCATAAAAAATTTGAAATCGCGCAATTTTTTGGTGGAATTTTATATTAATTTTTCAAAACTGACCAATATGTGTACAACTGCATGTTGGAGTTGAATTGAGCCATAAAAGAGGTTTTTTTCAATTTTTTTCTTGAGACTTTAATCATTTTAATAGTCTATTATTTGAAAGAATTAATGAAGCTTAAGTGAAGAAAAAAAAATCCAACTGTTTGCCAAAACAGCAAATTGTTCGTTTTTTTTCATTTGCTGAAAGCTTTTAAAATTTTTTCTTCAAAAAAATCAAAATTTTTCAGCCAAGTACCTAAAAATGATTTTTTTTTAATAACCTTTGGAAAATTAAAACGTAGTATTTTCCAAGATTTTCAATATTAGCAAAATTGTCAGACAATGGACATTTATTAATATAGGTACTTAAGTAAGTCAATCGATAAACTGATTTCAATAATACACGAAAATTGATCAATTTTTGGATTTTTGGCCTTTAAAAAGTTTTCTTTGAAACTCTTTTCACAAGTCAATTTTTCACACTTTGTTGGGAACCATTGAACCGGTTTCAAAGATCACTTTCTTTCAAGATTACACTCAGCTAATAAACATTTTTTTTTAATTAAAATTTTCCAAAGTTTTTTTTTTGATTTTTCAGTCACTTTATAAATAGGAATCAAATGTTTATCGAAAAAATGCGTCATTAAAAATCCAACAATGTTGAAATATCTAGGTACATTTTTAGCTTTTTGGAACTACATATTTTTATTTTCAAGAATGTCACCCTTGCGCTGAAGCAGAAATTCCGTCCTTTTGTTTTTACGAAAAATATTTCTCTACTTTGGAAGGATTTTTCAAAAATTAGGCAATTTTTTGATTTCTTGAATTCCTGGCATTATCTGACATCAGTGCCAATTTCAAGAAGGTATTTGGTGATGAATCCACCGAAACGGCCGAATTAAGCAAATGAAATGTTGAAAAATTGCTATTTTTTTACTTTTCAAGCATGATTTCTCAAAATGCCTTCTTTAATATCTTCGTGATTTGGAACATACTTTCAGTATCACGTCATTTTTGACATTTTTACTGCACAGACCTAAGATTTTTTCTTATTTTTTGACTGGGCACCGTTGATACTTGCTATCTACAAATTTTGCCCTCTCATTGTGAAAATACAAAAAAATTCTGAGCCTGGACCAAATCATCTTCCAAGGAAAATGATTTTTTTTCAACTTGGTAAAATGTGAAAATTTTCCCAATTTAGGAAAATATGAAAATTTTTCCAATTTGATGGAATTTGAAAATTTTTTCAACTTGGGAAAATATGAAAATTTTCCAATTTGATGGAATTTGAAAATTTTTTCAATTTGGGAAAAAATGAAAATGTTTCCAATTTGATGGAATTTGAAAATTTTTCCAATTTGATGGAATTTGAAAATTTTTTCAACTTGGGAAAATATGAAAATTTTCCAATTTGATGGAATTTGAAAATTTTTTCAACTTGGGAAAATATGAAAATTTTCCAATTTGATGGAATTTGAAAATTTTTCCAACTTGGGAAAATATGAAAATTTTCCAATTTGATGGAATTTGAAAATTTTTCCCACTTGGGAAAATATGACAATTTTCCCAACTTGAAATACGAGTAAAAATTATAAAAAATGAAGGGTACAGGGAAAGAACCCAGGTAAGTCAAAAAGTCGTATATGAGAAAAGGGACCTAGGCGTATATTTAAAAATGGTTACATCTAAGTGCTTTTCTAATATAAAATTTTTTGATTTATTTGGGTTTTCCCCTGTACCCTTCAAATGATAATTGTTTTCTGCTTTCTCACCAAAAAAAAAAAAAAAAAAAAGAATAGAAAGTATACAGCTCAATTTTTCTAACTTGGGAAAACACGAATACAAATTATAAATTTTCCCAATTCATGGATAGAAATGGTGAATTTTTCCAACTAAATACTGAAAATTCCTCTTGGGGCTAAGTCCCCCCCCCCATCGATACGTTCCTGTAAAGCAAAAATCGAACCAAAATTCGACAAACCTAATACATTAAAGATACGGTAATAAAACAGAAGAAAATTCTGGTAATCTTAAAAACCACGAATAAAATTTCAAAAAAAATATCCCAAAAAGTACTCTGGAAAAAAATCGAATCTCCATGACGTTCCGTACAAATAAACCTTCCCCATTCTGTCACCCGAAATACTCGATCACCGTATCATTGACAAAACGTTGGTCGCCACCGAGCAATGCTAGGGCTGGTTTCAAAGGGAGAGGGTTGGACCAAGTCGATACACCAATATTATAGATTTCGACTGCAGCTGGATCGATTATCCGGTGGTTGGGAAAAAAGGTAGGGTTCATCGTACCAGCTCGCGGGTTGGTGGAATATAAAAGGAGAAAAATACAAGGCACATTACAATAGGGTAAAAATATTATAAAAATGGCGTAATTACCCATATAATAATACACGGTTGTTTTTGCCAAGTCTCTTCTTTCATTTTCGTCCGCTGATTTTTTCGTATCTCTAAAACACAGGTATTTTTTTATTACCTCCAAAAACTAGCCAGACTGTAGCCTTGTTACATGTCCACCGGTATGGTTTAAATTCTATGGCTATTTTTTTTTTTTTCCATCAAAATAGTAGGAAAAAAAACACCCAAAACTTTCACTAAACGTCTGGCTGGATGATGATTCAAGGAAGACTATACGTCTATGGCCGAAGAAAATGCATTGTTTGTGGAGCCTCCTTATACCTGGCGCACGGTGTCTGGCAGTGCGGCGATCTTACAGTTCTGCAGACTACTTTCGGAACGAACCGTATCTATCCAAGGACACCGCCGCCGCCGCTAATTGTAATATTGGCCACATTGCTGACCTACATATTCGAATCCGCGCAAAATTCTTACCTTAGACTCTTGTCGCATGGCGCGCTTATTTATAAACCTCCTCATCCACAGCCGTGTGTATTCCTATTGTCGAGGAGCCGGTCGCGGAGAAGCGAAAGAAAAGAAGAAAAAAAAGTATAGACAACAACAACCGTTCGTCCATCCGTCCGGAATATTAAATTATTTTTCGAGACGTGAAATTTTTTCTATACTATTAAAGAACGTGTTACGTTTATGGACCTCTTAAGAGACGACTAGTTTTCGCGTATAAGAAAGCGACCCAGCCATGACCACGTTTAGCCCGCCAACGGAGGCAACGTGTAGTAAAATATCGTCTTGTAAGATCTGATCAGTTGACGAGGGGGAGGAAGTGTCACTCTGGTCGAGTTCCCAGCATGGTTGATGAAAATTCTGTGTTCAGGATTGAATTGCAGAAACAGTTGTAGTTACGATTTGAAGTTTGAAAATTTTCATTTTCTGGGACTCTCTTTTTAATTTTTCAATTATTTTAATCTGTTTAAAATTTGTCAGGGGTTGAAACTGTTAAAAAACCAAAAACGAAAAAAAAACCAAATATAAATCGGTTTTGTGCAAAACTGAAAACCAAAATTGAAAGATATATGGTCAAAACCAATTAACAAATTAACCAAGTATAAATTAGGAAAAAACTGTTAACCAAAAACCAAACCAGAAATAATCAGTTTTGGTTTTCAGTTTTCAGTTTTTTAGATGATTTCACTGATGGATCGGATTTCTGAAAAGGGATGTTCTCCACCAAAATTTTTCCGAGGTTTCTCGATACCCCTGATTTCAATTTTTAAGTTTGAATTTCACAAATTTGATTTATCAATCAAGTATAGATACAATGATCGGAAGCTTTTTTTCGGAGGTTGGAAAGTGAGTACCTACAAAGACTTGGAATAACAGAAAGATTTACGAGGGAGGAAACTTTTTTTCACATTGTTGACTCAAATAATTCATGTAATTGTAATTTTGTTTATGCCCGAGTGAAGTGAGGGCAAAAATATGAAAAAATTGTGTGTTGAATGCCCAAAAAAGGCCTTATTCATCAGTTGGGAAAATGACAAATTTTCCCAACTAATGTGCTAAAATATTCAATTTTCCCAATTCACAACTCACAAGTAAAAAATTCCGTCAGTGGGAAGCTCCCCCCCCCCACCTCCCTATCGGTACGTCCCTGCGGATAAAAATGAAAATATTGAGAAAATTGATTCGTTTTTTAAAATTTTATTTAAAAAAATTAAAATTAAAATTTTTACTTGGCTGAAAAAAAACTGAAAACTAAAACCAAAAAACCGAATAAAAATACAAAAAAAACGAAAACCAAAAACAAAATATAAGTGGACAAAACCGAAAACCAAAAAACCAATTACCAAGAAAGGTGAAAACTGTAACTGAAACCAAAAACCAAAAATTAATTTATTTCGGTTTTCCACCCCTGAAATTTGTGGCTTTTGTTGAGAAAAGAGCATTTCCTGATAAGATGGTGAAATCGGCCCTTCAACCAATCGGAACAAAAATCACCTAAGATGTTGTCATTGGTGTAAAACCACTCCAAAAAATTTCAACCCCCTACCCCCACCCCACCCGAGTTACAGTGCCATATATGCTGGAAATTCAATTGGACCAAAAATTTTGAAATTTTCATAGATTATAGTTACTTTGTAGATGTATATCTGAGATTTTTTTCAAAAAAAAAATTCTGAGTTTTCCAAGGTTTTCCGCAATTTGAAAATTTCAAAAAATCGTCAAAAAAAAGGGGAGAGGGAGCCACAAAATTTTTTTCGCTCCAAAATTTCGTTACATCCTTATGTATCATATATATATTTTGGGATGCCCAAAAATGGGTGGAACATGGTCAAAAAAATTAAATTAAAAAAAACACGTTTTTTTCGACATTTTTGATTTTTCCACCTTTCTGTAAGGAGTTTTCAGGTCGATATTTCCTACAAAATAACAATTTTTGGGCAGATTATGTCGAAAGACACTCAAATAAAAATTTTCCATTGCCGGGCTAACCAAGTGAATAATTATACCTGACGCGATGCAGTTGAATTTGATTTTCCTACCTACAAATGGGCACTCACATTTTCTCGCCGCTACTGGTGGCGGTGAACTATTCACGTACGCGCCATTTCGAGGATTGAACGGGAACTCATTCTGAAGTACCGGATATAAAATTCCATAATTTTTAAACATGATAAAATTAAGATGTTTTCATTTCAATTCAATGTGAAAATATTACTTTTTCTCCATTTATCCGTGGAGATTTAAGATTTTGATTTTTACAACCGGAATGAGTTCCCGTTCAACCCTCGAAATGGCGCGTACGTGAATAGTTCACCGTCACCAGTATCGGCGAGAAAATGTGAGTGCCCGCTTAGAGGTAGGAAAATCAAATTCAACTGCGTCGCGTCGGGTATTATTATTCACTTGGTTACCCCGGCAATGGAAAATGTTTATTTGAGTGTCTTTCGACATAATCTGCTCAAAATTGTTATCTTGTTGGAAATATCGGCCTGAAAACTCCTTACAGAAAGGTGGGAAAACATCGAAAAACGTGTTTTTTTATGAATTTCATTTTTTTTGACCATGTTCCACCCATTTTTGGGCATCCCAAAATATATATATGGTACATAAGAATGTAACGCAATTTTGGAGTGAAAAAAATTTCGTGGCTCCCCCTCCCCCTTTTTTTGACGATTTTTTGAAATTTTCAAATTGCGGAAAACTTTGGAAAATTCAGAAATTTTTTTTAAAAAACTCTCAGATATACATCTACAAAGTACCTATAATCTATGAAAATTTCAAAATTTTTGGTCCATCTTTCGGAGGTAGAAAATATTGAATTTCCAGCATATATGGCACTGTAACTCGGGTGGGGGTGGGGGTAGGGGGTTGAAATTTTTTGGAGTGGTTTTACACCAATGCCAACATTTTAGGTGATTTTTGTCCCGATTGGTTAGGGCCGATATCACCATCTTATCAGGAAATGCTCTTTCAAAATTAATATTGCTCTTCGAAAGCCAGCGAAAGATTTCAGAAATTGGAAAAATCTCAACCTCACCTCTTGACAAATAATTCATTTAAAAAAAGTTGACTTAAATTGGGTAGGTACAAAAGTCCACCGTCGGTTTTGAAAAAAAAAAATAGTAAACACGAAATTCTAATTTCTCTCTCCCCCTCCCCTTATTCGAACCACGAATTCCATCAGAAATCCCAAATTTAAATTTCAGTATTCCACAAATCCTCTGAAAAATAATTCCAGGGACCAGAAAGTGTATTATTTTTGAAAATAAGGTCTTAAAAAATTAAAAATTTTCTACCTCAGTTTTCAGAAAAAAAAGAAAGTTATTTACTTAATGTTTGAGGTTGATGATTTCACCTCACTCACTAAATTGCAACCAGGGCACCAGGGCATGAAAATTTAAGCTAATTTAGAGAATATGGGAAGATTCGTATTAATTCCCCATTAAAGGTCCAGATAACCAAAGAATAAAAAAATTTGAGTTAGAGCAAAAAAATTCAAGAAATGATGTAAGTATCTCCTTTGTAAAAGATCTTCCTGAACATATACTTACATGCAAAAGAATAGATTACTTTATAGCCTTGAAACGAGGACAAAAAAAAACGAAAATTCTTTGAAAAATCATGTTAAAAAACAAAAAATGGCCAAATACATACTTTTAGAAATTTTCAAATAAACAATAAATAATACTTACCCTGTATGAAATTTTTTTAGATTTGATCAGATCTGAAAAATGACATAATCTGATTTTATCAAATTACATCAAATCATATTTAACTGCATCAATTCATATTATGATAAAAAAATGATAAAAGTTCAGATTCAGTTTGATGTAATGTAATCGAATTACAAATGGAAAAAAACCAGATGTAGGTATGTAATTAAATGTACGTAATTTTATTTGGATATTTTTGTATACAATTTTATCAAAACAGATAAATTTTGACGTAATTCTAAATAAACCAGATATAATTTTATAATGATTTGATGTAAAAAATTTTCATAGTGTCAAAGCGAAATTCGAAAGGAGGAAAAATTTATGTACTTTCTCTGTCAAGATGAAATTTTACAGTAATATCAGAGACTTGTTCTGATTCCCCATAATAGGGGTCTGATTCCCCCTTTAATTTTTCCTCAAGTTTTACTTACAACATCAAGTTATGTACTTAGGTACTCATTTTACAACTAACTGGGGCTAAACCACTAATTTTCCTCTCCTACTTTGATCTCTCCAGGGAAAAATCGTCAGGCCTGAGCAGGCCAGAAAAATGGCCGCGATTGAGCAGGTATGATCATATCTGATCAGGTATGATCAGGCATGAGCAGGTCAATAAAATAAAGGTTTTCGAATATATTTTCATGTGCCGTCATGAATGACCAGGTATGGCCAGGTATGGCCAGGTATGATCAGGCTTGATCAGGTTTGATCAGGCATGATCATGAAAAATCCAAATTTTAGGAAAAATTATGCGTGAATAAAATTTGGCTTTTTCATGATCATGCCTGATCAAGCCTGATCATACCTGGCCATACCTGGTCATTCATGACGGCACATGAAAATATATTCGAAACCCTTTATTTTATTGACCTGCTCATGCCTGATCATACCTGATCAGATATGATCATACCTGCTCAATCGCGGCCATTTTTCTGGCCTGCTCAGGCCTGACGATTTTTCCCTGGGCCGTTATAAAATTATGGAATTTTTCAAAAAATGGACTCTGAAATTTCCTTTGAGGAAAATTAAAGAATTCTTTTTTAAAAAATAATGAATGAAGAGTACAAAAAATGGCTCCCAGAAATAATTCAAAATTGCAAATAGATAAACCAATTTTTCATCGTCGTACGTAAAAATACCATTCTATGATGACCTTTTGTTGAAATTTTGGAAAAATATCCAAAAATTTGACATTTAAATCTCACTGGACCGAAACAAAAATATATCGAAAGTAAGTACAGCATGAGAAAATTTTCTATCCAAAATTTTAGATGATAAAATTCATGTCTAGAATTCTAGCAAATTTTTAAAAATTCAAAAGCCTTTTGCTTTTCGTAAAGAAATTATTCAATCCTGGCAATTTTCGAATTCTCCAAATCAAACAAAATTTAAATTTATGAGCAAGTTCAAGGGAATAGGTAATCTTCAAAGCAAATTTTTAGCTCTTGAACTTTAGGTACGTATTAATATTCTTTTTTGGAAAGAGAAGCCCAAGATGAGTGAAAATACATTTCGAATTTTGTCCTTTCCAAATCAATTCGTTGTTTAGTACGGTCATTTTAGGTTTTGACCCAAAAAAAATTCCCGGAAACGGGAAAGTTCGTATATAAGCTTTGTAGAGGATGTATTTCAACATACCCGACTTTCCCTAAAATCGGTGAATATTTTGACCCCCTTTTGGGGGGGTAAAGGGGTTCAAATTTTCGTTTTTCGGATATAACTTTCAAAATTTCGTATTTACGAAAAAATACTTGGAACAAAAATTATAGAGAATAAAAAAACAAATAATTTTGTAATTTATAATTTGTTCCTAAGACGTCATGGGAGGGAGCTAGGAGCTTCAGAAAAAAATCAATTTTGAAAACTTCCCATTATCAGAAAAAATCACCAAAAATCGGGTTAATCGACTTTTAGGAGCGAGTCTTTTGCATAGTACATCCTATTACTATGTAGAATAAGAAAAATTAACAACCGACCCCTCATCTCAAAGTGGGGGGGGTGGACCCCCAGTAGAAAAAGTTGCATTTTCCTCCTGGAATATCTCAGCTACAGTGAAAAATTCGAAAAATTGGTTCAAACAAACGTTGTAGAGCGTTAAAAGACGAACATTTTCCTTTTTAAATATTTTTTCTACGTGGTCTTGGGGCCGAGCTAATGCAAAAAGAAAAAAGATCGACGCGGGGTTTGAAAATTTTTCATCAACTCAATAAATTACACGTGTGTAGGCTTGGTATAAAATCTAGCAAACCAATAGCCCAACAAGTGGGTTTCTGGGGTTTCCGTGGTCGCTAAAGTCGATTTTTATAATCATCTAACCCCTGGACCCAAATTGGACACCAAAAGAGGGGGTTTAAAATTTTGTGAAAAATTTTCGAACGCTGCGTCGATCTTTTTTCTTTTGGCATTAGCTTGGCCCCAAGACCACGTAGAAAAAATATAAAAAAAGGAAAATGTTTGTCTTTTAATGCTCTACAACGTTTGTTTGAACCAATTTTTCGAATTTTTCACTGTAGCTGAGATATTCCAGGGGGAAAATGCAACTTTTTCTACTGGGGGTCCACCCCCCTACTTTGAGATGAGGGGTCGGTTGTTAATTTTTCTTATTCTACATAGTAATAGGATGTACTATGCAAAGGAGCCGCTCCTAAAAGTCGATTAACCCGATTTTTGGTGATTTTTTCTGATAATGGGAAATTTTCAAAATTGATTTTTTTCTGAAGCTCCTAGCTCCCTCCCATGACGTCTTAGGAAAAAATTGTAAATAACAAAATTGTTTCTTTTTTTATTCTCTACAATTTTTGTTCCAAGTATTTTTTTCGTAAATTAGTAATTTTGAACGTTATAGCCGAAAAAACGAAAATTTGAACCCCTTTACCCCCCAAAAGGGGGTCAAAATATTCACCGATTTTAGGGAAAGTCGGGCATGTTGAAATACACCCTCTACAAAGCTTATATACGAACTTTCTCGTTTCCGGGAATTTTTTTTGACTTTTGGCTTTTTTTAAGCTAAATTGTCCGTACTAGTTGTAGGTAATGAAAAAATGGTGATTTTTGAGCTATGGTCAAAAAATTCGTAAAATTCGCCATAGTCATTCGAGGTTTGAGCAAATTAGTTTTCAAAAATTGACTCAAAAAAATTTCAATGGATGAAAGAGGACCAAACCGGTTGTCAATAGTGGTCACTTTTTCCGGATTTTTGCGTTCTAAATTTAATGAAAATTTTCATCAGAAATGGTAACACAGTCGACATTTTAAAACTTCTGAAAAGCTGGTTTCGTTCTAATCATTGCTTTAGACTAAAATTTAACTGAACTTTACTGAAAGGAAATTTTACGCTCTACAATTTATGTTCTATTCATATTTTTCGCAGGACCCTTTTTTTGCGCAGAAAATGGACTCCAAGTGTCAAAAATATCAAAAAATGTAAAACAAATTCTCAACAAAAAATTCAAACTGTAAAAAAATCTGACGTAATGGAGAAAATTCAATTTTATTTGTGAATTCAGTGCTAAATTTAGTTTTTTCCTTGGATTTTGGAAGCTTAGGTTTCGAGATATCTAAGTTGGAAATTCAAAGTTCAACTTTTATATTTTAGGTACTTATTGAAAATATCTAAAAAAAAAATTAAGCCTCCTTGGAAAAAACTATAATTGGATTCTACAGAAAGAAAATTTCACACTCTACAATTCACATTCTATTCATTTTTTTGGGGGGGGGGGGGGGGGAAGCTT
This sequence comes from Pseudococcus viburni, assembly GCA_033439095.1. Lineage (NCBI taxonomy): Eukaryota > Metazoa > Arthropoda > Insecta > Hemiptera > Pseudococcidae > Pseudococcus > Pseudococcus viburni. The sequence goes on from JAVBJF010000128.1 coordinate 345,741, forward strand.
GATTTTTCCAAGAAATCGATTTTTTTGTGGTGAACCACATTTCCCAACATTTCTTATTTGTAACAATTGAAATTCCACAGACCAACAATTCAGCAATTTTTTTCTATGTGATCGATTTTAATTAGTAATTCTGACCTACTTTTTAGTGCTGAGTTCAAATATGATTTCAGTTTTTCTCCATCTCGTCAGGGTTTCTTACAATTTGAATTTTTTTTGGATTTTTTTGGATTTTTTTAGACTTTAAAGTCGATTTTATGAGCACAGGAAGGGCCCTACAAAAAAAATGCATAGAACTTGAATTATAGATTGTAAAATTTTCTATCGATAGAGTTCAATTTATTTTTTTCTAGGAAGCTTAGTTTTCGAACCATTTTTAATAAGAGATAAAAGCTGATTTTAGAAGTTTCAATTGAAATATTTCGAAATCTTAACTTTCTAAGAAAAAAAACTAATTCTACCTACTCTACAGAAAGGAAATTTTATGCTTTACAATTTATGTTCCATTCATTTTTTTCGTAGAACCCTTCCTTTGCTCAGAAAATTCACTTCAAGTGTCAAAAGTGATCAAAAAATGTAAAAAAATTACTAACCCATTAAATTTCAAACAGCAGATTATTTTTTTATCAAAAAATTGTGATTTATACCAAAAATGATGAGAGAGGATTTGAGAAATTTAGAATTTTAAAAATTTAAACTTCGTAAACGGATACTGCAGTCTGTAATTTTATCGAATTTAATTGCCTCGCGAACGTTTCAATATTCGATATCAATTTACGACATCGCTTCGTCGTCCTGTACCGCTCCATTGATCAATCGGCGTCATTCATCCATCCCCTCTCCCCCCGCAGACTGCACCTCGGTAAAATATCAGTAATAAGTAAAGATAGAGGCACGTGAGGTTGAGACTGATCATTCTCATTGCACCAGCTGAGCGACGGTTTGTATTTCAAACACGACGATAATTACGATCGCAGCATGTCTCATGTTAGGAGAAAAGAGGTAAAATATCCTCGATAACGCTGAAAACACAATACGAGTACATGTGCAATGTGTATATCAAGTATACCTTACAATAAGTAGGATTTCAGCGACGCAATCATCGATATCTAAAAATAGCCCCCAAAAACGTGTAATTTTTTCGCCTCGTACGCGTAAAAAAACGTCAAAAGACGTCGACTGCGAGGGAAAGGAGGTGAGCACGCAATCTCGTTCAACGACCTTACGATTATTTTTTGGCTAATGAACGCGAAATTATACTCAGCCAATGGTAAATTAGAAGGAAAATTTCACGATCGTGGGTTGGTCTATTTAAAAAGTTCAAGGTTAGGCTTTTTTTTTCATTTCGACGATTCCGAGAGATTTGGCATTTTAATGGCGCTGATACTTGGCAGCGATGTCGATTTCCTGGTAAAATCACGTGGTTGGGCCCGCTGCGGTATTCCGATAGTAATTTATCGTGGATTTAGATCGAGTGCGTACCTTAAAAGTCGAGACGTGCGTAAACGTTTAATTACCGCAGGAGAATTCTCGGAATCGACGATTGATGGATGTGTTTTTTTTTTCACCGAGCGTCTATTTTAGGTAACCCTGAAATCGTCGTACCTGTTTGGGGAAAAAAAGAGAGGAAAGAATCTTTTGAATAATGCGTTTAACGACCTCGCTTATGTGCCATCAACGGACTGTCTAGTTGTCTTATAGGTATATTTTCTTAGATAAATCGTATAGGTTGGTACGCGGATTTACGCATCGTCGTAGAGTAATAAACCGATCACGTTTCTCGATAATTCTCATTTTTTATTCCAGTTCGAGGTCTCCCCGGTGTCTTAATCTTTTCCGATCATTGTGTCGAACAACGAAAAATCAATCGAGAGAATTTCGCCGAAAAATCTCATCGCCGATGTCAATACCCTGGTCTTGGCTGATGCCATGGATTATCCAAGAGGCCAGATTATGGCTGCGGAGAAACAGTAAAGAACGTCTTGTTGACCGCACGATTAATTGAATCATTCGCAGATGACGTGATGATTAATATTTTTCGTTGGTCCAGTTTATAAATATACATTGCCGAATGCGTAGTAACTAGTAACCCGTGACTGTAACCGGTGGTACGATGGTTGAAAATTACGCCTGGTTAATTGACCATTTGGTAGAGGTCTTGAGTTGTGAGTTTATGGAGATTTGGATGAGAATCTGGTCGGTTGGTGTGTTTGCTGAGAGTCTAGAATTGTGGAAAAAATCCGAAACAGTTCCATTATCCAGAAAAAGTTGCAAGATAAGTTCATTTTCTGATACCTTGAACCGGAAAATTTCATTTTTTCCTCTCCAATTTTTTACGTTGAATTTCCATTTTTCAAAAATACTGAAAGGAAATCTATAAATTTTTGGAGAGGAAAGGCCCTGGTGGAACTTTGTTAAAATTTTTACGCCATTCGATTTATTTTGGTAGAAGATGATTTTAGAGCACATAGGTGAATTTTTTCACCCCCGGGGGGGCTGAGGGTCCAAAATACGTGATTTCCAAGCTAAAAATTCTATCTCCGCGAGTTCTCTATCGATTTTTTTCAAACTTGGTTCATAGATAGAGGTATTTTACGAGAGTATCCTGAAATTTTTTCTGATTTTTCCGACCACTATAATGACCTTGAATTTGACCTTGAAAGTTTCAAATCGCTCTGAAAAACACAATTTTATTTTGGTGCTGACTGAATTTTTTTTTTAATTTCTCAATTTATTTCACACCTCTCAGAATTTTTTCAGATTTTTTCAGGTAATGGAACACCTTGAAAAATGCAAAAAACCATTTTTTTCACCACGTTTTTCACTCATAAAATGGTAATTTTAGGTCGAAAAAATTTTTCGATCAGGTATGCCCCAAAATACGCATTTGGACAGCATTTTTTCGATTTTCACTTTATTTCATTTCTTTTTCGTGATTTTTGTAATTTCAATTGAGTATAGCACTAGTAGTCCAGAGGCATGATTGCATTTTTTTGAACATAGATGGCAAATGATGATAGATGCGTGAAATTTTGTGTGGTGAACACGGACACTATAAGAAATTTTTTGAGCCCGGGAGGTCCTAGTCAAACTTCATGAAAGGGGAAGGGAAGAGAGAGGTCCGAAGGAGGGTTCAGCCCTCTTTTTTCTTCAAGTTGAGCAATCAGCCTTTTTCTGGTGTCCTTCCCATAAATGATTGAATCCCGCTGAGTATGCAATTTGCGCCTGGACTGCTAGTGCCTCTCTCCTTTCGAATCAGTGAAAAATCACTGATAAACAGTCAGAATTGCAGCGCAGGAAAAATAGCGATTTTTCGCTGATTATTCAAAGAATTTCACAGATTTTTCAGTAAATTTTATAAATATCACTGAGTTTTCAGTGAATTTTCACTGATTTTCAGTGATTTTCTTTCACTGACTTGTTCTCAGTGAAAAAAATTTCACTGATTTATTACTGTGCTGCAATTCTGACTGTTTTTCAGTGATTTTTGATAAATTTCATTGATTCAGAAGTGAGAGAGTGCTATACTACTCACTTGAAATTACAAAAATCACGAAAAAAAAAATGAAATAAAGTGAAAATCGAATAAGTGGTGTCCAAATAAGTACGTATTTTGGGGCATACCTGGACAAAAAAAAATTCGATTTGAAATGACCATTTTATGAGTAAAAATACGTTGTGAAAAAATGATTTTTAGCATTTTTCAAAATGTTTCACCACCTGAAAAAATCTGAAAAAATTCTGAGAGGTGTGAAATACATTGAGAAATCTAAAAAAAAAAAACCAGTCAGTACCAAAATTGTGTTCCCCAGGGCGAATTGAAATTTTCAAGGTCAAATTTAAGATCATTACCGTAGTCAGAAAAATCTGAAAAAATTTCAGGATAATCTCGTAAAGTACCTCTATTTACGTGCTGAGTATGAAAAAAATCGGTCGGAAATTCGCGAAGATAGAATTTTAAGCTGGGAAATCACGTCTTTTGAGGCCTCAGCCCCCAGAGGTGAGAAAAAATTCGCTCTTGCACTCTAAAATCATCTTCTATCAAGATAAATCGAATGGCGTAAAAATTTTGACGAAGTTTCACCAGAGGCCAAATGACCCCCTTTCCACATCAGAACATTTTTGAAGTGAAAACTTCTATGGTGGGGGTCTATTTTTTTCGACGCGTTACGCTTATACACGGTTGCCAACCACCAATTATTCAGGAATATCATTTATCTAGGGAAATTTCCCACATTATATTACAAAAATATCATTTATCCAGGGAAATTTCTCACATTATATTACAAAAATATCATTTATCCAGAAGTGAAAAAGGAAAATGTTGGCAGCACTGCTTTACCTTTTAAAAGTCATTAAAAAAATGTCACTCGACAAAAAGTCACAGCACTGCTTTACCTTTTAAAAGTCATTAAAAAAATGTCACTCGTTAAGTGTGACAAAAAGTCAAAATGTAATCTAAAAGAAAATTATTAAAAGTAGAAAAGAAAATTGATGACAGCACTGCTTTACCTTTTAAAAGTCATTTAAAAAATGTCACTCGTTAAGTGTGACAAAAAGTCACAGCACTGCTTCACCTTTTAAAAGTCATTAAAAAAATGTCATTCGTTAAGTGTGACAAAAAGTCAAAATGTAATCTAAAAGAAAATTATTAAAAGTCAAAAAGAAAATTGTTGACAGCACTGCTTTACCTTTTAAAAGTCATTAAAAAATGTCACTCGTTAAGTGTGACAAAAAGTCACAGCACTGCTTTACCTTTTAAAAGTCATTAAAAAAATGTCACTCGTTAAGTGTGACAAAAAGTCAAAATGTAATCTAAAAGAAAATTATTAAAAGTAGAAAAGAAAATTGATGACAGCACTGCTTTACCTTTTAAAAGTCATTTAAAAAATGTCACTCGTTAAGTGTGACAAAAAGTCAAAATGTAATCTAAAAGAAAATTATTAAAAGTCAAAAAGAAAATTGTTGACAGCACTGCTTTACCTTTTAAAAGTCATTAAAAAAATGTCACTCGTTAAGTGTGACAAAAAGTCAAAATGTAATCTAAAAGAAAATTATCAAAAGTCAAAAAGAAAATTGTTGACAGCACTGCTTTACCTTTTAAAAGTCATTAAAAAAATGTCACTCGTTAAGTGTGACAAAAAGTCAAAATGTAATCTAAAAGAAAATTATTAAAAATGAAAAAGAAAATTGTTGACAGCACTGCTTTACCTTTTAAACGTCATTAAAAAAATGTCACTCGTTAAGTGTGACAAAAAGTCACAGCACTGCTTTACCTTTTAAAAGTCATTAAAAAAATGTCACTCGTTAAGTGTGACAAAAAGTCAAAATGTAATCTAAAAGAAAATTATTAAAAGTAGAAAAGAAAATTGATGACAGCACTGCTTTACCTTTTAAAAGTCATTTAAAAAATGTCACTCGTTAAGTGTGACAAAAAGTCAAAATGTAATCTAAAAGAAAATTATTAAAAGTCAAAAAGAAAATTGTTGACAGCACTGCTTTACCTTTTAAAAGTCATTAAAAAAATGTCACTTGTTAAGTGTGACAAAAAGTCACAGCACTGCTTTACCTTTTAAAAGTCATTAAAAAAATGTCACTCGTTAAGTGTGACAAAAAGGCAAAATGTAATCTAAAAGAAAATTATTAAAAGTAGAAAAGAAAATTGATGACAGCACTGCTTTACCTTTTAAAAGGCATTTAAAAAATGTCACTCGTTAAGTGTGACAAAAAGTCAAAATGTAATCTAAAAGAAAATTATTAAAAGTCAAAAAGAAATTTGTTGACAGCACTGCTTTACCTTTTAAGAGTCATGAAAAAATGTCACTCGTCAAGTGTGACAAAACGTCAAAAAAATTATCAGGCTTTTTATCAAATAAGTAATCTAAAAGAAAATTATAAAAAGTAAAAAATAAAAAAATTAAGTCATTAAAAAATGTTTATAAAAAGTCTAAAAGAAAAATGTTGGCAGCACTGCTTTACTTTTTAAAAGTCATAAAAAAATGTCATTAGATTCAATTAAGTAATTTAAAAGAAAAGTATAAAAAGTAAAAAAAATTGTCATTAGAATTTTTATCAATTAAAGTCATAAAAAAATGTCATTAGACTTTTTATCAAATAAGTAATTTTAAAAAAAATTATAAAAAGTCATAAAAAAATGTTGGTAGCACTGCTTTACTTTTTAAGAGTCATAAACAATGTCACTTGTTAAGTGTGACAAAAAGTCAGAAAAAAATTTTCAGACTTTTTACCAAATAAGTAATCTACAAGAAAATTATGATTACTATTCCTGAAATTTTGTTAAGACCATATCCTGTTACTTATTTATTGTACAAACAACTAGACACGTCTTTCCGTTCTCACTTTTTCAATTATTCATTCTCCATTCCTTTGTTTTCAAAACCTTAATATATTGTTCTCTTATTCTAAAATTCTTCATTCGTTTGCACCATATTGCATATGTTTTGTTACCTATCTATTACATAAAAACTTTCACTAAGTTTCTCATAATCTATACAGGTAATGCGATTTGTTTAACTTTTATCATTTGTTCCAAATGACATTTCCTTTTTTACAAAAAAATATTATCTATTCACCCACCTCTTATTATAGATTTCAAAATAAAAGAGCGAAACCTCTAATATACAAATCAAAAATTCAGAAACAAGTTTTCACTTCTGAGGTACGTCCCATGACGCACCCATTTTTTACATTTTATTTCGAAATAATGTGGATAAAAAATGATACTATATGTTTCCCTCCTATCTATAAGCCCACTCAGAAATTATGTAAGGGAGGGGCTGACAATTCGAGAAAAAATGAGTTTCAGTAGACGGATGGTACATATACATTGTGCAAATTTCAGCACAGAAAATTGAAAAATTGCAGGATTTTTGGAACAAACGATCAATATACTCTCTAAATTTAAGTCAGCGAAATTTGGTGAAATTCTGCCTTTTTGAATCAGTAAAATAAATTCAACTAAAAATCAGAGATCTTTTAATCAAAATTACTGTGTGTTTTTTTGATCAATTGGAAATTAACTGAGAAATCAGTGATTTTTAGCTGAAAGATTGGCGAAAAATCTCAAATTTTTAGTGAATTTTTTCCCTGATTCAAAATTTTATTGAATTTGACTGATCCAGATGTGCAGATTTCACCACAGAAAAGTGAAAAATTGCAGAATTTTTGGAACAAACGATCAATATACTCTGTTACCAAAAATCAGTGATCTTTCAATCAGAATTACTGATTTTTTTGATCAATTGAAAATTAACGCAGAAATGAGTGATTTTTACTGAAAAATCAGCGAAAAATCACTGATATTTAGTGAATTTTTTTCGATGACTCAAAAAAACATAATTTCATCAAATTTGACTGATTTGGAATTAGAGAGTATTATGTTCATTTAAGAAATATAGATTGATTAAAATATTGACCTAACGAAGCGAGTGCAAATTGTTTTGAAAAAAAAATTATAACAATTCGGAAGGTGAAAAATGCACTTTTTTGTCAATTTTACAATGGAAAATCTCTTTGGCAAGCTTAAGGAGGGGGCTGGAGTCCCCTGAGCACTCTTTGGGCGCGTCTATGTTCCTATCAAAGATGGGAAAAAATAGATGATTAATTTTTTTATTCTATGCAGAAATGGGCAAAATCAGGGAATCGCCATCAGGGACCACGGTTAGAAAAATGATTCATAGAATCATTTTTTCAAATCACTGGTTTTGTTGAATTTTCCACGGTAAAATATTGTACCTACGCTTTGTGGAATGATACTTTCTTTCATGACCTATAGTTAACTGATGATAGTAAAATTCAAATTCAAATTCTCAAATTGAATGAAAAAATATGAAAGAAAAAACGAAATTTTTGGCTTTTGGTGCACCATTTCTTGCTTGATTCGAAAACCAGTTCTTAAATAATTTCGCCACAGATGGGATTTCGAGGATCCAAGTTCAACTTTTTTTCAACTCTAAATTTTTTCAAAGCTGTATCCTATTTTAAAATTTTTCCATCAATAAATTTTTTTAATTTCTTTAATTCTAATTTTTTGTTAATTTTATTCAATTTTTAAATTTTAAAACTTCAATTTTTTCATGTCAATATGAAGTATTTCAATTCTAATTTTTTTTAAAAATTGTATTTAGTTTTGGGATTTTTCCAACAGTAAATTTTTTTTGAAGTTCAATTTTTTAAAAATGTATCCAATTTTGATTTTTTTAAATTTTTTCAAATTTATATTTATATTTTTTTTCAATTATGAGACGTTGAAAATTTTTTGTAAAAATTCAAAGTTTAAAAAAAATTGAATTGGGAAAAATTTTAGAGTCGGAAGAGATTTTTAAAAATATGAAGTTGAAAAAGATTCTAAAATAGCAAAGTTGGAAACATTTTTTAAACCTTAAATTTTTTCCATTTTCCAATTATTCAAGCAAATTTCAACTTCATGCTTTTCAAAATTTTTTTCAACTCAGTGACGCACTCAAGGAGATGGCTATCGGGCAATAGTAATCCCTAGAAATGAGCCTACCCCAAAAATCTTCAAAAAATCCATAAAAGCACTCAAAAGAGGAGCTCAGGTGGCTCGACCCTCCCTTTAAGCTCGGCAAGGAGATTTTTTACATAAAAATGTCAAAAGAAGCGAGTTTTTTCGCATTTCAAACATGATTTTACAAAAATAATAGCTCTCTAAATTTGAATCAGTCAAATTTGATGAAATTTCTGCTTTTTTGAATCAGTGAAATAATATTCTTTGAAAAAGAGTGGGATTTCATTAATATTTTAGTGAAAGATCACTGATTTCTCAGTCAATTCCCAATTTGTTAAAAAAATCAGATTCAGTTTGAAATTTCATCCGTTGATCGAAAATCTCGTTTAAAAAATCACAATCCATAAAATTACTGAACGAACATCAAGTTTAGTTTTCATAGCAAAATTTTGACATGATGTAATTTTGATTCATTTCAAAATACTGCCAACAGTTGAAATTTTGGTCTGTCCTTAATTCCGACTTTCCATCGATTTTGAAACTTTTTTCCAATTTTTTTTCAGACTTGAGCTAATATAAAGTTATTACGTAGGTAGGTATATTTCTTGGAAATTATTAATTAAACGAAAACAAAGAAGATGAAATTTCAGCATACTTACCATTTTTTTTTCAAGTTGAATTCGTAGAATTGAAAACTGAATTTTTTTATTTTTAAAAAAACTTTCTCTTTTACTGAATAATAACTTTCAAATGATGATACATGAATTCTTTCCTTTTTTTTAACTTGCATAAGTAAGTGTTTTGTAGCAGTACTCAAACTTTTTGCAATTTGGATTTGGGTACTACCTACCTACTTCAAAAATTCACCAGAAAGTTGGATTTTTGGTTTGGATTCAATCATGATTTTCCTACAGATAAAATTGAATTCGAAAACATCTCAGAAAAATGGTAGAATGTTCAACGAAAAACTTCTTCAAAAATAAGAAATATCTTTCTTCGTTCTTCTTGAATTTCAACTGAAAAATTGAAAAATCCTGGAAAAACAATAGGTATCAAAGCAATTTATAATCAAAGTGGATTAAAAACCTAAAAATTAACTTTCTTCAAGCCAATCTCGCCAAAATTTCCCATCAAATAAAATTTCCAAGCAGACGAAAATTATTAGCTGCTCATACCTCGCTCAAGTCTGGAACAAATTTCAATAAAATTTTCCATATTCGAGCAAAATTTCTCAAATACATCAAAAAATAAATATTATCAACCCGATAAACCTTCTCACTCAACACCATCCTGTCATAGTACAACATACCACTGCCTCCTCTCTTTCTCCACCACCCCTGAAATTCATACCGATAAAAATTCAACCATCCATTTGGCCTTATTTACCCCGGATATTTACTTAATTTCCAGCCAAAAGACCCGGAACACGGTGGAATTAGCCCATCGCGGAATTCTCAGCCTACGGTAGGAATTTCGCGAGCAAAAAACGGCTGAAATTTACACGCAAGTCTGAGTTTCCAAACCAATGCCGAAATACCAGGAACACCTTCTTTTCACCACCGAGCGGCGTATTTTTGTATGGAACCCCGCAATGGGCGTGACTTGGTTTAGAATTTGGAAAGACGTGCGCGTTTCCATCAAAACTTATAAATTGCTCGGTTTTGCCAATTCAAGGCTCAGTCAACTTTCCATTTCGCGGTGCTGGTTTTGGTTCTCGTATCGTAAAAGTTCGCGCCGGTGAGATGGTGTAAGTTTGGCGAATTTTCGGGGTTCGAAATTTTATTGTAAGTAAGAATCATTTCATTTTTGATTTTTATTAATAAAATCCGTTTCGTAATTTTTGGATGGATTTTTTTCTCCATCGCAATTTTCATTTATATTCGAAAAATAGCGATTAGATGATTGAAAAAAGTAAAATGTGATCAAGAGGATAATTTTCCATCACAATTTTTATGTTTATTTGAAAAAAACGATTAGATGATAGAAAAAAATCAAAATGTGATCAAGAGGATATTTTTCCATCACAATTTTGATTTTTATTTGAAAAAAAAAACGATTAAGTAGATGATTTTTTTTAAAAATCAAAATGTGATCAAGGGGATATTTTTCCATCAAAATTTTTATTTTTTATTTGAAAAAAAAACGATTAAATGATTGAAAAAAAATCAAAATGTGATCAGGGGGATATTTTTCCATCAAAATTTTCATTTTTTATTTGAAAGAAAAAACGATTAGATGATTGAAAAAAAATCAAAATGTGATCAAGGGGATATTTTTCCATCAAAATTTTCATTTTTTATTTGAAAAAAAACGATTAGATGATTGAAAAAAAAATCAAAATGTGATAAAGAGGATATTTTTCCATCACAATTTTCATTTTTATTTGAAAAAAAAACGATTAGATGATTGAAAAAAAATCAAATTCTGATCAAGAGGATATTTTTCCATCACAATTTTTATTTTTATTTGAAAAACGATTAAATGATCGAAAAAAAAAATCAAAATTTGATTTTTTCTACACCTAGAAAAATTAATCCGGCCATTGGAAGTTGAAAAATCAACATTCAGAATGCTGCAGCGTCTGGTAGAGGAAAATTTGGCCCAATAAAATAGGTATTCGGTTAACCTTGTTGGCCAAGTGGTTCGTCCAGCCAAGATGATTAATTCTTATACAAAATCCAACGATCCGATATAGGTCAATCTGTTGATTGCCGGTTTACGTGAATGAAGGGAATTAAAAAAAAATTTGCAAGATCGAGTTATGCGATTTTCAGTCTAGCAAACCAGTTTGAAAATGTTGAAATTTCACACTACGCACACAAACGAACAGATGCACTGGCGTGAAATTCGGTATTATAAAAAACAACCACACATAGGAGACGAATTGTTTTCTTTAATCCCTCTCGAAGCGCGAAACAGGTTCTCGAAGGGAAAACGGGCCATCCTCCAGACTTCTAGACAAATGATAACGTCGAGAAAAAAAAAGAATTCGGTGGAAAAAAAATAGTTGATAAGGATTTAAAAAAACGAAGTTTTTGTATCCACCATTTGGTATGTACGAACGGTTGTTTATTAGCGGATTTCGAAATATCGTAGGACTGTAGGAGCATCCTTGAGGCATATACGAATATAGGACTTGTTCCGTACAATGAATATTGTAATCATAACGGTTAGTTTGCATCTTCAGTGGTTATTAAATAGTGCAAACGACAATCCGCCAACCGGTTATAACAAAATGACGCGCCGACGTCCAGACTGATTGAATAATTATTTGTTTCACTTTTTATATGATGTAATTGAACCGTGCTCGTAATATGAAATTTTTTATCGTGATCATGCCGAAGGTACGTAGACGGTTGAGACGTAAAAGTAGAGGTCTTGGTACAGCTTCTGTTCACAAGGTGTTTGGTATATAAGGTGTTTTGTTTACTAGACGACGAGACGACGGCCGCGATATCGAATAACTATTCAGGTGGCTTCTGGGTTTGCCATCTTCGGTCGATTCGCTGATCACGGGTTACGTATTTTCTTCCTTGAAACGATCGAAAAGTGATAGAAATGAGTTCGATATTTTTTATTGAAAAATGGCGACAATACTTCGAGAGATGCAAGAAGTCTTGATTTTTCGAAAAAATGGCCAAAAGGTCTCCAAAGAGTTCATAAACCATCGAGGCCCCTTGAAAACTTGGATAATTTTGTATATAATTTGTTTTGAGCAACACCAAAGAGTCCATCAGCTGTTAGGATTAAGAAAAAGTGTAAAAAAAGGGTAAATTTTCAAAAAAAAAAATTCCTAAAAAAATTAAAAAATTAAAAAAATTGTCAAAGGATATGACCGAAAAAGGGGTGAATTTGATCCTTGACGCTTTTGGGCTCTTAAACATCTCAAGTAGTGTATATTGACTGGAAAAAATGTTTCATAAAATTTTGGACCCCCTATCCCCCTCCCCATCGGAGTTATGGCCATTTTATTGCTTTATTTTCAAGAATTTTTAATTTCAACGGAAATGAAGGAATTTTTTTGTTCTTTGGCACAAAATTACATCTGGTAGAAGTGTATTTATAATGATTTTTTCAACAATTTTTGTGCACTCCTTCATGTTTTTACGACTATTTGAAGTTTTCAATCGTAAAAAACACCATATAAGCGAAGAACGACTACCTTGAAAAAATTACTAAAAGATACGTTTTTTTATGTAGAATTTTTCTGTGTATTTGGTTTTGGCCATTTCTTCGAATTAAGGGCCGAAAATTGCGAAAAACCATACAAAAATGTTGTCATTTTAGCAGATTTTTCAAATTTTGAGCGTTTTATGCGGAAAGAAATGACAAAATGAAAAAACCAATTCCATATTCGTGTTCAGCAGGTCAAAATATATCGATAAACACTTTTTTCGCGATAGTTTTACTTGAAGCCTCGAAATTCACTTTTTTGTCACGAAAAATCAGTGATAAAGTGAATTTTAAAACTTGAAATAAAACCACCACGAAAGAGGTGTTTATCGATATGTTTTGACCTGCTGATCACGAATATAGAATTGGTTTTTTCATTTGGCCGTCGTATTTCTTAATAATTTTTCCAGGGTGGTCGCTCTTCGCTTTCGTGGTGTTTCTTACGATTGAAAACTTCAAATCGCCAAAAAAAAAACACGAAGGAATGCACCAAAATTGTTGAAAAAATTATCTTAAATACACCTCTATGAGATGTAACTTTGTGCCAAAGAACAGAAAATTTCCTTCACTTCTGTTGAAATTGAAAATTCTTGAAAATGATGCAATAATATGGCCATAACTCTAAGAGAGAGGGGAAAGGGGCCAAAATTTTATGAACATTTTTTTCTATAATCAATATTCACCACTTGAGGTGTTTAGAAGACCAAAAGCGCCAAGGGCCAAATTCACCCCGTATCCGGTCATATCCTTTTACAAAAAATTGACTTGAAAAGTGGAAATTTTTTGAAAAATAGAGCATAATAAATATTTGTCAAATTCTTGATATTTATTAGGTACGACATTAAGATGAAAACGTATAAAAGAGATTTTAAAAATTAACAAAACATTTTTTGCATCGAGAATTGAAATTTGAAAAAAAAAATAGGTATCTAATGACTAAAATGAAGAAAATCGTTCGCGAGCAATATCTTTCATAAGGTAAAAAACTCATTCGTGAATGAAACTCAGTTATTATTGCTGATGAAGCACAACTGAAAACTGAAACTGAAACTCGAAAAAAACTAAACCGAAATAGACAAAATGAAATTGAACTGAAACAGTAATTTTGTTTGAAATTTTCTACTTAAAAATATCGGTCACATGGAAACAAACACCTAAAAAACTGAGCCTAGAAAATGAAAATGACTTGAGACTAAAAATCAAAAATTTAAACTAAAAAATTTTAAAACCTAAACTGAAAATCAAAAGTGGAATTGAAAGCTGAAAATGGAAAAAACTCGAATGTGAAACAGAAACCAAAAATTAAAATTAAAAAATTAAAAATTCTCAATTTTTGAAATTTAAAAATAAAAACATTCGAAATTAAAGATCAAAAACTACCAAAAATTGAAGACCCACTTAATAAAACGTTGGAATCTAAAACTGAAAACATCGTAAATCCCTTGAAATAAAAAATCAAGATTCAAAAACCAAAACTAAAACACCTCAAATCTTGAAGAAAAAGATGAATCTGAAACTGAAAACCAATTAATTACTGAAACAAAAATATGAAAAAAACCTTTGAAATGAAACTTGAAAAACGATCAAAAACTGAAACTAAAAAAGACTTCAAAATTGAAAACATAAATAAAATACTCGTATCTCAATTTTTATGTTTTGAATATTGGAGAGAGAGAGAGACAGGAGTGTTGAAAATTTTATAGAATTTTTTTAGAGAAAAATCAGGTCTGAAAATTGTTCAACTGGAAGGGTTTTAAATCATTAATCCAAACTTAAATAATATTAAGAAATGGATTCAGTTTTGGTTATTGCTGTTTCAAAGGGTACTCCCGCCCTAGATAATGGAATCCATTTTCGAAACGAATTCCAAAATTAGTGCCATGATAAGCTTTGCAAAATCAGAAAAAAAAGAACTGAATCCCCTCTCCCCCACCTCAAAAAATCGTGAGAAACGTGTGCAAAAATTGAAATTTGAAGAGAAAATTTTGTTTGAGGCCCTGAGCTGAAAATAAATACTGGATTCGAGTTCGTATAAGTCAGAGTTGAAAACTTCTTTCAAAATTCAAAAAAAAATTCAACAATTTCTTCAAAAAACAGCTACTTATTTTAATTGAAGTTTCAACCACTTTTTAAGTACCTGAGCTGAATTTCAATTTTAAGAAAATTTCATGTGAATAGAACTATGACTCCTCCATACATTTTTGGTACCGAGAATATTTTTGCGAATTTTTCCTTCAATATACATCAGAAAATAATTGTTATCACAAAAAACAATTTTTTCGCCATTGAGGACAGGGGGATGGGGGAATATTTTTCGGTCTAGAATTTTTTCTAGCAGTGCTCAACAATGCTCAATAAAAAGTCTAAAATTCTGAAGACAGGGACATTTTACTATTTTACCTTCGAATATCGTTTAGTCGAAGTTGATTTTTTTTAATTCCCATAAATTGGTTTCTATTTCCCTTATATTTACACTACCCACAGAAAATTCAGAATTTTTGTCATAAGGTAATGAACAGGAATTTTTAAAGCGGGAATCATAACTTTTCAACGTAGTGGGAGAGAGGAGCTGCAGGAAGGGAAAAAATTTTGGACTTGAGAATTTTTTAGCCTAAACACACCATAAGAATATTTTCAAAATCCGTACCAAGGACAGATTCGCTTATATTAACGAGGGGTATCTATCCGTTTCCAATTTCATCTTCAATTTTGGAATTTTCAAGTTTGAATTTCTCGATACGAGGACAATGCTTCAATTAATTACCAATTTCGTCAATTTACGTTCGGAAATCTTCAAAGAAATCCGCTGAATCGTTCGATCAAACCACGCCAAACTGAATATCGTCTGGAAATCACAGTAGCTTCACCAACTAATTTGTGTTTTTGGCACCGAAGACCCCTCAAACCACACCGGTTGACTTTATGTAACGACTCAGTCGTCTCTAATTAGTAAGTAATATTGATTTTATATCCTAAAACAGGAACCCAGCGAGCTAAAATCGAACACCGGTCCGTTTAATGATTATATTGAACCCTACCGAACCCTCAGACAAATAAAACTTTAATAGCTACATATGCAAGTAGAATATAAACAATAATTTGCAAATACGTGTTAATTAGTCAACATTTCCACCACTCGTTAAACATTTTCGAACGGTTTGGCGAGCTGGATAGCTTGTTGCAAATGACCATATAGGTTTTGATAAGATTTTCGATGAATGTTGGTAGAATGAGTTATACACGAGTAATAAATCTCTCCGGTACGCGTAACAAGCTCTTTTTCCTCTTTAGTAATGCGTACTAGGCTTTGGTACGTACAGTAAGTACATATAAGTGCTTGGTGTACGGTAAGTAACCCATGTTGGAAGGTAATACCGAGCCAACGAACTGGTCGTTGTCTGTATTCGACGAATTATTGTAATCTACGAATAATCGTTTATAATGATGCGTATAAAATAGAAAACGTTGAAAAAATAATTATTCCGAAGTATTATTTTATAAAATAAGTGCCGGCTGCGGAGATAACTACACGAATACCTAATAATGTTGTTGTTTCTTATGAAACGAAACGTTGCTGTGTTTTACCAAATTTTATTATGAAATTTTTTCTCGAATGAGGTGGCGAAAGTTGTTGTCAATTTTGATATTTTATTTGAGACAGTGGGTAGCCATTAGTGTTTTAAAATATTGCACAATTATTTTTTCTTTCTTTTTTACTCCAAAAGATTAATGTGAAAAAAGGAAATGATATTGGAAGTCAATTTATGAGATGATGGAGGACCAAATTTAAAACGCAAAATTGTTCATACCAGGGCCAAGTATTCCACACTAAAACAGACCAAAAATGAAGTCGGGTATTCCGATTTCGCTTAAATTTTTTTACGAGTTCCCCTTAGTGGTATATTCACAAAACCACGATCATTTCTTTTCTAACCCTCAAAGGGGAGGGGGAGGGGTCGAGATTTTTATGCAATTGCGATTTTTAACCAAATTACCAAACTTTGAAGACTCATATCTCGAGATAGGTTGAACTTGGGGAAAAATTGTTTGCTGGGTCTGAAAGATAATTAATGGGAGATTCAAAAGCGGTAATACCATTTTGAAAAGCTCAAAGTTGAACTTTGGTGGTGAAAGCTCAACTTTCAATTCGAATATCGACTCACTTCCTGATCCGAGCCCCTCCCGCTGCTCCCACTGACCCCATTCTTCAATTTTAGGTGATCAATGAGGGAATTGAATATTTCAAAAAAATACGGGGAGAAGGAAGGATCAAAAAGTAAATTAGTTACAATCGATATGCCACACAATATTTTCGTTTCTCAACGTAATTTTTCCCATAATTGATTAGGATGTGTGTACAAATTGATTATTGAACTCGATTAGGACATGTGTCCGAATTGATGATTGAACTCGATTAGAACATGTGACCAAATTGATGATAGAACTCGATTAGGACATGTGTCCAAATTGATATTGATTGGGACGTGTGTCCAAATTGATGAATGAACTCGATTAGGACATGTGTCCAAATTATACTCGATTGGGACATGTGTCCAAATTGATATTGATTGGGACATCTGTCCAAATTATACCCGATTGGGACATGTGTCCAAATTGATATTGATTGGGACATGTGTCCAATTTGATTATTGACCTCGATTGAGACATGTGTCCAAATGAATGTTGATTGGGACATTTGTCCTAATTGATGATTGAATTTGATTAGGACATGTGTCGAAATTGAACTTGATCAGAACATGTGTCCAAATTAAAGCTGATCAGGACATGTGTCCAAATTGATGATTGAACTCGATTAGGACATGTGTCCAAGTATAAGTTGATCAGGACATGTGTCCAAATTAAAGTTGATTGGGACATGTGCCCAAATTGATGATTCAACTCGATTAGGAAATGTGAAGAAATTGATATTGATTAGGGCATGTGTCCAAATTATACTCGATTGGGACATGTGTCCAAATGAATGTTGATCGGGACAATTGTCCTAATTGATGATTGAATTTGATTAGGACATGTGTCCAAGTATAAGTTGATCAGGACATGTTTCCAAATTGATGATTGAACTCGATTAGGACATTTGTCCAAATTAAAGTTGATTGGGACATGTGCCCAAATTGATGATTCAACTCGATTAGGAAATGTGACCAAATTGATATTGATTAGGACATGTGTCCAAATTGATATTGATTGGGACATGTGTCCAAATCGATGAATGAACTCGATTAGGACAGGTGTCCAAATTATACTTGATCAGGGCATCTGTGCAAATTGATGACTGAACTCGACTGGGACATGTGTCCAAATTAATGATTGAACTCGATTAGGACAGGTGTCCAAATTATACTTGATCAGGGCATCTGTGCAAATTGATGATTGAACTCGACTGGGACATGTGTCCAAATTGATGATTGAACTCGATTAGGACATCTGTCCAAATTGAACTTGATTAGGACATATGTCCAAATTGATGATTGAATTCGATTAGGACATGTGTCCAAATTAAAGTTGATTGGGACACTTGTCCAAATTTATGATTGAACTCGATTATTAAATGTGTCCAAATTGATATTGATTAGGACATGTGTCCAAATTAAAGTTAATTAGGACATGTGTCCAAATTGATGATTGAACTTGATTAGGACATGTGTCCAAATTAAAGTTGATTGGGACATGTGTCCAAATTGATGATTGAACTCGATTAGGACATGTGTCCAAATTGATGATTGAACTCGATTAGGGCACGAGCCCAAATTAAACTTGATCAGGACATGTGTCCAGATTGATGATTGAACTCGATCAGGACATGTGTCCAAATTGATGAATGAACTCGATTAGGACATGTGTCCAAATTATACTCGATTGGGACATGTGTCCAAATTGATGATTGAACTCGATTAGGGCATGAGCCCAAATTAAAGTTGATCAGGACATGTGTCCAGATTGATGATTGAACTCGATTAGGACATCTGTCCAAATTGAACTTGATTAGGACATATGTCCAAATTGATGATTGAATTCGATTAGGACATGTGTCCAAATTAAAGTTGATTGGGACACTTGTCCTAATTTATGATTGAACTCGATTATTAAATGTGTCCAAATTGATATTGATTAGGACATGTGTCCAAATTAAAGTTGATCAGGACATGTGTCCAAATTGATGATTGAACTTGATTAGGACATGTGTCCAAATTAAAGTTGATTGGGACATGTGTCCAAATTGAAGATTGAACTCGATTAGGACATCTGTCCAAATTAAAATTGATCAGGACATGTGTCCAAATTGAAGATTGAACTCGATTAGGACATCTGTCCAAATTAAAGTTGATCAGGACATGTGTCCAAATTGATGATTGAACTCGATTAGGACATCTGTCCAAATTAAAGTTGATTGGGACATGTGTCCAAATTGAAGATTGAACTCGATTAGGACATGTGTCCAAATTAATGATTGAACTCGATTAGGGCACAAGCCCAAATTAAACTTGATCAGGACATGTGTCCAGATTGATGATTGAACTCGATCAGGACATGTGTCCAAATTGATGAATGAACTCGATTAGGACATGTGTCCAAATGAATGTTGATCGGGACAATTGTCCTAATTGATGATTGAATTTGATTAGGACATGTGTCCAAGTATAAGTTGATCAGGACATGTGTCCAAATTGATGATTGAACTCGATTAGGACATTTGTCCAAATTAAAGTTGATTGGGACATGTGCCCAAATTGAAGATACAACTCGATTAGGAAATGTGACCAAATTGATATTGATTAGGACATGTGTCCAAATTGATATTGATTGGGACATGTGTCCAAATCGATGAATGAACTCGATTAGGACAGGTGTCCAAATTATACTTGATCAGGGCATCTGTGCAAATTGATGACTGAACTCGACTGGGACATGTGTCCAAATTAATGATTGAACTCGATTAGGACAGGTGTCCAAATTATACTTGATCAGGGCATCTGTGCAAATTGATGATTGAACTCGACTGGGACATGTGTCCAAATTGATGATTGAACTCGATTAGGGCATGAGCCCAAATTAAAGTTGATCAGGACATGTGTCCAGATTGATGATTGAACTCGATTAGGACATCTGTCCAAATTGAACTTGATTAGGACATGTGTCCAAATTGATGATTGAACTCGATTAGGGCATGAGCCCAAATTAAAGTTGATCAGGACATGTGTCCAGATTGATGATTGAACTCGATTAGGACATCTGTCCAAATTGAACTTGATTAGGACATATGTCCAAATTGATGATTGAATTCGATTAGGACATGTGTCCAAATTAAAGTTGATTGGGACACTTGTCCAAATTTATGATTGAACTCGATTATTAAATGTGTCCAAATTGATATTGATTAGGACATCTGTCCAAATTAAAGTTGATCAGGACATGTGTCCAAATTGATGATTGAACTTGATTAGGACATGTGTCCAAATTAAAGTTGATTGGGACATGTGTACAAATTGATGATTGAACTCGATTAGGACATGTGTCCAAATTGATGATTGAACTCGATTAGGGCACGAGCTCAAATTAAACTTGATCAGGACATGTGTCCAGATTGATGATTGAACTCGATCAGGACATGTGTCCAAATTGATGAATGAACTCGATTAGGACATGTGTCCAAATTATACTCGATTGGGACATGTGTCCAAATTGATGATTGAACTCGATTAGGGCATGAGCCCAAATTAAAGTTGATTGGGACATGTGTCCAAATTGATGATTGAACTCGATTAGGACATGTGTCCAAATTAAAGTTGATTGGGACACTTGTCCAAATTTATGATTGAACTCGATTATTAAATGTGTCCAAATTGATATTGATTAGGACATGTGTCCAAATTGATGATTGAACTTGATTAGGACATGTGTCCAAATTATACTCGATTGGGACATGTGTCCAAATTGATGATTGAACTTGATTAGGACATGTGTCCAAATTAAAGTTGATTGGGACATGTGTCCAAATTGATGATTGAACTCGATTAGGACATGTGTCCAAATTGATGATTGAACTCGATTAGGGCATGAGCCCAAATTAAAGTTGATTGGGACATGTGTCCAAATTGATGATTGAACTCGATTAGGACATGTGTCCAAATTGAACTTGATCAGGACATGTGTCCAAATAAAAGTTGATTGGGACATGTGTCAAACTTAATGATTGAACTTGATTAGGACATGTGTCCAAATTTATGATTGAACTCGATTATGGCATGAGCCCAAATTAAAGTTGATCAGGACATGTGTCCAAATTGATGATTGAACTCGATTAGGACATGTGTCCAAATTGATGATTGAGCTCGATTAGGACATGTGTCCAAATTAAAGTTGATCAGGACATGAGCCAAATTGATGTTTATTAAGACACTTGTCCGAATTTAAGGTTTTGAGGACTTTATGTCCAAACGGAGGTTTTTTGGGACATTATGTCGACTGCGAAGTCAAATTTTTTGGACGTTGCCTCCAAAGGGGTTATGACATAATGTCCAAATTGCCTCCAAAGGGGTTATGACATAATGTCCAAATTGCTTGAAAATTGAACAAAGTTTTGTTATGAAATCTACATTGTGCAAAATCCGTTATGGAAAGATATTTTGCAATTAGTTTGAAATTCTTACCTATTGTTCAAATTCTTACGAAAAAACTAAAATTATGCGGGATTGCGGACGGGTCAAAAAAAGCGCCACAAATTGAAATAAAATTGATTCTTGGGATCTAATTTGTCGAATTTTCAAAAAACTCACCATTTCCGAAAATTTATGGTCTTTTTTAGGACTTTTGCAGATTTTTCCTGTGAAGGGGTGGGGGTAAAATATTTCTTAGTTTTGTCCCTAGAAGCAGATAATTTCAGGTGGAAATTCTTTCTCCCTTTTTTAATATTTTTGAAAATATACGGTTGTTCTTCGAAACAGGTCCCCTGGGAATTTGCGCTCAAGAAATTCGAATTATGTAAAAAGTGATGTTAATTCTTATGGCACCATGCAATTAATTTGGAGGTTTAATGTTCAATAAACAATTTCGTGTCAGTTTCCCTATGAAATTTTTTTACTTCAAATCCTATATCGAATCATATCTGATTTATTTAGAATTACCTACATCAAATTTTATCTATTTTGATAAAATTGTATGTACTTAAACGAAAAATATTCTAATGAAATTACATCTAATTACCTACATCTGTTTTTTTCCTGAAGTGCCTAATTGGATTACAGTACCTCAAACTGAATCTGAACTCTCAATTTCTCATAGGTACCTATGTATATAGATCGATGCAATTAGATATGATTTAATGTAATTTAAAAAAATGAGATTTGGACATACTTAATAAATTCATACGGTTATTGACACAAAATTATCCAATTTAAGCCACATTAATTTGACAATAGAAAAAATTCCCAATTCCCAATCAGAAAGAGAAAACTAATAAAAAATTCATGATAGGGGGTTCACATTTCGCTGAAAACCGGTTTCAACCCATCAAACCCCAGGATAGCTAAAATCACGGGTCTCAAAGAACGAAAAATCATAATTTTAGATATTTTTTCTCCAGAATTGGTCATTTCGTGAGATACGAATAATACGATTGTGCCAGTTTTCCTCTTCAGATTCGAAAACCAATGTCGAAATTGAGTTCGAAAGGGTGAAATTATATGAAATCGACGTCAAATACACCCCTACCTCTTAATGTGGAAAAACAGAGGAATTTTCTCTTCCGAAAACTTCTTCCAGTCTCTTTCAAGGGTAGTTTTCGCCTTTTTGGCGACATTTCTTTAAAATTTTATTTTTATTTTAACTTGAAAAAAAAACCTAACGTCAACTCGTATGCCAGAGCACAAAAAATTCCTGAGCCAATTCCAGGAACTGATATGAAACGATAAAAATCCTTTTCAGGATAAAAATTTCGAATAATTTTTCCGTAATAAATTGCTGATTCGCTTAAAACCAGGCTACCCCGGCCATAACGACATTATCTCTTTTTTTTTTCACTCTTGCTCAGCTAAGAATCTATTTCCGATTATGCACATACCTTATTCCTCGCATTCGATATGAAACTGATGACATTTTTTTTTTCACAGTTTTCACTCATCATTGAAATTCAACTCCGGCGAATATTAATCGCACACGAAACATGCGTTCAGTACCCAGCCCCACGAAGATAATGGGAATTCCTCCTACCAACCGCGCCGACCGATTTGAAAGAAGATACCCGTTCGTAGATGACGAAACTGTCGAATACGCAATCCGGTAAATTGACCATGCTACTCGTATTAGATCAAGGTATTAGATGACACTGTGCATATCAAAGATGGAAAAAAACTGCACTCGAATATGGCGAATATTTTCCCAAGCTCGTCCGGCAGCCGAGTTATTTATACGTAAACAGCTGATGTACATATCGCGTCAGATCCTGTTCATTATCTGGCACTTTTAACGCGCTTCGCAAACCGTCACACGACAGAGATAAAATAGGTGCTTCTGTTTGAAATTACTCATTAGGATTTTTTTTTTCTCTATTTTTTCTATAAATTACACTCTATTCAGCGTCTTGGCGATTTCCTGTGCTCGAGTGTGAATACTCGCTGGCATCACAAATGCCATCACCTTGTTTAAAAGCTTTTACGTTTCTTACTTCTCAACCTTGCTCGGTTTCCTTGATTTATGAATGAGCCATTTAACATGCACGCATTTTACAACGACCCCCAGACATGGCAGAGACGAACGAACGCGCGTTTCGATGAATGAAAAATGTTTTAAAATGACATCGTACGGAGTGGAATTTCAACAGCGAGCCGGAGAAAGAGTTAGAAAGAAGAAAAGCATCCCAATTAAAAAATGTTAGACGAGGCGTAGCGAAAAAGAAGACAACGTTGAAAACATTGAGCAGGGAATTTTTTTTCTCCCTCGAATATTTCGCAGCTTTGGTGAAAGTACGAGTCGCTGCGAAGGTGTTGATAGTGCCCCGAAATAACGCGAAGAGGTGAAAAAGCGTCGGTCGCGGGTTGATAGAGAACTGCGCCGAGCAGAGAAGCACGCAACGTAGGCATTCTCGATATCATATATTTCGAGGCTCGGTATATGGCGGTTGCGATTGAGTTAGGTCATTGCTCCGTTATACTCGTCGCGTTTTGCGTTTAGTCGATAATTTTCCTCTTCTCTTTATACACAAAAACACACTACTAGTGTTTTCTGTTATTTGGCGCACGTATATCTGTACGTAGTACGTTCGATGTCAGTCTATCTCTCTTTCTCCGGCAACGCTTTGAGGGGTTCTCTGTCTGTTTACGAGAGACGCGAGTCGCGAATTTCGTAGTATTTCAAGACTGCTAAATCGGTAACAACGGTTCGTACCGTTATGATCGAAGTATCGAATAGGGTATTACGTATCGAAATTTATGTTTTTATGATCGAGATGAGGTTATTTTTACTCGTTTGTGGGTGATTGTGATTTATTTCGCGCGGAGATACGATTTGTATTTTTAGAGATGTAAGATGAGTGAGAAGTACGGACTCCCCTGGGGTCGATGGTTTTCACCGTAGTTGTGTTCATTGGTGGGAAATCGATAGCAGATCGACATTTTTAAACTTTTGAAATGCTGTTTGAGGTTTGATGGGTGATTTTATTGTATTTGTCGCGCTGATCGCGAGAAAAAGAAAAAATTCCATCAACGAAGGATTTTTCACAATTTGAATTTTTCGTTCAATGGATTTTCTACTTTCGTTGATGACTTTTGACACTTCAAGTCGATTTTCTGAGAAAAGAAAGGGTTCTACGAAAACAATGAATAGAACATAAATTGTAGAGCGTCAAATTTCCTATTCGTAGAATTCAATTAGTTTTTTCTTAGAAGGCTTAGCTTTGAGATATTTTAGCTCAAATTTTAAAGTTCAACTTTTTTTTCAATTGAAAATATCTCATAAACTAAGCCTCCTAAGAAAAAAACTAATCAGACTTCACCAGTAGGAAATTTAACGCTCTACAATTTATGTTCTATTCATTTTTTTCGTAGAACCCTTTTTTTTCATAAAATTTACTTTAAAGGTCAAAAGTTACATAGAAAAATGTAAAACAAATTATCAACAAAAAATCTTCCAATAAAAAATCCTGGCGTAATCGAGAAAAACTGTAATCATATTCGAACTCGATACTAAAAAATAGATTAAAACCTCCTACCTTACAGGCATCATGGCGGGTCACTTTTTTAGGGTGTTTGTCAGCTTTTCGACTTCAGTCACTTTTGGTGACTTTTCACGTCTAAAATGTCACTACTTTGGTTACTTTTTCCCCTCAAAAGTCACTTTTTCTTAGCACTTCCAGGCAAAAATTCGAATTTTCACGTAGAAATTGCTATTTTTCAAAATTCTTCAAGAAAAAAATAAAAAACTGATTTTTGCTAGTGTGTTTGTTGTTTTGACAAAAGAATTTAATAAATGAAATTATTCACGACTTTTCAGTTGATTTATCTTCAAAATATTTTCAGAAAACTACAAAAAAAATCGCCCTTCAGAAAACTGTAAAAATTGCCCCTCCCCCCAGAAAATTGTAAAAAATTGACCTCCCCCCCGCCAAAAAAATGAATTTTTGGTCACTATTTGTTCGAAAAAAGTAACTGAAAGTGATTAAAACAAGAAAAAGAAAATGCTGTTTTAAATTTAATGGATACCTAATTTTATAATTATTTTTCACGCTGATCAGGAGAAAAATAGTGAAAAAATTCTAGGTCGTCAAGATTTTTTATAATTGGAAGATTTTTCGTTGAAAATTTCTTTTACACTTTTTGATGTAATTTTTGACCCTTAAAGTCGATTTTCTGGGGAAAGAAAGGGTCCTACGAAAAAAATTAATAGAACATAAATTGTGGAACGTCAAATTTTCTTCTTGTAAAGTCTGATTAGTTCTTTCTTAGGAGGTTTAGTTTTTAAGATATTTTCAATTTTAAAAAAAGTTGAGCTTTGAACTTTGAGGTAAAATATCTCGAAACCTAAATCTTCTAAGAAAAAACTAATTGTGACTCCACAGATAGGAAATTCGACGCTGTACAATTTATGTTCTTTTTTTTCTGTAGAACCCTTCTTTTTCTCAGAAAATTGACTTAAAGTGTCAAAATTTATCAAAAAAGGTAAAAAAATCGTTAAACGAAAAATTCAAATTGTGAAAAATCCTTCGGTGATGAAATTTTTTTAATATTTTTCTTGTGATCAGCGCGAAAAATACTATGAAAATCGCCCATCAAACCTCAAACAGAATTTTCCATGTCGACCTATGTAGACCATGTTGAATTTTGGAATTGGAAGTACTTTTTCGGTTGAAGTTTTGGTCTTGAATTAAATCGAGATGATAGACCTGCCATTCTCGTGTGAACTGTCCCCGGTAGAGATTTGGTGATCTCCTAAGTCTACGAGAAGTGATGCCCCAATATCCCTAAAAGGCCTCCAATCTCTCGGACAGGCTCATTTTGAGGAGTTATACCAATTTTGGGGCTCATTTCGTGAGAGGAAAAGGAAATTATTTCAATCCTGAAGGGCCATTCCGATTTTGAAGAGTGTTGGGGTTATTTCATGTTAGGGGAGGGGTCATTCTAATTTACAGGGGCATACAGATAGTCCAGCGTAATTATGAGTACCTACAAAAATTCCGATCCTAGATTTTCTTGGCCTAATTGACTCAGGACACCACTCCAAACAATATGATGAAAAGTCCTGGTACCCAAAGTGTGCGGCACTCCTCTGAGCGGGATGGGGGGTTGAACACCCTTAAAATGGAGGTTTTGTTCATAACTCGACGAAAATGCCATTTTAAAAAAAATTGGTCATGTAGAATATTGATCTATGTCAGATTTTCTACAAAAATGGTCATCTTTATTTTTCGTGTGAAACGCAAATTGAGCCCACAAACGCCCTCGCAAAAAACTCCCTTATACAGAATGACATTCGTAATGATACGATGACTTCAAAATTACGTCAAAGGCATAGAAATAAAGATAGGCCTTTCTGGTTTGCGGAATTCGATTTCTTGTATTTTGAGTCAAAAAACATATTTTTCAAATTTTTTCGCCTGCAGGGGGCTGAGCCAAAGGTGATTATGAGCAAAACACCCGTTTTAGGGTATTCAATCCCCCCACCCCCTCAGGGGAGTGCTGCACCTTTTGGGGACCAGGACTTTTCATCATATTGTTTGATGCAGTGTCCTGAGTCAATGAAGCCAAAAAAATCTTGAATCGGAATTTTTGTTAATACTACTTCGCCATTTTTTTTGCCCAATTGCACTGAACTAAAGTAAAAAAAAATTGTTTCGACACATTTTTTGTGTTATATTTTTTTTCTATTGATTTCTTCTTTTCGATCCATGCTGGTGAGTATTTATTTTTAAAAAGGGGCCAGTTCGCCTCCCCCCCCAAATTGTCAACGAGTAATGGCTTCTCAAGAATATATCTTCACCCTGAATAATCTTTCGAAAAGCATTCATTTTACAAATCAACCCATCATCTGAATTCATGAGGGTTGGTGCAAATGATTTGTTCCCTCAAGTTTTTGTACACTTGAAATATGACAGGTTCTTCGATATCATTCCGTATACTTACCTATAATTAATTTTATATGTACGCTTATCTGTCTCCATGTCCGTTTAATTATTTATTTTCCCGACTGTACGCAGTGGTGCATTCAAAGGCGGGGCTTGTTCTCTAGAAGAATGGTGAAATGTGAATCCCTTTTTGTCACGATAAAAATCTTGTTATGGTTCTAATATGTAGGTATAGATACCTAATTACCTACCTAGTTGTTTGACCGTTTTTTTTGTTGTTTTTTTTAAAGAAATGATGACTATGCCTTTATTGGAATTGAATTTTTTGTGAAATGATCACACTGACTCCTCTGAAGGAAATATCGT
The DNA here is from genome assembly GCA_033439095.1 of Pseudococcus viburni. Taxonomy (NCBI): domain Eukaryota; kingdom Metazoa; phylum Arthropoda; class Insecta; order Hemiptera; family Pseudococcidae; genus Pseudococcus; species Pseudococcus viburni. The sequence goes on from JAVBJF010000128.1 coordinate 373,337, forward strand.
TCACGAACGACTGACTTATTCCCGACGAATCATTCTTTAGGATCAAGTCGTTCAAAATGAATCATTTTGAACAACCGAATCGTATGCCCATGGCAAATCTTTCGTGAACTGAATCACTTCTGATGAATCGTTTTCAAACGACTGGCTCACTTGTAATTTCAAGAATCGTTCGTACACAGCAGACTCATTCTAAATGAATTGTTGTTCATTCTTGAACATTTAAATCATTCGTAACGAATCATTCGCGAACAACTGAATAAGTGAATTCTAATCATTCTGATTGAAAAAGAAAATCCTTTACAGATAATTTTTCGTGAACGACCGATTCATTCCAAAGAGTCGTTCTTTGAGGATAAAATTCATCAGGGTTTGAACAACTTGATCGGATCACTTATAACGAATGGTTCGTGAACGACGATTCACTAGAATTGTCACTAACCATTCGTGAACGACTCATTCATTTCTAAAATTCATCACATTTGAACAACTAAATCATTCGTCACAACCTGATAGAATCACTTTTAACGAATTGTTAGTGAACGACTGATTCATTTCTAATGGGTCGTTCTTTAAAGATAAAATTTATTAAAATTCATCAGTTTAGAACAACTGAATCCTTCGTAACAATCTGATCGAATCACTTATAACGAATCGTTCGTGAACGACTCGATCCACTCGATCCTTGAAATGGATCGTTCAAATTGAATCGTTCTTGAACGATTCAATCATTTTTCATTTATAAAAAAATTTTCACGAACGACTGATTCATTTATAACGAATCGTTTGTGAACGATCGATCCACTATAAATGTGACAAATCATTCATGAACGACTGATTCATTTAAAATGAGTCGTTCTTCAAAGATCAAATTATTCAAAATTTATCAGCTCTGAAAAACTGAATCATTCGTCACAACTTGATCGAATCACTTTTAACAAATCGTTCGTGAATGACTCAGTCTTTGAAATGAATCGTTAAAATTATAAAAAATCATTTCAATTACTCAATCTCTCATATTAAATCATTCGTCATCGTGAACGAATGATTCAGTTGTAATGTAATGAATCTTTCTTGAACGATTAAATCATTTATAACTAATCGTTCTCGAACGACCGATTCATTTTAAACGAATCGTTTGTAAACGACCGATTCAGTAAAAATGTAACAAATCATTCGTGAACGACTGATTCATTTCTAATGAGTCGTTCATCAAAAATCAGAATATTCAAAATTATTCAAAATTCATCAGCTTTGAACAATTGAAACATTCGTCACAACTTGATCGAATCACTTATTACAAATCGTTCGTGAACGACTGATTCACCAGAATTGCAACAAATCATTCGTGAACGACTGATTCATTTCCAATGAGTCGTTCTTTAAAGATTGAATTATTCAAAATTCATCAGGTTTGAAGAACTGAATCATTCGTCACAACCGGATCAAATCACTTGAAATGAACCGTTCGTGAAATACTCGATCCTTAAAAATGAATCGTTCAAATAATAAAAAATCATTTGCTACTCAATCTCTCATATTAAATAATTCGTGATTGTGAACGAATAATTCACTTGTAATGTAACGAATCGTTCGCAAACGACTGATTTATTTATAACGAATCGTTCGCGAACGACTGATTTATTAATAACGAATCGTTCACGAACGACTGATTTATTAATAACGAATCGTTTGCGAACGACTGATTTATTTATAACGAATCATTCGCGAACGACTGATTCATTTATAACGAATCGTTCGCGAACGACTGATTCATTTATAACGAATCGTTCGCGAACGACTGATTCATTTATAACGAATCGTTCGCGACCGACTAAATCAGTCAAAACGAATAAAAAAATTAATTTTAAATCATCAAATAGGTACTCCAAGATGAACGTTCACCAAACACTGAATCAATCGTACCAAATCATTCCCCAACTCATGAATCATTCCAAATGAATCGTTCAAAACAATTTCTTGTGTTTTTCAGACTTTTGGAAGACTGCTGAATTACTTATTTTAAAGAAAACTTGCCTCAATCTCTATTTTAAAGAACTAAAAATTGATTTGCCCTTTCCTTTTATTTCTTCTGTGAAAATTAATCAGCTATATTTTTAAATCATTGAAATAATGTGACTAAATGTTGGAATTTGTTTGGGAGGTACATCCAACGATTTATGGGGCATTTTCAGACTTTAGATCAACATTTGCACTATTTCAATCCCCCTCCCCCCATACACACACACACACTTCATCGTTCCTCAATCCTTGTGATCAAAAATCGTCTCCAAAAAATAGGCTTATTGTCTATTTAAATCGAAAAAAATGTTTTTTAACTTAGCTAGATTCAAATTTCTTGAAAATCGATGAAAATAATTTTCCATGGACATTATGTCCCTTGGATCCAATTTTTGTACAAACAATTCAATTTTGATTCACTCATTTCTCTTCAAGCCCAGCCTTCCTCTCCTCTCCCTTTCCCTATAATTCAGACGGTTGGCTTGAAAAGCTGTATCTATTGTGGCAAATTACAATTTTACGATTAAATTTACTCATTGTAGCAGAAATTTCGACAATTACGTTGCAATTTGCTCCATTTAAGTATTTCATAAATGGTATTTGGAGCACTCGGTAACGTATAACGTAGAACTCTACGCAATATAACACAACCCACGTCAAAACTTACAATATTGTGATAGGTTGTTCGTATAGCGAAGTTATCTCCGCGAAGCGATAGTGGCATTTATGAAGTGCTCGTTATTAAGTAAACACGAAGGAAGCGAAAAACCTATGTATGCGTAACTCTGGCAAAGAGTACAATATTAATAATTAATAAGTCAATGAACTTGGCCAAAGATGAGATTTTTATCGCTATAATAAATAAGTTAAACGACGATAAGCGTAAAATTACATTACGATAAAACCTTGGCTCGATGGTCTCAGATTGACCTACTCCAATCTAGAAACATAATAAAATTCAAAGATGGCAGTCCAACACACGGCACTAGTTCCATTAGAAAATTCTTCGGCTCGATTCATTCATTCGGTCGAGAATCTTGGCGAGAAAAAAAGCTGAATGAGGAGACTACGACGACATTTGAGGCCATAAAAAAGAGCTTTCTGCGTAGTACGTTCACACCATTCAGGTGTGTAATTGGAATGGGAAAAGGAAAAGGATTTTCCATATCCTTATTGACGATACAGCGACGATATGCGCGCGCACCGTCTACAATACCACGCCGCAGCTACGCACTAACACAAGCACACCGTTTAATCATACATGCCGTCACTTATCACTACCATAAGGTCAATACCCCGACGAAATCCGTACCGTAGGTTCGTATATAAAAGTAGAATTTGTAAATAAAGAGGCTTTTTTAAGGAGCATTGCGAACAATTTGTCGTTCGCCAGCCATCGAGCCAAAGAGGAAAGAAAAAAAATTCGCGCCAAATAACATACGTAGTCGAGATATGTACAGTTCGAGCAACGCATCTGATATCAGGCCTATTAGCGTAGTATCAGTAAACGAAGGCGAGAAGGTCATTAATATTAGCGCGCTTATAACATTAAATAGCATATTAAAAAAAATTCTGATAAGGAAGTAGGCGGAGTCATTGGCCAATATAGGACGGTAAATAGATTTGATAATCGAAATTATTCGGGTGTAATTATATTATTTTCTTCTTTTTATCTCGACTAACGAGTACGGAGACGGCCAGAACTGACGATAAAATAGCCAACTTGGCTAATTGAAGTTTTCCTCGAGGCGAATATGAAAATTCGCGTGATGGGTTAAAGCGATGCGATGAGTTTAATGATCTGGGTATTTAAAACCGTGTGGTTTTTTTTTCACCCGACAGTTAATAAGATCTCGGAGTCTTTGTATTTGACGCATAATTTTTAATATCGGTGGAATTTTTATTTCGATGCAGGGGTCATTCGATGTAAAATTGGTCTTTATCGGTTAGAAATCGTGTAATTTTGGTACGAGGCGCCGGCGTAATTGGTCGAATTTTTGATTTTACGGTTTCGAATTTTCTAAATTTTTTAACGAGCAGGAATATTATTTGGTTTTTGAAACTGTTGATTTTTTTCTTGATTCGTGGGTAATAGAGCTAGTAGAGGGCGCTGCTAAGAAATGATAACGTGATCAATTTTTTATTTACGTGTATTTTTATAGGGAATTTGAGGGCTTTGGAGATTGATTAATAATCGAGTAACAAACGTAGAGTGCTGGGCTTTGATTTAAATAAAGAGAAATTCTTCCTCTTTCGGAGAAAAATTTTTCGCCTCTTTATGCGGCTTATTTTTTTTACAAAAAAATGTATTTTGAGGTAGCCTTTTTTCAATATTTTTACAAATAAGGAAGGTAGGCTCGCAGCCAGAATATTTTGGAAGGGGGAAATGAAATCTCATGTTGGACAACAAAAAATGAGTCAAATTAATTGACACCCCCCCTCCCTCTTCATTTCACAAAAAAAATTGCATTCAAGCTACACATAAGAATTTCTTTTTACCAAATTCAAATTACTCACTGAATCTCTTGAAAATCAAAGCAACATTTCCTTGATCATTTGGGAAATTTTTTGATGAAAATTTTGAAAAAATTTTAGATGGAAAATACTGCTATAAATTTAAAAAAATAATTTTAATTTATTTTAATGGCAAAAAATTTTTTGGTCCACTTTTTAAACCACTGAACAAACAACGTGAATTTTATGAAAATTATGAGAATCAAAATCCAGTTGGCAGCACTGTCGTAAAAAATTTTTGAAAACTTGATCAAAAATTATTTTAGATAACCAAAAAATTATTGATTTACAATTTTTGATGCGTTCAAGTGAGCAATTTGAATTTGGTAAAAATCAAAACGCTTTAAATTCGAGATCTGCAACTTTTTAATCAGCTAGTAAAGGGCCAAAAGTATCCAATTTAATACCAGTTACGGATGATTTCCATGAAATATGAGGATTTTGTGAGGGTTGAGGGTGAATTACCAAATTTTGAGGACTTTTTGAGGGTAGGATATTTCTCAGTTTTTCTTGGTTTGAAACCAGTTACGGATGATTTCCATGAATTACCTATGAGGATTTTGTGAGGGTTGTGAGTGAATTTCAAAAATGTGAGGATTTTGTGAGGGTAGGATTTTTTCTTAATTTTTCTTGATTTGAAACCAGTTACTGATGATTTCCATGAATTATGAGAATTTTGTGAGGGTTGAGGGTGAATCTCTAAATTGTGAGGATAGGATTTTTTTCTCAATTTTTTTTGGCCTAACACCAGTTACTGGTGATTTCCATGAATTATGAGGATTTTGTGAGGGTTGTGAGTGAATTTCAAAAATGTGAGGATTTTGTGAGGGTAGGATTTTTTCTTAATTTTTCTTGATTTGAAACCAGTTACTGATGATTTCCATGAATTATGAGAATTTTGTGAGGGTTGAGGGTGAATCTCTAAATTGTGAGGATAGGATTTTTTTCTCAATTTTTTTTGGCCTAACACCAGTTACTGATGATTTCCATGAATTATGAGGATTTTTTAATGGTTGTGAGTGAATTTCAAAAATGTGAGGATTTTGTGAGGGTAGGATTTTTTCTTAATTTTTCTTGATTTGAAACCAGTTACTGATGATTTCCATGAATTATGCGAATTTTGTGAGGGTTGAGGGTGAATCTGTAAATTGTGAAGATTTTGTGAGGTAGGATTTTTTCTCAATTTTTTTTGGCCTAACACCAGTTACTGGTGATTTCCATGAATTATGAGGATTTTGTGAGGGTTGTGAGTGAATTTCAAAAATGTGAGGATTTTGTGAGGGTAGGATTTTTTCTTAATTTTTCTTGATTTGAAACCAGTTACTGATGATTTCCATGAATTATGCGAATTTTGTGAGGGTTGAGGGTAAATCTCTAAATTGTGAGGATTTTGTGAGGGTAGGATTTTTTCTTAATTTTTCTTGATTTGAAACCAGTTACTGATGATTTCCATGAATTATGAGGATTTTGTGAGGGGGTTTTGACAAATATCCCCAGGATGGCAAATTGCTGTTCCACGAGAGCATTCCCCCCCCCCCCCCCCCCCGGTAGCTATGGGTCTGAAAGAAGGTATCCCAAACAGCAGTAAAATTTTAGGCCAAGACAAAAATAAATCAAAAATACATAGGTAAGTACCTAATAAAAGAACTCCATAACCAGACTTTCAGGTGCTCAAGTTCATTTTTAGAATTTTAGCGAATTTAAAAATTTAAAAATTGCCCAATTGCCTTGCAAATTATTAAAATTTGATGTAATCAGCGAAAAAAACTGAAATTTGGTATACACCCTATTTTAGACCTCCCAAATCAATTGGAAGCGGTTCTGAGACGGTTTGTAGCCTCCAGAAAATTTTGGAAATTTCCAGCAATGAAGAAACTCCATAAAAATGGTCCATATTAATTTTAGCATCTAAAATCGCTGATTACTCTCATTGATGGCCTATTCGATCGATTAAAGCACAATTTTCCAAAATTCGTAACTGCCGGGTCAAATCCATGTTTTTTTTTAGCAAACATTTTTGGAAAAGTTGAAAAATACATTGATGTAAAAAACTGAAAGTTGGTATGTTCAATGTTCTCTAAGTATATTTGACCTTCCAAATTGGTTGGAAGGCAGTTTCAAAACGTTTTGAAGCCTTCAGAAATTTTTGTAAAATTCCATCAAGAATGCGATTTAAAAAAAAAATTGACCTGGTAGTCACGAATTTTAGAAAACTGTGCTTCAATCGATCAAACAGATTACCAATATGAGTAATCTGAGTTTTTAGACGCTAAAGTTCATATGGGCCATTTTTATGGGCTTTTCTTCATTGCTGGAAATTTCCAAAATTTTCTGGAGGCTTCAAAACGTCTCAGAACCATTTTCAATCGATTTGGGAGGTCTAAAATAGGATTGATACCAAATTTCAGCTTTTTTCGCTGATTAGATCTAATTTCAATAATTTGCAAGGCAAAGGGCAATGAGGCAATGAGACAGTTTTTAAATTTTAAAAATTTGCTAAAATTCGAGAAATGAACTTTGGCACCTGAAATTTTAAATATGAGATTCTTTTGTGATGCAATTCTGATTTATTTTTATTCCGGCGTAAAATTTTACCATACTAGTCAAGATATTTCCCTAGTCAGGATGTCCTAAAATTACTGCCAGTTAGCTTGGTGTACAATTTTTAACAAATTATTCTTGTTGTGATGGTGAGAAAATCACCAAGAATCCCCCCACCTTCTGAAGGAGTCCACTAAGGGGGCTAAAAATTTCCCGAAAAACCAAAAATACTGTGTGTAGGGGGTTCAGATTCCGAATTTCGACTCAGTTTTAAGATTTGACCCATCAGCACTTGTCCTCGCCCCCCCCTCCAAATTTGGGCCAAAAATTTGAAAAAAAAAAGCCAAATACCATGTGACATATCTTTTGCGTGTTTTCAAGGATGTCGAGTATTTTCAGCCCAGTTTTGAGATAGACTTCTCTCTCAGATCCTTAGATTTAGGTCCTGACGCTTCCTTAGCTTAAATTAATTAGATATCTGACTTTTCATAATTAAACATTTTTATAAACATTAGCTAATTTCCATGATTAAAATCCTTTTGCTGTAAAACAAAATTCGCCTATTTTTTTTTTTTAATCAGCACACCTCTGTTTAGTAAAATATCGTATTTTCGATTTTAAAAAATAATAATAGTTTGATGGTCAGAAAAATATTTACTTTTACCTACGTCTGTATTTTATTTTTTTAGCCAAAATAAAATCATAATTTTCAGTGAAAATTTTTCCAAAAGTTTTTGCCAGAGTTCTGGACTTCTGGTCGAACGAAATCGAAATTCTCTGAATCTCATTATATTTAAAGCCAATAAGGTCATTAATTAGTGGTAAAAAATGTTCACTTTTGCTGCACCTGAAGAGATACGTTGACTGCTCAAAGTAGTTTGAAAAAATTGAAAGAAAAATTTTAAGGTTGTAAAAATGTAAATTTTTGACTAATTCAAATTATAGTTTTGGATTTCGAACGAAGCGAGATTCTGACACATTTTTATATTTACATGCTACGTACAAATGTGATTATTCCAAACGAGGCATTCTCCGGCGACGCAGCTAGTCTTGTAACGGTCTCGAAGGGTTATTACGAATAGGTATAATAATAACGAAGGAATTTTGCATAATTAAAAGAGTTCATGACGTAAACCACATCGAATTAATTTTTCCCCCTTTAAATAAAAGAAAAATTTCAACCTTCACGTCACGTTCGTCTTACATTTGTAGATGTTTGAGTACTCGCTACTCGATGCAGGTACGAATAAGTACTTTTAAAGATAAAATACCTAAGGTTTTATGGTATTCCAGATTACAGAGGGTTTTAAACGATATGATTTTTCATTGTGTGATTATCAGTCGGTTACGAATAAGTATACTACTTATGCAGAAACGTGCTAATTGAGAAGTTCAGTCATTTATGCAACTTTGTTCGAGGCGGAAATGGTGTGCAATTTTTCAACCATTTATCATGCAATATCAATGCTTTACAACTGATAAGGAAACGCCTACGATTTAATTTGTACGAGCGATTTTGTATGTGTGCGTGAAAATGATACAATGTTGGTATGCAAAATGATATGTAACCGTTTCCTGGTTTTATTGGTGGTATCGAGAGCTTCGAAGGAGTCGATGATGAATTTTTTATGACCATAGGAACTCGAACCAAAAATAAAGTCGGGTTTGTCGATTTCGTTCAAATTTTTTTTGACGAGTTCCCTTTGAAGATTTAATGGAAAATATCCATTATTTCAATCCTAAACTTTGGAGGGGCTGAGGGGAGGGATGGATTTCGTGATTTTTGAGTAATTGCAATTTTTTACTGAAGTAACCCACTTTGAAGACTTATATTTCGAGAAACTGGTTGTGGAGTCTGAAAGAGGATTGATAGTAGATTTTAAAACGATAATCACATTCTGAAAAGCTCAAAGTTGAACTTTTATGATGAAAGCTAAACTTTCATGATAAGTAAGAAAGATGAAGGCTACCATTAGAAAATCTGAAAAAATTACAATAAAGAGCCCTTATTACCCTTTTTTCAACCAATAAATTTTCAAAATGGGATTTCGACACTCCTGGAGGGCACAGGGGTCCTCAATTTTGATCAAAATTCATAAAAATATAAAAAGTAATGTAATACATCGATTTCTACTAATTCAAAGACGCTGAGTTTGAATATGTATTCAGTTTTTTCATTCGACCTCTCTGAACCCCTCTATCAGCCCCCTCGATGAGATAAAAATTCAAGAAAATAATGAAAAACAATTGCGACGTATCGTTTATTTGCTTAGTTTTTCGATTCGACCCCTCAGTGCCTTTTTAGCCCCCCCCCCCCATGAAAAAATTCGTGCAAAAAATGAAAATAGATTGTGTGACACATCGATTCACTAATTTGAAGACAGCGAATTCGAATACCGAATTACTGAATTATTTTACGATCAGAGTTTCACACTCGCGCTTTAGCCTGACCCCTTCTCTTTTTTTTGTGAGAGGGTCGATTTGAGCACAAGGAGGGGATCAGGTCGAAAAATTAAGTTGATATTCAAACTCGGTGAACTCAAATTAGTGAAAATCGATGTGTCATACTCTATTTTCATTTTTGACGTAGATATCTTTTACTCTCTCATTTCTGAATCAGTGAAATTTATCAAAAATCACTCGAAAATAGTCAGAATTGCAGCACAGTAATAAATCAGTGAAAATTTTACTGAAGACGCAGTGATATTTAAGAAATTCACTGAAAAATCAGTGAAATTCTTTGAATACTCAGTGAAAAATCGCTGAAAACCTGTGCTGCAATTCTGACTGTTTATCAGTGATTTTTCACTGATTCGGAATGAGAGAGTAGACTTGAGGCTTGAAAAAAAAATTGAAAAAATTGAATGATTACTGATTTATTAACAGCATTGACATTTTAATAAACTAAAATATTATAAAATTTGAATTTTAAAAAACTGGTTTAAATTCGCAGTATTGGCGACACTTTTTCTCTATAGACTCTAAAAAAAATTGAAAGAAATTTAATGATCAATGGCATAATTACATGCTGTTAGAATAATAAAGATATTTCAATAAAAAGTAAAAGAGAAGAAAAAAGAGAAAATTAAAAAAAAAACTGGAAAAAGTTGAAAAAATGAGAAAAAAATTGAGAAAAAAAATCTCTGAAGTAAGTACATTTGAACATTTCCATGATCTAACGTTTTACCCCAAAGCCCAAAGTTGTTTTTATAATTTTAAAATTGAATATTTTTTAAAATTTGATTTTTTGAGTTTAATGTTTGTTATATTAATTTTATTGATTTTTTATATAATAATTTTATTTAATTAAAAAATTTCGTTAGCAATTACATTTTTTGTTTTTGAAAAATTTTCGACTTTTACAAAATTATGTTTTGAAAAAATTCTCACTTTTTCAATTTTGTGGAAATAATTTTGAATTTTTTGGAAAGTTTTTCATTTTTTAGAAAAGTGTAATTTTTGTAAATGATATTTGATTTCAAAGACTGCCAAATAACCCCCCCCCCCCCAACGAATCGATGATCATCCAGTTACTAGTCAAAATCATCCTTTTATACACATATCGTAGATACCTTTTTCTCATAATTTGTTTTTTCAAAATTGAGGGCCAGGGGGGCACTGAAAGCTCGAATCTAAAAAATAAGCGAATATTTAAATTTAGTACCCTCTAAAACCTAACAAATGACACGATGGACGTTGTTTTTCATTTTTTTTGAATTTTGACTTTATCAAGGACTTAAGGAGGCTAATTCTTTGAATTTGGTCGAAATTGAGGATTCCTGTATCTCTTAGGGTTGTCGAGATCTCATTTTGAAAAATTAATTGAAAAATGAGGAAAAGGGCTTTTAATTGTTTTTTTTTTTAGATTTTTTAATGGTAGGCTTCATTTTTTGTACTTATCATGAAAGTTGAGCAATAACCATAGAAATTCAACCTTGAGATTTTCAAAATATGATTATCGATTTTGAATCTCCTATCAATTTTCATTAAAATTTTACAAAGTTTTCCCCTAAGTATAATCGATCTCGAGGTATAAGCTTTCAAATTTTGGTAAAAATCGAAATTCCTTAAAAATCACAAACTCACTCCCCCTCCTTCAATTTCACAATAGGTATTAAAGATTTTTTGGCCAAGTTGTGTTTTTTTTTTAATTATTAATGAACGATTGTACCTATAGACCTTATCAATCACTTTGATCAGGATCGGTAATCAGGTTGGAAAAAAGTCATCGTTTAGAAAAATAATCATACCTGGTCATTGTTATGATCTGAGTCAGTTTCAGAGAGGGCGAGGAGTTAAAAATGACCATCTCTCCTCTTTGTTTGTTCGAAAATTTGTAAAATCGAATATTTGACAAAATTTTGTAACATGACAAGGTGATTTCGTAAAAAAACATTGAGCGAAATCAAAACACTCGACTTCAATTTTGATTCGAGTTGATATGAAATGAGTCATATTTAAATTCGTGCTGATATTAGTGATATTCTAGAACCAAAAAACCCACTCAAATTCACATCAAATGTTCGATATGTAAATTAACCAGCTTGCTTTTTCGATTGTTTGAAAAAAAATGCAATGATTTCACGATTACGTGCACCGAGAGACACGATTAGAGGTCGAGAAAAATTAGTCGAGTAATCGTTTCGCCAGCGTGAAATTTGTCATCGCGAATTCGAGAATACGTAGATAAAAATGGTATAATGTATCGTGAGATCGACTGTGGGTAATTTTCTAAGGTTGCAGTTTTACTAGCGTACGTTATGAATTTGTGTTCCTAATTAATATTGCAATTGTTGGGTTGTGTTGTCGACATCGCAACGTGAAGTTGAAGCTGTTCGGTACGTCGGAGAAATGTCCCAGCTTGGCGCAATTTTTTTAGAAAAAAATTGTATGCGTTTGAAATTTACGGCGAATTTGGTCAAGGTTGATGAGTTTTATCGCCTGGGGTGTGTTAATCACTAGGATACGTGTGTTTCGAAACCAGAGTCATTTCCGTTTTGAGTCATGTAGTCGACGATATGTACTTACAATGTTTTTGATGACTGCAATTTTGGTTGGGAGAGATTTATGGGATGAAATTTTCGAGTGTGGGAGATTTATAAACGAAGATGAGTAATTTTTTATGAAATTGATTGCATCAGAAATTAAATTAAATTGTGGAGTTTTGATTTTTTTGGAAGTGAAATGATTTGCCCGAATGTGAGCTGTGAGGCTTTTCAACATGGGCAAATCTTACCTGAATTTTTAGCGGAGATACAATTTTAAGCGAGTAGTTTTATGGTAAAATGTGAAAAAAGTATTTGGTCATATTAAAAGACAATTTCAACTTTTCAATCGGAAAATTTTTATTTGAAATATTTTTCAGCAAAAATCAGAGGACAAGGATAAGAAAATCTTGGAAACTCAAGCAAAAAATAATATAAACCTTCTGAATTGAATTCAAAAAAGTAGTATAACGTTTTTCAAACACATAATTTGAGTAGAAAAATTTTGAGAGAAATTTTTTTGGGTTTTGAAATGGAAACCGCCAAATACCAAAAAAATGAGGAAAAATTAAATGGTCAGAAATTTTTGTTGTTTTTTTTCTTCATGAGGGTAACTGAAGTTAATTTCTACTAAAATGGAAATGTAAAAATGAAAATTTTATTCAATAAAATAATAAAAACTTTTAGGGGATTTTTTGTAGCTACTTATTTTATACTAGAAATAAATTATCCAGCTCAGAGGAAGCCCCGGGATTAGGAAATGGTCTTATTTTTTTGAAGTTATCTGTCATTTATGACTCCAGAAATAAGTTTATATAATTTTCCATTTGGTATTTTTAAGCCCATCAGTGATAAATTCTGATTGGTTTTTGGTTCTATTTTGAACTTCAAATTTAAATGATATGTAAATTACTTTATAGATTCTGACATTTTCATTTTTATCTGCTTTTCGACTTTCATTTCATCAAAAAATGGGGTCGGTATGGTTAAGTTTTACGGATTTGGTATTCAAAACTCCAGAATTCAGAGTTGTTCTGGGGTGTGCATGTGGTCTTACTAAATGAAAATTTCCCCAAGTGCCGAAAATAAAATTGTAATGAAAAGTTGGAAATTTTTTGACGGAGATGACAAAGTTTCACAATAGGTATTGAAAAATTTGTGACCAAGTTGTGATTTTTAAAAAAATTATTAATGGACGATTGTACCTAGACCTTATCACTTATTTTGATCAGGATTGATAATCAGGTTGAAAAAAGTCATCGTTTTGAAAAATAATCATACCCGGTCTTTGTTATGATCTGAGTCAGTTTCAGAGAGGGCGAGGAGTTAAAATCGACGGTTTCGTTAATATATGGTAAATTTTTGTAACATTTGTCTAATTTTTAGCGAAAAATTATCAAAATTTTTCATACTTCCTAAAAAGTTTAAAAATACGGTAGGTATTATTCGGTACTTTTTAAATTCATCATTTCCACGAAAAATTTCCTCAAATCGTTTCTGACCGAGATTTCAAATGGAGGTAGAGGAAAAACGGAATAAGTAACAAGAATTCAAAATGTGGTGTATCACAGTTACCTATCTATTTTTTCAAAATTTATAATAAATATTTGAGATTTCTGGCGGAATTCAGGAACGGTCGTTTCTTGTTTTTTAAAATCGACAAAAAACGTTAATTTCACAGCTTCAAAATTGATAGTTTTCGTAGTTTTCGAAAACACCGAAAACGACCATTTTCCAACATTCTAAAACAGTCGTTTTTTGTCGTTTCTCCAAAAACGACAAAAAAACACAATGGTTTTTTCAAAATTCTACACTCCCATTTCTGAATCAGTGAAATTTATCAAAAATCACTGAAAACCAGTCAGAATTGCAGCACAATCATAAATCAGTGAAACATTTTTCACTGAAAGCAAGTCAGTGATAAAAAATCACTGGAAATCAGTGAAAATTCACTGAAAAATCTGTGAAATTCTTCGAATAATCAGTGAAAAATCGCTATTTTTCCTGTGCTGCAATTTTGATTGTTTATCAGTGATTTTTCACTGATTCGGAATGAGAGAGTAAAATTGTCGGTCCTTGTTGTTCCTGTGTAAAAAAAAAAAACAAAAAAAGACCGTATTCAAAAATTCAAAATTGATCATTTTTTCTCGTTTCGTAAAAAATTACGAAAAATAACAATTTTTACAAAATTGTAAAACAGTCCTTTTTTGTCGTATCTCTGAAAACGACAAAGAAACGACCAATTTCAAAAATTCAAAATTGATCATTTTTTGTAATTTCTTCAAAAACTACGAAAAATTACAATTTTTTCCAAAATTGTGAAAGGTGGTTTCTTGTCGTTCCTTTAAAAACGACAAAAAACGACCAGTTTCAAAAATTCTAAAACGGTCGTTTTTGGTTGTTTTTTTAAAAACGATTAAAAAACAACCAATTTCAAATTTTAAATAAATAAAAGATAAATTGTAGAATATAAAATTTCCTTTCTATAGAGTTCAATATTAGTTTTTTCTTAAGAGGCATTAGTTTTTGAGATAAGAAATAAAAAAAATGTTGAACTTTGAAATGTCAACAAAAATATCTCGAAAGCTAAGCCTCCTGAGAAAAGACTAATTGGACTTCACAGAAAAGAAATTTGGTATTTATTTTTTTCGTTGAACCCTTCCTTTGCTCTGAAAATTGACTTCAAGTGTCAAAAAATTATCAAAAAGTGTAAAGAAAATGTTCAAAAAAAATCTAATTGTGAGAAATCCTTATTGATGGAATTTCTTCACTACGAGTATTTTTCTTGTATTCAGCGCAAAAAATGCTATAAAAATCACTTATTAAACTTCAAGCATAATTTTCTATGTCGATCTGTGCAATCCTGCATCGAATTTCCAAAATGGCACCAACCGGAAAGTAAATTAAAATGATTCGCTGTGAAAAAAACTACATAATCCACTTGACGGCGATGAAAAGACATCAGATCCCGATGCACTCGCCGTTGATCAGCCACCACACCACCTTGAAACCTGAATTCCGGATATTCGGACTTCACAACGTTCACGCTAGTTTTCTACGAAACCTTTTCGTCCATTCTACGTCGATTTACAATTTCACATTCAATCCCAGGAAACAGAAACGAAACAATATCAACATACGTGGGTAATTCTTATAAAAATTTATCGTCTGTTCGATAAGAGAAATCTGTATTGGGTAAAAAATGTTCGCTTATTTTCAAGAATGGTCGGGAGAAGTATGAACGATTAGTAATTTTCTCACGAGAATACTATTATATGGTACGCTGTAAGGTAGACGAGGGTGTTTTGATAAGAAAATTGAAGTTTGAGATACTCGTAGAGGATTGAAACAAAAGTTGTAGAGAATTAAAAAACAATTATTTTTTGTTCCGTAACTTTTTTTCCATCTCGCAATGGAAAGAAGTTGTAAGAAAGGTTGGAGTATTAATTTTTTCTTTGCGAGTCGATACTCCGTTATCAAAAAGTGGAGATACAAAAAAATGTTTTAAATAAAAGTTGTAGGAAATTAAAAACTCAACATTTTACGTTCTGTAATTTTTTTTTCATCTCGCAATGGAGAAGAGTTATGGCTTGAAAAATAAAAAATTATACTCCAACATTTTGTTCGACAACTTCTTTCCATTACAAGATGAAAAAAAAGTTGTGGAACAAAAAATAATTGTTTTTCAATTCTCTACAACTTTTGTTTCAAACTTTTTTCCATATTTCCAATTTTTCGAATATTATTGACAACTGGTTCGAAACTCCTGAACCGGTTTCAAAGAAACATACCACATTTTAATCTTGTCAGTGTGTAGACTTTATTTCAATTTTAAAAACCGGGCCTCAATTTTTTGACTCAAAAACCGGTTTCTCAATTTGTGGACATCCTATAGATAGGACTGAATGTTTGATTATCGATCTTCAATGTCCTCGTCGCGTCGCCAAGAGCACAAAAGTGTTGGGATATTGAAATTGGAGGTTTTCCTCACATCGAAACTTACAATTTCCCTCATTTTCCCACAGAAAATCATCAATTTCCCACGTTTTTCCCTTTACGTTATTTTCATAAAATTCATGAATTTCCCACGTTTTTCATTTCAATTTTTTTTGAAATAAATTTTATTTCTTCATAAAAAAAGTTGTTTGGGTAGGGGTCAGACTGTGGCTACGAAACCAAATTCTCGAGAAATACCAAAAAATTCAAAAAATTTGCAGCTTTCCCCCTATTTTTGCTACATTAGGCGAATTTCCCATCCCCCCTTTTAATGCGAAATCGAAACCAAATTCTTATAAAAATACTAAAAAATTCAAAGAAAGGGTATGGCCGGATAAGGGGTGAATTTGGCCCCAGGCGTGTTTGGGCACCTAAACATCTCAAGTGGTGTATATTCACTGAAAAAAAAAATTCATAAAATTTTCAACCCCCCCCCCCCCCATCGGAGTTATGGACATTTTATTGCATTATTTTCAAGAATTTTTAATTTCAAGGGAAGTGAAGGAAATTTTTTGTTCTTTGGCACAAAGTTACATCTCGTAGAGGTGTATTTATGATAATTTTTTCAACACTTTTGGTGCACTCTTTCACGTTTTTTCGACTATTTGAAGTTTTCAATCGTAAAAAACACCACATAAGCGAAGAGCGATTTCCCTGGAAAAATTACTAAAATATACGTTTTTTTATGTAAAATTTTGGCATGTGTTTGGTTTTGCCCATTTCTATGAACTAAGGGCCGAAAATTACGAAAAACCGTGCAAAAATGTTGTCATTTTAGCAAATTTTTCAAATTTTGAACGTTTTATACGGAAAGAAATTACAAAATGAAAAAACCAATCCCATATTCGTGTTCAGCAGGTCATAATACCCCGATAAACACACTTTTCGCGATAGTTTTGCTTAAAGTTTCAAAATTCACATTTTTCCCTGATTTTTCATGGCGAAAGAAGTGAATTTCGAGGCTTCAAGTAAAACGATCGCGAAAAGGGTGTTTATCTAGGTATTTCAACTTGCTGAACACGAATATGGGATTGGTTTTTTCATTTGATAATTTTTCCCCGGAAAATTCCCCATTTTCAAGTTTGAATTAGGTCTCTGAAAAGATTTCAAAAAATTTCTATGCGCGTTCTAGTAGTGTAATATTGTAACTCTTTGGCACGATTTAATGCCAATAAGTGGAGGATACGCGGAGGAAAAATTTCACCATCACTTCTCTTGGACGGGTTCTGTACCAGCTCAAAGAGGAATACTTAAACGAAATGTGACTCAAAAGATTGAAGTCGAAGAAAATGTCCATTTTTGACTATAATTTTGGGTCGTACAACACGAATATGGCACTAATAATTGTCTATTGTAATTTTCTTGCCCGAGAGACCATATCCAAACTTGAAAATGGCGAATTTTCCGGAAAAAAATTACCAAATGAAAAAACTAATCTCATATTCGTGTTCAGCAAGTTGAAATACTTCGATTAACACTCTTTAAGCGATCGTTTTACTTGAAGCCTCGAAATTTACTTCTTTCGCCATGAAAAATCAGTGAAAAAAGTGAATTTTGAAACTTTAACTTGACCTATCGCGAAAAATGTGTTTATCGGGGTATTTTGACCTGCTGAACACGAATATGGAATTGGTTTTTTAATTTTGTCATTTCTTACCCCAAAAAACGCTCAAAATTTGAAAAATCTGCTAAAATGGCAACATTTTTGTACGGTTTTTTGCAATTTTTGACCCCTAGTTCAAAGAAATGGCCAAAACCAAGTACACCGCAAAATTCTACATAAAAAAACGTATATTTTAGTAATTTTTCCAGGGTGGTCGCTCTTCGCTTATGTAGTGTTTTTTACGATTGAAAACTTCAAATAGACGAAAAAACGCGAAGGAGTGCACCAAAATTATTGAAAAAATTATCATAAATACACCTCTACGAGATGTAATTTTGTGCCAAAGAACAAAAAATTTCCTTCACTTCCGTCGAAATTAAAAATTCTTGAAAATAATGCAATAAAATGGCCATAACTCCGATAGGGAGGGGGTAGGGGTCCAAAATTTTATGAAAAATTTTTTCCAGTCAATATACACCACTTGAGGTGTTTAGGAGCCCAAATGCGCCTGGGACCAAATTCTCCCTTTATCCGGCCTTACCCTTTGTATTTTCCCATTTTTTCTGCTCCATTGGACAAATTTTCCATTTTTTCTTGTTTTTCTATCAAATTTCCCACAATTTTCCTTTTTCGCATTCTTTTTTTCACTTGAAAATTGTCACGATATGGGAAATTTTCCACGATATCCCAACATGGAACTCATTGACGTTTGAATCGTTTTGGTATCTCTTCTCAATTCTGATTCTGAGATATTGAGAAGTGTTTCAAGTGGACAAGACTTCTGTATCATACTGTAGGTATGCTCACGTAGGTCTAGGTGCCAAGACTACCAAATTGTACAGCAACATTGTATCATTTCATGAAATTATCACTATCAGTCTTACAGATATGGGTTATTTGATTTTCGTACCCAAGCTGGCATTGCCATTGGCATCGAAACTTTTGGTATCTGTGTCGTTATCATCTCACTCAATTGGGTTATCTTTTGAGTGCTGGTGCTGCAGCGATATCGGAAGTTTTGACAGAATTTCGCACCTCGCGGTTGACGGGGCCCGTTGCGTCGCCGGTACCGAGGAAGGCACGTGGCGTCCTTGACGGACTGACCTTCTTGTGGGATGTGGGGGCCGCGAAAGCTCCACGTGCATTTATTGCAAACGGCGCTGCATTACGGAAAGTAGAGGGACGCGAATGTGTTCGCGTCGCTGCATCAAAACTCCGCCTTGCATTTACCTACCTACATTTCCCACCATCGCGTCTGGCCGCGGATATCGCGTCGTTGGAAATTTCTCGTCGCAGGCGAAGTGCGTATTTATATCCGCGGATCTCCGCGAACCGTACGGTGGTCCCAGGATCATACAATGTATTGAGGCAAACACGATACATGATACAATGTAATCGGCTCCAAACCGCGGGGAAACCGGTTTCCCCTTCGTGTGCAGTATGAATACCAATAAACCAAACTGACTCTTCGTGTTGGGAGAATTTTCAAACTGGCGAATTTTTCTCGTACCCAGAGCCAGTAAATCGCCTCCGAGCAGTGCAATTAAACGTGCTAAAACGAACTTCGCCAGACCTAAAAGTAGACGTGTACATACATTGTAACCTGTGCTGTCTGGGTACTTCCTTTCGCAGACGCACGTACGATTGCTCGGGTAATTAAAACGATAAATCGTACTCGACAGTTACTCGATGAAATGTAAATCTTCTTGAAAATGTGAGATTTTTACCAAAATATGTGGTGTTGAGAGTTTTACTTGGATTTTGCCACCGTTGGCAGGGCCGATTGGGAGTTGCTATTTTCCATGACTTGGAAGATTTGAATTTAAGAAATTTTAACAGAATTTTTCCGTTTTTGATCCAAAATTGGAAAAAATTTTGAAAAATAGGACACTGCGAAAATTTTGTTGAAAATATTTACAAAAATAGGAGCTTTGGCTTTGAAAAATGCGTATTTTTTTTGCTAATTTTTCATATTTCTTCGAAATTTTTTTAAAATTCTTAAAAGAGTAAAATTCCTTAAAATTATGGACGATTCCTTTAAGTGGAGGAATTTTGAAGTTCGTGAAAAATTGAGAAAAATTGTTAAGGAATTCATATTTTGAAAAATTTTAAAGGAATTTCGAAAAAAAATATTAAAAATATAAGCCGAAAACACGCATCTTCCAGGTCAAAGCTCATATGTATTTTTCCAGTTGTTTTACAAACTTTCGCGTTGTGTCCTATTTTTTGAAATTTTTGACCAATTTTGGTCCAAAAAACGGATAGGTGAAAAAACAATCGATTGCACAATTATTTGGGCTGAATAATCAATTATTCGATGTTGCTGAAAAAATAATCGCCCCAAGTTCCCGATCGGATATTTTCCGAAAACTTTCCTCCCGAATGGAAAAATCTCGAATAGAATTCCAGAATGGTCAATTTCCCGAATAATTTTTTGTACGAAAAGATTTTCCCCAAATGTTTCTACCCAAATGTGAAAATTCGAATTCCATAGTGCAAAAATTGGCTGGATTTGTCACCCTCCCTTTCTTCCTTAAACACTGGCTCTAGATCTTTAAGAACCCCATTTCTGATTGATCTCTTTCATAGGCGTGATTGCCGGGTGTGCCTTGGCACACCCTACTTTTCCCAGATTTTTCAATGTTTTTTCTCCAGGGACAATTTTTTTGGTGAAATTTGCTAATGTGTCCTAGTGGCAATATCCCTTTTTCAAGAAAATTTTCAATACTGAAAACTATTTTGAGAAAAATTTCAGAATAGTACATTTTTTATAAACATGGAAAAATCTGAGAATATTTTAGGTTGAAAAAAATTCTGGTGTTGGAAATACTTGAGAAAAAAATTAAGAGTCGAGAATAGATGATTTAAAAAAAAATTGGGAGTTAGAATTTGAAAAAAATTCAGAGTTGAAAGAAATTTTTCAAAAAAAGTGAAATTCAACTCGTGGCTACCGCGAAAAAAATGGGAATCTATTCGCCCATTCTTTCACATGGGTATTTCGTCGGGAATAAACTCACCTACAGCCCAATTTCTTGAGAAATTATTATTTTTTGGGAAACCTTGCAATTTTTATGATATTATGGAAATTTCATTAAACATTTTTTGATTTGTGAAGAATCTTTCTTTTTAAGAAAATTGTCCAAGTTTTAAGAGATTTCTCAATTTTTGGAAAATTGTTCAGGCTGTGGAAAAAATTCGTTCTAATTTTGGAAAATTTATGCGAAGTTTTGAATAATTTTCCAGTTTTTGCAAAGTCATTGCAAGTTATGGAAAAATCATTCAAACTTGAGTGCACAATCTCTGAAAATTTAGATAACGTTGAATGCACTAATTTACATTATTCTAATATTTTTATTTCAAAAATTCGCCAAAATTTGAAAAATAAACTTCAGCATCTGAAAATTTGCATATGAGGTTCTTTTATGATGTACTTTAGATTTATTTTTTGTTTAGGCTCAAAATTTTACTTTGAGTTGGAATGTCTAAAATTTCTGGAGCCAAAGTTCATTTCTCGAATTTTGGATACTTGTTGAAATTTCAAAATTACCTCATCGCTCATCAAAAGATAAAAATTTGATCCATTCAATGAAAAAAAAAGATTTTAAATCCGATTTTGATTCAATATTATTCATTATTTTGATTAAATTTTTTTGGATATAGGTAGACATTTTTTTTTATTTTATTGGAGGGCCCAAAAGTTTTGGCACACCCCACTCAGATGGTCCAGTCACGCCTATGATCTCTTTCAAATTTTAAAAATGTCTCCGAGCATAAATTTGACCGCTGATCCTTTTTCCTTACTTGTTTAGAAAATGGCCCTCTCTTCACCGTAAGATAGTACTCGTATATTCTACATATGAAATTGTTATTTTTTTATTCATATAGAAAATTTTCCAATAATTACCTGTTTTCTAAAAATAAAGAAGATAAAATAAAGTTGGCTGGCTAATTTTATGTCAGCTCGAGCAGGTTTTGACCTTTGGTCTTCCGATTTTGGTCAAAAAAAAATTACGGGTTCCCCTCGATAATTTAATAAAGGAATCGCCGTCATTTCGATCCTAATTCTTCAGGAGGATCCTCGCGATTTTCGTATAATTTGGATTTTTTGCAAAACGGCTCAACTTTGAAGGCTCATATCTCGAGGTTGATTAGCTCCAAGATGAATTTGTATGTGTTTTTCAACTAATTTCTTTTCAAAATGGTATCTCAACACCCCTAGGGGGCACAAGGGTCCTCGATCTTGGTCAAAATTCATAAAAATGGAAAAAGTAGAATAACACTACCCTTTAGCCTCCACCTAGCCACTTAAAAAAAAAACATGAATTTTTTAAAATTTTTGGTAATTTGGGGATCTGTGTGGGGCACGGGGGGATGGAGAAAATGAGTTGATAATCGAGCTCAGCACCCTCAAATTAGTAGAAATCAATATGTCACATGCTATTTTCATTTTTTGCATGTGTTTTCTCAAAATTGTAGGGCTGGGAGTATTAAAAGGTCGAATCCAAAAAATAACCAAATATTCGAACTCATCACCCTAAAAAACCTAACAAGCGACACGTCACATGTTATTTTTCATTTTTTTTTTTGAATTTTGATCTCATCAAGAGGTTTGATAGGGTAGGGGGTTCAGGGGGGGTGGATAGAAAAATTGAGCACATATTCGAACTCAGCGCCTTCGAATTAGTAGAAATCGAAGTGTTACTTTATTTTTTCCATTTTTATGAATTTTGGCCAAAATTGAGGACCCTTGTGCTCCCTAGGGGTGTTGAGATCCCATCTTGAAAAGTAATTAGTTGAAAAACACATAAAAAGTTCTCTTCACTGCAATTTTTCAGATTTTTAAATGGTAGCCTTCATATTTTGTTCTCATCATGAAAGTTGAGGATTTATCACAAAAGTTCAACTTTGAACTTTTCAAAATGTGGTTATTAATTTTAAATCAATTTTTCTTGAATTTTTTTTAAAGTTTTCAATTTCATGTTTTTTAAAATTTGTTTCGACTAAATAATTGGAAAGAACTTTTAAAAATATAAAATTGGGAAAAAATGGAAAAAATCAAAAATGGAAAAATTTTGAGAAATTCAAGTTTGGAATGAAAAAATTTTTAAATTGGAAATTCGATACAATTTTGAAAAAAAAATTAGAAAGACTTGGAGTTGTAAAAAAATTTGAATTCAGAAATTAGGATAAAGGACTTGAATTGTTGAAATCTCGTTTGTGGCAATAATAATTGAGAGCTGCTGAAAAAATAAAAAATGAAAAATTTTCAAGTTCGAAAGTCTGAAATGTTGAAAGAATGGTGCTGAAAAAAATTTCCAAGTCCAAGGTCAAAAATCGAAAGAATGGTGCTAGGAAACAATTTTCCAAGTCCATAAATCGAAAAAAACGAAACAAGAATCGCTTGGAACGACCGACTCTTCCAAGTAATGGAAAATTACAACTCCCTATCCGATTTGGATTGGTGCTCGTGTCCGAGCGAGGTGCCTAGGTCGTTTATATGGTTGATTTTCTATCTTACATTAGTCACGAAATGGAATGCATTTCGGTAATGCAGCCAGCTATTAATTGTCCGGCTGCGTTTGCTTCGATGCCGGGTTATTTATTGCTCGGGTGTAGCTCGTTAACGTACGAATGTCCCTTATCAGCGCACAGCGTGCATAAAATTGCGCTGCGAGGTGCTGCACATATCTGTAAAATGTAGGTGTTGACTGAACATTGTTCAGTAATTGTGCTAATATTGCACGTGAATTGGTCTTGGCACATTTGGAATGCAATTTGCAGATTGATGAAAATATGGTTTACAGGATGAAAGTGAAATAAGGAGATTGTATTATGTTCATTGGCTGTTTTGAGAATTTATAGGGTGAGAAACGTACCAGTTGGGGTAAGGGAAGGGTAACTTAACGCCAAGCAAAATTTTTCAATATTCAGTTGGGAAAATTTACTATTTCTATCCACGAGTTGGAAAAATTTAACATTTGTACTCATATTTTCCCAAGTTGTAAAAATTTTCATGTTCTCAAACTGGACAAATTTCCATTACCATTTGTACCAAAATATATTTTTCCGAATTGAGAAAGTTGAACATAATAATTGTACTTTCATAGTTTTTCAAATGAGGAAGCAGAATTAATTGATCATTTTCTTGGCAGAAATTTATCATTTGTAAGCATATTTTCCCAAGTCAAGATAAGTGAACAGTTCTGCACTTTAAACATAAAAAATCAATCAAAATTTTCAAAAACTTTAGCCTGATCTAAAACAATGCGGAAATGGGTTCAATTTTTTGAACATGTAGAGATGAGCCAAAAACAAGGTAAAGAAGAAACGAAAAGATTTTTGAAAGAAATGGAGTAAATAATCTTGAGAAATGGTAATTCTTCGCCAGCGGTACTCTTAAAATTTTGAAGAATAATCTTCCCTTAGATTATTTTTCCATAAAGCAATAAGCAGATCATTTTTTTTTAAATTAATATTTTTTGCAGCGTCTTTTTTCTTTAATACGACCATACATGATCCACTCTCTCTAAGTATACATCAGTGAAAATTATCAAAAATTACTGGAAAACAGTCCGAATTGAAGTACAGTAGGTAATAAATCAGTGAGAAAGCAAGCAGTGAAAAAAATTACTGGAATCAGTGAAAATTCACTGGAAAATTGGTGAAAATTCGTTGGAAAATCAGTGAAAATTCGCTGGAAAATCGGCGAATATTCCCTGAAAATTCTGTGAAAATTCCCTGGAAAATCTGTGAAAATTCCTCGGAAAATTAGTGAAAATTCGTTGGAAAATTAATGAAAATTCTCTGGAAAATCAGTGAAAAATCGCTGGAAAATCAGTGAAAATTCGCTGGAAAATCTGTGAATATTCCCTGGAAAATCAGTGAAAATTCCCTGGAAAATCAATGAAAATTCCCTAGAAAATCGGTGAATATTCCCTGAAAATTCAGTGAATATTCCCTGAAAATTCAGTGAAAATTTCCTGGAAAATCGGTGAAAATTTCCTGGAAAATCGGTGAAAATTCCCTGAAAACTCGGTAAAATTTCTGAAATTCGCTGAAAAATTAGTGAAATTCACTGAAAAATCAATGAAATTCTTTTTAAAAATCAGCGAGAAAATCCGCTGAAAATCAAAGAATTTCGCTGTTTTTCCCTGCGGTGCAATTCTGACTATTTATCAGTGAATTTTCACTGGTTCAAAATGAGAAAGCAAGGCGACGCGATATTTCTTCCTCACTGGCAAGATTTTTTTAAGAATCTAAAAAAATTGGAAAAAATTATAGAAACTTGAACGTCTTTTTTTTTTGGAGAAATTCTCCTCGACCTATTCACAAGCCAATCATTCAGCGATTTAATGCAATAGTTGAGCCGTAAGGTAGGTCATCTGAGTTTTGGCTTTTTCAAAATCTTCAAATTGAAAATCCTCATGAATTGCTCCAAAGATTTTGATAAAAAGTAGCTCATTTGAAGTTGGAGAAATTTTCAAATTGCAGATGAAAAAGCGTTGACAAAAAATTGCCTCGAAGGACTCCTCGAGTCAAAACAAAAAAATTAGACTTAATTTTTTGTCTTTCATTACTAGGTACCTTTACTTACTGAAACAACTTTAAATTTCCCATCAAAATTTCATTTTAAGGAGGTATCTGATGTCGGTTTTTTAATTTTACAACCAATAATTTTTTTTTTAATAAAATTTTGCAGAAAAATCACTTTGAGGGCATAAGTTGTTTCGAAAAAACATATTTTGAAGCAAGATTAAGTATTTTTATAATATTTGACGATATGCATTATTTTGAATGTACCTACTCCTGTACTCTCTCATTTCGAATCAGTGAAAAATCACTGATAAACAGTCAGAATTGCAGCACAGGAAAAATCAGTGAAATTCACTGATTTTCGGCGATTTTTCACTGATTATTCAAAGAATTTTATACATTTTTCAGAAAATTTCATAAATAGCACTGGGTTTTCAGTGAATTTTCACTGATTTCCAGTGATTTTCTTTCACTGATTTATTACTGTGCTGCAATTCTGACTGTTTTTCAGTGATTTTATTAATCTATGTATATTTTCGTTTTTCCCTTCAAAATGATATCGTTCTGATCAACATTCAATTTTAGTCTACCAAACTCTAAATTAATATAAGAAATTTCGTGAATATTAACTTTTTTGATTTTTTAAACCTCGAATTATTTTTCATTGAGATAGACCTGCGGAGGCCACCAAATCAGAAATTCTGCTAGTCTGATTTTATAAAAATGTTCAGGTTTTTGGAATTCTTTCTTATTAGAATCGTTTATAAATCCATAGAACAGAATGTCCAGATTTTAATCTGAAATGTTTAATTTTGTAGGTCACGCCAATAAATCGGTAGGTATCCAATTTTTAATAACCAGTAAATGAAGACCTGTATTTCTATAAAATAAAATTCTATTAAAAACAGAAATCATCATCAAATGTAACATCCGATTGGTGAACTGTTTTCCGATACCTACTGATTTTTTTTTAACCATTGCATGCTGAAATGTAAAAATAAAAACTGTCAATTATGCGAAGTAGGTACTTGAAAAATAAGTTAAAATAAGTATTTGTCTGTAGTAAAAATTAAAAGACAAATGAAATTAAAAAATCGTGGAAAATTGTCTTGAAATTGGTATTCAAAAAATCAAGGACACAAATTCATCATAAAATTATTGCTGTGAAAATTATTTTAAAATTTCGTTAAATTTACTAAAAACGTTGAAAATAAGACGAATGAGATTGGAAATTTTGTAAAAGTGGTTAAAATGTAAATAAGTATCAGAAAATTGCTAAAAAAATTTAATTTTTTACTTAGGTACCTAAGTATAAGAATATTTAATAAATAGGCAACGTTTTTCTGGTTTCAAAACATTTTCAATCATTTTCGTGATATTTTCAATTATCTTTGAAATACCTAAGTTAAATATATTTTTTTGAAATTTTCATATTTTTTTATCGTATTTCAGTTTCTTTGAGGGAGGAGGGGGGATATTTTATGAATTTTTGCAATATTTTGGAAAAAATCATAGTTTTTGAATGATTGAGGATTTTCATGAATTTTTCACTGCTATTTTACACCACTTCATTAATAATTTGTAACAATTCAACAATCTAACGATATTTCTACAAGATAAGGCAGATGAAAAATTGATGATCGAAACGTGATTAAGAGTGCTTAAAGTAAATTCGAAATTTTATAATTCATTTGAAAACTGAGAATAAAGTTTAGAAATTAGGCGAGTAGGTAAATATTAAATCAAAAATATTGAAATTTGAAGTGAAAATTTAAAAACAAAAGTTCCAAATTGACTTTAAAAACGAAAACTAAAATTTAGGTAATTTTTTCTCATGGTCATCCAGGGAAGAAGGGACCTTAGCCGTCATTTCGCAGAAAATCACGTTTTTTCAGATCCGGGACCAGAAAATCCTTTTAAAAAATCGATTAAAACCATCCCTGAGGCAGAGGTGGTGGCCCGAATCGAACCCGGAAGCCGAAATTCAAAAGAATCGGATACTTTTGGTAAAACCCGAATCGAATCGAACCAAACCGAATCCGAATCCGAACCCGAAAAACTGGAAAACATGAACAAAAAAGAGAATGAAATTCCCATCTTTTTAAATTAAATTCGAATTTGAAAATTCAAAATATTAAAATTAGTAAAAAAAAAAAATGTTTAATGAAAAAAAGAATCTTTTTTGAGTACAAATCAGAAATTTTGGTTCAAAAATCAATTTTTTTTATTTCAAATTATAAAAAAATGAACCCGAATCCGAACCGAACCGAACCCAGAAAATCACGATTCCTGGCCCAAGTCCGATCCAGAACAGAACCCGGAACCCGAACCCTGAACCCGAAACCGATTATTATGATTTATGATCCTCAAAGGCCTTGAATCACAACCCCTGGACCCAAAACCTATGAATTCGGGCCACCACCCCTCCCCTGAGGTCCTAGAATTCAAAAAGTGCCCTAAAATTAAAATTCAGTACACGCTTTTTCAAGTTTTATTCAAAAAAAGTTACAAAAAAATCATTTTTAATTTCATCATCTCGAATCAGTCGAATAACGCACCACGAAATGTTGATAAATTCACACCAAAAAAAAACTCCTACATAGATTCTTGCTCAGACCAGCCTATGGCCCAAAAATAAAATTAGAACTGAAATATTTCGATTTCAACTCCGATTTTGGAAGTAAAAACTTTAAACGAGGTTTTCTCGAAAGTTTGTTTTTCGTGCTAAGGTCCCTTCTTCCCTGGACGACCAGATTTGCTGAAAATATATGTGAACCTGGATATAGAAACCACCCTTATGGATTAAAATTGGTTTTCGAGTTGAGGTTTCCACTTAATTTTACTTAAAAGGCCCAAAATCAGTGTCAACTCAAATACCAATTTTTGAACCCTAAAGGTGGTTTCTGCATCCAGGCTCGCATATTTTCAATGATTTTTTGTTGAAACGTTCAAAAATTGAAGAAAACAAATGGAAATCATTGTGAGTAAAAATCCAATCCAAATGGCTTTTTTCTCAAAAATTTTGACTCGATATGCCAAAATTTCCAATTTCTAATCATTCTGCTCAGCTGATTTCCAAATCGCAATTCTTAATTTTCCAACGTAAAATTTCCGGATTTCTCCAATCCATCGTGAATTTCCAACCTTCCTAAAAAATACTTTTCTTCGAACCGATCGCAGGCTAAATAAAGACGGTGACATCAAAGTCTACGAATATAAACACAGACGTCGTCAAAATAACGCCAACTCGGCGTAAATTTTGCATAAAAACAAACACGAACCCGACGACGGCGATGGACAAAGACTACCCATACAAAAGTATAGGTAACGTTACACCGGAGACTACGAATTAAATTAATTTTAAAACAATGCTCGGTAAAAAAAACTGATTCATATTGGTATTCTTGGTAACGAGTGAAAAAGAATCGAAAAAAAAACAGAGCAGCGAAGTGGTTCACACACGTGCTCGACAAGATTACAACATTGTATCGTCGCGAGTAAAATGGCAGGTGCCGACGCCGCCGTTGGCAGACATATTTGCAAAATACTTTGTATGGCGAGCGATTTTCAGCTGATTATAGTTTGTGTCGGTGATCCATGATGGTTCGAAGTTGTTGCGAACCGGTTACTTTGACGTTGTTTGAAATTTCCAATGAGTTTATGGTAATTAAAGCAGGTATTTTTATTTATTTTTAGCCATATTTTGTGCTAGTTTTGATGCAGTTTGAAAACGACCAATAAATACGATAGATTATCTCAAAATTGTAGACGAGCTTGGGATGTATTCGATTGGTGGAAATTTTTAATAAATTATGGGTTTCAAAAGTTTTTTTTAATTTTTTCTCGATTTATAATTTTTTTAAATAATTTTGTTTCAGAAATGGGAAAAATTTACGTATCAGTGAGACCGCAGATAAAATGAAGCCATCTTAGACTAAAAAGGTTCGTTCTCTAATTTATTAACGGTTAAAGAATAATTCGCATGAGACATTTTCAAAAGTCGAGTAATTTTCAAATGTAAAAAAAATCTACTGCGGTATTGAAAGAATCTCAACTTCATCGAAGCGTATAGCGAATTTGAAAAGGACTGCAAAGTTTCGCACCAAGTTTTGCTTCGTTCCACGACAACTTTTCCAATCGTAAAGGAAACGAGAATGAGGATATTTTCAGAATAAGAAAAATATCGCATTTCTTTACCGCAACATAAAGTTTTTGAAAAAGACGAGACGAGTTGAAATTTAATCAATCGAATTCGACGAGAGGAATTTTTTAAGAGCAAGCTGCGCGTATAAATTTACGGTTTTTTTGGAATGAAATGGCAATGGCCTTAGGAACTGTTGATTTTGCTGCGGTGAGACATTGTAAGAGCTGTGTATCCGGCTTAAGAGATATTACCATGGTAACGATGTGTTACTAAGTCGTGTGAGAGACTTTGCTATTAATGATAAAATTGCCTGTCACCAAATGGTATCGAGGGAAGTAATAATTAACTTTTTTCGCGCCAAATTGTAGATGTCAGGTGATGGGGTTCTTTCATCTGTTCGATGCATAAGGCGTGATGCCCTTCGAGGTATAGATAGGCAATTTATTAAGCGTTTGTTATCCTTTGTATAAGATTTTTTTGAAGAAATTTTGATGCAGGAGCTAAGAATTAAGGGGTTGGAATTTTTATGCATGATTGAATTTTAAGGAATTTTATAATTTTAAGATGTATGATTCTTGTAAGTTTTTTGGATGAATTTTTTCAATTTTATGTTTTGAAAATGTAGTAAAAGTATGGATACTGGACACAAAGGCGCACCCAAGATCAGGTTTCAAGGGACTTGAGCACCCCTTGCTCGTTTAAGAAATTTTCATCAGAAAAATGTGCATTTATTGCTTTTCAAATACGATTTTTCAAAAAAAAAATTCGACCATACATTTCTTGAGTGAAAATATTTTCCAAATCTGAATCAAAAAGCACTGGCGCGGGTAAGATAGGCTAATCTGTCCCGAGCTGAAATTCGAAGGTAACCGATGGAATTTGGTTCTTATGGTCTGAAAACCTCGTGGTAAAAAATTTGGCCCCCTGCCCCTCTCCTACCCTTTGTTATGGGATAAAACGTTACTCTTTTCAGTCCTTCTATTAAAAATTTTCATTTCCGCGAGTTTTCAACCAAATTTTTCCAAAATTGTGTGGGTAGTACACTATTCTGAGGGGTATTAAAGGGCGATTTGAAGAAAAAAATTCGATAATTTTTTCTAGCCAAAACTCGTGTTTGAAAACTTCAAACCGAGTTCTCTACGTGATGTTTCTGAGAAACAATTCTGAAAAAAATATATTTCGTGTAACTATAGTCCCTATGTACAACGTGACATTTTTTTCAGAATTTTTCAGGTGGTGGAACACGTTGAAAAATGCGAAAAATCATTTTTCCACAACGTTTTTCACTCATAAAATCGTCATTTTTGGCGGAAAATTTTTTTTCTCGTAATTATACCCCAAAAATACTACTTTATTTCATTTATTTTTTGTGAATTTCGGAATTTTAAGTAGGTTATTACGTTATAGCATAAAACTAAAAATAGAACATTTCACTTTTTTTGCTTACAAAATTGCCATGCGAAAAAAATTCCAACAGATTCGTGTTCAGCAGCTCAAACTACCTCCGTAAACTCCTAAAGCACCCAAATTTCGAAAATAAACTTCCACAAATCAAAGACTTTTTGGGGTAGAAGCGTCCGAAATGGCTTTAAAAAATACCTTGATCCTTCCTCTACCATCCCCTGAAATTTTGAGCCGATACGATCAATTTTTGTTTGTGATTTTTTTCTGAGCGGACTCAAAAATCGATTTTGAAATTTTGGGTTCTTAATTTCGACCACCAGCTGATTTCGTCCGCAATGAGCGAAATTTACCCGAAAAGAATTTTTTCATACTTGAAATTACAAAAATTACGAAAAATAAATTAAATAAAGCGGAAAACAGGCAAGTGGTGTATAAATACGTACCTAAGTATCTATTAAATTTTTTTCGGCTCAAAATGGAAATTTTATGAGTGAAAAACGTTATGGAAAAATGGGTTTTCAATAGATTTTGACCCCCCCCCCCCCATTTTTCTCAAATTTAGTCCATCTCTTACACAATTTTTGGGTGCGTTTAAGCAAATTTCAAAAAAAAATTAAGATTCATTTAAAAAATAGTAGGCCTATTACTCAATTTTTTTCTTTACAATTTTAATAGAATTTTCTCTTGAATAATAGGCATAAAAATGACTGCTTTCTTAAAAATTGTTTTGAGCTTTAAAATACCAATTTGTGGTTTCCATGATAATCTAATTCTTGAGTATGATGTAACTTTGTTTCATACGTATTTTTGTTTTTCCACTTTTTGTGCACTGACCCAATGAGCAGATTTTTTACACTTTTCAAATTTTTCCTACTCTCTCATACCGAATCAGTGAAAAGTCACTGATAAACGATCAGAGATGCAGTACGGGAAAAGTCAGTAAAATCCACTGATTTTCAGCGATTTTTCATTGATTATTCAAAGAATTTCACAGCATTTTTCAGTGAATTTCATAAATATCACTGAGTTTTCAGTGAATTTTCACTAATTTCCAGTGATTTTCATTCACTGACTTGCTTTCAGTGAAAAAAAATTCACAGATTTATTATTGTGCTGCAATTCTGACTGCTTTTCAGTGATTTTTGATAAATTTCACTGATTCAGAAATAAATGGCTTGAATTTTGCCTTCCGACTGTTTCAGTTTTTTATTCCAACTGTGTTCATTTTCATTTCTCGAAATTGAATGTTTTTAATTTTTGAATCGTCGATATGAATTAATTTGAAAGAGTATAAAATATTCGATTTTAATGTTTAGGTTAAAGGAATCTAGTTTTGGAAGATTTAATCTAGATATAACTTCCTTCAATCCGAAAATGTAAAATTTTTGAATTTTTAAACATGTTTTAGATTATATTCTGAAGCAGATTCTAGTTAAATACCTATTTTAAAAATTTACTTAATTAGAAATAAGAAATATATTGCTAGATTTAATTTTACCTAGGTACTGTTTAAATTTTCATCCAGAATTTAACCACGACATAACTAATTCATATCAAAGAAAATATTGTCATCATCCGTTTCCTAATTTTACAAACAGGATATTGAAATTGAATTTCATTGAACAGATGCCCATCTACAATTTGAACGAATGAGAAATTCTTAGGTAAAACGTGTTCTTCATTTTTTATAATTTCTCGTTTAGTAAAATTCTGATGTTTTTTTCGACTTTAACCAATTTTGAATTTGGTGGTTGAAAAAAAAATGCCCCACAGAAGAAATCCAAACTATGTAGTAGTAAAATTTTGGGTCAGGTTGATTTTTCATCATCTCCGGCCATTCTGAGTTGTTCAGCAAAATCTTGATGTTTTTTTCCAATTTTAAAATTTGATCATTGAAAAATTGAAAGATGATGGTCAGAAAATCACGTTTACCTAGAGAGGTATCCAAACCAGTACTAAAATTTTGGACTGAATCAAAATAAATCGAAAGAACATCCAAAGGAAACCCTATACCCAAAATTTCAAGTACTACAACTCGATTTTCAAATTTTGGCGATTTTTTGAAAACTCAAAATTACCACAAAAATTTGTTCCAACTGAGCTGAAAAGCTGAAAATTGGTGTATACCCGACTCCTCTCATTTCTGAGCCAGTGAAATTTATCAAAAATCACTGAAAAACAGTCAGAATTGCAGCACAGTAATAAAGCAGTGAAAATTTTTCACTGAAATAAAGTCAGTGAAAGAAAATCACTAGAAATTAGTGGAAATACACTGAAAACTCAGTTCGCTGAAAATCAGTGAATTTCACTGATTTTTTTCTGTGCTGCAATTCTGACTGTTTATCAGTGATTTTTCACTGATTCGGAATGAGCGAGTATTTTTGATCTCTTGAATCTGCCAAAATAATGTTCATTCTTTTTTATTCTTCAGTTTGGCAAAAAACATTGAAAGAGAACAAATGAACTCTACTCTCTCACTCCGAATCAGTGAAAAATCACTGATAAAAAGTCAGAATTGCAGCACAGGAAAAATCAGTGATTTTTCACTGATTATTCAAAGAATTTCACAGATTTTTCAGCGAATTTCATAAATATCACTGAGTTTTCAGTGAATTTTCACTGATTTCCAATGATTTTCTTTCACTGATTTGTTTTCAGTGAAAAAAATTCACTGATTTTCTCCTGTGCTGCAATTCTGACTGTTTTTCGGTGATTTTCGGTAATTTTCACTGATTTATAATTGAGAGAGGACTCTCTCATTTGTAAATTAATGAAAATTATCAAAAATCACTGAGAAACAGTGAGAAATGCAGCACAGGAGAAAATCAGTGAAACAATTGAAAAAAAATCAATAAATTTTACTTTCTTTTCAGTGAAATTTATGAAGTTAGCAGAAAATCAGTGAAAATCGTCGATTAATCAGCGAAAATTCGCTGAAAATCAGTGAATTTTGCTGATTTTTTCCTGTGCTGCAATTCTGACTGCTTATCAGTGACTTTTCACTGATGCAGAATGAGAGAGTAGTACCGAGAAACGCAGCTTTCCTACTTATATTAATATAACCTAAAATTAGTCAATTAAATTGAAATTTTTTTAGAATCACTGCAGCTGCAAGGTTACATTGAAATTTTCCTTCAAAAAAATTTTTTGTGGATATTTTAAATGGATTTTTGGACAAAATTTAAGTTTTTTATATGTGTTTTGAATTGATTGGATCAATTTTGCTAGGTCGTGAAATAGGTATTTCAAGTTGCAAAAATTCACCAAAATTAAAAAATAAACGTTGGCATCTCAAATTTTGGGTAGATTACCTCTCTAAAGGAGGCGGAGACTCAATTTTTAACGGCCCACGATGATTTCCACGCCTTCTGGAGGAATTGAAAAAACTGGAGAAAATTAAAGTCTTGCTAGAGGCTCTAGAACGATCAAAGTTAATGGAACTAGGTCTCGGGAGGGGGGGATTTCAGTTGTTCAGGTAGAGTTTTTAATGTTTTTATTTATTTTTTGACATGACTTTTTATCTACAAGCATTAATTGTACCCCTTTTTTATACTTATGACAGTTATGACTGTAAACTTACAACTTTCATATTATGTAATATCATTTTTAGAAATTCAATTCAAAACGCCATCAGTTTTTATATTGAAGACTGTTAATTAATTTGGAAAATAATTACCTTTTAATCCTTTCTTTTTTTTTATGGAAACCCAAAACTTAGGTACCTACTTATTTTTTAAAAAGTTAATTATGAATTTGCCATCATAGCTTTCTGTGTGATGAACTGATCAACTTTAGTTTTTGTACTTATATCAGCTTAGTAATGGCGAAAAAATTATTAGTCTGCATTTTTATTGTTTTTTATTTGTTTTTTTTTCATTTGCTTGAAGCGTATTTAAGTATTTCTAGCTTTGATTTGTGATACGTGCCAATTACAAGAATGCTTATCTAGTTTTTGGATTATTTTTGTAAAGCTTTTAAAAAATACAGCCTTTTTAAAATTTTGAATAATTTTATTAGATATATTTTATTACGAAATTTATTTTTTTCAAGTTTTCAGCTTCTATAGCTTCGCATTATCGAATATTTTGCAGCATTCCATTAAAAAAAAGATACAGTAGTATTTTGGAACCCTTCAAGTAGAAAACACATCCCAGCTTTAATAATTTCGAAAAATATTAAGTACCGCCGCATGACGATTTAAAAAAGATTTTCAGCCTTAGCTTTTCTGTCGTCATGTCGAGGTTGGATGAAAACATCGATCGCTGGATCGTCTCGCGGATGCTGCCGAAGACCTGCGAAACCTGGGAAAATACGTTTTGGGGGGATTGTACTTCTCCAGGTGTTTTAGTCAGTTTAGAGTATTACACTTGCACCTGTTGGAGTGCAAACCTTCAGAAACGTTTAATTCGATTTCCAATTTTATGGATACAAATACACGCATATGCCATCATCGTAATGATTTATGTAAGACCATCGATCATGTCTTCATGTGTAAATGAGTAAGCAAAATGGCGAATATCCTGTTTTACAACTTCTTTCCGCAAAACCTGCGCTTTTATGTGATTGATAGTCGTGGAAAATACCTATACCTAAGTGAGTTTTTTTTTAAAAAAGAATTTTTATGAGATTCTTTTGTAAAATGTACGTAGGTATTTTGTAAAATGGGTTAAAAAGCAATATGCATCGAATAGTGAATTATTTTCTTGCTTGTGTTGAGAAATAGCGAGATATCATGCATAATTTTTTTTTAACGCTGACGGATTTCAGAATTTAATTCATTTTTTTTATTTTTTATTGCATAGAATGATCGAAACTCAAGATATTGATCTCATCATGCTCAAATACTGACACTTGCTCAACACAGACTGAATTATTTTCTAGTCGGGAACGTAATTTTTAAGAATTTTCCAGCGTCGTCGCTGCCGTTAAAATTATTAGCTAATGTTAAGCTTAGTCAGCTTTATTAAAAGGCGTCTTAAAAATAATTCTAAGTAAGGTTTTCATTAAGGTTTTGAAAAAGAATGCCATTGGTAGACAATCTGTATTCGTTTAAGCAATAACCTACGAGTATAGTATTTACTTTAAGGCTCCTGTAGAGTTAAGATTTCGTGCTAAATGGCGCTTTGGAAAGCTGAATCAGCATAATATCAGCAGAATGTCGACCAGCGTTGTTTTAATTATTGTTATTTATGATTATTTTATGTTTAGTCGAATTTATCCGCCATAAGTTAGCTATCTGATGAAATATTGTTGTTGATTTTTACAATAAAAATGTAATTTTATGCTTGGAAATTGTGATTTGATTGCGAACCATTCTAAAGTACAATTGTCGAGGTCGTCGATATTGAGTAAATTTTGAAAATGTCTTCTGAAGAAGAGGATGGATCAATGAAAGATGGTGAGTATATTCCAGGTCCTCGAGATGAAAATAATGACTTGGTGAACTCATAAAATAAAGTAGGTAAGTTAAGTATGCTCTAAGGTGTCTTTGACTTGAAAAAATCTTTGGTCGTGATAAAAAAATCAATTGAAGGAAATCTCAAAATAAAACGAAAAATATAGAGGTATTAACAAAAGTGTATCTAGTCTCGTGGGAAATTTTTTTAAATTAGGTAAGTACGTGAAAAATTCGTTAAAATAATGTCAAAATTTTTTTGAATGAAACTACTTTGAAAAATTGGGTAAACGATGATTATGTTTAAAATTGTAAAAAAAAAAGTTCAAAATAATGTACGTAGAACTGTCTGAAATTAATGTGAAAGGTCAAAACATATTTTAAGTATCAAGGGAGTTTATTGAGATATCGAAAAAATTATTTAAACTGATAAAAATAACGTCATGGTTAGGTATAATTTTTATCAAAAATTGTTCAAAATGATGAAAGTGTTTGAAATAATTGAAATAATGTTTTAAAATTACACGAAAATTTTTAAACTAGCACATAAATTTTTTCAAACGCTTGGAAAAAATGTTTAAAATGACAAATCATATGTTTAAGAATATCGTGAAAATTGTTTAAAATGACTTGAAAATTTGTTTGGAATGACAAATTTAAGAAAAATTCAAGAAAATTTGTTCAAAACTACCAACTGAAGAAATATTGTTTGAAATATGATGGTTGTTCAAAAATCAAAATGGCCTGATGTTTTGAAATGAAATGAAAAATACTTGAAATGACTAGAAAAATTGTTCGAAGTGACGAATTGAAGAACAATTGTTCAAAATTATAAGAAAATTGTCTGAAAAGACTGAAATCATGTTTTTAAAATGATATGAAAAATTTATTTGAAACGATAGGATGACACGAATTATTAAAAATAACTGAAATATCTGTTTGAAATGGCTTAAAAAATGACTGAAATTGACAAATGGCTTAAAAAATTGTACTACTTAAATGATGAATAAAAAATAATCTTAAAAAAATGGTATCTACTTAGAAAAAAATTGTTTGTAGTGAAAAATTTTTTAAATTGTTCAAAAAATAAATTTAAAACATTGTTCAAAAACAACTTAAAAAAATTGTTCAAAAAACAAATTAAAAAAATTGTTCAAAAAACAAATTTAAAAAATTGTTCAAAAACAAATTTAAAAAATTGTTCAAAAAACAAATTTAAAAAAAGGGTCAAAAAACAAATTTAAAAAATTGCTTAAAAAACAAATTTAAAAAATTGTTCAAAAAACAAATTTAAAAAATTGTTCAAAAAACAAATTTAAAAAATTGTTCAAAAAACAAATTTAAAAAATTGTTCAAAAAGCTAAAGAGGAAAAATTTTTAAAATGACAAATCAAAAACACGTACGAAATAACCAATTGATGAAAATTATTTAAGATGACAAACTGAAACAAAAGACGTTTAAACTGACAAATTGAAGAGAAATTTCTTAAAAATTGAAAGTAAATTGCCTAAGACATCAAATTGAAGAAAAATTGCCTAAAATGACAAATTGAAGAAAACTTTTTAAAATAACAAATCATTAGAAAAATGTTGAAAATGACAAATTGAGTAAAAAAATACTCAAAATGACGAATAGAAAAAAGGTTTGAAATGACAAAATGAAGGAAAATTGTTTAAAATGGAAAATTTTTAAAAATGGTCCAAGATGGCAAATTGAAGACAAATTATATAAAATGACAAATTGAAGGAAAATTGTTTAAAATGAAAAATTGAAGAAAAATTGTTTGAAATGAAAATTTTTTAAAATGGCCCGAGATGACAAATTGAAGGAAAATTGTTTAAAATAACAAAATGAAAAATAATTGTTTTAGATGAATAATTGTAGGAAAAATAAAATGGCAAATTGAAGAAAAATTATTTCTAGGGCCAAACTGAAAAAAAAATTGTTTAAAATGACAAATTGATTGAAGAAAAATTGTTTAAAATGGAAAATTTTTAAAAATGGCCCAGATGGCAAATTGAAGAAAATGTTTAAATTGACAAATTGAAGACAAATTGTATAAAATGACAAAATGAAAAATAATTGTTTTAGATGAATAATTGTAGGAAAAATAAAATGGCAAATTGAAGGAAAATTATTTCTGGGGACAAACTGAAAAAAAATTGTTTAAAATGACAAATTGAAGAAAAAATGTTCAAAATGACAAATTGAAGGAAAATTTTTCAAAATGAAAATTTTTTAAAATGGCTCAAGATGACAATTTGAAGGAAAATTGTTTAAAATGAAAAAATTTTTAAATGGCCCAAGATGACAAATTGAAGAAAATGTTTGAAATGATTCATTAAAGTGAAATTGTTTAGGTAAAGTGACAAACTGAAGGAAAATTACTAAAAATGGCAAACTGAAATGAATGTTTAAAACGGGAAATTAAAAAAAAATATCTAAGAAGACAAATTGAAGAAATTTTTTACTTACTTAATGAAAAATTGAAAAAAATTCTCAAAATAACAAGTTTTAGAAAAAGTTTAAAATGACAACTGAGAATTTTTTTAATATCACGGGAAGATTGATCGAAATAAATGGGAAAATGTTTCAGAATGACACGAACAAAGTTAGAAATGACTTAAAAGTTTTGTAAAACAACAAAAAATAGGCAAAAACTCTTCCAAATAATGGAAATGTTGTTTAAAACGACGAAAAAAACGTTCCAAAAATACGTGGAAATTTTTAATAAAACGGCGAGAAAATTGGGTAAAATGATAAAAAGAAACTTGTTTCGGAATAACAGAAACATTATTTCAAAAAAATTGTTTAAACGGCGGTAAATTTTTCTGAGAGGTTCCAAAAATTAATAAAAAAAATTCAAAAAAAATAAATAATCCAAAAAATTTTAATCATATTTTGTATAACCGTAACTTTTATGAAAATTTTATTATTTTTTTCACACATTTACATTGCAATTATTTCGATTCTTGAAGAATAATTTTTGCCTCATTTTGCCAACTTTTAAATTGGATTTTACTCAATTTCCATTGAAATTCGACATTTTTTTCATCCATTTTATACAATTTTGTCGCTCTTTCTTTATTTTTTTTTTCGATTCTAAAATAAAATTGAATGAATCTTAGACACGTTTTTAAATAAAATATCGACGAAAGGGTAATTTTCATAATATTTAAAGCAAATTTCAGCATATTTGATATATATTTCACTGTTTTATTAATTTTTACTTCAGTCTTGAAAAAGTAAGTAAGTAATATGAATTCAAGGTTAGAAAATATTTAATCCACATCTATTTATGGAAAATCTGCACCAATCCAGATCCAATCAAAACTCTCCAAAAATAACAACCCATTACGGACCAAAACACCGTAAAATTCCATCATTCGTCCAACACCCCTATCTCATTAAACTTATGCAAACCGCAATCCTCGCTTACAATTCAAGTTGCCCCATCGACAAACGGTCGAACGCGTTTATTTCAAACAAGACCTTTTATTCGTGGCGTAAAAAGGAATGAGGCTCTTTCAGGGTTCCCGATATGCAGTACTTCGAATTCTGAAAATAAACACCTCCTTAATAAATTCACACCCCGTTTGAAAAACCGTATAAAACACGACGATAGATCAACAAAACCACGTATCCTTTAATTACCTCGAATCTACGACATTGTTCTCAAGATGTTTTAAATCTCTCCAGCTGAATTGCCGAGACTGGTCGCCAACTCACGTTTGGCAAATAGTACGAGCACTTTGGCGAAAAAAGGCGAACATTAACGACCCATAAAGTTTAACGTTCGCTCGGCCAATACCATAAACCATAATGCTTTTGCAGCATTTGACTGCGAATAAAAGTCCTCGTACCTGTTCGTGTTTTATAGCCAATCAATTTTTTTTTATCTTCGGTTTAAAACACATCGCGGATTTGAACAATGTCGAAAAATCCTACCAGACGCAACTTTAGGCTCGTAAAATTTACGGTTTCGTTGGACGAGAGGGTGGAAAAATCCGACCAGGGTTAAATAACAAAACGGAAACATTTATTAAAATAACAAATAACAAAAATCGTACAACTACAAGTAAAAATTCACATTAACAGAAAGAGAAATGAGACGAAGGAGAAAAAAAAACAATTAAAATTCACGAAGGAAATGAAGAAAAAATTATCTACTTAAATTGTATTTTTTTTGTCATTTTAAAACAACGAACGCGGCCGCGATACGCGAGTCGTAGATTATAAAATACTAGAAAAAAAAATTCGCAATAAATACAAAATGGAAAATTTAATAAAATTCAATTAGCTAGATTTTTTCTTCGGCCAGGATCGATGATGGCAAATTTACTGCACCGATTGAGAAGGCATTGCGCACATTTTTTTCAAATGCTGTAATCAAAAAAATCGATTAGATTGATTCCAGGTGGGTAATTTTTTAATTAGCCGGACTTACTCAGGAAGCATTCGAATTATGATTGACCGGATTCGGCGGATGCCATCGGAGACATTTCGGATCGATTTCTTTGTACACAGGATATCTTCGTTTGGCTCTTTTTTCAAGGTATTCTTGAATTACCTCCTAAATGGAGTGAAAAAATTCACAAATTAAGAAACCATCGAGTACGAGATTTTACGATGGAAAAAAATGAAGAATTCTCAGAATTGCTAAGAGAATGGTCTTCGAGTGCATCGATTATTAAAGGTAAACGCATTCCGACTCGTTTGAAGACAACAAATAACAACCTTGAGTCTTGGTCGGAGCCACTACGCCTTGGAAAAGGCTTAAAATGGTAATATATTTAAATAGATAGGCTGGTCAGCGCCTGATATACCTGTTTTTTCAATATTATGTGCTTGCCTTTCCAGTACTTCATCATACCAAGTACTTGCAATGTACTCACAATATCGTACGAGTTGATGGCTAATTCTTGGCTGATATCTGCGGCAACAAAGTGCAAAAAAAATACACGTTTATGAATTCTACACGTTTTATCGACATAGAAAAATAACTCGATAATATTTCATCGATTGAAAAAACTAATTACCGACGTTACTTCGGTATTTAATAAATAATTCTACGTGTACTTCGACACAGCTACGGTTGTCAATTCGAAAAAAAAAGAGAAGAGCAAGGGAAATTTGATCCGGCTGGAAGGGAAAAAGTACTGAAAAATGTACCGGCTGGCAACACTGATGACGTATCTCGGTACGAGGCTGGTGCTAGTGTAACGTAAAAACTGCCTGAATTCACAACCTGGCCCATTAGCTCAGTTGGTTAGAGCGTCGTGCTAATAACGCGAAGGTCGTGGGTTCGATCCCCCCATGGGCCATAAATTT
This sequence comes from Pseudococcus viburni, assembly GCA_033439095.1. Classification (NCBI taxonomy): domain Eukaryota; kingdom Metazoa; phylum Arthropoda; class Insecta; order Hemiptera; family Pseudococcidae; genus Pseudococcus; species Pseudococcus viburni. The sequence continues at coordinate 414,803 of JAVBJF010000128.1, forward strand.
TTTCTACCATATTTTCACCGGTATCGATTTAATATTGCTAGGAAGGCTATTTTTACGATGAAATTGGACAAAAAAAATTTCTGCGATGAATTTTTCATCGCGAACGGAAAATTTTCGAGTAAGATGATTAAATTTGCAGGGAAATCGATACTGGCCCATTAGCTCAGTTGGTTAGAGCGTCGTGCTAATAACGCGAAGGTCGTGGGTTCGATCCCCCCATGGGCCACAAAATTTTTGTAATTTTTTTCGATCGGAGATTGAATGAAAATGAGGATAATGGGTTTTATTACCTTTGATCGATATTTGTTTTCCTCCCATGTTGCATAGTCGTTCGAGGAGCACGTCTTTCCAATAGCTTCGATATGATATTAGGCCCAGATCTGAGAGTGGTTTCTCTGGTGAGCCTATTTTACCTTCTACTCGAGTCAGCAAATAACCTGCGAATTTGAAAAAAATGAAACAATTAAATGATGAGGTAAGTATGTGGTAAATTCAAATTTTAATAATCCAGATTTAAAAATTGGGAATTTTCCATTTTAGAAATATACCTCGCAATAAGGTAAGTAAATATGATTCAAAAATCAGCAACGAAAACATAAAGCTAATCGTTATTTTCAACCAGAAATAAGTACGTTATAAAACTTCAAGTCAGAATCGTGTTTTTTGCCATGATCTTGGCCGAATGGAAATAAAACAAGCTTTTGATGACTTTTTTACTCATTCATGAAATCATAATCAACATGCAGTTCTTACAGGTTCAATTTTCAATTTTTATGGATTTTTTTCATCCATTTTGAATCACGAATATTGCTTTCCTATTGACATGTTTTTATTTGTGATTTTAAGTAAAATAAAACGTAGGTACGATTTTTTCAGTAATTTAAATTTTTAGAATGAATAAACTTCTGACCCAATATAAATCACAAATTCATTAGTAATCACACTTCTTGGAACAAAATTTTCTAATTATTTTTTATTTTAGGGTCGAGAACATAATTTTTGAATCAAGCTTTGATCACATTGAATAAAATCTATTACTTTTGCATCAAAATCGTAATTTTCAAGTCATAATTGAAATTTCTCGGCTAAGGTCGTGATATTTGTGTCAATACTCGAAATGTATATTTTTTAAATCGGATATTTTTTTTGAACCAAAAATTATTAATTTTCAGCCAATGATAAATTTTAAATCAAGATTGCAATATTCAAACCGAATCGATTTTTTGCACAAAAAATACCTTTTTTGAATTAAAATTGTCATACTTTAGTTGAAATTGTACTTTTTGAGCCAAGAATTTGAGTAAAAAAGTCTCTTTGTGTCTAAAATGTAATTTTGTATGGAAAAAGTCGTTTCAAGTAACTAGTCATTTCGCGACAAAAAAGTAATTTTGTGTCAAAGAAATTATTTAGCGTCAGAAAAACACATATTATGTCAAAAAATGATTTTATGACAGTTATTTCACGTCAAAAAAGTAATTTCACATCAAAAAAAGTTAATTTGCGTAGAAAATTATTATGCATTAAAAATACACTTTGTGTGAAAAAAATGATTTTTGCATCAAAAATTTTTGGCGCAATTATTTTGAGTCAGAGAAGATTTTTTGACAAGTCGTATTTTGTCAGAAAGTAATTTTCGTCTAAGAAAGTTACTATTGTCTGAAGAAAAAAATTGTGTCAAAAGAGATCACAGGTACTTCGTCAAAAAAAATTATTCTTTATCAAAGAAGTTGTTTCAGTCTAAAAAAGTAATTCTAGCTAGTTTTTTTCAAAATAAAAAGTTGTGTTTCGTTAAAAAGGTTGTTTTTGGTCGAAAAATTAATTTCAGGTCGAAAGTTATTTCGGTCCAAAAAGTGATTTTAGGTCAAAAAAATTGTTTCAAGGGAAAAAGTCATTCTGCTCAAGAAATATTTTTTGTCCAAAAGGTCAAAACAGTCGACTTTTGTTAAAAGGGTTGAAACCCCAATGATTGTCAACAAAGTCATTTTTCTTCAAAAAAATTTTCTATCACAAAAGAACTATTTTTTTGGTCACCTTTGTGAAAAAAAGACATTTTCATTTGCAAAAAAGTCAACTTTTGTCAAAAAAAAAAATCATTGCTGTTAAAAAAACGTAATTTTGTTCTAACAAATAAATCACTTGTCAAAAAAACCATTTTCGTCAAGAAAAATCATTTTTGAAGAAATTTATTTCTGATGAAAAAGTCATTTTCGCTAAAAAAAAAATCATTTTCGACCAAAAGTCATTTATTTACAAAAAATCTATCGTGACGGAAAAAAGTCGTGTGTGACCAAAAACCATTTATGACGAAATGACAAAATTCGTGACAAAAGAGTCATTTCTGAAAAAATGAAAAAATAGCAAAATTTATAACAAAATGACAAAAGTTAACGACAAAAAAGTCATTTATGAAAAAAATGACAAAATTTATGACAAAAAAGTCATTTATGAAAAAATTACAAAATTTATAACAAAAAGGTCATTTATGACAAAATTTATGACAAAATAGCACAATTTATGACAAATTGACAAAGTTCATGGCAAAAAGTCATTTATGTCAGAAAAAACCATTTTTTTGGAAAAAAAAGTCATGTGTGACACAAAACCCATTTATGAAAAAATGACAAAATTTATGACAAAAATTCGCGCTATGATGAAAATAAAGGTCATGTTACAAAAAATATGTTTTTGATAAAAAAGCAATTTCGGACAAAAAGTCATTTTTGAAAAAAATGACAGAATCTATGACAAAAAAGTCTGTTATGAAAAAAATGGCAAATTTTTTGACAAAATGGCGAAGTTTATGACAAAAAGTCATTTATGGCCAAAACGTCATTTATGACCAAAAAGTCATTTATGGCCCAAAAGTCATTTATGATGGAATGACAAAATTCATGACAAAAAGTCATTTATGACAAAAACCCATTTTTGGAAGAAAAAACAGTCCTATGTGACAAAAAATTATTTATGACAAAAATTCGTTTATGATAAAAAAAAGGTTATGTTACAAAAAATATGTTTTTGACAAAAAGGCAATTTCTGACAAAAAGTCATTTTTAAAAAAAAAGTCATATTGACAAAAAAAACAATTTCGTCAAAAAAAAAGTTAATTTTTGACCATAACATCAATTTTGAGTTTAAACTGATATTTTTGAACCATAATCATTCACACCTTTTTGAAAACCCTTTCATCCTTGAAGGATTGAACCAAAAATTTTAATTCAAAATTATTTTTTGAAACCGAAATCAAAATTTGATAATTTTTTTTAAAATCACTAAATCAGCTATTTTTGAACCAAAAATTCAATTTTGAGTCAAATTTAAAGCTTTCTAGGTTAAGTCAATGTTGTTATCTTGAGTTGTAGGTAGATACTTGTAATTTTCGAGTTGAAGTAATCATTTGATTCAAAATTAGCAGACACATATTTTGGGGTCGTTTATTCGAGTTCAAATTGTTATTTCTATACCGAAATCAAAATTTGATAACCTTTCGAAAAATCTGTTATTCGTGCACCAAAAACTTGAATGGTGATTTTTGAGCAAAAATGAAGCTCAGATAATTATACGTAGAGAAATATCCAAACAGAGGTTTTCTGAAACTTTGTAAGTTTAGAACTAGGATCATTTTTTAGATGATTTATATTTGTTTATAAATTTTCAAAACTTTCAAAGCTGAATCGACATTTTACGAATTCAGAGCCAAAAATCTGAATTTTTTTTACGACTTTTCCAGTTGAAATCATAGTTTTAATAAACACAGATGTTCGAAACATTTCACCAAACTGCAAATAAGAACAATTTCTCGTAGGTACTAAAAATATGACTTTTCTCAGCCAACAAATAAAAAAAATTATCAACCACTAATTTATCGAAAATCCTCACAAAGAATAATGACAAGAAAATAAATACGAAACTTCTCGACTGCTCAAAAAAAAAGTCAATTACTCTCCATTCTGCTTGCTTTCACCTCAAATACAACCTACAATAATAAGTCTAGACCGAAACTTTTGCTATCGAAATTTCGATACACTCGAAGCAAGGATATAATTTATCGAATAAAATTCCCCGGAGAATATTCGACGTTATTCGTACCTATCGACAAAGCTAATTTATTCCTTTGGAAAAGTTAACAATTGAAATAAGTATAAAATTACTTTCGAGCTTCAGACGCCTAAAAAATTTCTCGTCTGGGTTACCCTTTTGCAATATTAGCTAAACAAACGTTAGTCAGCAGACGTCGGTAAATACACACGTTTTACAACGACGATAAAGCGAACGAGAGAGACGAAAAGAGTGTCAAAAGGACGTTATTTTTTTCACGTCGCGTCGCGTATACCGTACGGACGACGCGAAGAAGCCAGGGAAACGCGTGCGAGCCGAAGGCGCGCACACAGATGAGTGAAACGGCTGATAGAAAATCAAATGCTGTCTGACTGAATTTACGAGCCTCCGTCGTTTTTCCAGCTGTACTCGTACTACGAATACACACGTATAGGACTCGAACAACAAAAAGGTCCATTTTAACGCGAGCTTTTGGTGTGTGTTCTTGCCGCCGCCGGAGCTGGAGCAGACTCCGAGCAGGCAGGGTGGAAAGGCGGTGACGGTGTGGTCGTCCGAAGAATACGCAGGATGTGGAAAATCGATGCGACTAGACGCGCCGTTTCGCGTTATTTATTGAGGGAAAATGCAATATAAGATGAAAACTCTCTCCGGTTCGGTCTCCCTCGCCCCGTATCCAGCGATTCTACCACGTCCCTGTCTGCGTTTAGCTGGTGCACACGTTAATGTGCTGGTATACTGAACTATTTGTAACGTCATCCGCATTTGTCTGTGGCAGTGGTGCTCAAAATGTTCGGCTTTATGCACTTTTTGGCTCAGGTCGATCTTTTGTGTTACGTAAACAAACGACCATATGTTTGGTGTGGGAAAATATTCGTTATAAATGGCAAATTCGAAGCTTAGTCTGGAATAAAATTAAGAAATGATTTCTCCGACTTTTCCATATTTTAAAGATCAATTTTTCCATAAGTGCACCCGGGGGGAGGGCTCAGGGGATCGAGCATCCTTCTTAAGCTCGCCAAAGAAATTTTTCATCAAAAAAATGCAAAAAAGAAGTGCATTTATTGCTTTACAAATATGATTTTTCAAAAAAATTTCGAAAATCCATTTCTTAAATTCACATTTTTTTTTTCAAATCAGAATAAAATTTTGTAAAAATTCACGACTTTTTAAATCAGTGAAATAAATTTTACTGAAAATCACTGATTTCTCGGTCAATTCTCTATTTGTCAGAAAAAATTAATAATTTTTGGCGGATAGATCAGTGAAAAATCATTTGCAATTCATTTTCATGATTCGAGAAGGCAGAATTTCACCCAATTTGACTGATTCAAATTTAGAGAGTACCTATTTTTTGTTCCAAAAATGCCAAATTTTTCAATTTTTTTGGCTCAAATTTTTGTACAAGCATCATTTGCCTATTGAAAATGTTCTGAGTACGCCACTTAAATAACATTACTGAAATTTTCAATAAATTTTGACCTCCTCACATTTTTTTCTGAATTTTCAAGATGCCTCGCAGAATTGCAAAACGAATAAGAAGGATAGTATGACTTATTCAAGTATACATTTATATTTTAGTAAGTATGAGCTTCTTTTGAAATGAAAAAGATTCTAAAGGGAAGGTGAAATCATTCATGTCAATTTTTTTTTCAGTAGTTTGAGCGAAGAAAAATTGGAAATAATGCGTTTTTTTAAAAAGAATTTTCTAAAATCAAGATTCATATTAAATATAAAAATTGAAAATCGTAACGATGAAGGTTACTATTTTTTTTAAATGTTCTGCCTTACAGGGAAGGTATCCCAACTCAAAGTAAAATTTTGAGCCCAAATAAAAAAAAAATCGAAAGTACATCATAACAGGACCCCGTATACAAAATTTCAGGTGCTGAAGTTCATCTCTCGATTTTTGGTGAATTTTTGAAATTTCAAAATTATTACCTCCGCTTTGGGAAATATGAAAATTTGATCTAATCAACGATAAAATCTGAAATTTGGTATTTACCCTATTTTCGACCTCCCAAATCGATTGGAAGCGGTTTTGAGATGTTTCGGAGCCACCAGAAAATTTTAGAATTTTCCAGCGCTGGAGAAAATCCCATAAAAATGGCCCATATGCACTTCAGCATTTATAATCGCGAATTATCCATATTGGTGCCTATTTGATCGATTAAAACACAATTTTCCAAAATGCGTAACTTTGAGTTCAAATTCGCATTTATGGGCAAGAAATTTTTTTTATATGCTGGGAAATTCCAAAATTTTCTGGTAGCTCCGAAACGTCTCGAAACCACTTCTCATCAATTCGGGAGGTCGAAAATAGGGTATATACCAAGTTTCAGCTTTTTATCCAGTTACCTGTACAAGGGGGATATTTTGGAATTTTTTCCAGAAAAATATCCCGCCCGAAAATGCGAATTTGAAATCAAAAATACGAATTTTGGAAAATTGTGTTTTAATCGATCAAATAGGTCACCAATATGGATAATCCGCGATTATAGGTGCTGAAGTGCATATGGACCATTTTTATAGAGTTTTCTCCAGCGCTGGAAAATTTCAAAATTTTCTGATGGCTACGAAACGTCTCAAACCCGCTTCCATCCGATTCGGGAGGTCGAAAATAGGATATCTGCCAAGTTTCAACTTTTTACCTCGATGTATGCCCATCAGGCGAATTTTTTAATTTTTTCCAGGAAAATTTCTTGCCTAAAAATGCAAATTTGAACTCGAAGTTACGAATTTTGGAAAATTGTGTTTCAATCGATCAAATAAGTCATCAATATGGATAATCCGCGATTATACGTGTGCTAAAGTGCATATGGGCCATTTTTATGGGCTTTTCTCCAGCGCTGGAAAACTTCAAAATTTCCTGATGGCTCCGAAACGTCTCGAAACCGCTTACAATCGATTCGGGAGGTCAAAAATAGGGTATTATACCAAATTTCAGATTTTTTCGTTGATTACATCAAATTTTTATATTTCGCAGGGCGGAGGTAATTTTGAAATTTCAAAAATTCGCTAAAAATCGAGAAATGAACTTCAGCAGCTGAAACTTTGGGTACGGGGGTCCTGTATGATGTACTTTCGATTTTTTTTGTTTGGGCTCAAAATTTTACTTTGATTTGGGATACCTCCCTTGTTAGCATATATTTTTCCAAGATTTTTCAAAGCTTTGTTATAAGATTTTTTAGTCAAAAAGCAAGAATAAAGCACACTAGGACTAATACTTGAAAAAATATTTTTTGAAACAAAATACTCAATTTTTTTTTCAATTCTTTATTTTAATTTCAAATAAACTTGTTGGATAATTTTTCACTTAATTGTTTTTGAAAAATAAAAATCGTCCAGCCCGATCGAAACATGGAGAAAATTTTCGAGGAAAAGCATGTTTGAAGTCGAAAATAACTAAATGGTATTTTTAAAAACAATTTACAAGTTATTTTCGATCTCCAGTAAACGGGGAAAAAATTGAAAAAATTACTAATTTTTAGTCAAAAGTATGACTTTTGGATGACTTGTATGCCCCAAAATCAAAAGTATTAAGTACTTTTGTACGACTATTTTGCCCGAGCGTTGCGAGAGAATTTTTTTTCGAAAAATTCAGAATTTAATGGACGAGAACGTGCATTCAAGTATCATTTTTTTTGCTCAATATGGTTTAAAAAAATTCAAATTATAAAAAATGTTACGTGATCAATTTTATAAGAAAAATTGAAACTGATTAGCTTCATTTTGAAATTCTCTAGCAGGACGTCATTTGATCTGAAAAATCAATATTCTTGCTATTTTCTGGAGTTTTCTTACCATTCCATACTATTTTTTCTGCTTCAAATTTTCCCAAAAAGCACCCACCCTCTGTATTCTTCGATGAAAAAAATTCAAGTAAGAGCAAAATGTTGAAAATTCTTGCATTTTACTACAGTAAACTTATCAAAATCTGTGCTATTTTCTGGTTTTCTTGCTCCGAAGGCAAATTTTTGTTACATTTTTTATTTTTCTTGTTTATCCTGCCAGTAGACACATTGTCTACGAATTACCCATTAAAATTGATTTTAAAATTTCAGTTACAGAAGGGAAGAAGTAGGAAAAAAAATAAGGTGGTTCGACTTTTTCACTTAAAAAAATAGGCAAGAACTTTAAAATTGTACATTTATTTACATATCAAGAAAAAAATATCCAAAAATGATTTTTTTTTTTTTAGTTAAACTGAACCTAATTTTAATTCAAAAAAGCCGGTGACAGAATTTCTCTCACAAATTTTTGATGAAAAAAAATCATAAGTACCATTATCCTCAAAATTTCATGACTCATCAAGAATTGAAATGTTACAATGTTGAATTTTGAATTTTACTCACAGTTTCATAACAATTTATTCTCTATAAAAATTTGAATTATCAAGACATACTCACTTGATTTTTTTTTCACTCTCTAAACTTTAATGATTTTTATTTAAATCACAATAAAACTTCGAGATGTTGAAAATTTTGGAAAATTTGTTTGAAAATCAATGAAATTTATCCAAATGTACAAAAAACTGATCATCGAATCATATACCTATTTGAGGAAAAAATTCAGAACAGGTTAACATTTTGTTAAAATTATTGACTAAAATAAGATGAAAAAATTTAGATTTTTTTAAAATCATAAAAAATGAAATTTCGTTTTAAATTGTTGAAATTGATAAAAATTGTTAAAGATTTAGAAAAATTTGCTAGAAAATTTACATACAAATTTTTTTATAACTTAATAGAAATTTGTTGTTGTGTGAAGAAGAATTTTTAAAATCTTGGAAAATTTTACTGAAATGGGATCAAAACTGTTGAAAACTTCAGAAACTATCTCCTAAATGAATAAACATGGTGAAAAATTTTCGATTTCGTACTATATTTTAATAAATATCGCCTAAATCAGAATCGCAGCATAGTGAGGAATCAGCAGAAAAAAGCCACTACTCAAAAGAAAATCAGTAAAAAAAATCACTCGAAAGAAATCATGAAAAATTCACTGAAAATCAGTAATTTTACCAACTAATTTTTCCTGCGCTGCAATTCCAAGCAGACAGGTATTTATAGTGCTTTTAATTGAAAAAGCATATTTTAAACAGTTTTCATCATTTCAACTCTTCTGCTGCAAAATATCGGACATTATCAATGAAAAATTCAATATTTTAGACAATTTTCAAAATTTTTTCAATTTTCGATGACTTCAACGTCTGAAACAATTTTCACCATTTTTTTTTTACATTTTTAATTAATGTTTGACAACCTTGTGAAATTTTTAGAAATTTTTCAGTTTTTTCAACATGGATAATATGTTTCTAAGCAAAAGGGTTTATTAAGGGGTCCGTCCAGTAAAAAAAATTGGTAAAAAATTAGTTATGTTATAGAGAATGTCTTCAAAATATTTAACATTTTAACATACTTTTCAGAGATTTTAAAGATGCATTAAAAATTGTTAGCTGACATTTCATTGTATTTTAGAAGTGGTGTTATTGTTGGTATCTCTGACTTTCAAAACTAGGCATCATAATTTGAGATTTTTTTCAAGATTTCAGTTTGTGGATCTTTTGAACCTTGTGAAAGAAAAGAAGAAAGAAAAATGGGGATGGGGCAAAAATTTTGGAATTAAAAAATTATTCGTCATCCCTTTTCCCAAAAATGTTTTTTAAATTAAATTTTGCTTTCATAGTTTCAATTTTTGATCAACCAACATCTTTGATTCGCCCCCCCCCCTCCATTTCCAAATCAAGAATTATAACTGAGCTAAATGTTAACCAAAAATAATCTGAACTCGTATCTGTCCTATTTTAAACCAAAAAAGCAAATCTCACCTTAAATTTCATCCCATTTGTTTTAGTGTACAGTTGGAAAAATTCAGTCCGCATTGCCAAACCAAATTACACCTTTTCTGAAGCAAATTCGACTAAAAATTTCTCACAAATACGGCGAATTTCGTTCAAAATCATTCGCAACACTTCGTCTACGTGTTCGTATAAGTATATTCCATTAAAAAATACACCGAAAAAGCATCTCGACTTCATAACCATTCGCGTTTATTATTACGGGTATGCAGTACACACAAAAGCCAATTTCAATACAGACGAAAATTAAATTCGAACGGCTTCGCATTCTCGCCAAAAATTACATTTCACCACACACGAGTCTATACACTGCCGCAGCTTTATATCGAAATAACTAAAGCGATTCGCGCAAAACACCGAATTCTCTCAATTCATAGCCCTTAACCTTATTATGTACGAGTGCGATTCGAGTAAAAATTTAAATCGTTCCGCCATCGGCATCAGAAACGAATTTCATTCGAATAACGCTCTGGTATCGTCACTTTTAAGGCACAAAGGTCGCAGACGGTCAATTTCCTATACGATTCGTTAATTATAGATTATAGAGATTACACGGCCAATCAAGCTCTCTGACTCTTTGTTTCACCCATTCGAGGTCCATTAGTGGAGGGCAGACGAATATTTTCAACCATTTATGGAAATTTATTGAACGGCATTGTAACTAGAGAGGGCTCTTTTCGAGCCCCTATCCGAAACGTAGTCCAGAATCGCCGATCAAATTTTACCGAAATTTCATTTTGATTATTATTATTTTTTGGATTTTTGGAAAATGTTTGAAAAGTTGAGGAATTGGTAATTTTTAACTGATATGATGAAAAATTTCGTGTTTATTTTGAGTAATCGTTGCTCGTTGCTTCAGAAATCGTACAAAACGTTCAATTTTTTTCAATGATTGAATTTCAAAATTTATTTTCGGATATGAAAGAAGAAAAATGTATGGCTCTTTAAGTACATTTTCAAAAAATTGTACTATATTTCCTTCAAGAAACAGGTATTTTGAATGTAGAGCTAAAAATTTTTAAAAACGACAAATTTTTACGAAGCAAAATTTTATTTAACGAACATTTTTAGAAATATTAATTCATTTCTATTGAGCAATTTTTGAACTTCAGGTATCGTCAAAATGCATTATTGGTTGAGCTGATTTCATTTCTGTAACATATTTTTTCAACCCCTATGCATCTGCTGGGCGATTTTTTGCATTGATGTTAATAAAATTGCCTAACTGGTTTGCCGTAAATACAAGATAAGCAATAATAAAAGGGACAGAGCTTTTGAGTCTGTGCCATTTGATTCGTTAGGGGTCTCTGAGTCGTAAAAATTCATTTTTAAAATTTTTCTGGACCCAGAAAATTTTAAAGTGAAATAAAAAAAAATGCTAAGAAATTTAAAAAGTAGAAAAATTGCTTATTGAGTTTTCGTAATTTTTACATCCTTCTTTCATGGTTATTTTAATTTTATTTACGAAAGTCGAACTCAAAAAAGAGAGGTGATGAGTTGAACTAGAATTTAAAAATTGTCACTTTCTTCGAGCACTTTAGTGAAATCCATGGTTTTTAGCCTTCCAAATCCATTATCGGGGTTATTTCGACATCAAATCAAAAATTCAAGGGCCGTTATCCATTGGAGATTTTTTGAAAGGGCAGAACGTTGAGAATTTCAAAAAATGGATCATTACGATTTTTCCGAACAGTGGTGATTTTTTTCTCAATTTGAGCAATTTTTAAAGACATTTTTCAAACTTACAAGGAAGCTACCCGAGGTCTAACATGCCAAATGAGAAATAATTTTCACAGACTTATACAGCATCACAAAAAAACTTCCACAGCCAAAATTTCAGCCCCTAAAGTTGGCTTGGAGAGGAGTTATGGGATTTGAATTTCAAAAAATCGCCTAATACACCGAAAAATTACAAAAATCTTAATAAATTGCCCCTATCGCCCCTCATATGGCGCAATTTCTACAAAATTACATCAAGACTGTTACAAAAAAAATCCAGATGGCTTATAGCGAGGTTAGTTCGTGGTAAAAAAATTAGATTTTTGTAATTTTTCGGGATAGACGATTTTCCGAAATTCAAACTCCCATAACTTTCTCCATGTCAACTTTAGGGGCTGAAATTTCGGCTGTAGAAGTTCCTTGTGATACTCTACAAGCCTGTAAACAATTTTTTTCATTTGGTGTGCCAGACAACGGGTAGCTCCCTTGTTAGACAATTTTTAAAAACTTACAGAATCTTCCAAAACTGAAACAATTTTACCAAAGGTCGATAATTTTACAAAAATTGCGCAATTTTCCAAAAAAGTTGGAAATTTTTCAAAACCTTGGGCAATAGTTTCCAAAACTTGGACATTTTTCTAAAGTTATGAGAATTTTTCAAAAATTCAAAAAAAATTGGACAATTTTTAAGAAATTAAGAATTTTTTAAAATTTTAAACCATTTTTTTTTCAATTCAAAAAATTGTTTAAAAGATACCTTCCATCTACAATAAAAGTAGCATACAAATCTCTATATATTACATCCTTGTTCAATATCCAAAATTTCAAAAAAAAAAAAAAAAAAAGGTCGACGATTACAACTTCCAACAATCCCATGAAAATTTTGGAGGACAGTTTTCAAAATCCCTACTCTGACATAACTTCCATGCTCAAACGTCTATAACTTTAGTTGATGTACCTATAGCATAACGTAAACAAATTTATAAAAAAGTATATTCTCTAAACAAAAGTTGGGATGATTTTTTTAACCCAGACGATTTTTCAAAAATTGAGAAATTTCCCAGAATTCGGGCAAATTTTAGAAAACTAATTTGGTAAAATTTTCGAAATTCCCATTAGTTGAGAAAATTTCTAAAAATCCCACATTTTCTAAAATTTGCACGATATTTTAAAATCACGTAATTTCCCAAAACTTTGATAATTTCTCAAAACTTGAACAAATTCTCAAATCTTGGACGGTTTTTCATAAATTGAATAATTCTTCAAAAACAAGCTGGACAATTCCTAAAAAAAACTCCTTCAAAAAATTTCAACAAAATACCTCAAAAAACAATAAAAAAGTTTAATAAACAAATAAAATTTTTAAAAACAAAATTGAAAAAGCTTCTAGAAACCGAACACATTTTTTTCAAAATTTTACCATTAAAAAAATTGACAATTTTTCACAAATTAAAAAAAATCGACAATTCTTCACAAATTAAAAAAAAATTGACAATTTTTCCACAAATTAAAAAAAATTGACAATTTTTCCACAAATTTAAAAAAATTGAAAATTTTCCACAAATTAACAAAAAATGAAAACGAAAAAAAATAGTTTTGAAAACTTGAAAAATCACTTCCTAAAAAACAGAAAAGCTTCTTTAAAACGTTCAAACTGTTATAAAAAGTAAAAAAGTCATAAATAATACCCAATTCAAAAAATTACAAAAAATATTAAAATAATAACGTCTAACTTGTAAAGTTTTTTGTAACTTTTTGGTCACGTTTTGCCTTATTTTAGATCACTTAAGTCGCTTATTTTGAGAAAATACTGAAAATAGACTACGATCCTTAAAATTATCGTATCATTGATCGTAATTTTTTTCGAAAATGAACATCTGTGCCAAGGTGGGCTGAAGTCTGATCAAAGAACAATTTTTTTTTTAAATCATATAAAACATAGCAATGGGAAAAAATTCATTTTCTGACCGGACTCCCGGATCCGGGCAACGATCCCAACGATCAATTTCAAACCTGATACCACATCTGTTTTCATAACTTCAACTGCCGAAGTTCATTGCCTGTAATATTTCAATTTTTTAAATTTCATTCCGAGTGATTTTTTTTAAAATTGCGAAAAATCAAAAAATCAACATCAGCGGCTAAAAATCGGAGAACAAATTTTCCGACGTGCTATTTCACGTTCTATAATTTTCGTTAAAATCTGGGAATTTCTCGTACCCTCGTCAGCTTAAACGTCAACACAACTCGATCAAAATTTCAATAAAACAAAACCTCACACCACCGAAAACCCCCTCCACTGTACGACAAACTTTCACCCCTCCTTCGATATCTTTTTCCGCGACAATAAAACGCTTCCATTACTTAATTAGATATTTTCTATTCGCTCCAGCAGCCATAACTAAATAAAAATCTCATTTTTATTTATTCTCCGGTCGCGCAGCTCGCTGATTCTTTCAAATCGACCACGTAATTTAATTCAACTTCTTTCACATTCGTCTAAGCAGGGTACTCGCAACCCAGCTTCATCACCGGCGACGCTCGAAAAAGTCAGGATAAAAACCTAGTTAAACGTAATTTTCGCGCGAGCACGTGAAAATCTACAGCGTCGTTTTAAATTAAACGCGTATTCAAATTTTCAAACCGAGAGCTACGCTGTGCACGAAAGGTAGGTAGACACGATAAGAACAAAAACGAAATTTCGTATTATTTGCACTTGAACGTCATCGTCGTTGAGCAATTTTTAGTATACCACGTTCGAGAAAATCCTTTTAACGAGAGTAAGACCACGTGATGGTGAAGTATACCGAAGTTATCGATGGAGGGGGGAAGAGTCGAAACTCTATTTACTATCTTTGGTGTATAAAATATACGAGAATGTAAATTATAAAAATAATTTACCTTCTGGTGGAAAAACTTTCGCAACTTTTGCAGTCGAGTTTGAAACGAGTAAAAGGTAACGTTGGTTTGGCTTCGGTTACATCAAAGTGCATTTAAATTTTAAACCTGGCACATTAGGATAAAAGGATTCGAGAATTTGCCTCGTTTGGAAACCAATTGATCATAAAGCTCGTATAATTCGCGACGTCTGAGCTTTTCTCGCCTCCCTCATCATTCGATCGGCAACGAGGGTTACGACATTTCGTATGTATTTTTACTATACAGTATACACGCACCCTATATAATAACAAATTTCCGACGTTCGTGTGTATTTCGATTTCGAGCCTTTCTAACCACGTCTTGGCATCTCAAGGCGTTCGTTTTGCTCTTTTTTCCCCTCTCGCTGGCTCATCTGTCTGAGCGCATCGATATCGTCAAACGTGTTGAATGTTTTGCAGTCTGGGCCGCCGTAAAAAAATATGGAAATCGTACTTACTGAAATCAATCAAAAGTCTGCCATATCCTTGACGCTGATACGGTGGTAATGTTAAAATACAGGAAACGTTGAAATTCAGGAACGAGTTTTTTTCCTGCAAAAAAAAATTGAAAAGGTTTGGTAAAGTATTTCTTATAAATTTATTCTTAAATTTTGTAAGTATCATCCCCTAGGGTGGTGAATTTTCTTCTAAAAATAAAGGGTACCGCAGAATAAGATAGTCAAATCAGCCCCCGAGTTGAAATTTGAAACTAACCGGTGGAATTTGGTTCTTAGGATCTGAAAACCTCGTGGTTATTTTGGCCCCCTACCCCTCTCCTACCCCTTGTTACGGAATAAAACCTTACTTTTTCTGTCCTTCCATTGAGAATTTTTATTTCTGCGAGTTTTCAATCAAATTTTTTCAAACTGGCATGGGTAGTAAACTATACTAAGAGGTATTAGTGGGCGGTTTGAAAAAAAAAAATTCGATAATTTTTTCTACCCGAAACTTGTGTTGAAAACTTAAAATCGAGTTTTCTACGTGATGTTTCAGAGAGGAAATTCTGAAAAAAAAATTTATGTAACTAGTCACTATGTACAACGTGATATTTTTTTCAGAATTTTTCAGATGATGGAACACATTTTTAACGTGTTCCATCATCTAAAAAATTCTGAAAAAAATATGAAAAAAATATATTTCATGTAACTAGTCCCTATGTACAACGTGACATTTTTCAGAATTTTTCAGGTGGTGGAACACGTTGAAAAATGCGAAAAATCATTTTTCCACAACGTTTTTCACTCATAAAATTGTGATTTTTGGCCGAAAAAAATTTTCTTGTAATTATATCCCAAAATACGTATTTTTCCCCCATTTGCCTAATTTTTACTTCATTTTATTTATTTTTCGAGATTTTTGTAATTTCAAGTAAATTAGGAGTACAATAGCATAAGACTAAAAATAGAACATCTCACTTTTTTGCATACAAAATTTTCATGCGAAAAAATTTGCAACAAATTCGTGTTCAGCAGCTCAAACCACCTCCGTAAACTCCATTCGCACGATCTCAAACCAATCTCACAAATCATCCCACAATTTATCCATGCTTTTAGGCTGATGATTTATGGGATGAATTTTCATCTCAAAAATTATCCCACGACTTTTCCGAGCTTTTGAAACTGGGATGATTTTTGGGATGAAAATCAATCTCACAAATCATCCCACGATTTTTCAGGGATGTGAACAGAAATTATTTTTGTTTCTAGTTATTTTTTAAGAATCACAATTTGGTGGAAAAATACTAAATAGTTATGGTTCTTCTTGGATCATCAAATTCGTAATAATTGGTTATTGGTTTTTTGTCATTTTTTATGCACAACATTGTAATGTTCAGTTTTTTTCTTTTTAAAAAATTGAAACAAGTCGAGTAATTGGAAGAAATTCCAAACAGGAAGTAATGAAAACAAGAAATCAAAAAAATAGAAAAAATCAAAGTTTCAAAAATTTTGAGAAAATTGAAATCAAGTTGGAAAAACTTCTGAAAAAGGTGAAGTTGAGAATTTTTTTTTTTAGTAATTTTCAGTAGAAAGATTTTGCAATTTTCCGAAAATTTTTAAAAATTGAAATTAGCCAATAATTAAAGCGAATTATTATTGGTTTTTGGTTACTCCAAGAGAACATTTTTTCGGTCAAGAATTACAATTTTATGAGTGAAAAACGTTGTGGAAAACGGTTTTTAGCATTTTTCAACGTGTTCCACCACCTGAAAAATTCTGAAAAAATATCACGTTGTACCGGGGCCGGCGCGATGGGGGGGATCCCAGTTGGCAATTTCGGCAAAATTTCGAAATTCGGCAAAATCCTAGATATGTTGGCCAATTCAAAACATTTTTGGAAAATTTTGTAGCGCAAGTAATAAAAAATAACTCAATTTTACTTTTTGATTTAAATTTTAAAAAAGATTAATCACTCAATTATGGTCTTTTGGTAATTTTTAATGGGTTTACTTATTCTCCAAATCAAAATTTTCTAAAAACTTCAGCCTCGCTGCGCTCGGCCTTATTGAATTTTTCCCTCCATAATTTTAAAATAAACTAAATCCTACAAAAGTGATTTTTTTCGCATTTTTCCTCAAAATTATTTCAACTAATTTTATTAAATTTTTTCTCCTTAAAACTCATTTTTGATGTTTGGAAATCAAATTTTTTAAAAGCTTTGGCCTCGTTGCGCTCGGCCCGATCATATTTCTTCTTTCACAATATCGATTTTTTATTCAAGTTTATTAATTTAATACATTGCTTTATTGCACCTTGAATTTGGGATCTAAAATTTTTGCCCTTGCTTCGCTCGGCCCAAATTCATTTCTCTCATACTCGCATTGAAACTATTGTCCGTCCAACATAGCATGACACAAATTGTGTCAGTTTCATATTTCGAAAGCCAAAAATAAAATTGCTGTAATTAAATGGGGAAAAATCAAAATTTTGTTTGCTTTTTGATTAGGAAACTGACACAATTTGTGTCATGCTATGTTGGACGGACAATATAATTTTTTTTAATCAAGTCTATTATCATTTTTATTGAAATTTTCCATCACTTGGAATTGGAACTAATAAACAATTTCGTGAGTTTTTTCAACTATGGACAATGAAATTACCGAGAGGGAAATTTTCAGGCATAAGTGGGTCTGAGTAGGCGTGGCTTTTATTAATGGAAAAATTTTCGAAAACTCAAGGGATAATTTCCAGACGTGAGCAAGACTGAAAATTGACCTAATCAGATGATTTTCAAGTTTTTGTTACGTTGATCTTTAAAAATTGTTTTTTTCCTTTCCATGATGTAAGCTTCACATTGTTTTTGTTGTAATCATTACAAAAACTTGATATTTTTGAATTTTTAGTCGGCAATTTTGAATTTTTTATTCGGCATTTTTGAACCTTATTCCCCCCCCCCCCCCCCCCCTCCCCCCTCAAAAAATGGTTCGAATTGCCTCTGACGTTGTACACAGGGACTGGTTACATGGAATGTATTTTTTTCAGAATTGCTTCTCCTGAAACATCACGTAGAAAACTCAATTTGAAGTTTTTAAACACGAGTTTCGGCTAGAAAAAATTATCTAATTTTTTTTTCAAACCACTCACTAATACCCTTCGGTATAGTTTACTCCACGCAAGTTAGAAAAAATTTGGTAGAAAACTCATGGAAATAAAAATTCTGAATGGGAAAACTGAAAAAAGTAACGTTTCATCCCATAACAAGGGGTAGGAGAGGGGTAGGGGGGGTCAAAATTTTTACCACAAGGTTTTCAGACCCTAAGAACGAAATTCCATCGGTCAGTTTCGAATTCAGTTCGGAGGCAGATTCACTCATCATATCCGCTGGTACCCTTTACAAAATTATAGACCTGCGTATCAATTAAGGGGCCATGCAATAGGCTCTTCTTTTTCTTATGAGATTTAACAAGGAAAAAATGCCGAAAACGAAAAAAAATGAAGAAAAATAATGCAAAAGACTCTGATGTGGTAAGGGGTTCATTTGGCCTCTGCTGGAACTGTGTCAACATTTTTATGTCATTCGATTTGTCTTGATAGAAGATAATTATAGAGCGAGCGCATGAGCGAATTTTCATTTCACCCTTGGCAGGCTGGGGCACCAAAATTTCTTTTCAAACTTGTCTTGTATGCAGAGATACTGGAGGGGAGTGCCTTGAATTTTTCAGATTTTTCCGATCATTATAATGACCTTGAATATAACCTTAAAAATTTCACATCGCCCTGGTGGACACAATTTTGGTGCTGACAGAAAAATAATATTTTTTAATATTTCTCAATGTATTTCACATATAAACTGGTAATTTTATATTATTTCAAGTTTTTTTGTAAGTACTTAAATTGTTTTTCTTCAAATATTAATATTATTATTATTAGTTTAGAATTTTATGGAGTTTTAGTTAATTAAATTAAATTATAAAGATTATAAATACCTAATGTTTTTTTTAATTTAATTGATTATTAAGTTTAGGTACCTATTATTAATTTTTATTTTAAATTTTAAATATTGACCTCTGAGAATTTTTTCAGATTTTTTCAAGTGGTGGAAGTTGGTCAAATATTCAAAAAACCCGGTGTAATTCATCATTTAACCCAAAAGAAATATGTAATTGCATCTGAAAAATACCTAAAAAATACATTATGTTAATCGCAAAAAAGCCTTCATATGATTTCCAGAGTCTGTGATGAAGTCGCACCGCCTCAACATCTATTTCTGGGGGGGGGGGCTCATGGGGGGGAGAAAATTGTTTTGCACCGATTTCGCTCAAATTCACGGGGAGGGTTATTCAAGTGTAGACGTACACCCAAAAATTTTTAGCTCCCCCTCGACCTCGGGGGCTGGGCCTTCGCTTCCCAGAGTTGGACATTTTTGACTACGAGTAAAATGACAAAAAAAGGGTTTTCGATTACAAAACCGCTCCAAAAGTTTAATTTTTAAAAATTAGATATTATCTATGTATATTTTGAAATTACGAATCCGACTAGCCTATCACCTTTTTCATTCAGAGTGTTTTAGCTTGAAAATCACGTACGTATTTTGGGTCCCCAGCCCCCGGGTGGGATAAAAATTCGCCCATGCGCTCTAAAATCATCTTCCATCAAAACAAATCGAATGGCGTAAAAATTTTAACAAAATTCCATCAAAGACCAAATGACCCCTTTACCACACCGCAGCCTCTCCAAATATTTCTTAAAAATTTAAAAATATGACTCAATTTTTATTTTTAGAAATAACCTTCGGACCCGTGGCATCATTCTGGCGTGGAAGAGTTGAGGAGGGACATGAAATAGTATATTTTAGCAATTTTCACCCAATTTGAAGCACCCTAAATTCCCTCTAGAATGATTCCACGGATCTAAAGTTTGTCCTTAAAACTCAAAATTGAATCAGATTTTCAGATTTTTAAGGGATGTTTGGAAATTTTGCTTCATTTTTCTCAAAAAATTTGCTTTTTGTCTTTCCTTGTGATCCTACGTTAAATCCCATGGGGGAAAAATGAGGACCCAGCGCATGGCGTCCAAGTAATTGATACAAAGGGCTAAAATTTTTCAAATTTTATACATTTTGAGAAAAATGAACTGCCCTAGAGGGTGAGACCTCCAAAATTCGAAAATTCTATTCAAAACACATCCTAATCATACAAAACTCTAACAATACGTACTTTATTTCTAAATTATATGAAAAATCGACCGAAACAATGTACACAGGTTAACCCATAATAAGGCAGACAGACTAGATAGATTAATTATTCAATAATGGAAATACTTCCGTCCAATTTAATACGATTTGGTGGAAAAAAAATACAGGTACCTAGCGAATTATTTGTCTGATACGAAGGTAAAGTACATACGTACAGTATCTATTCGAATACGACGATGAAAAAGTAAACGGTAATTCGATTACAGCGTTGAACCGGTAAAACGTTAATTTCAAAGACGATTTAAATGAAACTTTTCGAATGTTTTTTCAATTCTATAGTCGCTTTTTTTTACCCGTCTCGTTGCGTTTGCTTGTAAACGGAGCAAAAAATGACTCGCTTTTCATTTTCAATTCGACGACGAACACAATTACTGAATAATTTACCTTATTTTTTATTCGCTGCGAGATACGTTTTCAAATGACGAATACGTGAACTTTTTTTACCTTCTGTTTTTAAAATTGGCTGCTGGAAATTTTTTTGCAGAGTTGGGGTTGAATCTGCATAGTTTAACTTTGATATTTGAGTTTTCACGTTTGGAATTTAAACGAGAATCTGATTTTAGGTTTGATTTTGAATGTATCTACTGAATGGAATTTTGAAAAAATTGTCTGGTGTGAAAAATTGGATGAAATGCGAATTTAAGAATTCGAAAGAGTTTGAAAGTTGAGACATGCGAACGATATCGTGAATAGTTTTTGCTCAATCATTTTTATGCCTAGAAAACGATCAAATATGAGGTCAATTAAAAAGGTGTCAAAAAATTGTAAAAATTGTGCGAGAGAATTGCTCTACAATTGTGTGAAAAAATCTTCCAAAAACTACTAAATTTTATCAAACTTCTGCAAAAAATTGTTGAAAAAGCTATCAAATCGTAACAAAAGTGAGACCAAGTTAAACAAGCTTTAAAATCATGGGTATATTTTTCTGAAGATTAAATTTTGCTGAATTGTCGAATGAACTCCTTTCATCAAAATATCCTATTTAGAGAAGCAAAAGATGAAAATTCTGTTGAAATGTATGTACCTAATTGACATTTTTAAAGACAATGTCGAAATTCGAAATTTCCATTTCGGAAAGCCAAATGTAAAAAATGATAGAAAAATATCATTTTTTTTGTTGAAAATTGGAAAATTCTAAAAAATTTATATCATACAAAACTGGTGACTTAAGAAAATGCGTCATCCGTTTTTAAGAATTTTCGACAAAATCTGAATTTTTTAGCAACTTTAATCGCTTTTTAAAGAAAATTTCGCAGAAAAAAATTGTACATTGGCTGATTTTACCCCAATTCAATAATTTTCATGATTTTCAAGCAAATTTTTCGAATCGAAAATTTTCACCTCCCATATGTGATTTTTACAGATTTTGGATTTCCACGTCAATTTATTGAACTTTTCAGTTTCATCACATTTTGGTCAATTTAAAAAAAATCATTAATTTTCGTAATTTTAAATAAATTATGAAAACTTTGCAACACGTTTTACTTATCGCCTTTAACAATATTTTTAAAAACTTTTATGAAATTTGTAGTTACAATTTTCACATTTTCAAGTATTTGAAATTTTCAACATCTTTTTTCACAATTCAGCCAATTTTTAAATTTCAATTATTTTTTTATTTCAACTAAAAAAAAAACAATAATTATGACGAATTATTTCCAACAATTTTCATCACATTTCAGCAGCCAATTTAAACGAAATTTTCCCAACTCACATCATACCTGAATAAATTAAAAACAACTTAAAAAAATCTTTATATTTTAACCATTTCAATTTTCACGTAATTTTCAATACTTTCACAATTTTCGTGAAAAGTTTTCAAAATTTTCAGCTAATTTCATCATTTTACAGCCAATTTTAATAAAATTTTCAACGATTTGTGCGGCTTTGAATCAAATTCTTCAAAACCTTTTTACATACTCCGTAATAAATTGAAAATTTTAAAAATAATTTTCGGAATTTTCAAAATTTTATACGATTTTTAGGCAAATTTTAGGTATAACTTTTTCACACTTTTCGTCACGAATCACTTCGATCAATTTTTTTCTAATTTTCAACAAATTTCATCACTCGGCCATTTTTGGGGGGGAAATTTTTGATTATTTTCATCATTATTTTAGCCAATTTTGATGAAATTTTCGACATTTCTAAAAAAGTATTATAAAAATTTTTTCTTAAAACTCGCGAAATTTTCAACAGTTTTCATTACATTTCGGTTCATTTTCATAAAATCTTAATAAATTTTCAGAGTATCCACAATATTTCAGAGGTGATTTTCCCTGACTTTTCCAGGTTGTCCAGACCAATTTTCCGAAATTTTCCAGACTTTTTAAATATGATATTTACGAACCGTGGGGGAGGGGTAATTTTTTACGTGATGCACTTGCATTTCGAAATATTGCATAAAAATGATGTGAAATGCAAAGGGTCTAACGATTTTTTTTTTTTCAAAATCACTAGGTACTTTTTACGAGTTTTTAAGATGCTTTTGTTCGAGCCAAAAAAAGATTCAAATTCAATTTAGAAAATTTTTGAACCCACCCAACTCCCCCTCATCACAAAAATTTGAAAATTTGAATTTATTACAGAAAAATTTTTAAATAAAAAGGAAAAACTAAGTATTTCAAAGCAAAATTATAAAGTTTTGAAAAATGAAACAATTTATGCCTGGGTGTCTACCAAATCAAGTTGATGAAAATTCGGGATTTTTTCGGGCTGAAAATTCAAAAATGTCTTCACATTTTACTGCCCCCCCCCACCCACCCACAACAAAAAAAAAATGAAAAACACATGCCTCAAATTTTAAAGTCCACGTAATTCCCTACAATCTTTTCAGCTTATACCAATAAATAAAAAAATCGACGAAGAGGTAAAATATAAATCATTTTGTTGAGACATATAAAGGTGCTCAGCCCGAGCGAAGCAAGAACAAAAAATTTTGTAAAAAAAGATACCACTTTTCCCTCATTCAGGTTTTCCAAAACATGACCAATAATTTCTAGTTCTGTTCCATTCCCTCTCGTTTTTTTTAACATCGTGATCAAGGGCATAATGGCATTTCTTTCTCATCACAGCTCATTAAAAAATAAGTTTCCATAAAAAAATCGGTCAAAAGATATAATAATTGGGTCTGATCGGAGCAAGGGTGAATTTTTTTGAAAAATTTATAATAAAATAAGCAATGAAACACTTTTATAAATGATTTATACTTTATTTGAGTTTTCAAAAAATTCCAGACAAAAATTCCAAAATACCAAAATTCCCTGCCTTTCTCCTGACTTTTCCAGACCATCAAAATGCCCTGACTTTTCCAAGTTTTCCAGAAAACAGACACCCTGATTTGAAAATGTTTCATTTTTTACAATATTTTACACGATTTAAATTTTTTTTCAAAATTGAAATTCAAGGGGGAAGCAAAAAGAGAGAAATGAGAAAAAAAAGGAGTAAATTCACGATGCATATCGAAATCTAGCACACTGCAAACGCCGAATACGAATCAGACGTCAGTTCTGAATTAAAATGCAGACAATTATCGTACATCGACATCGCAGCTAAGTAGTTATCAAATGCATTCGCAAGGATATTCCTCATATAGCTCAATTAAACCGCACAAACTCTGAGAAACTTTACCAATAAGTATAAAGTTAATCGAGACCGAAGGTGGTAAAACAAGCAATAAAGTGCATCCCTCATAGTGCTCCTTTTGATCTCACAATTTGCAAAATTTTCCACAAAATACATCGGAAAATAGGTATTCGAGCGAACGAGACCTTAAGACGAGACATCGAATTGTCTACGAATTTCTGTACGTAGCTTGAAATCTGTAAGCGTACGACTTTCTTAACTTTTTGACATATCTGGCTCGTCTCGCTAATAATAACGCCCTTTCATAGCAACCTTTTCTTTGCGGATATTAACATTAAAAAATTCGCGCCATTCGGTCTCTGGGATCGGATGAGATCGGGGTGTCTGGAGTTGATAAAAAATTCACGCTTACGACGGTTTCCTTTTGCATAAGAAAACGAGCAGACGTGTTGGCAAATTGAACATCGAATAACAATAGCTGTCAGATAAAGCATCGAATCTTCGTTCGGTTATTGCTAATTCTATATCTGTTTCGATCGAGTTATATAACGTGAAAGCTTCTCGAGTGGGTTTCTTTTCCGAGGCAATTGCTCTGAACCGAAAAAAAGATTTGTGGATGGTAGAAAGATAGTATAGGAAGAAGTAATGACCCGATACGCATCCCAAATATCGACCTTGTTTGCTGCAAGGCCGTCTACCATCCAGACTAGGTCTGTCTCGGTACACCATGCACAAATACATTGGGTTGCATGCATCGTATATTATGTATCTTGTCGATCGGCTGTGCGGTTCCTTGTTTTATAATTTTGGCAATACTTGGTACGCGGACACCGCCCCCTTGCCACCTGGGTGTTTGGATTTTTTGTAAAATATGCACGCCGTCGTCTCGGCCGTCTCTTAATAACAATGCAGATGTTGAGAGTAAGTGCTGAGAAGAGAGTAAAACCGTACATCGTAGGTCTAGGTACATAGGCCAGACACAAGCCGACCGGATTTTTTCAATAATAACCGCTTCGAGTTACCCTTCGTTCAAATGCACAAACGTATTCTGCTCGCACACCAATACAAGTTCAAGGGCGTTCAAAAATTACCAACGAGGCGCTCGCGATGTCGCCAATGTACATGCAACAAACATATTACAAAAAAAAAGAAAAAAAAGAGGAATAAATGTCTTCAAATCGACTCTCTGGGATACTGTCGTTGATCGGTTCTTTGTCTCCTGCAAAGAATTCTGCTGGGTAGAGTCGCGACGATTGTCATATGCACATTTTTATCGTATCGAGCCACAATCGATTAATTTTTCTCCCTGTGATTCTGCACAAATCGTATCAATTATCACGCGTATTTGTATGAGAACTTACGACGTCTCGACGTTACGTAATTGCACCTGATAGCCCGAACGATTCGGTCGTCGGAATACTCTATCTTTGTCTGGCAGAGTCGTCATAACGGATGTTAGAGCTTCGGCGATGTAATTAATAACAACGATACAGTCGAGTACGCTCGACGACGCGGTGATATCCGCTCATTTTCAAACGTTTCGAATCAATTCATGCCGACGACGATGCAACTATGTGGTTTAATTTCAATTTATATGCTAACGGGTTAAGGTTCAACTAGCTTTGGGTTACACCTTCAATGTATACAAGTATTTTACACGTATAAACGGTTTAATAACAGCGGTTGAAAAGAATTCGCTACTGGTGGGTTAGACGTGGACAGATTCGTTAGATGAGGAATGGGGAGGAGGAGGTCGAGGGCCAGAAGTAAGCAAGCGGATAGATAAGGGGCCAAGTGGGTTTTGGATGGTACAGAAGCATGTCATGTCAAAAGATGTCAATATGGAATGTCTATATCATTTTTGATAGCATTACGAAGTACAAAAAATGAACGAAATGGACTAAAACAAAAACCATTTCATCAATAGAAATCATCAACATACAAATGAATCGTTTCTGAATCGAATCAAATCATTAAACAAAATCAAAATCACTTTTGAATCGAAGTGCTCATACATAAAAAAAATAATATTCGAATTGAATCGTTCGAAAACGTCTGAATTACTTCTGAAATGATCATTTGTGAACGTTAGAACTATTCCCAATTGAATCGTTGGCGAACGACTCAATCATTATCAAAATGAATCGTTCGCGAACGTTGAATCACTTCTGAAATAAATCATTCACGGACGCCAGAATTATTTCTCAATCGAATCGTTCGCGAACGATAGAATCATTATCGAAGTGAATTGTTCGCGAACGTTTGAATCGCTTCTGAAATAAACCATTTGCAGATGTCAAAACTATTTCTCAATTGAATCGTTCGCGAACGACTCAATCATGCTTGGAGTGAATCGTTCGCGAACGATTGAATCATTATCGAAGTGAATCGTTTGCGACCGACTGAATCTCTTCTGAAATAAATCATTTTCAAATGTCAAAATTATTTCTCAATTGAATCGTTCGCGAACGATTGAATCATTATCAAAGTGAATCGTTCGCGAACGACTGAATCATTATCAAAGTGAATCGTTCGCAAACGACTAAATTATTTTCGAAGTGAATCGTTCGCAAACGACTGAATCATTTTCGAAGTGAATCGTTCGCGAACGACTGAATCATTATAGAAGTGAATGGTTCGTGAACGACTAAAAATATTCCTGAAATGAATTAATTGCAGCAAACGTTTGAATCGCTTCTGAAATGAATCATTCGCAAATGTCAAAATTATTTCTCAATTGAATCGTTTGAAAACTATTGAATCATTATCGAAGTGAATCGTTTGCGACCGACTGAATCGCTTCTGAAATAAATCAATTTTCAAATGTCAAAATTATTTCTCAATTGAATCGTTCGCAAACGATTGAATCATTATCAAAGTGAATCGTTCGCGAACGACTGAATCGTTATCAAAGTGAATCGTTCGCGAACGACTGAATCATTATCAATGTGAATCGTTCGCGAACGACTGAATCATTATCGAAGTGAATCGTTCGTGAACGACTAAAAATATTCCTGAAATGAATTTATTGCGAATGACTAACTAGATGATCCAAAGTGAATCGTTCGCGAACGTTGAATCACTTCTGAAATTAATCATTCACGAACGCCAGAATTATTTCTCAATTGACTCGTTCGGAAAAGATTGAATCATTATCGCAGTGAATCGTTCGCGACCAACTGAACAATTCCTGAAAATATGATTTAATTGCGAATGACCAAACTAAATAATCTGAAGCGATCGTTCGCGAATGTTCGAATCACTTCTGAAATGGATCAATCACAGAGTCTGGGCTATTTTTGAATCGAATCGTTTACGAACGATTGACTCAATGATTCATCCTCCTAACATGAATCATTCGCGAACGACTAAACAATTTTCGAATCGAATCGGCCACAAAAGATCAAATTATTCCAGAAATGAATTTTTGCGAATGATACAACCGACTATCTGAAGTGAATCGTTCGCAAACGACTGCACTATTTCTGGATCGAAGGATTTACAAACGACTGAATTATTTTCGAAACGAATCGTTTGCGAATGACTGCACTAAATGTCTAAAGGGAATCATTCGCGAACGTCTGAATCACTTCTGAAATGAACCACTCACAGAGTTTGAACTACTTTTATATCGAATTGCTTGCGAATAATTGACTCATTCCATAAATGAATCGTTCGCGAACGACCAAACCTTGTTTGAATTGAATCGTTTTTAAACGACCGAAACACTTTTAAATTAAATCGTTCACTAATAAGTAATAATTGAATTATTCCTGCATAGAATCGTTCACGAATAACTGAATTATTCCTGAAATGAATCTTTCGCGAACGACTGAAATGAATATTTGATGTGAAAAGTAGGCGAATGACGTCGACTGCATCAATTTTGGATCGAATCGGTCTCGAACGATTGAGCTATTCCCTAACCTAATAATTCAAGAAAGACTAAATACTTCTGAACAGAATTGTTCACAAATGATTGAATTTTAATGAACTAAAACATTTGTAAATGACTGAACTACTTTTGAACCACATCGTTCGCGAACGACTAGATTGCTTCTAAATTAAATCATATGACAACGTCTAATCACATTTTAACTCAAAC
Organism: Pseudococcus viburni; assembly: GCA_033439095.1. Lineage (NCBI taxonomy): Eukaryota > Metazoa > Arthropoda > Insecta > Hemiptera > Pseudococcidae > Pseudococcus > Pseudococcus viburni. The sequence continues at coordinate 442,737 of JAVBJF010000128.1, forward strand.
TTTTTGTTTAAGAATCTGAATTGAATTATTCGCCAACGACTGAATCATTTCTGGATGAAATTATTCGCAAATGGCTACAATATTTCCGAATCGAATCGAATCGTTCACGAGTTCAATTGAGCTACTTCTACAATGAGTTATTCGCGAACAACTGAACTAGATATTCTTAGTTTAAATCGTTCACAAACGTCTTAATCATTCCTAAACTTAATCGATCATCGATCAGGAACGAATAGATCATTTTTAAATCAAAACACGTAGGCCTATGAACAAATAAGAAATGAATCGATTGAATCAATTTTGAATCTATATAATCATTTTCAATTCAATTCGCTGAAAAATATTCAATTTTTTTTCTTTAAAGGGAAAACCATTGAAATAATGAATAATATTATATTTTAAGATTTTAGGTGCTATGTACTTGGAAAAAATGAATTCCAAAAAAAATTAAAAACAAGAAACTCTTAAAAAAAATAAATATTTTATTTTTGACACTGTTGTACAAATCCAATTTCAGAAAACATGAAAATTTATTTTTCCAACTTTTTTGTTTTTAATTCTTTTGAATCTTTTTAATATCCTGTCTGAATTTACAAAACCTCTTTTTCAAAATTTTATGACAATCAAAACTTTTTCCAATTTTTAAGTTTATCAAACGATGAAATGGAAGTGGATATTTCAATCAATTGAACAATAATGAACTGATAAGTGATAAGAATAAGTGAATTTGACTAACTTTTCTATACTTTTTCTGGCACATGAAATTTTACCATATTTATTTTGAGGTCATCTTTATGGTCCATTTTTCAAAGCAAATGAAAAATGTTGGGTCGTTTTTTAGGGTAAAATTTTATTTCCAGGCAATGCAAAATTTTAAAAAATTTTAAAAACCAAATGATTTTTAAAATTAAAATTTTTAATCAATCATTTTGGTTTTTAAATGAGGTAAAATTTATTTTACAACATAAAATACTGTTTAAAGAATGTTGACAAAAATTTCCAACATAATATTTTTAAATTTCAATTTTACCCGAAAAAAAGTCAAATTACATAAATGTTTCCAATTTAAAGTACATGGTACTTAATGGTATTCCAAAATTTATCAACATTCTTGATTTTTTTCGAGAAATGCTGAACATGAATTATGACTTCTTAATGACTTTCCATCACTTGAGTACTCGTCAGACGCCGTTAAACAGCGGCTTAGTAGAGAGGAAGGGTTCATAGGGTCAACGTCTCCAATACCAAGGTAGTCAAAATTCGACCATCAAGTATCATGGCACTTTAAAAACATATCAAAACACAAAGAAAAAAATTGGATTTTTATTAGGTATTTTGCTTTTAAAGATTATATTTTTCAAAACGTAAAAATTGGTCATCCTAAATTATCCCAAACTGACACTTTTTTTCTACAATTTTTTCAAGTACTTCTTTTCAAATCAAAATTAAACATAATCTTACATTTCAAGGAATTTTCCGATCGAATTTTCATTTCTGAAGCCATCCCACCTGATACAGCGATCTAAACCTCAAAACCTGCCAAATTTCTCATTTTGGTCACCCCTGAATTAGACATAGTCGTGATTTGCGTGCACTGCATATTGCGGGCGATTGAACGCACCGAGACTGTTTTTTTACCCACTAAGGTCACGTTCTTTGCCGCAATTCGTCTACGGTCTTTTTTAAATTTTTTATGGTCACTTCGAGTATGATGTCTAGCCACGCCACCGTTACAGTTCGAACGCCACTGTTACATAATTTCGTCGCATACGCTTACATCTCAAACATGCATACGTCGAGAATATACCAGTATCTCGTAGGTCGCTCGTACATCTAATTTACACACATCGCACCGCAACATCCAGACCGAATACACTTTCTCTTGTATCGAATATCCGACATAGGTACCGAAGCTGCTCTAAAACCTTAAAACCAGCTTTTTTCGCATCCAAACTGGATGTGATTTTTTCCATTTCACGAACACCCATCAAAGTCGTCAACGAAACGCGGACGAGGGACGAGAGTCTGGAGGACCATCGTCCTAACGTATTCAACACCTTTGAAAAATTCACTTTTCAGGTTAAAGACCCTCGGAAACAAATCCTTTTTGAAAGCTTTCTCGTTTATCCACATCGAATGCTTACTTAATGTGTAAATCGAACCAACAGCAGAGAAGACGTGATAAAACAATACGAGAAAATATAACGCAGCTACCTTTTGGATATGCATATAAATTTAATAAACAAGTTCAAAAGCTCCGGCAGTTTTGTTTACATTAAATGTCATTTTCGACGCTGTTTTTCCAACTGTTCAAGAAAATCCGACTACTAGCTCGGTCTTAAGTGCGCAGCGGTGGTCGTTCGTCGATGAAATCTCAACCAACTAACGAGATTTTTCCGTAATATAAAACCCTATTACTTCGTTGCTCTGTCTTTTTTTCGATACTCGACTTCGCTTATATTGCATTTTAATGAAAAAAAATACTAATTTACCATTCGTTTTTCTCGTTGGTTTTTACGCGAATGCATATTGCATATCATCATCTGTGTCTACTTGGTACTCGTATTTATACGAATACGAATATGTTATGAGAAAAATTCAAAGCTCGAAAACATAATTTGAAACCAACTTTGTACACCAAACGATTATTCCGTTGGCGAATAAAACGTTGTATATTCGTATTTTTTAAAATACATTCGTAAAAACAGCGGGTTATTGTCTGGGCCTTTGATGTTACACGAGTTGGGAAAAATTATATATATTTTTTGTAACGAATCGGCAACGTTTTGTACGTGACACGGTGCGACGTTTCGATTTGATTCGACGATACCGACGTGATAAGCTTTTATATGAGAAAATTGCTCCATTTAGCAATATATTTACCCAGCGTTTGATTGATTTTAGAAGCACCGGAGCAGTGAGAATGCTTGTAACTCGATTCAAGGACGACTTGGAGAATTTTTTTATAAGACGAGCCGAATGAAAAAATGCTCTGGATGTTACGAATCGTTCTTGCAAACGATTGAATTGATTTGTGAAATTGTAATTCTAAACCAAATTCGATTGATGTCTGGTGAACTGGGTTTGAGATAGATTGTAGAAGAAATCTAAAGGTACGAATAATTCAGAAAAAGAATCGAATTCATACGAATTGTTCACGAACGTCCAAGTTGATTCGACGACAAGAAGGAAGTTATTCAATTACGAAAATTGGATTTAAAAAAAATCATCTATGCGAAGAATCGGTCGCGAATAAATGAACGAATTTCAGCACGAATCGTTCGCGAACGATGAGACTGATGATATGATCGCAATCTAGTGTTTTCTTCAAAATGATGAGAAAAACATCGAAAAATTAATTCATTGAACAATTTTTCACGAACGAATGATGTTTCGCTAATACGTTGAAATTATTCAATTGTAAAAAACAATTTAAAAAATCATAAACGAACATCGTTCACGAACGGTTCGGAAAACTTTCATACGAATCGTTCGCGAACGATCGTACGATTTTGATATCAGGACGAAAAATAAGGAATCGGAAAAAAAACTAAACAAAAATCAATTCATTAAAAAAAAAGGTCACGAAAGAGTCAAACCATAAACTGAATCATTCGCGAAAGACCAGATCAATTGGATGATCCGATCGAGTGATTTTTCCTTCAAATTAGTGGGAAAAAACATAGTTTGTATGAAAAATTGTTCAAAAAAGACTGATTCACTCTTCAAATACATCGTTTGGGAGCAATTAATATGAAAATGAAATTGAGATCATTTAATAATATTAGTGTGAAAAATGATTGTTCGCTATTAAGTTAATGAACTTTCACATTAATCGTTTACGAACGACCTTTGCATGGCGAAGTCATAATAATTTTTTAAAAAGATGATTCATTTAAAAAAATTGTTCACGAACGTGAACGAGTAAATCAATTTTTAATTGAATCGTTCACGAACGACCAGTTCAATTAGATGAGAAATCACTAGATCACTATTCTCATAAAAACACAAATCGAAGAATTAAAATTGAATTTATTCGAACGAATCGTTCACGAACGAGTAAATTATAAATTTTTGATTGAATCATTCGCGAACGACTAAGCTGATTCAAAAAGTGAAGTTGTTTCAATAAGAAAAAAAACGAATTTTAAACTGAAAATTAATTCTTTCGAAAGAATCGTTTACGAACGAATCGGCAAATTTTAAAACGAATCGTTCACGAACGATAAAATCAATTGAATTTGAGAGTGAAGTCATTTCAATAATTGAAAAAAAAAGACAGAATCAAGTAATAGAAGATAAAATTCCAAAAAAATCGTTCCCAAAAAAAGAATGAACACCGAACAAATATCTAATAGAATCATTCGCGAACGGCTAATCTGATTCAAAAAAGTGAACTCATTTCAATAAGAAAAAACACGAATTGAAAAACTGAAAATTGATTTTTTTCAAAAGAATCGTTCACAAACGAATTGGCAAATTTTAAAACGAATCGTTCGCGAACGTTGCAATTATTTAAATTTGAGGGTCAGCCGTGAGCCGGGTCAGGTGATTTCAATACTTTGAAAAAAAGAGAGAATCAAGAAATAAAAAATTAGATTCCAAAAAATCGTTCACAAAAGAAGTAACTGGACAAATCTTCGAAAGAATCATTCGCGAACAACTAGACCAACTCGATTAAAAAATCAAATCGAATCATTCGCGAACGACTAAACTGATTCAAGAAAGTGAAGTTACCTATTTCAATAAGAAAAACACGAATTTAAAAACTGAAAATTGATTCTTTCGAAAGAATCGTTCACGAACGAATCAGCAAATTTTAAAACGAATCGTTCGCGAACGATAAAATCAATTGAATTTGAGAGTGAAGTCATTTCAATAATTGAAAAAAAAAGACAAAATTAAGTAATAGAAGATAAAATTCCAAAAAAATCGTTCCCAAAAAAAGAATGAACACCAAACAAATATCCAATAGAATCATTCGCGAACGACTAAACTGATTCAAAAAACTGAACTCATTTTAATAAGAAAAAACACGAATTGAAAAACTGAAAATTGATTCTTTCGAAAGAATCGTTTACGAACAAATCGGTAAATTTTAAAAAGAATCGTTCACGAACGATAAAATAAATTAAATTTGACGGTGAAGTCATTAAATCATTTTAAAAAAAGAGAAAACAAAAAAATAAAAAATTAAGATTCCAAAAAATCGTTCACAAAAGAACGAACACTGAACAAATCTTCAAAAGAAACATTCGCGAGCGACTGGACTAACTCGACTAAAAAATCAATCGAATCATTCGCGAACGACTAAACTGATTCAAGAAAGTGAAGTTATTTCAATAAGAAAAAACACGAATTTAAAAACTGAAAATTTATTCTCACGAAAGAATCGTTCACGAAGGAATCAGTAAATTTTAAAACGAATCGTTCACGAACGATAAAATCAATTAAATTTGAGGGTCAAGTCATTTTAATATTCAAAAAAAAAGAGAATTAAGAAATAAAAAATTAGATTCCAAAAAATCGTTTATAAAAGATAAAAGAATAAACAAAGAATAAATCTTCAAAAAAATCATTCGCGAACGACTGGACTAGTTTGATTAAAAAATCAAATTATTTTGACAAAAAAAAAACGCGAATTGAAAAATCAGAATTTATGCAATAAAAAAAATCGTTCACGAACGAATAAAATTTTTTTGAATTGAATCGTTCGCGAATGACCAGATCAACTGAATTTTGTGGCTTCAGCGCGATTTTGAAATTGCGGCGTTATCATAAATGACTCATCTTCTATTTTATCGGTGTGTTGACGAATAAATATATGAAAAAAAGCCTCCTCCTGCATATGTAGTCGAAAACAAATTTTGAATTTACGAAAAAAATTTCACACCTACGAGTTCATGGGAAAAGAAACTACGGAAATCTACCTAAAAAAATCATTTTTTTTTCATTTTGAATTTTTTTTTGGATTTCTTGTAAATAATACTGATGAAATATTTCGGAAAAAAAGAAAATCGTTCACGAACGATTTTCTTCGACTGAATTGAATTCGTCATAATGATCAATTTTCATAAGAATCGCGAACGAACGAACAGATTAAAGAGTTAATCATTCGCAAGTGAATCATTTTTAAAAAAAATCAATCTTAAATAATTTCGAATCATTCGAGAACGAAAAATCGCAAAATCAGATATAAGAGCGTGGATAATTTCGTTCATTTACATTGAATGGTAATTCATAAAATGAGATATTTAATTCAGCGTGAATCATTTGCGAACCATTCATTCAGAATGAATCATTCACGAACGAATGAATCAACTTGAATGTGAACAATTTACGGAAAAATTAGTTCATTTACTTACGATAAATCTTTCATAAATAACACTTTAGAAAAAATCATAGGTAATAAAATCACTTCCAAGTTCCAAGTTCAATTCCATGTAATCTGATTAAGTCATTTGATAATGATTCTAAATGAACTATGCCTGACTCTTTTAAAAACACCTCAAACGATTCCAAAATAAATATTAACAAACACGCCAATATCTTCAAAACGCTTCAAAAACATCAGCTGTACTCTCGAATTGAAACCCTTCAACTTCCTGATTCGTCTTCTTTGATGAAAATCGAAAAAATCCACTCCCAAGAATTCCCATCCCAATCGCGAAAATAGAATCACTCATAGCCTGTAAAATACCTGCCATAAATTCCAATTACCGTTACAAAATGCACTCGTAATTCCGAGACATTTCTGCAACTACCGAGTTGAAAACACGGGCAAATTAATTCGCGGAAACGAGACGGATTTTCCGACATGCTGGTTTCGCTTTTTAACTCGCACATGGCTGGTGGATTCGCAGGGCGCATTCTGCACCCGGGCGTTCCGGTAGCAGACGCAGAGACATTTTTAATTAACCGGACCGTCGCGTCCGAGAGACGAAAGGGCTGCAACGTCGATTTAATATCCACGTCGCCCAGCCAACGTATCGTAAGCCTATACATGGTGGCGTTAAAGGCCAGACTAAGAGTGTTATAACGCCCCAGACCACTTTCTTTTTCCCTAAACATTTTAATTATTTTTTACATGCGAATTCTACCCCGGCTTGAATTTCAATTCTTCCATATTTTCCGTTCGACGAAATTTTACGAAGGAAAAAAATTCCACCATTGCACACATCATAGCTCAATGATTCCTAAATCGCCGAAATTCGGCGGGTAGGCCTCAAAGGAGCTCTCGTATCTTTGAACTTTGAGCATCACTGGTCCAGACGGCTGGCAATATAACGGCAGAGCACCTGGTGAAACGAAGATAAGGAAAAGAGACTTTAATCATGGTACGCAAGGGTAAAAGGAAATGTGTCTTCGGTGGAAAAACTATTCGGGTACCACGCCCTCGTCCGGAAATTCGATCCAGACTCGTCTTCGTCTTACTCCAGCAAGAAAGTTTTCTCCTTTCACAGTCTCGACTCAGTCTGTCTTTCTCATATTTCCCTCCCTGGGCATCCCATCCGGCATTATATGTTTATCCATACCTATGTATATGCGAGTGCTACGATACGCGTACACAGATCATCGTCGTTCCTTATACCAGCAAATATATGCATTTTGCACAACAAACATCAGCAAACGCTGAATAAATAATTTCTATCCGAGTTTTTGGCGAGACGTACCATACCCCACTTCTTCAACCCTTCTACCAGAGGCACTCATCGTATAATGTACGTATACATCATAATCATCGCGTATAATCTTTCCTCTTCTCCCCCCCCCCCCTCCCCGATATTTTTTTCAAACAGCTACGCTACTTACACTCGACAAATACACACCCACGTTTCAAACACTCCAACCTAGTAAGTACCTAATTACAACGCTCGCGTATAAATTACTAGCAAAAATGTTTCGCGTTTTTCACCCCCCCCCCCTCCACGTTTATAGCTCGATTTTCTAACGGTGGGTATCCGACACCAGCCAAACGTCAATATTTGATACAAAAGCGTCGATATATTTCATTTTCACCGGTATTTTATGCCCTTTTGTTTCTCGTTTCGTCATTTTTATTATAACGCCGCGCCGCCGTCGAAAATTTTCAAAAGTTGTTCTTTTTTGCGCTTTTTAGCCTCTGTCGTTCTTTTCCTCTCGGCGTCTATTGTTTTTGTCGTAATCATAAAGCGTATTTTAATCGTCGCGAGCGTCGGTTTTTAATAACGTTTCGAGGTTTCGATAATATATCGTCGATGAAGTGCCAAAACATGACTAAGCAGGTTTCTTTATTTACACTGAATTGTCAAATTTTCCAACAATATCATTAACGAAAATTATTTACTAGGAAATGGCTGTTTTTTCAGTGCAAGCTTTTTTTAAATATTGATACCGTATTCTGACGTATGATTATCGAATACTTTACCACGTGCGTATAATTAATCTACTATTATTTTTGAAATATAACGAAATCGTTACCTCCTTAGTATGATAAGGGATGCATAATTATTTAAGCGATCTTATTCATTAAATTGGAAATTGCCCATTACCAATTATAAGAAAACCACAAAAATTTCATGTAATTGTGGAATTTGGATAAATAATACTTTGAATTTACCATTATTCATGATATTTACCACCAATTAGGTATTTACCGTAATTTTCAGCGAACTAGCAATTTACCAAAATTTACCAGTAAGAATATATACCAAAAATTAGGGTAATTATTGGTTACTTACCAAAATTTACGGTAATTTACCGGATGTTTACCGAAAATTACGGCAATTACAGGTTATTTACCACAATTTACGGTAATTTACCGGATGTTTACCGAAAATTACGGCAATTACAGGTTATCTCCCATAATTTACGGTAATTACTGGATATTTACCAAAAATTACGGCAATTACTGTTCATTTACCGTAATTTACGGTAAATACTGGATATGGTAATTTACCATAATTTACGGTAATTACTGGATATTTGCCGAAAATTACTGTAATTTTTGGTAATTTACCATAATTTACGGTAATTACTGGATATTTACCGAAAATCACGGTGCTTACTGTTTATATACCATAATATATGGTGATTACTGGATACTTACCAAAAATTACGGCAATACTGTTTATTTACCATAATTTACGGTAATTACTGGATATTCACCAAAAATTACGGTAATTACTGGTTATTATACTGAATATTTACCAAAAATTACGGAAATTACTGTTTATTTACCTACTATAATTTACGATAATTACAGGATAGCCACCAAAAATTACGGTAATTACTCGTTATTTACCAGGGCTGCAATAACGGTAACGGAACGCAACGGAGTAACGGAAAATGGAACGGAACGGACAATTTTGTCATTTTAAGAACGGAACGATTTTTTTGAGAACGGAACGGAACGGAACGGAACGGACCGGATCCATTTTCGTTAGCGTTCCGTTATATTACATTGTTTATTTTTTTCATTTTTCTAATACTGGTAAATTGCTCCTATCCTCGGGAACGGCAATTTTTGAGCCCTGGTTTTTGGGAGAGAACGATTTTTGGTGTAAAAATCAACAAAAAGCAAAAAAAATAGCTGAAAATCGATTTTAAAAAAATGCAAATTTTGGATTTTCGTAATCAGCGCCCCAAAAACCCCAAAATTTAAATTAGTCAAAAAAGCGCAAACCAGATGAGAAATAATTCAATTAAAAGTTTCTTTGAAAAGTGCTGAATTTTTTAGTGAATTTTGCGTAAAAAAAAAAAAGAGGTAGAAAAGAACGGAACGGAACAACCAAACTAGGAACAGAACGGGAACGGAACGACTCTGGAACGGATACCGGAACAGGAACGGAACGGAACGCGATCCGTTATTGCAGCCCTGTTATTTACCATAATTTACGGTAATTACAGATTATTTTCTTGGGAACCACTCATGTGCAATTTGAAAAAAAAAACTGGAACAGTTGGCCATTTTATTGCATTATTTTCAAAAAAAGTTTCATTTCAACGGAAATGAAGGAAATTTTCGGTTCGTTTTGATTATAATTCCAATATTTTGGCCATGGTTTCGGTTTCAGTTTCTATAAAAAAAATTCCGAACCCCGTATTAACATGGAAAATTTTATTGAATTTGTTGATTTGATCGACTCAGTTGGTAATTTCATATCGAACCGTAGACACTGAATGTAATATACATGTGACATGAACTACGGAAAAGCGGCGGAAAAGTACCTATGGTCACCAAAACCGATTTTTCGTTTTTGATCGATATTGATAGAAGAAAGTATGCTCCTTCTAATGACACAAATCGCAGACTCCAGATTTTATTATTTTTGCTATAAAGTACATTGGTTTTTGCCAAAAAGCTTAATTTTAGACACATTTTCCAGTAGATTAGTGAACTTTGAACTTCCGACTGTAATATCTCGAAAGCATAACTTTCTAGAAAAAAACTAATTGCACTATACAGATGGGAAATTTTATGCTCTACGATTTATGTTCTATTCATTTTTTCCGTAGAATCCTTCTTTTGCTCAAAAAATCAACTTCAAAAGACAAAAATTTTAAAAATGATGCAAAAAAAATTTCAACAAAAAATTGATAACTTTTGACATTTGAAATCAATTTTCCGAGTGAAGGAAGGGTTCTACGGAAAAAATGAACAGAACATAAATTGTAGAGCATAAACTTCCTCTCTGTACTAGAATGCAATTAATTTTTTTCTAGAAAGCTATGCTTTTGAGATATTTCAGTCGAAAGTTCAAAGTTCAACTTTCGAACCGACTTGTTTTTTAGACCGTTTTTTTCTCGGTAAGTTGACTTTGGCCAGCAGTCCTTTTTCATAGACCAGGTCACATATATATGAATTGCCAGTAATTACTGGTTATAACACATAATCTACTGTAGTTGGGTGATTATTTACAGTGATTCATAGTAATTAATCATTATTTACAGTGATGAATGATGATAATTATGGTTTATTTATGGTAATTTACCGATAATTTCTGATTATTTTCAGCAATTACTGGTCATTTACCACAGTTTAGGATGATTATTGGTTACTTGTGATAATTTACCGTGATTACCGATAATTTACCGTAATTCAAGGTAATTTACTGTAATTCGAGGTAATTTACCGTAATTCGAGGTAATTTACCGTACTTCGAGGTAATTTACCGTAATTCGAGGTAATTTACCGTAATTCAAGATAATTTACTGTAATTCGAGGTAATTTACCGTAAATCAATGTAATTTACCGTAATTCATGGTCATTTGCCGTAATTACCAATAATTTACTGTAATTCGAGGTGATTTACCGTAATTACCTGTAATTTACCGTAATTCAAGGTAATTATCGATCTTTTACCATTATTTACTGTAATTATTGGATGTTTACAGTTATTTTGCGGTAATTACTGGTTATTTACAGTAATTCACAGTGATTACAGGTAATTTGTAGGTGAAAATTCACAATAATGACTGGTAATTTTAATTTACGGTAATCGCCATTTATTTAAGGTAATAATCGGACATTATCGATCAAAACATAGTTGAAATTCTCAAAATGTTGAAAAAATTGTTGGAAAATTGTTATTATATGTTTGAAATATCATAAAATGTCGACCAAACGGCATACTTGAAAAAAAATGTGTTATAATTTTTATGATTTCCAAAACAGAATAATATTTGAAATCCATAAAAATATTTTCTCGATTTTCCAACCATTCTTGCAATATTTTCAATGATTTATATGATATTTTTTTAACCACATTTAATCTTTTATTTTGTGATTATCACATATTTTAAATAGTTTCTCTTCTATTTTGTATTGATTATTAATTATTATACATCTTAACCATCCTGTGAGCTATTTTAATAATTTTTAATGTGTTATCATACTTTTAAAATGATTTTAGGGCTATTCCATGCTAAAACAGACCAAAACTGAAGTCGGGTATTCCGATTTCGCTCAGATTTTTTTTATGAGTTCCCCTTGGTGGTCTATTCACGAAACCACGATTATTTTTTTTCTAACTCTCAAGGGGGCTGGGGGGTGGGCCTCGTAATTTTCATGCAATTGTGATTTTTCGCCTAACTACCCAACTTTGAAGGCGTATATCTTGAAATAGGATGTACTTTGGGGAAAACCGTATGTGGGGCCTGAAAGAGAATTGAAAGTAGATTCAAAAGTGATAATCACATTTTGGAAAGCTCAAAGTTGAACTTTGGTGGCGAAAGCTCAACTTTCATGATATGCACAATATATGAAAGCTACCATTTAAAAATCTGAAAAAATTACAGTGAGTAGCCCTTTTTACCCTTTTTTCAACCGACAAATTTTCAAGATGGAGTCTCCAGACCCCTGGGGGGTACAGGGGTCCACAATTTTGACCGAAATTCAAAAAAATCGATAAAGTCGAGTAACACACCGATGACTACTAATTCGAAGGCGCTGAGTTCGAATATGTACTCAGTTTTTTTCATCCGACCCCTCTGAACCCCCCTATTAGCCCCCTCAAGAGGGCCAAAATTTGAAAAAATGAAAAATAACGTGCGACCAGTCGTTTGTTAGGTTTTTGAGGGCGCTGAGTTCGAATATTTGATTATTTTTTAGATTTGACCCCTGCGTGCCCCCCTAGCCCCCCAATTTTGGGGAAAAGTGGGTTAAGATAATAAAATGGCGTGTGGCATATCGATTCTCACTAATTTGAGTGCGTAGAATTCGAATATTGACTTACTTTTTGATTTGACCCCATTCCTCGTGATCTAACCGACTACTTCCCCTCAAATTCGTATTTTTTCATTAGGTTATTCTTCCGAATTTCAATCTCGTATTACAATATTTTTAGTGCTGCTGGTTGAAATTCAATATTTTTATATCAAACTTTTCACATTATTGGCAAACGAGGAACTAAAATGAAAAATTCAATATTCCTTTGATACCTACGTTGAAATCCAAACATGTGTACAAATGAACAAACGAATAAATTTTCATTCTATTCAAATTACCTTTCATGAAATATTCCTTTCAGAAAAATGTTATTAAAAAATAGCATCGATAATTTGAAATGGACTAACCCCCGTAGACAATTACTGCATATTTGCAATCACCACATCGGTCAATACCAGCAGGTAACTGCACACGTGACACGATTCGACGTACAGAATGAAAACGTGTACCAGAAGACAATTAGGTTAAAATAAATGGAAAAGACACCGATGAAAAACGAAATAAAAAGACCATCCCGAGAAATCGATCGTGTCGGTCTCTTGCACCGTGAAAAGAGGGATACGAGAGCTAATTTCTTCGAAAGATTACACAAACGTTAGCACCATCTCGGGAAAAAGCTGTATAAAGCGAGGAGACAGAAAATATTCATAATTCCGACCAGTTAAAAGAGGAACCGTTTGAGCTGCAAAATCGCAGCGCAGCCTTTTAAATTGCATTAGGCTTGTCGCGAAGAATAGAGCGGCGCATTTCCTGCCACCCTGAACTTCGTCTCTTGTTGGCACCACAGACAGAATCCCGGACTGAGCCGGACTTTTGAAAATATCACGCTGCATCGTCTCGCAGCGCTGGCCGCACGTTTAAACCCTCTACAAAATTCAAATTAACATGTACCCTTACACTTTGAGCTTTATTGTTGGCTCGGCATCGGGTTCGGGTGTTTGCATAATATTCGCTAATATTTTGCACCGTAGAATGCCGGCGATAGCTGGACAGGTGGCTACGGTATTGGCTGCGTTGCGAAAAAGCAGCGAGGGGGCGAGGGGGTTTATTTACGCAGGAATTCGTATTTGTACATATGTGCATTAATGTGGATGAAACCTCAACAATGTCGTTGAACTGTGCCCGTCGTGTATACGAATCGTGCAATCTTTAATGGAACTTGCTCGGTAACCACGCAGCATCATCAGTTGCCAGTTGCCAGCCAATTTCGAAAACGAAAACGAACCCTGATTCGAGAATGGTATTTTTTCGCCGGCAACGTATTATAATAATATTTCGTATACTTACATATACGAACAACGAACTCATACACAGATAAGTTCATCATCGCCGGCGTGCCAGCGTAAATTAGATTTTCGACGCGTCGCGACGCCTCGACTGGCGCAATGATGAACGCTACAAGGAAATTATACCGGTAACTTTTTCATAATCGAGTTTCCTTCGGGAAATTTCACTATATTCTTTGGCCTTATAACAAGATATTATACGAGACGCCCTTTCCCACCTCGCTCGTATCTGTTCGTATACTTCGACTCGAACCAATAATAATAATAAATAAACCATTGTACGAAATTTTACGTACCTATTGGAACGATTCGACGAATACAATAATTCCAAAGGTGTGTACAGAAAAGAGGGCAAAAAAGCTAACCGATTCGAATATCGAGATAAAAAGCGCGAACCCGGTGCAGAAATTCTTTATAGTCGGGTCAACGTAGTTCAATTACACGACTAGACTAAATTTACCGGAGGAGGGGAGAAAAGTACACAAAAATCAGCTTTGTAGACGTAATTAGACGGTTTTTTCCCGAGCCTTAGTATGTGACGACGACGAAAAATAAGCCGAGAAATTTTTTAATCTTTTACGAGCCAGACACGCGTAGGATGATAACTTGATAATTGGAATATTTTTTCGGTTCGTAGTAAGAAAAGGACGAAATAAGTGGAATATCATTTCAACTTCGAACATAACATAAGTTAACGTTTAAATACGAAATTATTTTATGAATCTGTCAATTGTATTTCGAATGCTTGAATTGTTTGAGAATTTTTTTCGTTTGTCCCCTTCTTTCTTGATTTTTTTTAGAAAAATCGATTCAGTAAGAAAATAATATGGAAAATGAATGGTCCAGAAGGAGCTAGGTTAAAAAAAAAAACTCAACACGTCATCTTCGCAAATACAGTATAACACAGAAGTCTTGCCAACTTGAAACACTTCTCAATATCTCAGAACTGAAAAGAGATACCCAAAAGGTTGAAATGGCAATGTGATCATGGCGACGAGGACATTGAAGATCGATAATCAAACCTTCAGTCCTATCTATAGGTTGTCCATAAAATCAGAAACCGGTTTAGGTCAAAAAATTGAGGTCCGTTTTTTTTATTGAAATGAAGTCTACACTGACGCGATTAAAATGTGATATGTTTTTTTGAAACCGGTTCAGCGGTTTCGAACCAGTTGTCAATAATATCCGAAAAAAAAAAGTTTGAAACAAAAGTTGTAGAGAATTGAAAAACAATCGTTTTTTGTTCCATAACTTTTTTTCCATCTCGCAATGGAAAGAAGTTGTCGTACAAAAGGTTGGAGTATAAGTTTTTCTTTTTCAAGCCCTAACTCTTCTCCATTGCTAGATGAAAAAAAATTACGGAACGTGAAAAGTAAAGTTTTCAATTCTCTACAACTTTCATTTCACACTTTTTTTGATATCTCTACTTTTTTGAAACCGGTGCAAGATTAACCCAATTTTTCCAAGTTTCTTCAGAGTTTTTTTTGTTCAAGTCGATAACCAGTTATCAAAAAGTGGAGATATCGAAAAAAGTTTGAAATAAAAGTTGTAGAGAATTAAAAACTGAACATTTTACGTTCTGTGATTTTTTTTTCATTTAGCAATGGAAAAGAGTTACGGCTGAAAAAAGAGACAATTATACTAGAGTTTTTTGTACCATAACTCCTTTCCACTGCAAGATGGGAGAAAGATTATGGAACGAAAAATAATTGTTTTTTAATTTTCTACAACTTTTGTTTCAAAGTTTTTTTCTTATCTCCACTTTTTCGGATATTATTAACAACTGGTTCGAAACTCCTGAACCGGTTTCAAAAAAACATATCACATTTTAATCGCGTCAGTGTGTAGATTTTATTTCAATAAAAAAAACGGACTTCAATTTCTTGACCCAAACCGGTTTCTCAATTTTGTGGACACCCTATAGGTAGGAATGAAAGTTAGATTATCGATTTTCAATGTCCTCGTCGCCGGGAACACATTGCCATTTGAACCGTCTTGGTATCTTTTTTCGGTTCTGAGATATTGAGAAGTGTTTCAAGTGGAGATGACTTTTGTGTCATACTGCATAATTATTCTCAAGAATTGGAAATATTTTATGGGTGAGTAGATGATTTATTTAAATTTTTAACCAAAATAGGTAAGAGCTCAAATCACAAAAGCAGGTTTAATTCATGTTCAGCGCCCTTAAAAATGTATTACGACATATAGTACATCATATATCACACGTATATTATATTTGCATGAATTATTCAAATGCTGATTCAGAGATAGGGAGAGGTATAGGAAAATTCAAGCCAAAAAAATAAGGTCATATTTGTACTCAGCATCTTTGACAATCTCTAAAATTTTATAAAACTTTGTGTTATGATCTCCATCTTTAATAAAATTCCAATTTTGAAAATATTTCATCTCGAGTCATTATGAAAATTTACTTTTAAAGAATTTTTGATGAAAATTTTGGATAACAATTTCAACTTTGAGTTCAACTCCATATTGGGTTAAAATAATTCACAATGAAGAAAAACCATTTGAGAATGAGCTTTCAGATTCAAAGCATTCAATTCCTAGAAGTTTCTTCAGTTGAAAACACATTTTTTAAACATTTTTCACCTTGAAGGGGCTAGCTAAAGATAATTTCAAAGTGCAGCTAAAAAAAAGTAGAGGAAAAATTGATAACGATTTTTTCGCTGAAAAATATGAAAATCTGACTTGACCCTTTTCTAGGCTTATTTAGACTTCAATCGCAAATCACGAATCAAAGGGACAAAAGAGATGGAGCCAAAGCAAAGAAATTTTCGACTCGAGCGAGGCACCAGAATGTATATTTTTGAATTCCGAAGTCTGTTTCTGGTGTTTTTCTATCGAAAAAAAAAAAAAAAATGAAACAAATTGATGGGATTTCAAAAAGTAGAGGAAGGGGCTGAAATTACAAAGTTTTCGACATTATTGAGTGATGATCAAAATCGTGGTTGCCAGTATTTTTCAAAAATGATTTTTTTCAACTGTTCCAGATTTCCCAGACAATTTTTTTTCATTTTTTCCAATTTTTAAGTGAAGTTTTAATGAAGAAACGATAGTCCATATCTATTTTAACGGGGATTGTTTAGCCCTTGATAAAATAAGGGAAGCAATTTTATCGGGTTCAAAATATAAAAAATTTCTGAGGTGTGTCATACAATCGTTTGAAAATCCACCTCTATTTCAACCAACATAAAGTCCCCGAAAAATGCAGGGATGATAATTTTTTTTTGCTTCTACACATCAAAATTATCTGGAGGGGGCTGCCAAACGTATGTACTTTTTCGGATATAACCGCGTACCACTAAAAAAAACTCGAGATGAACATATTGCCTATTTTGAAAATTGAAGGGGCAATGATTCTTCTAAAAAAATCACGTCAAAGAATGTTTTCATCCATGAGAATAGATAGTACATTGAAAAGTGAACAAATTTTCACTATATGACTTTTTGCCTATCTTTAAAATTGAAGGGGTTACAAAAAATTGTTCAAAAAAAATTCTAAAAAAATAAACTAACCAAGGGAATGGACACTACGTTGAAAACTGAAAAAATTTTGTTCTGTGGACTTTTTGCCTAACATCAAAAATGAAGGGGCTAAAGATCACTCAAAATAAATGGGCTTCAAAAAATTTTCAAATTTTCTCAATTTTTAATGGTCCTTAGCCTCTTCATTTTTGATGTTAGGCAAAAAGTCTACAGAACAAAATTTCTTCAGTTTTCAGCGTACTATCTATTCCCTTGATCAGTTCATTTTTTGAGAATTTTTTTTGAACAATTTTTTTTGCAGTCCCTTCAATTTTAAAGATAGGCAAAAAGTCATAAAGTGAACATTTGTTTACTTTTCAATGTGCTATCCATTCCCATGGATGAAAACATTCTTTGACGTGATTTTTTTAGAAGCATCATTTGCCCCTTCAATTTTCAAAATAGGCAATATGTTCATCTCAAGGTTTTTTTTAGTGGTACCCGGTTATATCCAAAAAAGTACGTTTGGCAGACGATTCGTGGAACACCGTGTACGATAATATGAAAATATAAATTTTTTATAGTTGTGCAAAAGCCAAAATTTCAGTTTTTTTCAACATTTCAGTCCTGAATGGGAGGCGAGATTCCTTCCAGGAGTTTTCAGATTTTTCAGAAAATGGTAAACATGAAAAATGCTTGTTTTTCAACCACTGGAATCTGTTCCTAGGATTATTTTGATCTCAAATCACAGAACGCGAATAACTGAAATGAGAGGCGTGGGGTCAAAATTGAAATTTTTCAAAACATTATTCAAAAAATAAGAAGATTATGCTTTTGATCTTTGAAATCTAATTTGTGGTTATTTCGAGGTCAAAAACATGTGTTTTGATACCTATGTAGATGTACTTCATTCAATAGGTAATGTTGAAAAATTGTCAATCTTGGATCCTCCCCCCCCCCGAGTGAGGTCTTTTCCAGTGTTTTTGGCGAAATTTGACACGACAGTGAGGCTATAAATGACCTTCCCTGTATTTTCAAAATTTAAATTTGATCAAACAAATTCAATTTTCAATTTATATCACGAAATGAGAAATTGCTATCGCTTCTCCATCCTTCATCCACCTCTGAAACATCCAAAGGCCAGATAAGAACGATATTTTTGGTCGCTAGGAAATCAAATTTCGTAAAAAAAATTGTTTTTTGGAATTTATTTGGTCAAATTACAATGATGAAGAAAAATGCGATTTTGAAATAAATGATAACTCCTTCATCGAAATGAATAGGCAAACATTACCAAAGCAGAATTCAAACTGAAAAAAAATGAATATATTAAAATGAATAAATTTTTCAAAAATTTTAAGGCCATTGTTGCATTTTTTCCTTTCTCCAATAATCAAATTAAATTACAAAAATTGAAAAAAATTTGAAAAAAAAAAATCATTTTTCAATCATTTTTCAATCATTTAGCTTTTAGATTTAGATACCAAAAAAATTAAACCATAGAAAATAATTGCCTTAAAAAAATCATTGAAAACAGTCCACTCAAATTATTTCACAATTTGTCAATGTTTCAATTTTTTAGGTCATAAAATTGAAACAACGAATTTTTTAAAATCAATACGCACCTCAATTATTTAATTTACAAATCGAATACTTCACAAATAATTCCCGAATATTTTTGTACTCTACCCACAGCATTCCTCTCCACCATCCAATTATCCACATTCAAACCCGCGTTAAAAAAGTAAAAAAAAAGGGCAAAAAACACACCCAGACTTTCACACCAACTTTTGGGCTCGCTGTCAACCCATAAATCCGGAGGGGAAATTCCACGTAAAAACTATCGACTGCATTCGTCGAAGCAGAAACACACCATTAAAGCCGTACACGCTTCCGCCTTTTCCACATAATACATATAGTAGAATTTGCAACATAGGCCTAGATTAGGGAACGTGGTAGGCAACACTGCGACAATACTGATCATTAGACTATATGAGGTTAACGGCCCAGACGGTTTTCCGAGTCTGGGTACCGTCGTCGGCTTCGGCTTATTATCATTTTCTTACCTCTTATTTTTACAAGGCTCGGTTGCATCTTTTATCCCTGGAATATTCCAGGTCTATCTTTTTTCCACCCTCACTTTATCCTGTCTATACAAATACAATTCAGCTCTGCGTAAGGGTTTCATAACACCTCGAGACTTCGCACGCCGAATCAATCTAAATGTTAATTACACAGAATTCCAGACAAATAACACGACGAATTTTTGATCGAGATGGAGATAGGAGTAAAAAAAGGGGGCAGAGGCGTGCACAATTGAAGAAAGTTTACGAAAGACATGATTACTACCGACATAGAAAATTCAATTGTCGCGTTTATACGCAGAACAGAAACCTCGAAATTAATGAGTTTAATCCGCAGCTTGCAACTCTAATTAAATAACTGTCAAAGTTTTACCTTTCAACGTGAATTTTCTCTCGACGTGAAAATTTTTTTGTTCTTTTGTTTTTCGTAAAATGGATTAAACAAACTCTGGGTAAACTTACTTTGCTGAAGTAGCCGACAATGTGGCAGCCATCGCCGTCGCATATGGTCATGATGTAGAACAGGAAGGGCTCGACGTCATAATATAATGTTTTATGGTCTAGGAAAAATTTCGCCAGCAGGCATAAATTCTGCGAGTATGTTTTATACTTTTTGCCATCCACTTCCCAAACGGAGATTTTGTCTTTTCTGAAATCAGAGAAAAAATATTAGTTACTGAAATTGGCAAACAAATTTATAATGATAAAAATTCGCTAGATTTAATATTATAAAAATAACAAAGTTCACAATTAGGGATTCGGATCTTGTTGGATGAATAATTCGTAATAAAACCTTAGAAAAATCAAAAATATTTTTTAGGCAAATGAATATTTATATAAAACCGAACCTCCCGCTTATTTTGAACAATTCGTTCAGGAACGACCAAATTTTCCTACGAAAAAATCATTAAAAAAATTACGAGGGAGAGAATTACACAACATGTCGAATCATTCGCGAACGACAATAATTTTTTCGGGAAAATCACTTATAATTTTTTTTTAAATTTGGACAAATGAACGTTCAAAATTTAAACGAATCATTCGCGAACGACTTGAATATTATCCAAACGAATCGTTCACGAAGGACAAAATTCTTTCACGAGAAATGCTCTTAACCTGTAATGGAATTTGAAATTTTTTCATACAAATGAGTCATTCGAGAACGATTCAACTCATTTCGAATGAATCATTCAAAAATTGGCAAAATTTCCTCGCAAGAAAACTCGCAAAAAATTGAAAAACATTACGAGGTTGTGGATTACACAATATAAAAGAATCATTTAGGATTGATTCAAGTACTATTCAAAAAATTCGTTCACGAATGATTGAATTCTTTGGTGAAAAAGAAAATATCAAAGAGAATGAAAAAGAACGAATCACTTGCGAACGACTAAAATATGATTCAAAAAACTCGTTCACAAACGACAAATTTTTTCTCAAAAATAGTTTCAAAAAAATTAGAAAATCATTAATTTTTTTGGAAATTTAACATTCAAAATTTGAATGATCGTTCGCGAACGATTCAAGATTCAACTCATTTCGAAAATTTTTCTCAGGAACGGCCTTATGTTTTTACGAGAATAACTCGCCTAATTTTTTTTTTTAATTTCAAGCAAGTGAATTGCATTATATGGGCGAATCATTCGTGAACGATTCAAACAAATCGTTCACAAACGTTTCAAATTTTTCAAGCAAATCACTCAAAAGTCATAAAAAATCTAAAATTTAACTGTCAAAAATTCAAAATAATGATTCATTCAATTTGACAAAATTATTCGTGAATGAATCAACTGACCTTCAATGAATCGTTCACGAACGATGAATCTATTTTTCAATTTTTTTTCTCGAGCGAAAAATTCAAAAAAATTATTCTTGATGATTATTGTTCGTGAACGACTTGATTTGCAGCGATTTATTAAAAGAACTTTTCATCTTGAATACAATTCAAAAAACGTTTAAAGGGTAAAACGAAAAAAATTGTTTTCTGATTCTGACTAAATCATTTCTGAACGAAAACTGATTTTCCAAATCAATAGTTGACTATAAATGATTGGATTACTGTTCTAAAAAAAAAAAAACAAAAAAAAAAACAGGATATCAAGTATTACTCCAAAAGCCTATCAAGTTTGCCTTTTTCACCATAAAAAATCAATTTCTACTTAAAAATGAATTTAAAAAAAAAAACACAAAAATCAATATTTTGCCACACCCTTGAGATAATTTAACATTTCCATTTCACTAATTCACGTACATTTGGAACACGAAATTGATAAAACCAATCGATAATAAATGAATGAGGAAAAAGTACAGTTCACGAAACACGACAGGGAAAAAATTATCAAAAATAGTACGAATAATTGACTACAAGCTTATTCGTACCTGTATACTTCCTCTCCTGGAGGATGTCGCCAAATACACTTCAATAAATGCCTATTAAAAATTGTGCGACTCTTCATATACTTGAGGCAAAATTCACAAATGTAGAGTTTAGGAACTCTGGTGTATTCATCGGGATATGGGCTCTGATACCAAACTTCCATCTCGTGTTTTCCAATTTCGATGCATTTGATACCACGTACGTTGGGTAACTCCTTCAATTCTTCTTCCTGCAAATGCAAAGAGAAATTTTAAAAATAATGAATACTTAATTAACGAGGAAATAACGAAATATTGGAAAAATACTTACTAATTTTTCACTAGCTATCGCTTGAGCCTCTTGGAATAATTTAAAATCGTAATGGGGCACGCTGCATTTCATTAATTCGGGTTCTCTTTCTAGATTGGAATTTTCATTCATATCTATAGTTGTAGTCGATGGTTGTTCTTTGCTTCTCCATTCTTTTATTTTCTCTTTGTAGTTTCTATGGTCGGGACTACCTCTGAGGGCGGCATTTCGACGTTCTTCTATACGTTTCGCTCTTTCAGCGCAATTTTCCTACAATGATGCGTTTTTTTTTAGAAAACAAATACTGGAAAAAGTGCATAAATTGACGAAAGCTTACTTTGCATTGTTTCATATTGAGATTATGATAAAGAGGGCAAGCATCGATGGTAAAATGTTTATCTAGTTTGCCATTCAGGTGGCCGTTCGAATCACAACCTTCTAATGGACACAGGCGTTCTTCCAATTCGACCAATGTATTTTGAGAACTGTCGGGTAACACCATTTTATTTTTTGATTTCTTCTGAGATTGCGATTTCGTTCGAACTTTTTTATTCGATGATTTACTGGAATTACTGGAGGATAATTTGTCACCTATAATAGATCAAATTGATTAATTTAGGAATAAAAACAGCTTATAGTTTATGACAATGTACAATACCAGTATCGGAATCAGTGTCTGTAGCATTTCGGCTAATCGTTGATAATAATTTACTGACTCGAACTCCAGGAGTCGTAGATTGTGATTGTTTTCTGGTAACGATCTTGGGTACATCAGGCGAAGGCTTCTTATCTGCAGGTTTAGGAGTGTTATCCGGTAACGGATACTTTCTAGGTCTTCCTCGACCTCGAGGTTTGGCAGCCGGCGGAGCCGAAGTAGTCGTAACTGGTTCCGGTTTAATTTTCCTAGGTGGTGCTTTCGTTTCGACGATTCGACTGTAATCTGAATCTGACGAAGCATCTGCAAATAAAAAACACAGATCGAAACTAGAATCGATTCATTGTACGAAATATTCGATAAAAAGATGCTCACCCGAAGAAACCGACGACGATACAGAACTAGTACGTGATTTTTCCGACGTAGACGACGCTTTCTTCAACGTAACCGATGCTTTTGTTCTAGGCTTAATAATAGTTTTCTTTGGCGGAGATATATTTTTCATCGGGGTTAATTTAGGCGGCGGCGGAGTGTCCGGTCGTTCGGGGCTAAATATACTTTTCTTCTTCTTATTGAGATCGTTATCGGGCGACTCGTCGTGCTCATTTGCCGGTGTTTTAGATCTAGAATTACGCCTCGCTTCTGATTTCTTCGGCGAAGTACGAATATTCTTTTGCGAGTTCATCTTAGGTACGGGCGTAACAGTAGCCGAAGACTTTGGTTTAGTGATAGGTTTACGTACTGAGGACAATTTCTGCGGACTGGAGCTCTCCTCCGATTCCGAATCTGAATAAACGTTGTTCTTACTAATAACCGGCATTTTGCGCGGTTTCGCCTCGAGCGGTGGTTTTTTAACATTTTGAGATTCTGGCTTTTTCGTTTGTTCGATTTTTTTCACTGGTTCAGGCTTTTTAACGATCTGCGTCTTTTTCTTCTGATCTGAGTCTGAAGATCCATCGCTACTGAACGAATCCGAATCACTGGATGAGCTACCGCTACTGGAACCTGAACTGGATGAAGATGACGATGACGAACTGTTCGAAGATGAAACACTTTCCGAGCTGGTAGCTTCGGCCTGTTGAGCAAAATTAACGTTTGAATTACCATTCACCATCTTGGCTCGGTTAATGTAACGTTTGTAAGCTTCGTATAAGCCGATATTATGTGAAAAGCAAGACGAAAGTTGTGCTTTTCAGAGATTAAGGACAACCGTTAGATGATCTCAAGAGTAAGCTTGGAATTGAGCAGAGTTTGAGGAAAGTTGAAAAAAGGGCGTGAAAGTTTGTGCCTAAACGATACTTACTTTTTTCTTGGGTATCATGATTTCATGCGGTAAACTATTAATTAATAATTAATCCGAATAGGAATCAGATAAACCAAAAAAGAAACTAATTTTCATTCTTTTTTCGTAAAAAGAACGTAATCAATTTGTTTGTAAACAAGAAAAAAATTTCTCAAACATTCCACAGCTAAAATCACAGATAAAACGATAAATTTCAATAAGTAGGTATTTTAGATAGGTAATCAATGCTGCCGAAAACGTGTTTTTTTAAGAAAGCCAAAAAATAAAAATAAAATGCCAACATTTTTTTGTAAAGTAAACGTGCCAACAGGAGCGTTTGGAATTTTAGAATTTGTGCCATTTTTAGTTAATTAATGGCGAATTTTGTATTTATTAATTATTCTACGATATAATTAAAGTGTATGGTTTTCAATTTTATCAACGATTTCTTTGAAAGTTGCAGATAATTGGTGCTTTTCGTATAAAACCCCAGTGGTTCTTTACAAGTGCATATCAAAACGTACCGCTTTCGATCTCCACATCATAGAAAAATGAACGTTGATAATATTTTGCTCGATAAATAATTTAAAAATATGAATTGTGAAGTTTTATTGAAATAATTTGTAGAATAGTGCTTTTTCAAGTGAATACGTGCGTTAATTAGAATAATGACTTCAAGACATCTGTAAGGTATGTGTATATTTCTCATTTACCGCTGGGAAATTGGTATAAAGCTTGATGAAATTTCGGACTTATGGGTGTACATTTCCTTCTTTAATCTTTACCAAAAAGTGTTTAAAATGATGAAATATGACGAGAAATTAAATCTAATTTCATCCAATATGAACGACTCACATTGCAATATGCATTTGACAGTTCTCTGAGTTGAAAATCGGTGTATCTGAGCTGAAAACCGAGTGTTAGGACTTGTCAGGAATGGTACAGATGAATATTTTATCATGTAACTTATTTAAAAAGTTCATCACCTCGAATTGTCCCATCTTTTGTATAAAATTGATAAAAAATGTGTGCAAATTTTCCTAATATATGCAGGTATTCGTCTTCCCGAGAACTACTCATATTTTTGGTTTATGGATATTCAACATGTATCTATAAAAATACCCATTAATGCTGTTTTTCTATATTTTTTTTGATGCGTCACACTCATACATTAACAAGCCAAATGAAAAATGCTGAAAAAAATTTCACCTCTTGACATGACATCATCGAATGAATAAAATGAAGATGAGTCAAAGATGAGAAATATGCCGAAGTGAGACATTTTTCCTGGAATCCAGTCACCACGACCCATGTGTAATTTTCATCACCGTACGCCATAGGTATAATTTCGCTGAAAAAATTGTACGATTTATTCCACTATATTTTGTCGAAATCATTGCACGTCGATTTTCATTTTTTGACGTATGTATTTTGATAATAATTCTTTTTAAATTGAAATAATGATACATGAATAACATACAATGTTGTTCTTTATCAATCAGTTTCCGGTCGATAGTGATAAAAAATTATTCTTACGTTTGTTTCAATTTCAAGAAGTCAGTTACCCCAGTTCGGACCAAAAATTGCCAGTTTGAAATTTTTTAATTCTGAAATGACGTCATATCGTTTTAGTGACTGAAAAATGGTTCCGGTTGAATTACCCATTTGCTTTGGAATATACAACCATAAAGAAATACTGTGATCGTAATGATAAAAATTATTCATGGGTCATGAGTTCCTTCTCCCTTCATCCTTTCCCTGAGGTGTGTAGAGGAAAGTATGGATGTAATTTCGACGAAGTATGGGTAATTATCGTAGAATGAACTGTTGGCTGTTGGTACGTTCCATGACCTCGTTTTATTTTTACAAAATCGACGTTCGCTCGGTGCCATTTCTCATTTTTTGATTTTTTTGTTTATTTATTTTGAATAAATACAATTCATAAAATTACAAATTCTTACATAGCTACAGTTACAAACATATTTAAAATCTTATTCCATACTAAAGCAAAAAAAAAAAAAAACATCGTTAAATAAAATCCATGCATATATTTTACACAAAATTATACATATAAATTTACAGAATTGGTAACACGTGGTCATCTCATTCTCAATGTAAATTTTTTTCGCCGGTTCATGTTCATGTATCGGTGAAAGGAGGATATCTAGAGGTGTGTTGCAGATTGTATAAAGGAGGGAATCCGGGCGACGATGCTGGCCAATACGATGGCGATAAGAAAGCCGTTGGTACTGTAGCCGCAGATGAAGATTGAGAGGAAGCTTGATAGAAAGGGCTCAGCTCGGTGGTGTGTGGGTATCTGTATTGTTCTGAGGCGGTCGAGGTGGATTGATTTTGACTTTGGCATGCGGCCATTAATCCACGAAAGTCGAATTTATACGCGTATCTTTTGCCATGCACTTTGGTCATGATGTTCTTGTCGTAGTAGTACCTGGAATTTGAGATGAGAAATCAGAAATATGGGGATTTTGATGACAAGTCGTGGACAAATATTGGTCACTGTTCTTTGAACGAGCTGGTATCAGATGGGGTGTTGAAAAAAAAAGTCGTGTGTGTTTGTTGCCTATTTAGAATGTATGAGGAATTTTGAAATCGGTTATTGCAGATTCTCAGGATGATATTTGATTTTTCTGGTGAAGATTTATCAAAATTACGAGCAAAATGTATCAATTTTACCTTGAAGCATTTTCAAAATTTCGATATTGATGAGTTGGGCAGAATTTGGCTTTCTTTGAACTTGGAATATCTCAGATGAGCAAAGTTTTGCCAGTGATCTTTTAGAAAAACACTTCGGATGTGTTACATCTCCTGCCTTCCTTCTGCTCCTCCCCAAAAGATATTCATTTCAGTATTAAAATAGTCTTTCGTGATGACGTATATTTTGCCTACATTCAATATTGAAGGCGTTTTAGAATTTTGAGGTCTTTCAGAAAAATAATTCGTTTTAGGTACCTATTTCATACTTTTTGACCATTTTTTAAAATAATTTTAAATCAATTTCAACAGTTTTCTAATTAAATATGACTGAAATTTTAAGAGATTTTGTATTGTTTGAAATTTATTAAGTGAGGTAATGTCCATTTGTCCATCTTCGACGTAAAATTTTGCTACCATTTAAATTAAATTTCATTTTGAGCCAACTTCGTTTGAACCACTGTTAGGTGTTTGTCAAATGTAAGAATATAATTTTATCGAATTTGGTTAGGCTGCCCCCCCCCCCTCCAAATCAGCAAAATTTCATTTTCAGTCGAAAAATTTACGGTTTAGTTGGAAAATTTTCAAATTCAGTGATCTTTTTGAAGAAAATTTTTATTTTAAGCCAAGAAATTTGGAAAAATTGTTCTTTTGAGTTCTTTAATCGTAATATTCAAACTTTGAGTATAAAAACAGAAAAAAATTCATTTCAATCGAAAATTTTTGAACTTTTTGCTTCCACTTCAATTTGTTTTTGTTGAAAATAATACTCTAAATATTTGAAAAATGCTTATAAGAAATTTACATAGGTATTTTGCCAGTTTCATAGTCGGAAAAATTATTTTTTTAAAATTAATTGATCATTTATTTTTGTTTAATGAGTCAAGCCCATAAAATTCAATAACTATCGAAGAACTAGAACTGCAAAAAATCACGTTTTTGAAAATTTGATATCAGTTTAGTATTAATTTTTTTTTCTGCTATTTCAACGTTTTGAAAGTAGGGCTGGAAAGCTGAAAAATTTTCGATTTCAATTTTCAGGATGTTGAGGTTTTTTTTGGTTTACATGACAAAAAATTGGATTTTTGGTCGATTAAAAATTTGATTCAAGTGAAAAAATTTTCAAAAATCATTCATATTATTTTAAATTTGAAAAACTTGAGGACGATTGCATATTTAAATGGATATTGATTGTAAAATAAAAGCAAATAACATTCTGAAAAATTGAAAATTCAAAGAAACTGAACTAAAAAAAAATTGTATTGAAGTTGAAAAATATATCAGTTTTGGTTTTTCCTTTTTTTTTCTCATTTTCACTTACAGATTCTATTTTTTAGCTCTGCTTGAAAAGATTAGATTGGTTCAAAATTCGTGATGGCCTCAATAAATGTCCCAGATAGACAAAATATTTGTTTGAGTAGGTAATTTTTATGAGTAGAAGATAAAAATGTATTGCTCAAGATTAGACGAGGGCAGGGGTGATTGATCCTCTCCCCTCTTCTTCCCTCCTCCATCGATAGTAAATTTAAAATTCATGTCTTTAATCGGGGAATTTATTACGTCGATAATGTTATTTCAAAAAATTGAGAAAAATATGAATTTCGAGTTAGAAAAATTGGGGGAAAAATTATTTGAGAAAACAGAAAATTTCATCGAAGTCAAAAAAAATGTATTTTTACCTCTTCCCTTTTTCCATCAGTTCTCAAAGAGTGTTACATAAAATAGGTAAAAATAGTGAAAGAAGTGAATTTTATCCAGTTTTTGTGAAATAGTTGTGAAAATATGAGAAAAAAATTCGTTTTTTTTTTTGATAAATTTGAATTCTTAATTTTTCAATAAGAGAGTCGTTATTCTTCTGCCTGAAAATTTTTCAGAATTGAATTTTTGGTGTAATTTAAAGGTGAAGGGGGAGGGGGTGTCTGAATTTTTTAGAAAGCAGTGAAAAAGTAATTATTTTTTGCAGAAGAAAGTCTGTGGATAATTTGGTGTTTTTTTCGATGATTTAAAGATAATTTTCATTTCGAGGAAATTATTTCCGATCATTTTCAAAAATTAATAAAATTTCGCTCTAATTTCAGTCAAGTCAAAATTTGAAAATTCCAGTCTGTTGATTTATCAATTTTCGTTCATCGTTATTTTTTCTCATGTGATTTTTTTTGGTAAATTTGAATTCTTAATTTTTTGATTAGAAAGTCGTAATTCTATGCCTGGAAAATCTTTAGAATTGAATTATCGGCGTGATTTTTAAAATGGGGGAGGGAATCTTTTGGATTTATTAGAAAGTAGTGGAAAATCAATTATTTTTCCAGAAGAAAATCTGTGGATAATTAGATTATTTTTTTGTGTTTTTTTTGACAATTTTTGGGTGGTTTTCATTTCGAGGAAATTATTTCATGTTCGAAAATTCGTAAAAATATCTTTCTAATTTAAATTGGGTCAAATTTTGAAAATTCCAGTCAGCTGATTTATCAATTTTCAAAAATCATGCTCAGGAAAAAATTTCTCGTAATTTTGAATTCTCCGGCCAGCTTCGAATGCTTACAACGCCTCGAGTATCTTTGAAAGCCAACTTCCAGGCATAATCTTTTTGATAAATACCCATCGGTTCTAAAATCTGACTTAGTTGATCCAAATCACATCAAATTTTCAACTCCTACTCCTCTAAAATCTCAACCCTGGTTCGAAATCAAGAATTGGCAACCCTCACTCGCGACCTTTTTTGCCACCCTCGAAAGCCTTCACTTCTACTTACCTGAGTGCGCGACTCAATTTATCATAATTCATATTCGGTTTAGATTTACGCTCGCCCCAACGTCTAGCCACCTCGTCCGGATCGGTGAGCTTGAATTCGCCGTTCGTGCCTTCCCACGTGATACAATTCGCGTTACTCGAATCGGCCAACAATTCTAAAAGAAACTGCCACAGTTGTATTTGTCCGGAGCCTCCGGTCGCTGTACTTTGAGCAATCAGACGGCCGCTGGCCGCGGTTAGAAATTCGTACGGATCTGAAATACAGAACAAGCCGAACCGATGAGTTAATTAGATAGAATCGATTTCCAAGAATAGCAAAGAAGGAACCTAAAAAAAAACTCTAGACAGGAAGAACAAGGCGTATTCGAGTTAACGACAATAATCACCGCGTGTACCTGTAATAGGTATATACATTGTATGTACATCGGAGATATAGGTATAATTGCCGTTACACATGATACGCCTCAAGGTTATATTGCACTAAGGCCATCGTAGTAGTATGTTTATATGTTGATTGAATCAGAGTTGATTCATCCAGCCATTTTTTTGCTATCGAATTGCTTGATGTATGAAACAATCGTGAGCCGAAATAGAATTCACCATTTCGTAGAAATTCAATTCGGTTCCGGTTCCGAAATGTGAGCTAGAATCTACGTAAGTAGAGGATCGTGACGTCAGGGGTTCTGGGTGTCGCTGTCGTAACAGTATGGACGAACGATTGGGAATACGAAGCAGATCTATTGTTATAAGTTGGCTAAATTGATCGACTGTTCAAATAAGTACGCGGATTTGAGATATTTGCACCTCGTTGTGGGGGAGGTATTGACGTCGAACAATTTTATTCGTTTTTTTCGAATTGTTCGAGAGCTAGATACAGATTCTTGGAACGAATTGATTACGTCGAAAGTCGAATCGGTGGAAGGGTTGTTTAGACCATAGTTAATTTTAGAAAAGGTAATTTTTTTGCATATTTATGGACATCCTGGCGGCGAAATTATCATACTAGATCCTAAACAATTTTGACGAAGATGGGATTTCGACGATCCAAATCCAAATTTATTCAAAGTTCAAATTTTTTCAACTGTAAATTTTTTTAATTTCTTTATTTTTAATTTTTTTCCAAAAATGTATCCAATTTTAGAATCTTTTTAGCAGGAATACTTTCTTAAACTTTTTTTTTCTCAAAATTTGTCCAATTTTGACTTTTTAAAATTTTTATATTTTTTTAAATTTTATCCAATTTTTGAAATCAGAGGAAATTTTGAAAAACATGAAGTTGAAAAAAACTTGGAAATTCAAAATTGGAAAATCAATTGAGAAAAAACTTTGAATTGAAAAAAAATTCAAAAAATGTGAGGTTGAAAAAAAATTGAAAAAATCAAATCAAGTTGAAAAAATGTTGAGAACGTCTAAATTAGAAAAAATTACAGAACGAAAAAATCTCGAAATTAGATAAAATCTTAGTACCCAATACCCAACTTTGATTTCTTCAAATTTTTTTCAACTTCATATTTTTTTTTAGAAGTTGAAAAAAACTTGGAAATTCAAAATTTGAAAATGATTTGAGAAAAAACTTTGAATTGAAAAAAATTTCAAAAAATGTGAAGTTTAAAAAATCAAATCAGTTGAAAAAATGTTGAGAACGTCTAAATTAGAAAAAATTACAGAACGAAAAAATCTCGAAATTAGATAAAATGTTAGTACCCAATACCTAAAAAAAATTGTCAACTTTTTTCAACTTCATATTTTTAAAAATAAAATTGTTTCCAATAATTTTGAAATTTTTTTCGATTTTTTTTTCAACTATTTAAAACACAGGTCGACATGGAAAATGCGGTTTGAAATTTAATGGGCTATTTTTATAGTATTTTTCGTGCTGATCATGAGAAAAATAGTGAAAAAATTCCATCAGCCAAGGATTTTACACAATTTGAATTTTGTTGTTGAACATTTTTTACACTTTTTGATAACTTTTGATACTTGAGGTCAATTTTCTGAGCAAAGGAAGGGTTAAACGAAAAAAATGAATGGAACATAAATTTTAGAGCGTGAAATTTCCTTTTTGTAGAGTCCAGTTAGTTTTTTCTTAGGAGGCTTAGTTTTTGAGATATTTTCATTTTTTAAAAAAATTGAACTTCCTACAAATAAACTAACTGGACTCTACGGAAACGAAATTTTACGCTCTACAATTTATGTTCCATTCATTTTTTTCATAGGACCCTTTCTTTGCTCATAAAATTGACTCTAAAAATCAAAAGTTGAATTAAAAAATGTAAAACTGAAATCATATTTGAACTCAGAACTAAAAAGTGGGCCAGAATCACCAATTAGAATCAATTACGCAGAAAAAATTGTTGATTTGTCGTATTTTAGTATTATTTCCATTGTTACAAATGAGAAATTTTGAAAATTTGGTTTATTACAAAAAATCGATTTTTTGAGAAAATGAAGCCTGCAAAAAAAAAATACGAATAAGACATAAATTGTATAGGGTAAAATTTCCTTTCTGTAGAGTCCAATTAATTTTTTCTTACGAGGCTTAGTTTTTGAGATATTTTCATTTAAAAAAAAAAATCGAACTTTGAACTAAAATATCTCGAAAGCTAAGCCTGAACGGAAAAAAACTGATTAAACTTTACAGAAAGGAAATTTCACGCTCTACAATTTATGTTCTATTCATTTTTTTCATTGATCCCTCTCTTTGCTCAGAAAATTGACTTTAAATGTCAAAAGGTATCAAAAGATGTGAAAAAAATGTTCAACAAAAAATTCAAATTGTGAAAATCCTTGGGTGGTAGAATTTTTTCACTATTTTTTTTGAGATCAGCTTGTAAAATACTATAGAAATCATCCATTAAACTTCAAACAGCATTTTAGAAGTTTAAAAACTTTGACCTGTGAAATTAATTAAAATTTTTCACAATTTTAAATTCTTTAAAAAGATTTTTAACTTCTTGTTTTTCAAAATTTCTTCCAACTTAATAAATAATAAAAATAAATTTCAACAGATTATGAAAACAAAAAATTAAAAAAATTAAAGAGTATAGCCGGTTAAGTATAGGGTTTTGGCCTTGGAAACCGATTTTGACCGTTCCTACCCTAAAATGTTCCCCTAATCTGGCAATTAAGTTTGACACCATTTTTGGACCCCTAGCTCAAGTATTTTGGGGGGAGGGGCTAAAATGTGTGTTTTTATTCATAATTTTTTCATTTTTCGCCAAATGCAAATAAAAATTTCGCGTTTTTTTTAAATAGCTTCTAAAAGGTTAGAGAACCCAAAAAAAAATTTTCGAAATTTTTGGGCACTTTCCCCCCAAGTTATGCCCTTTTTAAAATTTTGAACCCCCCTTTCGGGATGAAGGGTCAAAGGGGCAATGGAATTTTTTTCCTCAAAAGAAGTGTTGTTTACCCATAAGTATACCATAAAAATTTTGAAAATTTTGAACATGTGGAACATTGTCAAAAAAAATAAAAACTAACCCCCCGCGTGGTGAAATACTCAAAATTCACGTAAATAAATACCTCCAGCACAAGTAATTGGGAAACTAGTTACCAATGTCGATCATCACGAAAATATTTCATTTTGAGGACCACAGAACATTGTGAAAAAGGGCCCACACCATTGGCCTCCCTTACCCCTCCCCTTCCCACGCCCCTGTGGTCGTTGTGATAAATAAAGTAATAACCGATGTTGGTGTCGTTTTCATATGAATCAGACCTTCTGAAAACGATTTTGAAGTCCAATTCCCATTTGAACCACCACCACCCCCCCCCCCCCCCTCAATCGTCAAATTGGTATACCCAAGTATACATTACATAAGGGCTATTTCATGCTAAAACAGACCAAAAGTGAAGTCGGGTCTGAATATTTGATTATTTTTTGGATTTGACCCCTGAGTGCCCCCTGGCCCCCCAATTTTGGGGAAAAGTGGGTTAAGATATTAAAATGGCGTGTGGCATATCGATTCTCACTAATTTGAGTGCTTAGAATTCGAATATCAACTTACTTTTTGATTTGACCTCATTCCTCGCGCTTTAACGTAATGAAAAAATACGAATTTGAGGGGAAGTAGTCGGTATATTCGAACTCAGCGCCCTCAAAAACCTATCAAACGACTGGTCGCACGTTATTTTTCATTTTTTCAAACTTTGGTCCTATCGAGGGGGCTAATAGGGGGTTCACAGGGGTCGGATGAAAAAACTGAGTACATATTCAAACTCAGCGCCTTCGAATTAGTAGTCATCGATGTGTTACTCGACTTAATCGATTTTTTTGAATTTCGGTCAAAATTGTGGACCCCTGTACCCCCAGGAGTCTGGAGATCCCATCTTGAAAATTTCTCAGTTGAAAAAAGGGTAAAAAGGGCTACTCACTGTAATTTTTTCAGGTTTTTAAATGGTAGCTTTGATATTTTGTGCATATCATGAAAGTTGAGCTTTCGCCACCAAAGTTCAACTTTGAACTTTTCAAAATGTGATTATCACTTTTGAATCTACTTTCAATTATTCTTTTTCAGGCCCCGCAAACGGTTCTCCACAAAGTACAGCCTATTTCAAGATATAAGCCTTCAAAGTTGGGTAGTTTGGCGAAAAATCACAATTGCATGAAAATTACGAAGCCCACCCCCCAGCCCCCTTGAGGGTTAGAAAAAAAAATCGTGGTTTCGTGAATAGACCACCAAGGGGAACTCATAAAAAAAATCTGAGCGAAATCGGAAGACCCGACTTCACTTTTGGTCTGCTTTAGCATGAAATAGCCCTTATGTATTGTATACTTGGGTATACCAATTTGACGATTGAGGGGGGGGGGGGGTGTGGTGGTGGTTCAAATGGGAATTGGACTTCAAACTCGTTTTCAGAAGGTCTGATTCATATGATAACGACACCAATATCGGTTATTACTTTATTTATCACAACGACCACAGGGGCGTGGGAAGGGGAGGGGTAAGGGAGGCCAATGGTGTGGGCCCTTTTTCACAATGTTCTGTGGTCCTCAAAATGAAATATTTTCGTGATGATCGACATTAGTAACTAGTTTCCCAATTACTTGTGCTGGAGGTATTTATTTACGTGAATTTTGAGTATTTCACCACGCGGGGGGTTAGTTTTTATTTTTTTTGACAATGTTCCACATGTTCAAAATTTTCAAAATTTTTATGGTATACTTATGGGTAAACAACACTTCTTTTGAGGAAAAAAATTCCATTGCCCCTTTGACCCTTCATCCCGAAAGGGGGGTTCAAAATTTTAAAAAGGGCATAACTTGGGGGGAAAGTGCCCAAAAATTTCGAAAATTTTTTTTTGGGTTCTCTAACCTTTTAGAAGCTATCTAAAAAAAACGCGAAATTTTTATTTGCATTTGGCGAAAAATGAAAAAATTATGAATAAAAACACACATTTTAGCCCCTCCCCCCCAAAATACTTGAGCTAGGGGTCCAAAAATGGTGTCAAACTTAATTGCCAGATT
The DNA here is from genome assembly GCA_033439095.1 of Pseudococcus viburni. Taxonomy (NCBI): domain Eukaryota; kingdom Metazoa; phylum Arthropoda; class Insecta; order Hemiptera; family Pseudococcidae; genus Pseudococcus; species Pseudococcus viburni. Next base: position 477,834 of record JAVBJF010000128.1, read on the forward strand.
AGGGGAACATTTTAGGGTAGGAACGGTCAAAATCGGTTTCCAAGGCCAAAACCCTATACTTAACCGGCTATACTCTTTGGTAAATTTTCAAGAAAATTTCCATTGAAAAAATTTTACTGATGAAAAATTTAAAATTGAATACAAAAAAATTTAGAATTGAAGAAATTGAAAAAACTAGTTGAAAATTTTCCAGCTCGGAATAAATTTGGACTTGGATGGTCAAAATCTTATTTGCTTAAAAATTATTTAGGAGCTGGTATCTTCTCATGTGGCCGTCTTAATTCGGGTCGCCCATCGTGATGAATTGGTACCACGCATAGGATCTCATTTTTGACAGATCGCGAATACAGTGTGTATTTTTCACAATTACACTCCCACGATGTGGTAATGATTTTCTTATGGAAATTATCTAGTTCTAATAATATCCAGAAGTGCCAAATATAAAGATACCGAGACAGGGAGGGTAAATATACCGGACCCTATCGGTCGTTAATCATGTGGCCGAGCGAATGTAGGCCCGAGACACGTGTGAAATGGCCGAGTGTCAAATATCTGCGGTGAATTTAGATCTATCTTGAGCTCGTATCCTATAAACGTGTTCGCCACTATCGTCATTGATAATAAGCGACCAGTCGCGAGAAGTGGACGACTATTACGTCAAACTCGACGTCGACATGTTTCCTTGAACCTAACTTATTCATTAATGCAATTCATGTTCAATTACTGCCCTACGCTACAGCCAGCAATATAACCCATGTCCGCTTTGGATTGCGTTGCAGCCAAAGGGATCTCATTCTGAGGTAAAGGAATCCGAAAAATTTCGACGCAATTTTTTTCCAAATTGCATGAACGGCTTGTCCTTGATTTGAGAAGTAAACGGTTCGATTCATGAGGAGGTATGAATGAATGATTAAGTGGGTGAAGATTGTTTGAAACGGTGGAATTTCATGATTCAGAGTTTGGAGATTTTAACACGAAGAAATTGTTGCCAATGTGATGGCAAATTTTAACACGTGATTTTAAATGAGTTTTTTGGGGGAGAAATTTGTTGGATTTTGGATTTTTCGAACGAATGTTAATTGTGGAAGAAAGATTATGAGAAGAGAGTGGAGTAGGGTTGGAAGATTTTACAAAAACCTTTATTATCGAGTCTCATAGTGTTATTGTATTTTTTTTTTTGAAAGAAAATTCGATCTTTTGCCCCCAAGTCCATCGATTCTATTTTCACAAGCACAAATCCATAATTTTTTCCAAGGGGGGCTGGTTTTTTAGAATTTGAAAAATGAGATAAGAAGCGAAACTCAACAAGTCTACGTGTTTTATGGGAGAAGAGAATTATGAAGGAGGGGGGAGGGGGTAAAATGCAAATGGAAATTACTCGGTTTTTCAGTTCAGATTCTATTATTAATAATAAGTCGTCAAATTTTTGTTGATTAGAAACAGTGATCTTTGGACAAAAATTTTCGATTATCAACAGAAAAAAAAAAAGAAATATAATTAAATTCTCTGTCAAAACGTCATAAGTAATTACGATTTCATCAAAAAAATTAACAAATCTTTAAAAAATTCACTTTATTGATCGAAATTTTTCAAGATTTTCAAAGTTACCTCTACAACTTTTCCAAGATTTTAATCCAAATTACAAATTTCTCGTATAATTTTTTTAGGTTGAAGTCAGGCGTCATAGTGGGCCAATTTTTTGTTACTTGGTCACTTTTTTCGATTTTATTTACCAAATCTCACCTTTTTTTAATGTTACTGATAGGTTTTTTCATAATGAATTTTTTTTCAATTTTCAACGGTTTTTTTCTAACTGCAAAAAGTTTTGAGGTTCTTTCAATTTTTGGTATTGATGGAGAGGGGGGGAGGAGTCTACGGAGACATTAGAAATTGACGCATTTGAGATTACTTTTTGGTGGGAAAAAGTATTGAATTTGTTTTTTTGTAGGTGGGGAAAATCAAAGAATTTTTTGATTCGGAAATTTCGAGGAATTTTGAAATTGTCTCTTGAAAATCATGAATTTTTTTAACAACGAACTATTGAAAAATGGATTATTTTGTGTCTAAAAATATCGCATAATTTTATTTTTGAGCAACTTTTTTGGCTGAAATTTTCCCCCCAGTGATCTGAAAACGTTGGGAAAAGGCCTGACTAAAGTTCATTTCCATCTGCTCTAAAAATGTTTGAAAATTTGAAAATTTTTTGAAATCTCTCGAACATTGAAAAAATAAGACGAGTATAAGTTCTCATTATGGTTGAAAATTTTATCAATTTTTTTAATGATAATTTTTCAAGTTTTTCGAATCTTTTTTATTTCTAATTTTAAAAAAGGGAAGAATTGAATTTCTCATACTTAATGCTCCAAAACAAATTGAAAGATTTCAAACCTCTCGAGGATTTTATCGTTGTGGAGATGAAATAATTTGAGGTGAATGTGTTAGGAATAATTTTTTTTTGATTTTCCCAAAAAATTTAATAATCAAATAAAAGTTTGAACTGGTCAAAGAATCAAAAAATAGAAAATTTAAGTATTTTTTCATAAAAATTGAATTTTTCCTTGAATTTGTAATTGGCTACCTACGTTAAAAAATAATTGAATCGAAAATTGAAACTTTCTTCCAATGATGAACATTTGAATAGAATGTATCCAGATAAATATTAAAGAAGTGAGAGGAGAGTGAAATGTGAGATGATACTGAATTAACAAATATTTTTCAAAATAAAAAGATGAAAAAACTTTGGTCGGAAAATATTTTTCGAGAATTTTCGGCTTGAAAACATTGAAATTTCTGTCTGTCTTTCTTTCTTTCGGGTTAAAATATTGAAGGATTTAGGCGAATTTATAATTTGGTATGAAAATCAACATTCATCAAAATTGAAGAAATGTAATTCGAGATCATGAAAATTAGGGAAAGATTTTCTTACTGATAGAAAAGTTGGCCCTATGGTTTTGTAATTTATATTTCAACTAGAAAAAATCAGTGTAAAATTCAATTTTTTAAATAAATCCTCTCATTTTCTCGAATCTCTATAAAAATATTTTGAAATTTTAAATTCAGTAAAAAATAAATTATAATAAAAGTTTGGTAGGAAATAATGTGTTTTTACTTTTCAAATTCTAAAACTAGATTGAAACGAGTATTTTATATCGAATTTATGAAATTTTGAAGCACGAATGAAAAAATTGGCAAAAATGATCAATTTTTTCAGGAGGGAAGTGGGGGTGAATTATTGAAAACAAAAATATTTCGCGAATATTATTTCTAGCCTAAAACGTTTATCATAATAATGTTAATTTTTGAAAAATAATTTTAAAAATTCCTCCATTTGTTCGTAAAAAAAACTTCAAACAATCTACAAAAAACAAAAAGAATACTAAAATAGACTCAATTTGAGTACAAGAAACTACAAAACTCAAAAACTACTCGATTACGTACCATTATAAATAATAGAAGCCTGATGAAAAGGTTTATTTCTCTGGACGACCGATGCCATTTGTATATGTCTTCGTAACTCATGATGACGATCTAATTGCCACATATCATTCGAACCGATTTACCAGTTTTATCGCATAATTATTCAAAAATCTCGTCATACTTTCATCCATTCGTCAAATTTATTATTTTTTCTTGGAAATTTTCAATATTTAAATTGATCAAGCATTTAGAAATCTTCGCAGACGTGCTCTACAGTCACGTGTACTTTTAAGAAATCATTCACGAATGCACCCAAAATGGTCATCGGTTTTTGGGATTTCGATCAGCTAGAAAAAAGGGAAAAAAGCAGAGAGGGTGTGTTCTAGAAAGGCAAGACTCCGAGTGGAGTACGTTTCAGGGGAGGTGAATCGTAGCCGGCAAAAAGCTCGAGAAAACCGCCCATTCTAGATAATTCTCAAGTCTCCGAGCCCAAAAGCGGCTGCGCATCTGGTCTTTTGTTTAACTCGCAACTCCTACTTCTTACATTCGCGACGAGGTGTTCATTGGGCTTTTTCGCGTTCTCCTCGAAGTCGAGATCCATATTATACTAGCGGTGTGGGCTATTCACTTAAAAATTGAATGAAATTTACACCCGTAATACGTAATCGAAGAGCTTGCTAACTGTGTAAATGCGTAGTTGATAATGGTGTAAAATTTATTCTACAGGTTGAAAAGAAAGAAAACGAGTTACGGTTTGATATCGAGAGCGATTTTCCTGCTGTAGGTAAACGTCACCTAGGCTAAGGCCACACAATCGAATAAAAATCGCCCAGGTTTATATGATAAAAAGAGAAACGAGCTAGAGAAAGAAATGGTTTTGATATCTGCGGCCATTTGCACCAAAGCTGGCAAAACGCTGGTGTCTCGGCAGTTTGTCGAGATGACCAAGGCCAGAATTGAAGGATTGTTGGCTGCCTTCCCAAAGCTCGTTCCGGCCGGTAAACAGCATACCTTTGTGGAGACCGAATCCGTCCGTTATGTTTATCAGCCTTTGGATAAACTTTATATGCTCCTGATTACCACCAAAACCAGCAATATTTTAGAAGATCTGGAAACTTTGAGATTATTCGTCCGAGTTATCCAGGTAAGTTGATGTGGAGGGTGAGGGGATTGGGGGTTTCGAGAAAGGGCAGGGGTGGTTTGAAAGTTGGGGTTTGTGGTCTGAAAAAATATATTGAGAATTTCACTGAATCAGATTTACCTCTGTCGTGGCACTTTGGAGTGTTGAAATTTTTTTTGACTTACTTTTGATAAAATTTGAATCTAAATTATTGTGATTTTTGCCCTTCAAGGCCATCCAAGGTGATATTTTACTTCCACCTTATTGTCAGGAATTCTGATTCTGAAAATATCTGAAATTATTTCGTGATTTCTAATCAATTATTGTAACTTTCGGTAATTTCCAAAGAATTGCTGTAATTTACGAGAATTCTCAATAAATTACCGTAATTTATCGTAATTCTTCGGTAAATTACCGTAATTTGTCGTAATTATTTGGTAAATTACCGTAATTTGTCGAAATTCTTTGGTAAATTAGCGTAATTTGTCGAAATTCTTCGGTAAATTACCGTAATTTGTCGTAATTATTTGGTAAATTACCGTAATTTGTCGTAATTCTTCGGTAAATTACCGTAATTTGTCGAAATTATTTGGTAAATTACCGTAATTTGTCGAAAGTATTTGGTAAATTACCGTAATTTGTCGAAATTCTTCGGTAAATTACCGTAATTTGTCGTAATTCTTGGGTAAATTACCGTAATTTGTCGTAATTATTTGGTAAATTACCGTAATTTGTCGTAATTCTTCGGTAAATTACCGTAATTTGTCGTAATTATTTGGTAAATTACCGTAATTTGTCGTAATTCTTCGGTAAATTACCGTAATTTGTCGTAATTTTTCGGTAAATTACCGTAATTTGTCGTAACGTGGATGAAGGTCAAGAATTGAAATTTTCAAGTTCATTAGCACGCAATAAAAATTTTAGAAGGACTCTTTAATGAAATTAATTTTGAAAACTTTTGGGTACAAGGCATTCGGGGCAATGGATTCGGGTAAAAAAAATAGAGAAAATTTCTTTCGGGGGAATGGATTCGGGTAAATGTCCGGTAATCGTTTTCCAATATTTTTGGAACCTCTGAAATGATAAAAAATGTAAAAAGTACCTTTTGAAATAATTCGGTCATTAAAATTGAAATATCTCTAAAAATCGATTTTTTCTCTATTACTTACGAATATTTTTGCCAATTTTTCATACTCAGAAGTACTTGACGAGAGTTGAATATTGAGTTCAGAAAGAGAAGAAAATTTTTTATCGTATTTTTTCAAGATTCAAAATCAACTTTTAATTCTGCTTTATCAAAATTTCGAAAAAAACCAACCTTCGATCATTGGCGGATTTAGGGGAATGCACCCGGGGGGGCAAAGACCCAAATCACTTCAGATGTTAATAAGCAACAAAAAAAAAGAAAAAATGTTTTTATGAAGATGAAAAGAGCAAAAAAAAGCACAAACAGAATGAAACAAGAACGACTGGGCCCAAACACACCTACGAAATTTTGTTAAATTTTGAGTCAGTGGAAAATCAGAGTTGAAAAATTGCCTAAAATTTCAAGTGAAAAATATTTTTTAATGAAAAAATGAACTGTGGTCCAGGATTTTTTGAGTAAAAACAAACAAAAAAATATTATGTTTTTTCATTAACTTCTAAATTTCTTATCAATATTGATCACTTTTTTCAAAAAAAATTATTCAGTGAATTGAGATGATTTTCAAACACTAATAAAACAAATAAACACAAAAACTTTTGGGTGCTAATTTCACTTTTGGGAGGTCTAAGCCCTCTTCGGGCCTACCCTAAATCCGCCTATGCCTTCGATCCATTACCCATTTTTCAAAAATAACCCCATATTTGATTTTCTGACGACCTTTTATTTCCCACTCTCAATTTAGGAATACTGTCGCAGCAACGAAGAATCAGAAATCCGCGAAAACGCCTTCAATTTAATATTCGCCTTCGACGAAATAGTCGCGCTAGGTTATCGCGAAAGCGTCTACCTGGCCCAGATCCGCACCTACGTCGAAATGGACTCGCAAGAAGAAAAAGTCTACCTGGCCCTGAGAAGATCGCAAGAACGCGAGGCGAAGAATAAAATGCGCGAGAAAGCCAAAGAATTACAGAGGCAACGTCTGGAAGCCGCCAAGAAAGGTCCATCGCCCAAGAGCTTCGGCAGCTACGGCGGTGGCAGCTTTGGTAGCTCGATGGGCTACATGAAGAATCCGATCGCCGTCACAGCCGAAGCCGAGAAAATCGCCGAGACGTTGTTGACGACCAAGATTTCCGATGAACGTAAGGCCCCCGCCAAGGTTATGAAACTGGGAGCGAAATCGCGAAACGTCGACTCATTCTTGAACCAGTTGCAATCCGAAGGTGAAACCATATCGTCCGAGTTGAAAAAACCTACCCTTACCGAGAGATTAGAAATCAGCGACGATGAAATATCGAACGAATAGATCGTCCGGGGAATCGTATCTGTACGCGCCGAATACGAAATTCAAAAATTTTCTACCCTCCTCGCCTTGTATAGTATTGTAATTTCGAAATCGATCCTGTTCTTAATTTTTTTTCTCGAATTGTTTCAAAAAATGAATTAATGGTCGTCTCGAAATTTTTTTGCTCACGTAGGTTCGCGTATTGATCAGACCCCTATTCTCTCATGTTCCCTATTTTTTTTTTTAGCGACCCACCCAATGGATACATGATCCATGCATTTATGAGAGTATCCCAACTTTTGCACTCGTTCTAAAGTGAAAAGCTCTTTTTTATTCATCGATCACATTCCTAGAATTGCGAGCCTTTGGGGATGAAATTGATAGATCCTCGAATCAAACTGTATCGAGTGGTTGGTTGGATTGAAAATCCAAAGAAAATCGATTCGATGATCAATTTTTCCAAATTGTCCATGAATTGATTTGAAATACTTATTAGTGCAATAAATGGCTGGATTTCGAATCCGAAAAATATTTTTCGATTTGATTCGCCCGGAGAAAAATAAGATTGATTACCTCTTTCCCAAAGTTGCGTTCAATTATAAAATATCGGGCGGGTGTTGAAGTTGAGAACTTTCGATTATTTTGTTATTTCCATTATCAATCGATTTGAATATCTATTCAATAAATATTGTAAATGAGCAGTTGTAGATATAATTATTATAAAGTTATGTAGTACCTAATTTTATTGTTTAATTTAATAAAGATTTTCATAAACGTTGAATTCGAATTTTTACGATTTTTTTGTATTTTATTGAAAGGAATGGAATGAGGAGGTGGGTAGAATTTGAATTTTTTTCAATATTTGAACAAAATGGAAACACTTTGCGAAGATTTTTCAAAAGTGCGCGTCTTGAATAGGGATCCGGAGGGAGGAGGGAAGAGGGTCCCCTCTGAGCGATTTTTCAGAGCCGGAGGCACTTCAATCAAAAATCTCGGAGCTGGAGGTGGAACCGGAGGGACCAGATCCCCTCCCTCCGAATTCCTGGCCTTGAAATACTTTTTTGGGGGTAGATTTGCATGTTTCAAAGTATTTGAATGATTTAGATTGCTTTTTACGTAGCTAGTGCATGAAACAGGTGAAGTATGTATTTTGATAATTTTATTCGTATTTATGTATTTATTTCGATCGTCAGAAAAAAATTGATGAAATTTTATTAGTTCTAGATGTAGTTTCAACTTTCTTTTTTTTTGGTTGGCCACAAGAAGCGTGGAAATTTTTGTTTTGGTAAAATAATTTATTTCCATCTCAGATTATTATTTTTTTTGTATTACAAGGCAATAAAAAAACGAATCGTTGAAAAAATTATATTTTCAAGAATCAAAGGTTCATGATTCAGTGTTTTAATTTTTATAAATCTGTCGTTGGTTATTTTTGAATAAATTGGTAGAAATCCATAATTCAGAATCAAAAATAAAAATGATATTTTTGCTCTTTAATCGACATGCGTAAGAATTTGATGGATTTGAGTTGCAAAATGATAATTTTTTTCGTTTTCTGTTTAAATTGAAATTTTGATGAATTTTGTTCTTCTCTGTCTCTCTTCGCCGATAATTTTATTATTTTGTGGTTTTATAATTTTACCTCCTCCCCCCCCTTGCCCATTTTCCAATTCCGCAATGAATATGCTTTTCATTCGACGTTATTGAAATTTAATTGAAACAACGCAGTTTTTGTTAGAATTTGATTAGTATTTTTGAAATTAGTTTTCTGAAAACGAGATAAGTTTTTTTGATAGAGAATTACAGCTGAGTGTTACGCCGATACCCTCAGAATTCAAATTCTTAAGGAGTCTCCACCCCATGATTTTCATTTTTCAAGTCCTGAAGGTGTAATTTCGTTGAAATGAAAAAAAATTTCTAATCCTTGTTGTGTGAAAATTTTGAATAAGTGAATTTAATGAGCAATAAAGCTTCAAAATTTGCTTCAATTGGAAAGATACAAAAAAAATCAAATACATTAAAATATGCAATATTTCTTGTAGGTATTGGTCTTCCTTGTATTTTGAAACGATAGCATTGACAATTTTTTAGCTCCTATTTTTTAAAATAGTAAGTACCTAGTTTCATGAGGTTGATATTTCAACTACTCAAATTAATTTTTCAATTTTTAGTGAGTTTCTAAAAATTCAATCGGCATTTTTCAGCAGAAATCGAAACGTAATTTCTGGAAAAAAATAATACTTCCCAGAAATAATATTGATGAAAATTATGTTCCTATCTGAAACCGAATTTTCACTATTTTCAGACATTTTGGTGGCTCCAACGAGATTTTGATGTTTTTTGATCGGAAAAATTTCAATTTGAATTTTTGAAATTTGGAAATCGATTAAAAAGCACGCTCAAAACTTAAATTTTCTCATTGAATTATTCGAAATGAGACGAGAACTCGATTTTTACCTTTTTTGGTTTCAATTCCATCGCTGTAAAAAATCAAAATCTCATGGGAGATTCCACAATGCCTAAAAATGGTACAATTGAATTGACTCGTACCGTATGTAGTTTCGTGATTTCGACATAACGGTGAAACCTGATTTTCATATTGTAAAATTCACTAAAAAAGTACATTTTTCCGAAAAAATCGTATTTTTCTTGAAAAATTACAGTTACTAACCTTTTCAAAATTCGCCGAAAATTGAAAAATTAATTTAAGCTGCTGAAATTTTGATCTGAGAGAATTTTGTAACTTGCTCTTTACAAAAATCTCCTTCTTGTTCGAACTCATGCTGTCTACTGACAAAAAAATCAAGAAAAAAACCCAGAAAATATCAAGAATTTCACCTAATTAGCGAGAAAACCAGAAAATGACAAGAGGGGATTCTTTTTCGGGCGAATTCGAAGCAAGTAAAATTGTATGAACAAGATGTCCATTTTCTGGAAAACCTGGAAAAGTCAGGGAATTTTGGAATTTTCTCTGGAATTTTTTGAAAATCCAAAAAAAAGATCAATCATTTAGAAAAATGTTTCTTCGCTTATTTTATTATAAATTTTTCAAAAAAAAATTGCCCTCGCTTCGCTCGGGCCAAATTATTACGTCTTTTGACTGATTTTTTTATTCATTATTTTTTGTTGACCGTAATGTACAATAATTGATATTTAAATGCATGTCTTTGTCCATTAAATTATGAATTATTCAAAATGTTTACCTCGCTACGCTCGGGGTAATTTACACGCTTCCTTTGTACAGAATTCATTTAAAATCTAGATTTTCTAATGAACTACGATTAGAAAAAAAATGTCATGATGCCCTTCACCACAATGTTGAAAATAAAGGGAAAGGAATGGAGCAGAATTCTAAATTATTGGCCATCTTTTGGAAAACCTGAATGAGGAAAAAGAGGTGAATTTTCATATTTTGAAGACCTTTTTTCGCCAAAATTTTCGCCCTCGCTTCGCTTGGACTCAACACGTCATGTGTCTTAACAAAATGATTTATATTTTACTTTCTCATTGATTTTTTTATTTCTTGGTACAAGCTGAAAAGATAGCAGGAAATTGCGTGGATTTATAAATTTGAGGCATGTGTTTTTCATTTTTGTTGTTGGAGGAGGAGGGGGGGAGCAATAAAATTTGAAGAAACTTTTGAATTTTCAGCCCAGAAAAATCAGAATTTTCATCAACTTGGTTTGGTAGACAAAGTAGACACCTTGGCCAAATTTGTTTCGTTTTTCAAAACTTTATTGCTTTACTTTGAAATACTTAGTTTTCCCTTTTTATTTGAAATTTTTTCTGCAATAAATTAAAATTTTCAATTTATTATGGTGAGAGGGAGTTGGATGGGTTCAAAAATCTTCAGAACTGAATTTGAATCTTTTTTTTGGCTCGAAAAGGAAAATCTAAAAATTTCGTAAATAGTACCTAGTAATTTTTTTTAAAAATTGTTAACCCCATGCATTTCATATCATTCTTATCCATCGGGATATTGGTTCACGAATATCATTAAAAAGTTTGGAAAAATTCGAAAAATTGGGCTGGAAAATGTGGAAAAGTCAGGAAAAATCATCTCTGAAATATTATGGATACTGTTGAAAATTACAAGAAAACTCCAGAAAACAGCGAGAATTTTCATTTTTCAGATCCAATATTGAGTATACACGATGGAATTGGAAACGGATATACGAGTACCTCGAGTTATTCCCTTTTCAGAATCTTTTCGAATGACGTCCAAAAAATCCATCTCCACAAATATTTTTCTACCTCAGAAGGGAAGAAGAAGGGAAGGAATTGAGAATGGCATTTTTTTTGTTTAATTTATGCAAATAAATTTCTGAGAACCATTTTTATACTGGAAATCTTAACATAATTTTCGTCGATATTTCGTCCAATTAGCTACCCATCTCTGCCATGACAGCGCACAATCGTTATAAAATATTAACCCGTTCGGTTTAATGAAATGCTTTGCGGACAAAATGTCGACAAATGGTGAAATTCCATCGTCGGGGTTAGCTTAGATCTCCATTTTATTAATCCGCAAGTTTTTATTGGACAACCGGTTGAAAATTTTCTCCAAGATTTGAGTAAAAAGTCAAATAAAATCTGCAACGGGAACTGGTTTTTCAAGGGTGCGCGCCATGATAACGATATCAAATCGACACCGATCTCGTAAGTTGACGAATTTATCGGGCTATTAAGCGGGGCTAAGGCTGAGCAGAAAATATCGTAGGCAGAGAGGTACGTAGACGTACCTGAGACCAAATGGTGTATTTGTAATTCATGAATCATGGGCTAAAACACATGATAATTGACAATGCAACACACGTCGCATCCTAGCCTTGGGATTTCCCATATAAAACAATCGATATTACAGACGTGAATCGAGCTGAAGGATTGAATATGGTGTAGAAAAAAGTATATAGGGGTTAGCGAGGGTGAAGTAAGAACATTTGACTTTTAGATTCGCATCGAATAAAAGCCGGATTTACTCAGATAAAGCCAACCGAGTCATTTAGGGTTGTATCTTCATTTAATACACGCAGCGTGTTCCCCCTTCGGGTTCTTTGTCCGAGATGTTGCTGTACGAATACCATAATATACGACAATTACACGCTGCGATATAATCATTTAAACGGTTACGTTTTTCTTTCGTCTGGGGTAATAAGTGCGTTTGCGAAAACTTTGATTAATTCCACTTTACATAATTGACATTACGATGGATTTACGACGTTTTAGGTTGTGAAAGTTCGATGGCCGGATGGAGAGCAAGGAGGGGTGTTGAAGTCAAGGGTGAATTTTAGTATTGGAAAAGTAACACCTGCCGGATCAGGAGTTGTGATCGACCAATTGCCGGCGAAGAAAGCACGATGTCTTGTGAAAGTGAATTTGATACGTTAAAATTCAGTTTAAGTGAGATAATTGTTTGAAAATTGTTGAAATTGTAAAATTTTGACCAATTTTAAGCCATTTAAGCTTATTAGAACAAAAAACTCCCACGATTAAAATTTCAAAAAAAGGACGCAGAAATTTATCGATATCGGAAATTTTAATTTTCTAATAAAAATTGAACATTTGTTTTACGCACATTTAATTTTTTTCTCCACATTTAGTGAAGATTCTTTGGAAACGTTCGATAAGAATTAAAAATAAATTGAGTATGATTTTTTCGAAAATGAAAATTATTCCACTTGATGCACCAGAAGGATCAGGAATACCAGGATTAACACCAAATCGAATGATTTATCCTAGGATGATGTATTTTTATCGGGGCGCACCCCTCCCCCCCTTGAGCTCGGCAAGGAGATTTTTTTATCATAAAACTATCAAAGAAGAGTACGATTTTTGAAAAAAAAATTGAAAGTTGAATTTGCAAAAATTCTGTCTTTTTTAATCAGTAAATTAATTTTTATTGAAAATTAGTGATTTTTCACTGATTTTTCGGTCAAAAATTACTAATTTCTCAGTCAATGTCCCATTTATCAGAAAAAATCAGTAATTTTGACTAAAAAAAATAATTAAATCTCTTCATTTTTCAATTTTTCTTCGCTCAAATCTGTCGGTATGTATTATTTGCCTACTGAAAATACTCCAACTGCTCCAGCCCCACTAAAATAACAGGCCATTTCATTTTTTCATTGAATTTTGATCCCCCACCCATTTTTTCTCAAAATCTGAACCCTCCTCCCTTACACAATTTCTGAGTGCGCCTATGATTTTTTTGGTTCCAGCCTTGCTCGTATGAGGTCTATTTGAATTGTGGCAACTGACTTGAAATATGATATAGGAAAACTGTAAATTTTTCAAAGGTAAAAATTATTCAAAATTTTGTAAAAGTAGTTTAAATGGCGTAAAATTTATTTGAAATGTTAGGAAGAGGAATTGACTTGAAACGATGTCAAAAGTAATGACATTTTTAGACAATAGTTGAAAATGTAAAAATCGTTCGAATTGTTGGAAGAATTGTGTGAAATATCAAAAATTAATATCCAAATCGTTCTCAATGATTAAAAATTTGGTAAAAATTATTGAAAATTGAAATGACAGCCAAAAGTTATTTGAAATTTTTCTGGGATCAGTGGAAATAGGTAACAGAATTATTTTTTTTATAGGCTTTGTCTTCAATTTTCAAGATTTTCAACATTATTCTTATCTGCAAGGAAACCTTCACAACTTGTCTACACCGATCAAGCCAAAAATTAGTTAATTAAAATTTTAGGTGACTTACACTTCAGAATAGAATTTTGAGCTGTCTAAGATTGATTTTTCAATTTTTAGCGAATTTTTAAAAACATCCCATTTGATAATTATGTTGATTTGAAAATTGGTTTATGTATTAAAATCTACCCTCAGAATCAAACGACGATTTTCGAGTCGATCTAGAACCTCTAGCTAAAATTAACTATTCTTTAGCACTCCATAATGCTCCAGAGAACGCTGTAATCAATTCATATCCTGATTAGCGAAAGATTTCCATGAACAAATTACAATATTCTATTTTTTTTTTATTTCGAATCATTTTTGTCGTTTTTTGATCAATTTTATAGCATTTTATCCAAATTTTATCAATTTCACTACAATATTAACGAAACTTTCACTTCGAATAATTTTTTTATACCTATATTGTGCAATGTTTGCGATATTTTATGCAATTTTAATAAATTTCTTCAATTTTTGCCAAAAGTTTTCGAAATTTTTGAACAAAATCTGATTTTTTTTTTTTGATAAATTCAAAAGCTTAAAAAAAGAAAAAAAAACAGAAAATAGCAAGAATTTAATAATTTTACTGTGAAAAGAAGCACGAATTTTCAATGTTTTGCTCTTCGTTGAATTTTATAATCGAAGGATAATGGATAAAAAGAGAAGGTTTTTATTAGATAAATTTATTTTAAGCAAGAAAAATCTTATGAAAATGGCTAGAAAAATCTAGAAAATTGCCAGAATTTTCATTTTTTAGATTCAGCAGATACCTTGTTACAGAATATTTTAAAATTTATCCAAAATTTTAGGTACCTATTTTGAGAAGTTTTCGTTGCGTTTTATTCAATTTCGATCATTTTAGGTAGGTACGTCAATTATGCCAAAAAATGTTATTGAAAGGAAACGACTGTTTTAATCATTTCAATCATTATTTTCATTATATTTTACACCATTATTGCTTTAATTTTTCGAAATTGAAATTTTGACATTTTTGCAACGTTTTAAGAAATTTTAGTGAATGTTTATCCAATTTTGACGATGCGTCCTTTATTATTTATTACGTGATTTTCACTGATTAGTGGTAGCTCTGCAATTTTTTTGCCTTTCAAATAATGTTTAGGTAAATACATTCTGGACAATTTTGAAATATTTTAAGCAATTTCATGGAATTTTATTGTTTTTAAAAGTTTTTTTCAAACAAATTGGGCATTTGAAATAGGAAATTTTATATGTAAATGGGCGAGGCATTTTTTTTTGTATATAAATGTGACCCTGCCGGAAAGAAGGGTCCTGTAAAAAAAAATGAAGAAAAATTTTCTGGATGTTTTTGATCACATTTTTAATACTTTTTCGTTTCTTGAAAACACTTTTTTTTAACTGGGGCCTTTGTTTCCAGCAGGATCAAATTATTAAAGAATTTATATGTAATATGATAGAAGAGGAGAAATAAAGCTTTTCGTAATATTTTTTTCATTGTAGAGGGAGTAAAAGTCTACTTTTACTCCCTCTCTCGAATCGCTCGAGTGCTCAAACTCGACTTTTACTCCCTTTACAATGAAAAATATCGTATGCAACTCGGGAGATAAATGATTTTCGACGATTTTGAGTTATTTCCCTCGCTTCGCTCGGGCAATAAACCTCAAAATTCGTCGAAAATCACTTTATCTCCCTTGTTGCATAATATACTAATCCATTTTTCAGTCATTTTTAATTGAAAATTAATTTTTATATTTTTTTTTTGAATTTGAAAGGTTTTTATATTTTTTCAATTTTTTATGATAATATATTGTTTTTTTTTTCGCATTTGAAAAATTCATGTGTAATATGAGAAGGGAGTGTAATACATATATTTTATCAATTTTTGGTCATTTTCGATCAGAATTTGATTTTAATTTTTCTTGAATTTGAAAATTTTGTATTATTTTGATCAATTTTTTGTGATATTTTGCTTACTTATTTTACTTTTTTTTTGTGTTTGTATTTGAATAATGAAGAATTTATGTGTAATACGATGAAGGAGGAAGAGAGGTGAGACTTTTGTAATATTTTGTCCATTTTCAGTCATTTTCGATTAAAATTTAATCTTTAATTTTCTTGAATTTGAAAATTTTTTATACTTATTTTGATCGATTTTTTGCAATATTTTGATGATTTTTTTTTGAAGCAAACGTCCTTAACGTTTTTGATATTTTTTTCAACATTTTTTGAAATTTTTCTAAAAATTCGAGCAATGCAAAATTCCTTAAAACATTACAGAATATTGCAATAAAATTTAAAAACTTGACATAAAAATAACTATTTCAATTTTTTTTGTAAAAATCTGTTAAAAATTAATCAAAAATTGGTATCAGTAGGATAAGGTATCGTAAAAATTGCTAAAAGTATCACGAAAACATTGGAAGTGGAGTAAAATTTAATAAATCATTATAAAATATTGAACAAACCCTTATAGAAAAAGATCAAACTATTAATAAAACGATTGAAAAATTACCCAAGAAACATGACAATTTTTTAGGGAGAGCAAAAACAGCAGAAATGACATTAAAATAGGTACCTAAAATATTGCAAAATTGCTCCAAATCTATAAAAACTTGTTCACGAAATTTTTTCAAAAATTATACTGATCAATGTAAAAATGAAGAATACAGTACAAATGAATATTGAAAAATGAAATTTCAAGAAAAGCTGCTTTGAAAACAAAATTTTTATAAAACAAAATGCAATGCAATAAAATATAAAAAAATTAATAAAAAGTCACTTTATTATGCAGCTAAAATTATGTCAATTAACACAAAATTATTCAAATTATAAAAACTGTTCAACTCTGAAGAGAATTAAGTATTAAATTTTGATTCAAAATGACTCAAAAATTGACAAAATACTATTTTAAGGATTGCCAATTTGTCCTAAACCATATTATTAATAGGTAAAATTTATCATTCCAATGTTTTCGTGATACTTTTAGCAATTTTTACGATACCTTATCCTACTGATACCAATTTTTGATTAATTTTTAACAGATTTTTACAAAAAAAATTGAAATAGGTATTTTTATGTCAAGTTTTTAAATTTTATTGCAATATTCTGTAATGTTTTAAGGAATTTTGCATTGCTCGAATTTTTAGAAAAATTTCAAAAAATGTTGAAAAAAATATCAAAAACGTTAAGGGCGTTTGCTTCAAGTACTATTTGGGGAGAGGAGGCTTGCCTTTGTTGCTCAAATTTACCTATAATTGAGAAATAAGTAAATTGCAATTTTTTTCAACTTTCTTTACCCACAGCTCTCTTTAAGAACTAATCCACCAAATGCTCATTTTGAAATAAAATTACCTCGATGGGTATAAATTACCTCGATCATCAGATTCCCTAAATGATCAAAGACGTTAGCTCAAAGAAAGGGTATTATTTGCGAAAGAGTTTCTCATAGGTCCGTCCCAATCGTAAGTAAATTCAAGCCCGAGGGTACCCTTTTATTTGTACCTCTTCCCGACGTTTCTTTTTATCATCGATATTACGTGATTAGACCTATTTACAAAGAAACACCGCCACAATGTATAATTTGTCCGAATTCAGATTCAGCGACTTCCGCGCGCAAAATCTCATTCAGACGCCGAGGTTCACCCAGTACCGCGAAATCGTTTGCAAAATACCCACAAAGACACACATTCTGAGAAATATTCGTAATCGCACCTCGGCTGTGACATGGCCGACCTATAGATTCGCAGATTCACACGTTTAGTCGTTAATTGCCACGTTACAGGAATAATTAAAATTATCTCTCGGTGGCGCTCGCCGTTCGATACCAGGCAAAGGAGAACCTCGGGGGGAGAGGGGAAAAGGCCACAATAGGTTAGAAGGAAGGAAACGCGTAATCCTCGGAAGGAAACTAACCAGCGGGAAAGGTTGTTGATGAATCTTATGCTTTTGCTTTATTGGAATGCCGGGGCTCTGTTTTCGCGCTACGGAAGAGCAGTAAATCCTTATAAGCTCGCTAGGCTTAAACTCTTCAATAACAAAAATCCCGCGCCGTTATTCGCTGCCTTTTTTATTTGCTCGGGTTTCGCTCTCGCCTCGGTTCTTTTTTTCACCGGGTGTTCGTCTTCGCCCCTCATCCGACTCCTTATTCGTTTTGAAAAATGACTTTCGCCGCTTGAAATCTTTATAGGTACGTGTATTTTTGAAGAGTTTAAATTATACCCGGTTTGGTTTTTAATTTCGATTTTAGAGGAATTTTTTCTCCACCGGGGTGGGTAATTTTCGGCATTAATCATGTCAACGTTCCGAGACCCCGAATCCTTCCCTCGAGGGTATAAATTTTGGAAAATAAATTAAAATTTCACGTTTCCCGAGGTACAGTTTTAAAGTAAAGAAAATGAAATAAATTTGCCTCGTACGGTATCGAGATTTAATCTCGACCTCGAAACGAAAAGAAAAATCGACGTGTTTGATACGGTTACCATAAGGTTGAGATTTTTGCTTTATCAAAAAAAAAAAAGGCGAAAAAAATAGCCGCTTGTAATAATAGCCATAGGATTTGGGCTGGTTTCGAAGTAAATAGCGTTTAATATATAGTAACCAACGTCCAAACCATCTTTTATACAACGAGAAAGTAAAACAGCCAACAGGGGTGAAAATGTGAAAAGGTTAAGACCTTAATGCCAGAAAATCTTGATTTCCAGTTTTCCCAACGGGACGCGGAAACGTTAAAAGAATAAAAGGAAGTCCGTTACCTTAATTATTTTCCTCTCCATCGGAGATCTTTTCGGCGATAATTTTGCTTTTGAAAAATACGCGTTGGTATACACATTTATATACGTGTTCGGCACAGCAAATCGAAGCTTAAACCAACTCACCTTCTTCTTGATGCGTTCTCAATAGCGTCGGACTTATGGGCCGCCCGATGGTGTGCTTTTGATGTAACAAATGCAGAAATAGTAATCGAGCAGTGCGTATGTTTCGAGTACATTGTTCGAAATCCGATCTATCGAAAGCACAGAGTTCGACTCCGGTGGTCGGGAAATCCGTAGGTTTTGGTATTGGCCAAAGTTCCAGTTCTTTTGTGCAGAATGATAGCCATTTCTCGATGTGCTGACTGTTCCATTCTCTTGGATCTGTAACATGGTGGTGGGGTTATTATCGAAGGTTGAGGGTTGGGGATTGGGGGTTGAAATGGTGGGAAAGTTGAGTGATAAAATGAGGAGTGGGTGAAATTTAATATTTCGTGGAATAAAATTATCGATTTTTTTTGGATGTGTTGGACATTAGGGTGGACTGAAAAAAAAAACATTTCTTGGATTTTGACCAAATTTGGTGAGGTGGTTTACTTTGAGTGGGAGACCTCCCCAAAAAAATTTGAGTTCCCTAGGGGTAAGGGGAGGGGAGCAGGAGGTGCTCAAAGTGCACCTCCGTTTGAAAAAATTGCTGCTTTTTGTGTTTTTTAGTCAATCAAAATTGTGTGAGAAGCCTTCGTAGCACTTAAAAGATGCAATTTAAGTTTCTACATCTCCCTAAACCATCACCATCCTTCTCCGATCAAAACTCAAACTGCTACCAGGGGATTGAAAAGTTGCAGATTGCAATATTCCAATAATATGAAATTTTCATCAAGCTGGAATGATTTTTTTTCGTCGAGTAATTGAACAAAAAATTTTTTTCAACCACTGAAAGTGAATTTTGAAAAAAAATGAAAATGTTATACACCAGTGCAGCCAACAGCGAACCATAAAATCCCAAAATACGGAATTTATATCGACTTTGAATTGATTATTTTTTCGCCTGAAAATATTAGGAATTTTTTTTCAATCTTTAGAAGTATATTCCGCAATTTTTTGGGGAAAATTTTGCATGTCAGTGCAGCCAGTTACAAAATCGTGACATGCTACACTATGGAATTTACGTTGATCTCGAATTAATTTTTTTATCGTTTGAAAAATTCACAATAATTTTGTTTTCAATCATCAGAAATTGAAAATTAAAAATTTTTCTTTAAAAATTTTGTACGTCTGTGCAGCCAGTTCCTAATTGTGATATTCTGATATTATGAACTCGAATGTATTATTTTTTCGTCAAGTAAACACTTACAAAATTATTAAAATTTATTCAGGGTCAACGTAAATTCCATAGTGCAGCATGTCACGATTTGTAACTGTATGCACTGACATACAAAATTTCTAAAAAAAATTCCGAAGTAGCCTATACATCTAGTTTGAAAAAAAATACACTTAATATTTCCAGACGAAAAAAAAATTAATTCAAAGTCGATATAAATTCTGTATTTTGGAATTTTATGATTTGCTGTTGGCTGCACTGGTGTATAAAATTTTTATCTTTTTTCAAAATTCACTTTCGGTGGTTGAAAAATTTTTTTTGTTCAATTATATACTCGATGGAAAAAAAAATCATTCCAGCTTAGTGAAAATTTCATATTATTGGAATATTGCAATCTGCAACTTTTCAACCCCCTGGTAGCAGTCTAAGTTTTGATTTAAAAAAACACAAAAAATTACGTTTTTTTTTCAAAAGGGGGTGCACCTTGAGCATCTCCTGCTCCCCTCCCTCAGCCCCTAGGGAGGTAAAAATTTTTTTGGGTGGTCTCCCACTCAAAAAGTAAATCGCCCTAGCAAATTTGATCAAAAATCCAAGATATGTTTTTTTTCACTCCACCCTATTGGACATTTCAATTTAATTCAATATGAAAACTATTCAAGTAACAAAATTTTGTGTTGGAAAATTTGGTCTCCAATTTTTTTTTGAGTCAAAATTTGGGTAATCTTTATTTGGTACTTTTTACTCTCATTGGAATTTTTCTAATTACCTTTTTCCTTCTTTGAACATGGTTCGTTTTTGTGAGAGGATGATTTCCATCTTTCAACCTAGGTATGTACTTACAAGATAGGTATCCCAACTCGAAGTAAAATTTTGAGCCGTAACAAAAATAAATCGAAAGTACATTGTAAAAGAACCCCATATCCAAATTTTCAGTTGCTCAAGTTCATTTCTAGAATTTTTGAAATTTCAAAATTACCTTATTACCCTGCAAAATTTGATGTAATCAATAAAAAGAGCTGAAATTTGGTATACACCCTAATTTCGACCTCCTGAATCGATTGAAAGTGATTTCAAGACGTTTCGGAGCCCCCAGAAAATTTTTGATTTTTCCAGCACCGGAGAAAAGCCCATAAAAATGGTCCATATGAACTTCAGCCCCTATAATCGCGGATTTCTCATATTGATGACATTTTTGATCGATGAAAGCATAATTTTTCAAAATTCGTAACTTCCAGCTCAAATCCATATTTTTTGACCGTAAATTTTCCTGGAAAAAATTTTAAAACCCGTCGACGGCGAACGAATTGAGGTAAAAAGCTGATATGTAGTTGATGAGATTCCATATTTTCGACCTCCAAATATGAGTAATCCGCGATTATTGGTGCTGATTTTTGTATGGACTATTTTTAAGGACTTTTCTCCAGTGCTGAAAAATTCCACAATTTTCTGGAAGCTCCGAAACGTTTTAAAACCACTTCCAATCAATTCGGGAGGTTAAAAATAGGTTACATATATACCAAATTTCAGTTTTTTTCGTTGATCAAATTTTCATATTTTGCGGGGCAATGAGGTAATTTTGATCTTTCAATAATTCGCCAAAATTCGAGAAATGAACTTCAGCATTTGAAATTTTGTGTATGGGTTCTTTCATGATATACTTTCGTTTTATTTTTATTTCGGCTCAAACGTTTGCTTCGGGTTGGAATAGGTAGTTAGGTACCTCTCTTGTTAGTGAAAACCAAGAAAGTAATTGTTCTCAAATTCCGAAATAAAATTTTAAAAACACATTGTTTTTGAAAATTGAAGAAAAAATTATTCTAACCTATAAACACAAGTATTCTTTTTACTCGAAAACTTTTGAAAATTTTCAAGTCCTTCTAGGCCAAGTATACCTAAAAGATCTTTCATAGTCGTCGCAAATTTTCAAAAAATTGGTAAAATTCGCAGTACATACCTAATTGAAAAATTTTTTAGCCCTGAAAATTTTCAGAATATTTTCCAACTTAGTCTATTTTAAGTCGAAATTACAAACAAAAAACTCATTATGTAGGATTTGCACGTAGTTTAAAAATCACAATAAACCACGAAAAAAGTACGAAGTTTTGAAAAAAAAATCAAACATAAGATTACCTACTTTTAATAAATATTGTGTGATGAAAGTCAATTATTACACCAGTTTTTAATTTCCTTGGATAATTGGGGGAGAGGGGAGGGGGGGGGGGTGAACAGTGTCGACGAGAAATTATACCTATTAGGTATTTGACTCGAAAAAACAAAATTTTCGATTTTTAATGTTTGTACGAACTCTGGAAGTACAGAAATGTCATAAATACATATCTATATTAAATACGTTGAATATTACAAAAAAAAAATTCTAGAAAATTCTCAATTTTAATGATTTTTTCAGCTTTCTGGAAAAAAGTTACAGGAAGCCAATGTACATATTTGAGGGGAAGAGGGCTTGCGATTTTTAAGATTTATACTAGTAATTTTTTCGTTCTGAATAGAAAAAGTAATAATAATGAGATCCGAATTTACAAATATTTTCGGAAATAGATTAATTAGGTATCCAAATTTGAAATCATTTTCTGAGTAGAAAAGAAAAAAAATTGAAATACATTATTTCTTCTAAAAAGCGGAAAAAATGTTATGTATTTTTGCTAGTTTTACAAGAAATGTAATCATTTCGAATTTCACTTGAAATTGAACTGGATAAGCAAGTACTTATGTATTTTGAACCATATATTGAAATTTTTTTGTTAAATCATAAAAAAAAAGAGAAGAAGTGATTGATTTGATAGAAAAGTTACCCCCTTGATTTTCAAAAAATTTGATGGAAATTTTTTTCGATATGCTTTGAGAACTTCTCTTAAATTTAAGAAAAAGGCAAGTCAGATAAGTAATTTGATTTTTCTTCGTTTTTTTTCTAATTTTCAAACTTGCTTTTTTTTTTATTTCAAAATTACCAGATAATTTTAATTCAGTAATTGAAAAATTATGACAATCTTGTTTGAAAGTTTTCAATTTTTTCAATATTTGGCCAGTCTAAAAAATTTTGGCCTCATCTTTCATGGATTCGCCCTAGCTAAAATGATTAGTTGTTTTGAGAAAATAAATTATGTTTTTTCGGAAATTTTGTATGGTTTTCATATTTTACGAGTAGAATCTCTAATCGAGTAACAATCTTAAATCGGGGGGGGGGGGGGTGTATCGAAATTATTAGAAGACCTCTTCAAAATTCAGAAACTTACAATTTTTGTTCACAAAACTGAAACCCCCTTATGGAACATCATTTGTAATTGGCATTATTCAGATGAAGTGCAGGCGGGTACAAAAAATCGAACAATCTCCGACTCATGAGGTTTTCCCGATTATTCTAATTGAAATGCTAAGTATTTTTCAATTTTTTCCAACTAAAAATGTAAAATTATCCAAATTATCTATATTCTATTTCTCATTGGTATTTTCAATTTGATAAAAATTTTCTGGAAAATTACGATTTAAAATGAAATAAAAGATGAGTTCCCTATCTACTATTTTTCCTTTTTTTTCCTAATTTAACACCTAAATTTTTTAAACAATCAATAATGTTGAATAATAAATAAGAAACATGAAAAAATTAAGTACATTTTATGTAGATTTGTTAGGAAAAAAGGAAGTACCTAGAAATAAGAAACATGAAAAAATTAAGTACATTTTATGTAGATTTGTTAGGAAAAAAACAAGTACATACTTAGTTGAATCATCAAAAATTTTGAAAAGTTTGAAAATAATATTTATTCAATGGCAGTTTTTTTCATTCGGCCAATTTACCATGAATAATTTTTTTTTAAATTTCATCGATTATTATTGGAATTTCGAAGCTTTTTGCTGAAAAATCTCCAAATCTAGAACCACAATTCACCTACCGAGTTGAAAAATTAGGTAGGTATGTAATTTTGAAATTGGGAAAATTAAATTTGGTTAAAAATATTTTTCTCGGAAAAATCAGCAAAGTACCATTTTAGATTGGAAAATTGTATGAAATTTGGAGTTGGGAATTTGTAATTTTCAGTTTCCTTGAAATTTAAAGCAAACGTCATTGGTAGGTTGACATGTAGAATTTTTAAACATTCGTTTTTTTGATATCTTAGAACCCTTAAAATTATTGATCTTTAAGGGGAGAAAGAAAGAAGAATTGAAAAAGCCAACGAATTGAAAATTTTGAATTCAGCTAGAAACGTATCTGGATCCGTTTTATCAAATGCAACATCTTTTTTCAAATTTTAAAAACTATAATTTTTCTGTTGATTTTTTGAAACGTTGAATTTTTGAATAAATTTTTCATAAAATATCTAGATACGATACATTTAAAATACTTAATGGATTAGATAATTTGAGAAATTTTTTTTAGGAAAGTTCCATTGTTCGTTTCTCGTCATTTTATAGAATGACATTTTTTTTCAAATTTTAAATTTTCTGTGACTTTTTCAATTTGAAATGGGTTACTAAAGTGATTTTGTTGAGTGAGTTTGTTTTTTTTTTTTGAAGAAACCAAAAATTAACGTTTTCTAGCTATTTTTTAATTTTTTTACAATTTTTTAAATTTTTAAAAAATTACTTAATAATTAATTTTCCGCGATAAATTTTGGATTTGATTGCAAATGAAAACAAAAAAATTGAGTATTTAAAATTGGGTACGAAAAATTACTCGAATTTCATATAAATATTGTATTATAATTTTTTGATAATTATAGGAAACTGGAAAAAGCTCAAGATTTTTGACTACCCCTCAAAGTTTCCTAATAATAAATTAGCCTTGAATTAGCCTTTTTTTACAGTACCTATTTACTTTAATAGTTAATTATTTTTATCAGTACATGAATTACTTTTACAAACCCATAATTTTCTTCCGATAAAATTTCACTTTCGTTTTCAATTTTAAAAAAAAATTAATGTGGGAATTAAAAATATAGTTTCAGCAGCAAAAAAGTTGAAAAACTGGGGAATAACTTGATTACAATCTATTGACATTGACTCAATGCGATTTTTTCTATTACTCATTATTCCCCTCGGTATCGTTAAAAATGCAAAAATTATAGAAAGCCCATTTCATCACCGAAAATAATCTACTTTTGGCTTCCGTTAAATCATCACACCGATAAAAAAAAAAACCAATCAAAATGATAAAATTTTATCTGCCTACCTGTAGGGAGTATTGTTTCTCCGGAGGTGATAATTTTTTTAGAAGTACTCGGCTTCGGGTTACTATCGGAGGTCTGAGAAGCTCTCGATTCATCATCGGTCCGTTTCGGAGTTGAAACATCCGGGTGAGATTGTCGATTGGAAATCGCATCCTTTGATTCGTCCATTATTTGATTATGCCAAAAATCTTTTTCCTGTTGGGTCGGAAATTCATCTGGATCATATTTCAACGTTGATTGATTTTGCTCCACACTTTGAGATTTTTCCAACATGTATTGCTTAACGCGGCACCACGAAAAATTACTCTTTTCGGTCGCGTCAAAAGATTCGAAAATGTGTTTGTGAAATTTGCTACTTTTAAAAGTATCTATCACCATATCCGAGTCTGCTGAAATGTATCCGCTTTCCTCTGATATGCTGCGTCTGAGTGGCGGTAGAGGAGGCCGAGGAAAACTGGAGAGGGCGTCATCAAACCATAATTCCATGTTGAAAATTGCTCATCTTCGGTTTCTCATTGAAATTCGATGAAATGGTCTTCCAAAATTCCACGATGTATTTTTTAAATAGAAAAAAGGAAACGGAAAATTAAAATAAAAACTATTTCGTCGGCGCACCGGTCGTTATCACTGAAAATGATTCACATTTACGTAACTAAATTTTCATACAAAGCGGGAAAAACAAAAAAAATCACTCGAAATCGTACGATTGGCCAAATGTGATGTCACATATACGCGCGTATTATTTCCCAAAATTTAATAGATAAAAATCGCGTGCTCGAGTAAAATCAAAAATTTACACTGAACGAAGAACTGATAAGACAGAGAGCAATTCAGAAAGGAAGAAGTACGTTGGTTGACTAAATCAACAAACCATGATACAAACTCTCGTCGAGGTGCCAGATGAACTGGATGACGCATCCAATTCCTAGATTTTTTGGTCGCCATTATATACCCATACGAAATTCCCATTTAATACGTTACCATCATCGATGGTAACTTTCGATTCGACCATTGCGAACGTAAATTTTTCTTGAGGCTTTTGCACGTTTGGTCGATGAAGGAGAAGGGTGGCATCCGGGGTTAGAGTCCTGGTCAGGTGCAGTAGCACGATGGACGTGGTGAAGTTGAGATTTTGATCGAGCCTTATTGACGATACAAGGAGTCGAGGATCGATCATAATTTTAAATTTATCGTTTCTCCCGGTTTTTTTTCTTATTTCACACGCTTACTGTTTGTAAACTGGTTTCGCAAATTTACCTACTGCGTGACCATTGGCTTGCCTTGTCGTTGGTTTCGGCCTCCCGAAATGTATAATTGGTCTTTAACAACCAGGCTTCTATTTATAAGGCGGTTCTAAAACGAGCCCGATGAAATATTTATAATTTTCTCGGAAAAAAGAATACCCATTTTTAAAAGCTAAATTAATATTTACCATTTTGGAAGAGCACAGGGCAGAATTAGGTTTATAAATAGATGAAACATCGTCGCCGCCGAGATCGTACATGATGGAAGCCATGTAAAATGGAAGATTGTGAACTGTAGGGGAGCAGGGTGGAGGGGCTGGAAGGTTTCTTTTCGGGTTTATTTTGGTGGCCTTTGAAAGCCTGGGAGGCTTTTGAGAAAGGGGTTTTTAAATATCGAGAAGCTCAAGTTAATCAATTTTCACCGAGCATTTGTTTCGAATATTGATAATTTCATCGATTTAAAATTATAAATATGACGAGATGAATTAAGTTGAATAAAAATTCAAAAGCAAGCATTTTTGCATGAAAAAATATTCAATAATTTGTTAATCTGAATTTTTCATTCAATGTGATTTTTCGGGCTGGAAGTTTTTTTTTTTGTTAATCACCGGAAATAAGTTTTCTATTGAATTCTCAAATTTCACGTTTTTTTTTCAGTAGTTGTACAAAAAATCGTATAATGATGAAGGTCATTCAAAAATGAAAACTTGCGTTATTCACTTATGATTTTGTTGGTTGTCTCATTTTTCATAAAAATTGTATCGTATTTGAAAAAAACATTATTTTTATTATTTTGGACAAATAACTAAATAAAATTTGTGGGAAGAAACTGTCATGCGGAGGAGGAAGGGAGGATCATTAAAATGTTGGACGGAGATAAAAGGGAGATCTATTAATTGAATCAGAAAATTTTACTTTTTTCTCGAATGATTTAATTGAGCTTCGAAAATGAGTGAGTAATTTTTCATTTTCATAAATTGTAGTAAATTTAAGGTAATTTTGGTAATTTACCGTAACAGGGTGTCTAACAGGTCAAACTGTCCTGATAAGTCGAGGTTTTGTCAAAAAGGTCATGCCGGTTAGGAAAAGCCAAGCTTTTTGACCACTGATTTACTCAAAAGGTCAAGCTTTTTTCAATAATATAGCTATAAAAATTACGTTTTTTTAAATTCAATGTGTTTGTTAAAATTTTAATTTTCTATAAATAGCTACAAGCACACAAATTATTATGGGGGAGGGGGGAGGGGAGGAGTATAGGTGCTGGCATACAGACTCATAACTTAGGAGGAGGGGAGGAGGGTTGCTCGGAAAAGTCATCAGTGATGGAAAACTGGAACTGGAACTAGAACTGGAACTTGAAAAAAACTGGAACTAAAATTGAAAAACTGGAACTGGAACTGGAACTAGAACTGAAATGATGAGAACTGAAATCTGAAAACTGGAACTAGAACTAAAATGAATTTCAGTTTTATACCAGTTCCAATTTTATTGTTTAAAATATGACTTGAGAAAGTCAAAATAAAGTCAAAATTTTGATGTTAAAATTTACCAAACCACATGCAATTAATTTTTTTTTACTAAAAACCCCCAAACCTTGAAAATTTACGTCAAAAAGTGAATAAAGAAGAATATTGTGTTGTAAACTTTAAAATTTCATCCAATTAAATACGTCCTCTCATACATTAGGTATTCAAATTTTTTGTTGAAAAATTCAGGGGTTAGTCATAACATTTTTGAAAAATACTACTATAGTCGGTACAACGAAAGAAGGCACTTTTCCCCTACGTTCTCCCACCACAAAATTTGAAAACGTCGAGTTGTGATTGGACAAAATTTGAAATCAACGCGCGTCGTTGGTTTCCGCGTTACGATCCGAGTAGGGGAAAAGTGCCTTCTTTCGTTGTACCGACTATAATGACAATGACTTTTTTTCTAGAATTCTTTTGTTTTGAGCTTGAAGCCTTGAACAGGGAAAAAATTGTACCTTGAATCAGAAAAAGAAAAACAACGAAGTTCAAATTTAGCAGAAAATTTTGCATTTTTTGTCCTTCAAAATTTAAAAAACTGAAATTTTAGAACTGGTATTTGGAACTGGAACTGGAACTGAAAACTGGAACTAAAAAAATTTGGGAACTAGAACTGGAACTGGAACTAAAAAATTTTGAGAACTAGAACTAGAACTGGAACTAGAACTAATATCATTTCAGTTTTCCATCACTGAAAGTCATGTAAAAGGTCAAGCTAAGTTAAGCTTTTTGCTCAACAAATTTTGTTGGACACCCTGCGTAAATTCTTGAAAATACAGATCCATCTAAATTTCTCGTGAAAATTCATTGTTGTGCTCATATCACTTTTTTGGTAATTTTCGGTAAATTACCGGTAATTGTTGGTAATTTGTGATAAATTACAGGTAATTGTTGGTAATTTGTGATAAATTACCGGTAATTGTTGGTAATTTGTGGTAAATAACCGGTAATTGAGGCTAATTTACGGTAAATTATCAGTAAGTGCTGGTAATTGTTGGTAATTTATGGTAAATTGCCGGTATTGTTGATAATTAATTGTAAATTACTGGTAATCGTCGGTAATTTGTAATATATTATCATTACTTATTGTGGTAATTACCGTAAATGATCCGTAATTCGTGGTAATTTGCTGTAAATTACCGTTATTATTAGTAATTTACCGTAATATGTTAGATCTTCAATTGTAAAAATAATTTAATTTTCATACAAATTAGGCATTCAAGAAAGCCGCAAGAAAAAATATGAAATGAAAAATTTATAATTCTTCGTGAAATTGAGAACGTTTGAAAAATTCGTAAATTTTTTCAAACATATTCAACCAAAAATGGTACGTCAATCTTTTCAAAAATTCCCTTTGCGTCGTTAAAAGAAACAAGTTTCAAGGCATCCGCGTACTGAAAATGTTGAAATATTTTTCCAATTTTCCACATGTCTAATAAAATGTAATATTATCATAAATTATTCAACATTTTCAAAAACTCTTTCATATTTTGTCACAAATCTCAATCAATAAACACGTTTTTATAAATTTTTGATGTCATCATATAAATTCGCTGAAAAAATTTACTTTAGCAATTTTGAAAATTGGAAAAAAGAAAAAACATAAATATTTTATATTTTATTCAATTTCTTTCTTTATTTTCAACATATTTTCATACTTTTCCAATTGTTTTCTTTTTTTTAAATTTGTTCATTTTTGGGTAACAATTTTTTCGTAACTTTTTTCAAATTTGGCCAACTATAATTTTTTTAAATTATGGCTTCGGTGTTTGAATTTGTATTGTTGATAAGACCGCTTGCCTAAATTAGAATACGATGTAATTGTTAGTTAGGAATTTTTTTATAAAAAATTTGATTTGTTTAAAAAGTGATTTCAATTCGAAATATAGGCAACACTGTCTTTCTAAATTGTATTTAATGTAAAAATAAAGATACATTTTATTTATTAAAAAAGAGAGTATATTTACAAAAATGAAATATTTTAAAGAATAAGAGATAAACTGGTAAAACTATTTTAAAATGTTGAAAAAATAAGATATTTTTTTAAAAATACTCAAGTGCATTGACATTTTAATAAAAATTAAGTTCAGTCTCTTTACACAGAAATAAGAAACATTGCCTTATCCCTAAAGTTAGTATATTTTATCTATTCGTGATCAAATGTTTTCACCCTAAAGGAAACTGCGTAATTTTTTTCCGGAGGCGGAGGAATTGAAAATTGTGCGTCAAATATAAATAGTTGATATCTAGTAATTCCGGAGAAAATGAAAATGACGAAAATAATGAGTAACTGGTGTATCTGATTTGCCCGCAGGGAATTGGCGTAAATTCCTTTCTGTAGAATTTCGTGGACAATTTTCAATTTTTTCGAGAATTTGGTCTGGTAATGTCAATAAATGTTGATGTACATATATTATTTTTGGAATAATTTACCAACAGTTCCATTTATGTATGGTTTC
This sequence comes from Pseudococcus viburni, assembly GCA_033439095.1. Lineage (NCBI taxonomy): Eukaryota > Metazoa > Arthropoda > Insecta > Hemiptera > Pseudococcidae > Pseudococcus > Pseudococcus viburni. Next base: position 507,947 of record JAVBJF010000128.1, read on the forward strand.
GTCATTTCATTCGATAAAAAAATACCTGCTGATTAGTCATGCGTTGTTATGAAAAATTTTAGAAGAAAAATCATCGATTTGAAAGTGAAAATTGCTTTATATTTCACTAGAAGGATGAAACGGTTAAATTAAACATAGATTTTCTCATTTTAAAATTATTCATTTCAGTTGTAATGTGCTTTATTGGAATTTTATAATTAATAACCCCTTTTAAAAATACTAAAAATTATGGAAATTTTCTGCAAAATTAGAAAATTCGCTGTTTTTTCTCTCGCTCTCGCCCTTCCAAACGCCTATCGAGAGAATAATAATGAAAAGACAGAAGGAATAATTCTAATAAATTCAAAGGTATATTGATCATGTGAGAAGAATCTGCCTTCAAGTTGATTGAACTGATTTTAAAAGTGAAATAATAACATGAGGAATTTTTTTAAATCATAAAATTTGATTTTTATTTGACTGAAAAATTGAGAGGTATTTACTGCGGGTCATTTTCATTTCTTAAATCCTTCCTCTCAAATTATTTCTTTGATACATTTGTCCTTAGGTAATAGGTACCTATTAAAATTTACATTTCGATTGTTCGTTTTGAAAATTTTTTAAAAATAGTCGATTAGTGAAAATAATTGAAATCGGAGTTGAGGAGACTATATAGATATCAGAGTGGAGTGAAAAAATTCAAGTATCTGATTTCGCACATTTTTTATAGGTAGGTACATAATCTATGTAAATTTTCACACGAGGACCAGTGGTTGTGATTTTTTTAAAGATAGTTTGAATTTGTCCTTTTTTGGGGAGGGGGGGGGGATTGTATGGGTTTATTTTTTCCTGAGAATGGCTCACTGTTTCTTCTTTTTTCTGTAATGGTTTGTTTTTGAATATGTTTGTTTTTTGGAGGGGAGGGGGTGCTGGGGGTCTGAAAATGGTTAGTATTTTTTTGTAAATGGTTTAATTTTTTGTTTTTTTTTTAAACATAATTTATTTTTTTGGGCATATTTTAAACATATGTATGTAATTTTTTGAGGTACTTTTGAGCATAGTTGTTTTTTTTCTGAACGTCTGAACATGGATTCGTTTTTTTGTTTTTTTTGGGGGGGATGGGTTGTTTTTCAGTTTTTTTGAACATTTGGTTGTTTTTCTAGTTTTTTCTGAACATAGTTTGATATTTTTGTTTTCTTTTTTTCGCTGATTTGTTGTTTTAAACCCAGTTTTTTTAGAATTTCTAGTTTCTTTTAGAATCTTTTCCGCATACTGCTTGTTTTTTTTTCTGAAACTTCTTCGTTTTTCTGTTTTACCTGGACATTGTTTTTTGGGGGTTTTCAGAATGTGGTTCAGTTTTTATTGTTATAAAAAGTTGGTTTCTTGTTTTTAATTTTTTTCTGAAAAAATCTGATTTTTTTTTTGTCATTACCTACTCTCTCATTCCGAATCAGTGAAAAGTCACTGATAAACAGTCAGAATTGCAGCACAAAAAAAGCAGTGAAATTCGTTGATTTTCAGTGATTTTTCACTGATCATTCAAAGAATTTCACAGATTTTTCAGTGAATTTCATAAATACAAGTCTGATTTCCAGTGATTTTCTTTTACTGGCTTGTTTTCAATGAAAATTTTTTTCACTGATTTATTACTGTGCTGCAATTCTGACTGTTTTCCAGTGTTTTTTGATAAATTTCCCGTATTCAAAAATGAGAGAGTAGGTAAATGATGTGGGTTTTTGAATCTTGTTTCAACTTAGTTTTTTGTTTTGATTTTTTTCGGGACGTGGTTTGTTCTTTTTGTTTTCCCAAAAATACAACTGAAAATGGTTTGTTTTTTCTGAACGTTGTGCGTTGATTTTTCTAATGATAGGTCTTCTGTTTTTTAAAGAATTGTTCGGTTTTTTACTTTTACATTTGTAAATTTTGATTTTTTGCTTTTTTTCAAAAAGTCTTGTTTTTTTGTTTTTTTTTCAATATGTTTTGGATTTTATTTTTTTTTTGTAAATGATTCGAGTTTTTGGAGTTTGTTCCGAAAAAGTGGAAATGGCTTAATTTTTTTAGGAACATTGTTTTTTCATTTGATTTTTTCATTTTTTTTCTAGAAATGATATGCTGCTTGCTGTGATGTGATTTTTTAATGTAAGTATTCGTTTCCAAAAATTGATCAAACTTCTTTTGCAAGGAGATTCGATTCAATTTAATAATGATAAGATTGATAATTAGAAATGGTCTTGAAATTTTTTTCGAATAGATGAAGTATTCAATGCAACAGCGATTTTTGAAGGGAGTCGGAAAGTTTAAAGAAACTGAACATTTTTAAAAATCTTTCTGATATGAATTTATCAAAAAAAAAAAACACTAAATAAAAATAGGTTCACATCTCTTGCTTTTTTATTACTTACTTTTCAAAATTTCTTCTATAATTACTCATTGAGTTGGGAAATTTTGAAAAACGTGAATTTGAAAAAAAAATTGAAGAAGTTCAAGTTGGAAAAATTCTAATAGACAGGAACGAAAATGTTTTCCGACTGTAAATTTTTTTTAAATTCAAATTTTTTTAAATTTTTTTCGATTTGAAAACTTTTTAAAATAATTTTAAAATTTTCTTCAATTTTTTTACTTTTTATTGAAAGGATTTTTTAAAGAACATCAAATTGAAAAAATTGAAAATTTTTGAGAAAATTCAAGTTTGAAACAATTTTACTTTTTGAAAAAATTTGAACTCGGGAATTAAAATAAAGGGTATAGCCGAATTTTACGTGAATTTGGCCCCGCTCCGATTTTCGATCTAACCCCCTCAGATGGTGTACCTTGATGTAAAAAAAATTTAGAAAAATTTTTGACCCCCAACCCCCTCCCATTCGGAGTTATAGCCATTTTATTGCATTATTTTTAAGAATTTTTAATTTCAATGGAAGTGAAGGAAATTTTCTGTTCTTTGGCATAAAGTTACATCTCGTAGAGATGTATTTACGATAATTTTTTCAACAATTTTGGTGCACTCCTTCACGTTGTTTCGGCTATTTGAAGTTTTCAATCGTAAAAAACACCATATAAGCGAAGAGCGACCACTTTTTAAAAATATCCCAAAAACGTGTTTTTTAACGTAGATTCACGTCACGTATTCACTTTTGGCGACTTCGATGCACCAAGGGCCGAAAATCGTGAAAAACCGTACAAAAATGTTGTTTTTTCAACAGATTTTTCAAATTTTGAGCGTTTTGTATAGAGAGAAATGACTGAACGATGAAACTAACGTCGGATTCGTGTTTAGCGGGTCAAAATACCCCGATAAATATCCTTTTCGCGATCGTTTTGCTTAAAGTCTCAAAATTCACCTTTTTCACTGATTTTTCATGAAAAAAATTTCGAATTTCGAGTCTTCAAATAGAACGACCGCGAAAAGGGTGTTTATCAGGGTATTTTGACCCGCTAAACACGAATCCGACGTTAGTTTCTTCGTTCAGTCATTTCTCTCTGTACAAAACGCTCAAAATTTGAAAAATCTGCTAAAAAAAAAACAACATTTTTGTACGGTTTTTTCGCGATTTTCGGCCCTTGCTGCATCGCAGTCGCCAAAAGTGAATACGTGACGTCAATCTACGTTAAAAACGCGTTTTTGGGATATTTTTAAAAAGTGGTCGCTCTTCGCTTATATGGTGTTTTTTACGATTGAAAACTTCAAATAGCCGAAACAACGTGAAGGAGTGCACCAAAATTGTTGAAAAAATTATCGTAAATACATCTCTACGAGATGTAACTTTATGCCAAAGAACAGAAAATTTCCTTCACTTCCATTGAAATTAAAAATTCTTAAAAATGATGCAATAAAATGGCCATAACTCCGAATGGGAGGGGGTTGGGGGGGGGTCAAAAATTTTTCTAAATTTTTTTTACATCAAGGTACACCATCTGAGGGGGTTAGATCGAAAATCGGAGCGGGGGCCGAATTCACCTAAAACCCGGCTATACCCTTTGGATTTAGATCGTTGAAATCCCATTTTTGGAAAAAAATAATCAGGAGCTATTGAAAAATGAAAAATTTTGAAGTTGAAAGTCGAAACTCGAAAGAATGGTAATGGAAAAAATTCGTTGTTTCAGGATGGAATTTAATTCAATTTACATTTTTTTCTGGCCTCATTTTACCAAAAAATTATTATTTGATGAAATCTCAAGCTTTGAAAAATACAATGGAAGTCCGACTTCCATATCAAATTCTTTTGAAAATCGCCACGGATTCAATAAGGGAGGGGAGTTGTCTCCGTATTACTTTTACTTCGTGTTTACTGTTCTATTTAAAATTCCTCGTGATGACCAAACCATCTGAACTTCTTGTAGAACAATTTATGAAACTTATTGGCGAATTATAATGCTCCCTTTAACCGAACACTTGTCATTACAACTGATAAGGTGCGCCACCGACCACTTAGCATAATAAAGCCACGTATTATCTACGTATCTGAGACCACACCAATGTAAATCTCGCTGCTCGGAGGTCCTCAGCATCGAACACCAAAGAGGATCCGAATGATTATAGACCGATTTAAGGTAAAAATAATTGGTATTCGTTGGTAATTCATTTGTCAAACAGAACACGAGTAGAACGCGCGAAACATGCCGTGTGTTATGAAGTGAGCAGCGAAAAGACAAAAAAAAGAAACAGGTTCGATAACGCGTTGATAGAACATATAATGTTGTTGGGTCGGTAAATCAAAGTTTTTCGGTGCTGCGAGATCGCATATTTCAGATTACCTTCATCTGTACCGTATATACAACCACTTTTACCGCTACATTCCATATTTCAGTGTGGCCATTTCCGAGAATAAATGGATAATTGGGTTATGGTGATGTAATTACTCGGCGTGAAATAGGCGCCTTTTTTGATCGCGTGGGAGCAGCATCCTCTCGACGCGGCGTATGGAGCCTTCGAGTTTGTACCGACGATGTTGACTTGCACATACGCAAACGTACGGTACGTGAATCGTGCAGTGGTGAATCACACCGGGATGGAAATTTTATTGCCGAAATGATTAGTAACGTAGAAAAAAGACTGGAATGCTTTCACTGTGTAGATATCTCGCGAGGTATGCGAAATTACCATCGCCAGCTAAATCGATGTAGATGATTAGCGAATGTGTTGCGAAGATGTCGTCGAAATTTGAGAGATTTGTTGTTCTGTGGTGGAAGAAAGGAAAAGTGTCCGTGAGGGGTGTTTTTAGGCCCTGGCTGTCAGTAACTTGACTATTCAGAATTTGTGGTATACTTGACGCCCCAAACGAGAATCCGGCGTTAGTTTGACAGTGTGACAGGTCCCCAAATTTGAGAATTGGGAAGCATTTTGGGAACCACGGTGGAATTTTTTTCGATTTTTTTGACTCATAAATATTCTTTGGAGTTGGACTTGAATTAGTATAGGGTGATTTTCTGTTGGTCGATTTTTTAAGGCTGAATAAAGAGGGGGGTTCAAGTTTATAAAAAATTTCGTAACCCACATTTTTGGAGCGCCTTGTTGAATCTCACCAAAAATCTTTTTACTGTTGATTAGTAGCCAAAATAACTACATCCGGTGTATTTTTGAGCTCGATAAAATCCTCCGCTGGTACTGAAGGATTCAATTTTCTGATTTTTTTAAAATTTTTATCATTTTTGAAATCCCTGAAAATCTAGAAATAATTTTTCGGGTAGATCGAAAAAAAAATTCTAAATTTTGACGAAAATTGGTAAGGTTGAGATAGTTTACTTTGAGAAGAAGACATTTCAAAAAGTTCTGTCTCTCAAATCCAAGTTCAAAGAAGAACGGAGCTAGAGGACCTCAAAATGAAGGCATTTCTGAGAAAAACTCGTTTTTTTCCATTTTAGTCAGTGCCACCTGCTGGTAACCTCAATTACTGCATACCTAAAGAGGTGCGATTTGGATTTTTAATCATCTCTGAACCATTTTACCTCGAAACTGGATACCACTTTTTGCCCCAAGGGGGTGAAAAAGTTGCAGAGGGCAAATTTGACGAATTTTTTTATTTTTACAAATTCATATCGCTCTCTCAAACACCTCAAAATCAAGCCAAAAAAATTTTGGTTACCTCCGGCATCCCACGTGGTTACTTTTATAGTAACCATGTTACTTTTTTCAAGCAAAGTCACTATTTGTTACTTTTTGCACTCAAAAGTTACTTTTTGTTACTTTTCTCTCAAAAAAGTTACTTTTTTTCAAAAATTTCACCAAAAAATTAATTTTTGGTATTTTTTGGATAAAAAAAAAGTTGAAAAAAATCTCGTACACCAGTGGCATTTCAGTATTACGAACCCTCTTGGTATGATTGAGGTGGCGCAAGGGCCAAAAATTGCGAAAAACCGTAAAAAATGTTCTTTTTTTGGGAGATTTTTTCAAATTTTGAGCATTTAATACGGAAAGAAATGATCGAATGAAAAAACCAATCCCGTATTCGTGATCACCAGTCAAAATACCCCGATAAACACCCTTTTTGCGATCATTTTACTTTAAATCTCGAAATTTAATTTTATTGTCATGAAAAATCAATGAAAAAAGTGAATTTCGACATTTAAAGTAAAATGATCGCGAAAAGAGTGTTTATCGGGATATTTTGACCTGCTTAACACGAATCCGACATTAGTTTTTTCATTTGGCCATTTCTTTCCATATTGAACGCTCAAAATTTGAAAAATCTGCTAAAATAACAACATTTTTTACGGTTTTTTGCAATTTTCGGGCCTTGCGCCACCTCAATCGCTAAAACTGAATACGTGACGTGAATCTACGTCAAAAAACACGTTTTTAGGATATTTTCAAAAATTAGTCGAACTTCGCTTTTAAGATCTTTTTTACAGTTGAAAATTTCAAATGGCCAAAACCCCATGAAGGAGTGCACCAAAATTGAGGAAAAAATTACCTTGAATAGACCTTTACGAGATGTACCTTTGTGCCAAAGAACAGAAAATTTCATTCACTTCCATTGGAATTAAAAATTCTTGAAAGGGAGGGGGTGCAATCGCCCCCCCATGGCCTCATGGCCTTTTTTTCAAACATGATTTTTCCAGAAAAATTCACCCTCGCTTCGCTCGGGCAATATTTCATTATCTTTATTTTTTGAACACAGTAGGTATCATCCTTTCGATTTGAATCAATCAAATTTGATGAGATTTTCCTTCTTCGGATTAGTGAAATAATTTTCATAGAAATTTTGTTATTTTCACTGCTATTTTAGTTAAAACTTACTGATTTCTTAATCAATTTCCAATTCGTCAAAAAATTCAGTAATTTTAGCTAAATAAAAATCAGTGAAAAATCACTGATTTTCAAATAAATTTATTTCACAGAATCAAAAAGTTGGAATTTTACAAAAATTGGTTAATTCATATTTAGTGTTTGTTCCAAAAATCCTATAAATCTTTGTGTTACTGTTACAGTCTTTTCATTACACACCCGCTACCTCAGACTCAGTTATACGTACACTAGGGTGGATCGAAAAAAAAAACATATCTTGGATTTTGACCAAATTTGGTGAGGTGGTTTACTTTGAGTGGGAGACTTCACAAAAAAATTTTGAGCCCCCGAGGGGCAAGGGGAGGGTAGCAGGAGGTGCTCAAAGTGCACCTCCTTTTGAAAAAAACGCTGTTTTTTGCGTTTTTTAGCCAATCAAAATTGTGTGAGAAGCCTTAGTAAGACTTAAAAGATGCGATTTGAGTTTCTACATCTCCCTAAACCATCGCTATCCTTCTCCGATCAAAACTCTGACTGCTACCAGGGGGTTGAAAAGTTGCAGATTGCAATATTTCAATAATACGAAATTATCACTAAGCTGGAATGATTTTTTTTTTCATCGAGTAAGTGAACAAAAATTTTTTTCAACCACTAAAATTGAATTTTGAACAAAAAAATTGAAAAATTTTGTACACCAGTGCAGCCAACAGCAAATCATAAAATTCCAAAATACGGAATTTATATAGACTTTGAATTGATTATTTTTTCGCCTGAAAATATTATGTTTTTTTTTCAATCACTGAATAGTATATTTCGAATTTTTTTTTCAAAAATTTTGTATGTCAGTGCAGCCAGTTACAAATCGTGGCATGCTACACTATGGAGTTTACGGTTTGAAAAATACACAATAATTTTGTTTTCAATCATGAGAAATTTAAATTTTAAAATTTTTCTTTGAACATTTTGTACGTCAGTGCAGCCAGTAGCTAATTGTGATATTCTGATATTATGAACTCGAATCCATTATTTTTTCGTCAAGTGATTGGACCAATTTTTTCTCCCAATCAATAGAAATACGTTTCGAATTTCATTGAAGACATCGGAACATCACAATTGGCAACTGGCTGCACTGACGTACAAAATGTTCAAAGAAAAATTTTAAAATTTAAATTTCTCATGATTGAAAACAAAATTATTGTGTATTTTTCAAACGATAAAAAAATTAATTTGAAGTCAACGTAAACTCCATAGTGTAGCATGCCACGATTTGTAACTGGCTGCACTGACATACAAAATTTTTGAAAAAAAAATTCGAAATATACTATTCAGTGATTGAAAAAAAAAACATAATATTTTCAGGCGAAAAAATAATCAATTCAAAGTCTATATAAATTCCGTATTTTGGAATTTTATGATTTGCTGTTGGCTGCACTGGTGTACAAAATTTTTCAATTTTTTTGTTCAAAATTCAATTTTAGTGGTTGAAAAAAATTTTTGTTCACTTACTCGATGAAAAAAAAAATCATTCCAGATTAGTGATAATTTCGTATTATTGAAATATTGCAATCTGCAACTTTTCAACCCCCTGGTAGCAGTCAGAGTTTTGATCGGAGAAGGATAGCGATGGTTTAGGGAGATGTAGAAACTCAAATCGCATCTTTTAAGTCTTACTAAGGCTTCTCACACAATTTTGATTGGCTAAAAAACGCAAAAAACAGCGTTTTTTTCAAAAGGAGGTGCACTTTGAGCACCTCCTGCTACCCTCCCCTTGCCCCTCGGGGGCTCAAAATTTTTTTGTGAAGTCTCCCACTCAAAGTAAACCACCTCACCAAATTTGGTCAAAATCCAAGATATGTTTTTTTTTTCGATCCACCCTAACGTACACTACAAAATACGCCATGAAAAAAATACTCGATATGTTTCAAAACGACCACAGAAAATTTGACAAAAAAACTCGTTCTTGCCCCCCCCCCCCCTTTGACAAAATCCTGGCTACGCCACTGTTGGCACCACTATATCACGAAATTTTTAAAAATTATTCCATCAAAAATTATCCCCCCGACTCAAAAAAATTTTGGGTTCTATTTTGAGATGTTTGAGTGTGTGTGATTTGAATGTGATGAAAATCAAAAATTTCTGAAATTTGCGATCTGTAACTTCTCAACGTCTCTTGCAGAGGACAAAAATTGGTATCAAATTTCGAGGTCAATGTTTCAGATGGGTGAAAAAAATGTATTTACAACTTTTTATGGGGTCAAGGGTTCTTAGCTGGTGGCACTACCCAAAAGGAGGTCCCCTAACTTTGTCCTCATTTGTACTGAGGAGGGGGCTCAAAATTTTTTGGGAGGTCTTCCTACTCAAAGTAAACTTTTTCACTAATTTTTGTCGAAATCTAGGATTATTTTTTTCGTTCTGTCCTTACAGACAATTAACGAGCTTGATTGAAAAATTCAACTGGATTTTTTTAAATTTCAACGTTGTAAGCTGTTTTTTTTCTACCCTCCCTCCCTCCATCGCAACTTTCCTCCGTTATTCTGTGTTTTCGTCAAATATACCTTTTTTTTTCGAATCCTAATTTTTTCAGATTGCTGACATTTTTCCACCTATTTTCAAGGTTTCTGTTTTTAAAAAAGTTATTTTATTCTAAAATTTACTGACTTTTTAAACTATTTGTGAACTTATTGTATTAAAAGTTCAAAATTCAGCGTTGGTTGAAGTGCTTTGAAAATTTATAAATTTTTAAGGCTTGTTTTTTTTTTCAAACAAACTTAGAAATTTTTAATTTATGTTCCTCACGTTTTCAAAATTTTGGAATTACTTTATTTGAAAGGATTTCAATTAATTTTCTTTTCATTTGAAAGAATTTCAATCGATTTTTTTTTATTTGAAAAGATTTCAATTGACTTTTTTTTATTTGAAAGGATTTCAATTATTTTTCTTTTCATTTGAAAGAATTCCGCAATTGATTTTTTTATTTGAAAAGATTTCAATTGATTTTTTTTATTTAGAAATATTACAGTTGATTTTTTTCATTTGAAAGGATTTCAATTATATATTTTTTCATTTGAAAGTAATATAATTTGATTTTTTTCACTTTCTCACTTGAAAGGATTTCATGGATTTTTTTATTTGAAAATATTTTAATTGATTTTTTTTTAATTTTTTTCACTAGGAAAGGATTTCAATTTGATTTTTTTCAATTTTAAAACATTTCAATTGTTTTTTTTCACTTGAAAGGGTGTCAATGAATTTCTTTTTATTTGAAAGGATTTCAATTCATTTTTTTCATTTGGAAATATATATAATTGATTTTTTTCATTTAAAAGGATTTAAATTATTTTTTTAATTTAAAAAGATTTCAATTGTGTTTTTTTTCATTTGAAAGGATGTCAATGAATTTCTTTTCATTTGAAAGGATTTTAATAATTGATTGAAAATATTTCAATTAAGTACCTAATTTTTTTCATTTAAAAATATTTCAATTGGTTTTTTTCACTTGAAAGGATTTTAATGGATTTCTTTTCATTCGAAAGGATTTCAATTGATTTTTTTCATTTAAAAATATTTCAATTAATTTTTTTGCATGGAAAAAAAATTGTGTAAAACGAAAATTTTTGCTCCCCGTCTCCCTCCCCTCACCCCTCCAAAAAAATCTCAAAATACTTGAAAAATGTCCTGCTAAAGTGCTAATGTTCTACCTTTTCATTACGCGATTCTGTTGGACACTTTGATTATTCAACTATACGAACTATAACTTTAATGGGAGGAGGGCATATTCTCCTACTAGTCCGTGACCTTAGGCAACAGTTGCTATATCGATTATGTTCGTGGGAAAATAACTCTGTGGCTACGAATTACCTCGAGCTATACGAAGATAATCTAGTGAAAATATTTTCCATATACTTAAAATAATTAGATCACTCGTTGCATACTTGTAGTGAAAAACATCAAGAAGATAATTTCGACTCAATGTAGCCGGTATTTAAATAATCACTTACGAAACCATTACTCATAAATCGATTACCTTCGCATCGTCGCGATAAAAATCTTGGCGCTAAACCGCACCACGACCACGGTTCGTCACGCCAATGTTGAAAAATATTTCTGAAAATTTTTTACCAAGGAAGTGAGGAAGTAATGAATGAAGCACATGGCGATTGCGTACCCCTTCCTATGCACCATCGTACACATCGCGACGTTAACTAGCCAGCTATGATATCATTGAAGCCGGATGCCAATGAGTCATCGTCGCGCTCAGATCATATACCGCGAGAGATGATGAACGTTGTAAAAAAAAAATTATAAACAATAAATTTCAAATCGAACCGAATTAGCTTAAACGTATTCCGAGAAAATAAATACTAGTTGCGTTGCATTCTTCGAATGTTTCGAATTCCCAAATACCGTGAATATTTTGGTCCGTGGATGTGGATGAGTTTGTAATAGCTTTACTCATGTACCTGTGTCTGTTCGAGATCGCGACGCGGCGAAATTTTTTCAATGATCTTTATCATCGCCGATGAAGTCGTTTTGTTCGCAACATTGCCAATATTTTGTATGTATGCTAAACCGGTTGCCATTCTGGACGTCGCGAATTAAAGCTAATTTAACCGGCGTAACGTTCGCCCGCGAGTCGTAACCGATTTTATTTTTGTTTTTGCGGTTTTTTTCTTTATTTTTTTTAATTATTACGTTTCCAGACAAGGTGAACGATTGTCGCCTGTTTGGCGTTGAAATAATTTTTTCGATGGTTTGACAGATCGTCAGGGTTATGATGTTTTTTCGGGGATTTTTAAGTGGTACATGGAGAAACACTTTTAGCTCTTTTTGAACCGAAAAGAACCTTGGGAGATCGAAAATATGTCAGAATTTTTAAAATATATATGTCAAAATTTCAACATGAAATTGAAAATTTGTAAAATTGAAACGTTGAAAATAAACTTATAAGTAAATACTTAGCTCAAAAAAATGATTTAAAATGCTGTAAAACTTGTCCAAAGCATTAAAAATTTCAAAGGTTGATGAAAATATGAAAAAAAATTGTCCATCTCGGGACATATTGTCCCCTCGGGACTTATCGTCCATTTAAGACTCATTTTTTAGGACATACATTCTTTTTAGAACGTATTGTCTACTTGAGATGTGTTTTAATTTTTTTTCGACAATTTTCTTGATTTTTCAAAAAAATTTACCCAATTTTCTGAGTTGAATACTTAAATTTCCACTAACAGGTTCTCCCAAATCGGAAACCCTTATTCCAAAGAATTGGAATTTGCGTTCGTCAAGACCCAAACAATTTGTAGAGGAAATATTCAGGAATCTAGGTGCATTATCGGACTAAAAAATTTATCCAATTGCTGCTCTTTCCGTTTTGCTACCTACAATTTCAAAATCTACTATCGCTGTTTTCTCAAAACCATTCGTAATGATTTAATTTTTTTTTCATTTTTTCAGCGATTTTGATCAAAATATAGATCGAACAGTTTTTAATTCGAATACCTAATTTATTTAATTTTGCGATTTCCAAGATGTAATAAAATTTCATTTCAACATGAAAAACTTAATCTTAAGAAACACAAAACTTCATAAAGGGTATAGCCGAATAAGGGATGTTTTTGGCCCCAGCCCCGATTTTTGATCTAATGCCCCCAGATTGTGTACCTCGATGAAAAAAAATTATGGAAACAATTTTGGCCCCCCGACCCCCTCTCTTTCGGAGTTATGGCCATTTTATCGCATTATTTTCAAGAACTTTTAATTCCAACGCAAGTGAATAAAATTTTCTGTTCTTTGGCACAAAGTTACATCTCGTAGAGGTCTATTTACAATGAATTTTTTATAAATTTTGGTACACTCCTTCATGAGGTTTTGGCCATTTGAAATTTTTAACTGTAAAAAAGACTTTAACAGCGAAGTTCGACTAATTTTTGAAATTATAAAAACAACATGTTTTTTTAGCGTAGATTCACGTCACGTATTCAGTTTTGGCGATTGAGGTGGCGCAAGGGCCAAAAATTGCAAAAAATCGTAAAAAAATTTTATTTTGGCAGATTTTTTCAAATTTTGAGCATTTTATACGGAAAGAAATGGCAAAATGAAAAAAACAATCTCGTATTCGTGTTCAGCAGGTCAAAATACCTCGATAAACACCTTCTCGAAATTTAGTTTTATTGTCATGAAAAATCAGTAAAAAAAGTGAATTTCGACATTTTAAAAAAAATTATCGCGAAAAGGGTGTTTATTGGGGTATTTTGACCTGCTTAACACGAATCGGACGTAAATTTCTTCATTTGACCATTTCTTTTCGTATAAAATGCTCAAGATATGAAAAATCAGCCAAAATAACATTTCTGTAAGGGTTTTTATCATTTTCGGTCTTTCTTCCGAAAAAAAACAACGGCAAATCCAAAAAAAAATCTAACGAAATATAATTTTTCTGTAAATTTTCTAGGGTAGTGGTTCCTTGCTTATATGGCGTTTTTTCACGTGTAAAAACTTCCCAAAATTGATGAAAAAATTATAAATCCACTTCCAATAAGTACATGTTTCCGTTGAAATATTTTATTTTTGAAAATAATGCAGTGAAATGGCCATAATCTCAAATAGGGGAGTAGGAGGGGGGGTCAAATTTTCCAGAATTTTTTTATATCAAAGTACACCTTTTTTGTGTTTGTGTGGGGGGGGGGTAGAATAAAAATCGAAGCTAGATAATGTAGAATTTTCCCAACTTGATAAATTACGAGTACAAATAGTACCTAAATTTTTTCTGATTGGGAAAATATGAGCAAAAATTGTGAATTTTTCAACTTTAGGGTAGAAATTATTAATTTTCCCAAATGGGGTATTGAGTACAAATGGTGAATTTTCCCAACTTCATAAATTACGTGTACAAATAATCCAGTTTTCCCAACAAAATACAGAAAAATCCCAAGGAGGTAAGCACCCCCCCCCCCCAACCCCCTATCGGTACGTCCCTGTTGGTAACGAATAATGAAATCCTATTTATGACATAATAGATGCTGCTTTCTTTTGAAAAAATATGAACTCGTCTCTCATTGTTTTCAAATCATTGAAGAATTTTATACTTTCTTCGATTTTTGTACTTTTCAAAAAAAAAATGCTCACAACCCAAAATTTCGAAAATTTTGAAAATTGAAATAAGTATTAAAAAACTAATAGTCGCAAATGATAGAGTTTTGGATAAGGATCAAAAATCATTGAATGCATATTTTGCCTGATCAAAAATTTTAAGGGGAACAATTTATTTAAAAAATTAAGTTTTTCGTGAAATTGGCAACACTGCATCCCCCTCATCCTCATCCGACCATTTCCAGATATTTTAGGTGTAGTGTTGGCGTAGTCCCTTGTCAACCTACAAGTAGGCAACTCTTCGTTCAGATCAACGTTGGACAAAGTGAAATGCTTCCTCTTCAAATTTACAAAAAAAAAATTATCAAGTTTTATGGCGATTAAAAGAACAATTGATGCAGTTAGTTTTGTTCCTAAAAGACCGTAGTAAATTCTACTTCACTCGATGGCTCACTTATTCCCAACTCGTTGACAAATTTTACTCTCATAATGTAGGTGGTGTTTTTTACTAAATTCCCCAAGATTTAATTTTTATCCCAGGTTTCGTCTAAAAAGGGAGAGAAAAATTAATGAGAGACGTTAGCACGTGGGAAAATTTTATCCTTCTATGAATTTTGAATAGGTACTCAACTTACCCAAGTTAAAATGAACACATTATATAGGTCCTGTTCATGGAATTTTTCATCCTATATTCGGTTACATAAACCAAAGAACTACGATTTCTTTCAGCAACGGTTTTAAAGGATGCCGAAATTTTGGTTGTTTTATTTATTTCAGCTTTCGGTGGTCTTGGAAATTCCATTGGGATTATTTAAAAGTAGACTTCGTTGGAAATTATTATCGTCGAAAGCAATGTGTAAATCTGTAGATTTTAATCAACTGAGAAAATATGAAATATACTTACGATTCCTGGAACTATCATCTCTTATTTCAAACTCGTCATTATCATATTTTTTTCAGAATAAAAACCAATGTCTTTCAGTTAAACCGCGAAAATTCAACTGAAAAGTTTTGTAAATAAATATACGATGAGATTGAAAAATAAACATTTCTAATCTCAAATAAAACACAGCTACTAGAGTAAAAATATCTTTAAAAATATTTAGCTTCCACAAAAATAAGAAAATATGTAATAAAATGATATTCACAAATAAATGGTAGCAAATTTCATTTAAATTTGCGACATCGTTATTTCAGTAAACAATCATGTCGTTCATTAGTCCAAAAATATACTTAAATAGTACCTAATTGGCCAAATTCTCCTTTTAAACAGAACATTTTCGGAATAAATTGACTTTAAAATACTTTTACGTTCATTTTAGTTAAAACAAAAAAACATTAATAAATTTCATGTTAAAATAATTGTGAATAACTTTATGAATCATGTGGTTTGAAATTAATAAATTGAACTGTATTCATCAATACAAATTTGAGAAATTATTGACCATAAAGGATGTTTCCTCATAGACTTACAATTTCGCAAAATTTAAAAAAAAGAATTCGACATGGAATGATGAAAATTTTCAATATTTCGTTCATAGGATCTTCTACTGTTCCTTTTTTCGAGATAAGGTTCGGTAAATGCGAAATACCGAAGAAAAATAAAATGCTTAAAATGGCTAAATTTGGATCAATTGATGTAGAAAAAACAATTTTTGAAAAAGGGATTCATTGTGACCTAACCATATCATTTTTTTAATAACAATAAAAAAAATCAATGGTTCAAGTCGTCTTCGCATAATCTCGATCAGAAAATTGACTGTTTTTATCTATTTATTTACCTACTTAACTACACCCTTACGTACCTAAACAAATATTTAATACCTACATAGGTAAGTATACATACGTATAAAAAATATAAAAATAACGTTCCAAGAAGTCTGGTCAACTTCTCAATGCAGGGAAAGTAAAATGATTTTTGAAAATATTTTGAAATAATAAAGAAATGATTAGTGTTTCTTACAAAGAAGAAAATTGGAAAAACTCATTTAAAAATTGAAAATAAAAAATAAAGAATAGTTGATTGAAAAATGTCATTATTGTAAAAAAAAAAAATCATAAATGATTGCTTTTCTTTCATTATTCGTTTCCTAAGGGTATAGCCGGATAAGGGGTGGTTTTGGCCCCAGCTCCGATTTTTGATCTAATGCCCCCAGATTGTGTACCTTGATGAAAAAAAATTCTGGAAAAAATTTTGGCCCCCAACCCCCTCCCTTTCGGAGCTATGACCATTTTATTGCGCCATTTTCAAGAATTTTAAATTCCAACGGAAGTGAATGAAATTATCTGTTCTTTGGCACAAAGTTACATCTTGTAGAGGTCTATTTACAATAATTTTTTCATCAATTTTGGTGCACTCCTTCATGAGGTTTTCGTCATTTGAAATTTTCAACTGTAAAAAGGACCTTGATAACAAAGTTCGACTAATTTTTGAAAATATCCAAACAACATGTTTTTTGGCGTAGATTCACGTCACGTATTCAGTTTTGGCGATTGAGGTGGCGCAAGGGCCAAAAATTGCGAAAAATCGTAAAAAAATGTTGTTATTTTGGCAGATTTTTTCAAATTTTGAGCATTTTATACAGAAAGAAATGGCAAAATAAAAAAAACAATCTCGTATTCGTGTTCAGCAGGTCAAAATACCTTGATAAACACCTTCTCGAATTTTGAAAATATTCCAAAAACGTGTTTTTCAAGGCAGATTCACGTCACGTATTCAGTTTTGGCGATTTCAATGCCGCAAGGGCCGAAAATTGCGAAAAACAGTACAGAAATGTTGTTATTTTAGCAGATTTTTCAAATTTTGAGCGTTCTATATGGAAAAAAATGGTCAAATGAAAAAATTATTCTCGGATTCGTGTTAAGCGAGTCAAAATATCCCGATAAACACTCGTTTCGCGATCACTTTACTTGTATCCTCGAAATTCGAAATTTTTGTCTTGAAAAATCAGTGAAAAGGGTGAATTTTGAAACTTGAAGCAAAACGATCGCGAAATGGGTGCTCATCGGGGTATTTTGACCCGCTAAACACGAATCCGACGTTAGTTTTCTTTTTTTGGCCATTTTTCCCGTATAAAACGCTCAAAATTTGAAAAATCTGCTAAAATAACATTTCTGTACTGTTTTTCGCAATTTTCGACCTTTGCGGCATCGAAATCGCCAAAACTGAATACGTGACGTAAATCTACGTTGAAAAACACGTTTTTGGAATATTTTCAAAAAGTGGTCGCTCTTCGCTTATATGGTGCTTTTTACGATGGAAAACTTCAAACAGCCGAAAAAACGTAAAGGAGTACACCAAAATTGTTGAAAAAATTATCGTAAATACACCTCTATGAGATGTAACTTTGTGCCAAAGAACAGAAAATTTCCTTCACTTCCGTTGAAATTAAAAATTCTTGAAAATATTGCAATAAAATGGCCATAACTCTGAAAGGGGTGGGGGGGTCAACATTTTTTTCAGATTTTTTTTTACATCATGGGATACCATTTGGGGGAGTTAGATTGAAAATCGAAGCCAGGGCCAAATTCACCTTTTACCCGGCTATACGCTTTTCTTCAATTTAAAAATGTTTTCCAATACTTTAGTAGAAATAAATTTTTAAAAACATCCAGGTAAAAATTTTTATGGGTCACAGGATTAGGAAATAAAACTTGGAACCCCCCAAAAATAGAGCTTTAACCTGGCTTTAGCTTTGCTAATAATAGCTTAAGCTTTCGGCTGGCTTTCCAGAGCAACAGAATTAGTCGGAATAATCAGTTTTTTTCTGCTTTCGGCTTCAGCTTTCGGCTGGCTTTTCATCCCTGTTTGAATCTGGCTGTCTGAATATCGTGGTCTTGCCAACAGGATAATTATTATGAGGGAAACGGCGAGAAATAGAACGAACGAGGCAGTTAGGTTTGTTGCAACGGTTGTTGTAGGTGCTTCATTTGAGGACTCTCTCAATCCTGTGGGGGGGATGGATGTATATTCTGGATATCTGTTGAACTTAACATCTGCAACTGTATGAATATAAGCAGAGAGAATCAATTATTGATGATTATTTGAAATATATTGCCAAATACCTTTAGGATTGCGTGCAGAATTACGTGTATAGCTGACATCATCATTGGAAGATAAACTTGGTAGTGTTAGTTTTGATTGAAGCCAGGATGAATCCAGGTTTCCATAGTTTGATACTGGTAGTATTGGATTTGATGCAAGCCAGGAGAAATCGGGTCTTTTGGTAACCGGGTTTCCATTGTTCGATACTGGTAGTATTGGATTTGATCCAAGCCAGGAGTAATCGGGTCTTTTGGTAAACAGGTTTTCGTAGTTTGATACTGATGGTATTGGATTTGATTGAAACCAGAATGAATTTTGGTTTTTGATAGGCTGGTTTCGGACGTGTGATTCTGATAGTATTGCATTTGATGGGAGCCGGGATGAAAAGGGGGGTTTGACAGGCGGGGGTATATCACCTAAAAATCCGATTTTTGCTCCAGATAATTTGGATCCTGATACTGGTTTTCCCGATGATTTAGTTCCTCTTTTGATACGGTTCTTTTTTTCTGTAAAACACGAGTACATATTTGTGATAATTGATAAATCGAGAGTTAATCGTATTTAAGCTACCATTAAAAAATCAGATCACTTTTTTCTCTAATGTTTTGTTCGAAATCATCATCGGAGGTTCCGATCCTAACGTTTAAGTTTTTCAAACAAATAAAGAGCATTTCCTGTTAAGATGGTGAAATCGGCCCTTGAACCGATCGGGACAAAAATCTCCCAAAATGTTGGTATTGATGTAAAACCACCCTAAAAAAATTTTCAACCCCCTACCCCCACCCCCAACCGAATTATGGGGCCATTAATGCTCGAAATTCAATAATTTCTATCTCCGGAAGGGGCGATTCAAAAATTTTAAAATTTTCACAGATTATAGACATTATGTAGTAGTATATGTGAAATTTTTTTCAAAAAAATTTTCCTAAATTTTCCAAGGGTTTCCGCGGTATAAAAATTTCAAAAATTCGTCAAAAAAGGGGGGAGGGGGAGCCCCGAAATTTTTTTCTCTCCAAAATTTTGTGACACCCTTTGGGTACAACATATATTTTTTTGGAGACCTAGAAATGAGTGCAACATGGATTAAAAAAATAAAAAAACGCATTTTTTCGATGTTTTTCCACCTTTCTACAAGGAGTTTTAAGGATGATATTTCCAACAAAATAACAATTTTGGGCAGATTATGTCGAAAGACACTCAAATGAACATTTTCCATTGCCGGGGTAATCAAGGGAATGATAATACGCGGTGCGACGCGATTGAATCTGATTTTTCTACTTGCAAGCGGGCACTAGCATTTCCCCGCCGCTAATCGTGGCGGTGAACTATTCGCGTACGCGCCATTTCGAAGGCTGAATGGGAACTCATTCCGGTTGTAAGTAAAAATCAAAACCTCGAATCTCTAAGAAAAAATTAAGAAAAAGTAATTTTTTACATTGAAATAAAACCTTTCAATTTTATCATGTTGAAAACTTAAGGAATTTTAATATCAGTTACTTAGAATGAGTTCTCGTTCAACCCTCGAAATGGCGCGTACGCGAATAGTTCACCGCCACGATTAGCGGCGGGGAAATGCTAGTGCCCGCTTGCAAGTAGAAAAATCAGATTCAATCGCGTCGCACCGCGTATTATCATTCCCTTGATTACCCCGGCAATGGAAAATGTTCATTTGAGTGTCTTTCGACATAATCTGCCCAAAATTGTTATTTTGTTGGAAATATCATCCTTAAAACTCCTTGTAGAAAGGTGGAAAAACATCGAAAAAATGCGTTTTTTTATGGATTTCATTTTTTTAATCCATGTTGCACTCATTTTTAGGTCTCCAAAAAAATATATGTTGTACCCAAGGGTGTCACAAAATTTTGGAGACAAAAAAATTTCGGGGCTCCCCCTTCCCCTTTTTTTGACGAATTTTTGAAATTTTTAAACCGCGAAAAACCTTGGAAAATTTAGAAAAAATTTTTTGAAAAAAATTTCACATATATGTACTACTACATAATGTCAATAATCTGTGAAAATTTTAAAATTTTTGAATCGCCCCTTCCGGAGATAGAAATTTTTGAATTTCGAGCATTAATGGCCCCATAATTCGGTTGGGGGTGGGGGTAGGGGGTTGAAAATTTTTTTGGGGTGGTTTTACATCAATACCAACATTTTGGGAGATTTTTGTCCCGATCGGTTCAAGGGCCGATTTCACCATCTTAACAGGAAATGCTCTTTCCGAGGTATAGAATTCTAAAGTGATCTTTTCAAATTGAGCTTCATAGTTATTCAAAATAGTTTAATATTTCAAATTCGCAACTTGCCAAATGGGAATTTTTCAAGTTTAGGATGCTATTGATTCTAAATTTGATTTTCAGCTTTGAATTATCAAGATTTTATTCAATTTTTTGATCAAATTTTTGAAAAAAAATCGATTGACTTTCTCAAAACTTAAATCGTCAAAATTAATAATTTTCAAGCCAAAAATTTCAAACTTTCCAAGCCTGCAAGTTCAACTTTGAGATTTTTAGACGTAAAATTTGAATTTTTAATTATTTCCAATCCGAATTTCAAAATAGAAATTTTAGGCTTCACACACGTAAATTTGTGTTTTCGAGAAGAAATTTCGAAAACCAAAATGAAAATTTTCAATTGAAAATTTTGCTTTTTGGAAACTAGTGATGTATTGTAGTGAAAGGAAGAGTTTCAATTTTTTTGAACCTAAAAATCTTAGATCTCGTAAATTGTGCATTTGAATAGAAAAAAATAAAAATTTATACGAGACTATCTAAATATTCAAAACAATTAAATAAATAGTAAAAACTCCAAAACTGGTGTTATAATTTCAAATTTCAGGAGACTTTAGCATCACGTGTAGAATTGCCTGTATAGCTGACATCATTGGAAAGGAAAATACCTTGGTTTCGGTTGGGTGATACTGGAAGTATTGGATTTGATGGAAGCCAGGATGAATCGGGTATTTCAGCAAGCAGGTTTCCGTAGTTTGATACTGGTAGTATTGGATTTGATGGAACCCGGAATGAAGGGGGTTTTTCGACAAGCGGGAGCATATCACTTGATGTAAATCTAATTTTTGCTCCAGGTAATTTGGGTACTGATACTGGTTTTCCCGATGATTTAATTCCTCTTTTGATACGGTTCTTTTTTTCTGTAAAACACGAGTACATATTTTTGATGAATGATAAATCAAGCGTTATTCGTATTTAGGCTACCTTTAAAAAATCAGATCACTTTTTTTTCTAATGTTTTGTTTGAAATCATCTTCAACTTTGAGATTTTTAGACGTAAAATTTGAATTTTTAATTATTTCCAATACAATGCGAATTTTAAAGTAGAAATTTCAGGCTTCGGACTTGCGAAATTTGTGTTTTTAATTTCGAAAACTAAAACGGAGAAATTTCAGATCTGGGCTATTCCATTCTAAAACAAACCAAAATTGAAGTCGGGTCTTCCGATTTCGCTAATTTTTTTTTCATGTGTTCCCCTTGGTGGTCTATTCACAAAACCACGATCATTTATTTTCTAACCCTTAAAGGGGTGGGGAGGCGGGCCTCGAAATTTTTGTGCAATTGCGATTTTCAGCCAAATTACCCAACTTTGAAGGCTCATATATCGAGATAGGTTGTACTTGGGGGAAAACTGTTTGCGGGGCCTAAAAGATAATTAATAGAGCATTCAAAAACGGTAATTACATTTTGAAAAGCTCAAAGTTGAACTTTTATGGTGAAAGCTCAACTTTCATGATGAGAACAAAAGATGAAAGCTACCATTTGAAAATCTGAGAAAATTACAGTGAGTAGCCCTTTTTACCCTTTTTTCAACCAACAAATTTTCAGTATGGGATCTCTAGACCCCTGGAGGTACAGGGGTCCACAATTTTAACCAAAATTTAAAAAACTCGAAAAAGTAAAGTAACAAGTCGATTTCTACTAATTCGAAAGCGATGATATCAAATATGTACTCAGTTTCTTCATTTGACTCCTCTAAACCCCCTCTATTAGCCTTCTTGATAGGGTCAAAATTCAAAAAAATTAAAAATAACGTGTGACCTGTCATTTGTTAGGTTTTTGAGGGTGCTGAGTTCAAAAATTTGCTTATTTTTTGGATTTGATCCCTTAGTGTCCCTATAGCCCCCCCCCAATTTTGGGAAAAACCATGTTCAGAAACAAAAATGTCGTGTGGCATATCGATTCAAACTAATTTGAGGCCGTAAAATTCAAATATCGACTTATTTTTTGATACGAACTTCTCTCCGTGCTGCAACTGGCCCATTCCTCCAGTCTTTGGTGATCAATACGTAATTGAATATTTCAAAAAATTACGGGGAGAGAGGTTTGATCAAAAAATAAGTCGATATTCGAATTTTTCGCCCTCAAATTAGTTAGAATCGATATGCCACACGATATTTTCGTCTCTCAACATAGGTTTTCCCGAAATTGGAGGGCTAGATGGGCACTAAGGGATCAAATCCAAAAAATGAGCAAATTTTTGAACTCAGCGCCCACGAAAACCTAACAAACGGCAAGTCACACGTTATTTTTTATTTTTTTGAATTTTGACCTTATCAAGAGGGCTAATAATGGGGGTTCAGAGAAGTCAAATGAAGAAACAAATCGACTTGTTACTTTACTTTTTCGAGTTTTTTAAATTTTGGTTAAAATTGTGGACTCCTGTACCCCCAGGGGTCTAGAGATCCCATACTGAAAATTTGTTGGTTGAAAAAGAGGTAAAAAGGGCTACTCACTGTAATTTTCTCAGATTATTAAATGGTAGCTTTCATCTTTTGTTCTTATGAAAGTTGAGCTTTCACCATAAAAGTTCAACTTTGAGCTTTTCAAAATGTGATTACCTACCGCTTTTGAATCTCCTATTATTCATCTTTCAGACACCGCAAACAGTTTTTGCCCAAGTACAACCAATCTTGAGATATGAGCCTTCAAAGTTGGGTAACTTGACTGAAAATCGCAATTGCACAAAAATTTCGAGGCCTGTCTCCCCGCCCCACAGTGGGGCAGAATGAAATTTAGCGCGTCAAAAATCCAATTTTTGGGTTTAGGGGGGTTTTCCGATGTGCTGAATCCGAATTTGGCAATATTTTTTTTTCAGAGGTCACATAAGCCCCCCAAAGGGGGAGAGAAATTTGAATTTCTCAATAAAATCGTGTTTGGTATCGAAATCATAGTATTTCGACCCGCTGAATCCAAATTTGGCATAATTTTTTTTTTCAAAGGTCACATAAGCCCCCCAAAGGGGGAGAGAAATTTGAATTTCTCAATAAAATCGTGTTTGGTATCGAAATCATAGTATTTCGACCCGCTGAATCCAAATTTGGCATATTTTTTTTTTTCAAAGGTCACGCAAGCCCCCCTGAGGGGGAGAGAAATGTGAATTTCTCAATAAAATCGTGTTTGGTATCGAAATCATAATATTTCGACCTGCTGAATCCAAATTTGACATAATTTTTTTTTTCAAAGGTCACGTCAGCCCCCCAGAGGGGGAGAAAAATTTGAATTTCTCAATAAAATCGTGTTTGGTATCGAAATCATAGTATTTCGACCTGCTGAATCCAAATTTGACATAATTTTTTTTTCAAAGGTCACGCAAGATTTCCAAGACCAAATTTATTTCAAGTTCAAATTTTCCCAATTCTGAATTAAAAAAAATTGTATCCAATACTAAAATTTTCCTACAGTTAACACCTCCATTTTTTCAAAATTTGTCCATTTTGATTTTTTTCAAATTCATGTAGGTATTAAATTCCTTCCAATTATTGTGTTAAAAATTTTTTGGGAAAGCATAAAATTAAAACTTTTTTTAATTTCAAAATTGAAAAAAAATTTGGTAAGTATGAAAAATTTTTCCAGCTTCAATTTATTCATTTTTTCAACTTTATTTTTCAAAAGTCATTTCCAAACCTAAAATTGTTTCGAATAATTTAATTTTCCGACTCTAAATTTTAAAAAAATGTATCCAATATAAAAATTTTCCAACAGTTTAAACTTCAATTTTTTCAAAATTTACTCAATTTTGATTATTTAAAATTCACGTAGGTATTTAAAATTTCTTATTATTATTGTGTTGAAAATTTTTTTGGAAAGCATGAAATTAAATTTTTTTGATTTCAAAATTGAAAAAAAAATTGGGAAAAATTTTTCCAGCTTCAATTTTCTAATTTTTTCAACTTTATTTTTCAAAAGTCATTTCCAACACTAATGGTGTCCTTAAAAACCATGTAAACGACACATTACAATTATTTCCCTTTTTTTTTTAAATTTTGACTTCATTAAGGGAACTGATAAGGGGTTTCAACGTGGTCAGAAGAAAAGACTAGAGTACATATTCGAATTCACCGCCTCAAAATTAATAAAAATCGATATGTTACTCAACTTTTATTAAATTTTTGAATTTTCTCCAAAATTGAGGACCCCGTGTTCCCCAGGAGTGTTGAGGTCCCATTTTGAAAACTTTATGGTAGAAAAGGGGTCTTCATTGTGATTTTTTCAGATTTTTTCATGATAGCTTCATGTTTTGTATTTTTCATGAAAACTGAACTTTCACCACAAAAGTTCAACTTTGAACTTTTCAAAAGATGAACATCAGTTTTGAATCTGCTGTCGATTCCTTTTAAAACCGCATAAACAAGTTTACCTCAAATTATAACCAATCTCGAAATATGAACCTTCAATGTTGAATAATTAGGCAAAAAACACAATAATATTGAGGCCCATCCCCCCCCCTTGAGGGTTAGAAGGGAAATCGTGTTGGTTATGTAAATAGACCTTCAAATATAACTCATAACAAAATTGAACAAAATTGGAAGACCCTACTTCATTTTGAGTACGAGTTTATGTAAAATACCCCATTTTGCAGATAAAAATGGGCGAAATTACGCCCAAAGGGGACGTTGGGGGAAAAGTTGTTCATCAGTACTTAAAGTACATACTTAAAGGAGTTTAATGCCGCAAGAAACATCTTGGACCGGATTGGACCGGAAAAGTTGATGACCATAACATAAGGCGAATTTAACATAAAATTGTACTAACTTCTTCTCCATTTTGCTCAAATCCACATCACGTAATCGAAAAAATAAAAAAACCACACAGTAGCTGATGAAATTCTCTTTCTAACGATATATTAGAGTTCATCAATACAACAAAACCATCATTCACTAATATTCGACAAGTAAAGATACAATAATATCTTGTTTACAATGTAACAGGCAACGTCTTATCTTCAGTGGCGCCAGGCCGATAAGATGATGACGTACAGTCATGAAATTCAGGGGAAGTAGTAGTTAGGGTATCTTCGACATGTGGCCAAAATTTGGCCGCGATCGAGAAACTTTTTTTTTTTATTTTTGACGCGCTAATTTTTATTCTGCCCCACTGTGCGCCCCCTTGAAGGTTGGAAAATGAGTGATCGTGGTTTTGTGAATAGACCACCAAGGAGAACCCATATCCAAAATTTTAGGTGCTGAAGTTTATTTCTCGATTTTCGGCGAATTTTTTAAATTTAAAAATTACCTCACGCTCTGCAAAATATGAAAATTTGATCTAATCAACGAAAAAAGGTGAAATTTGGTATATACCTTATTTTCGACCTTCCGAATCGATAGGAAGCGGTTTCGAGACGTTTCGAAGCCACCAGAAAATTTTGAAATTTTCCAGCGCTGGAGAAAAGTGCATAAAAATGGTCCATATCAACTTCAGCACCTATAATTGCGGATTACTCATATTGGTGACCTATTTGATCGATTAAAGCACAATTTTCCGAAAATCGTAACTTCGGGAGCAAATTTTTTTGAAAAGTGCTGGAAATTTTCGAAATCTTCTGGTGGCTTCGAAATGTCTTGAAAACGCTCCCAATCAATTCGGCAGGTCAAAAATAGGGTATCGATCTAGTTTCAGCTTTTTACCCCAATGTGTGCGCAATGGGCATATTTTTAAATTTTTTCCAGAAAAATTGCCTATGCCCGAAAATGCAAATTTAAACTCAAAGTTACGAATTTTGGAAAATTGTGCTTAAATCGATTAAATAGGTCACCAATATGGGCAATCCGCGATTATAGGTGCTGAAGTTGATATGGACAATTTTTATGCGCTGTTCTCCAGCGCTGGAAAATTCCAAAAATTTTTGGTGGCTTTGAAACGTCTTGAAACTGCTTCCTATCGATTCGGGAGGTCGAAAATAGGGTATATATCAAATTTTAGCTTTTTTCGTTGATTAGATCAAATTTTCATATTTTTTAGGACGATGAGGTAATTTTGAAATTTCAAAAATTCGCCAAAAATCGAGAAATGAACTTCAGCACCTGAAATTTTGGGTACGAGGTCCTGTTATGCTGTACTTTCGATTTTTTTTGTTTGGGCTCAAAATTTTACTTTGAGTTAGGATATCTCCCTTGTAAATAATAGGTACCTTGGTGTTGGGAATCTTGGAGGTTGAAATTCACCCGATTTCCTTGAGGCAATTCCTCCGCACCGTGGGATATGCTGTTGTCTTTATTGTCTTCTTGAACGACATCCTGTAGTTTCTCTTTTTCAGGGACAATTCTGTAAAACAATGAGTTGAAATTCCACATTACGATAATGTACTGACGTCGTTTATTTCTGATTTAGAAGAATTACGATAAAATATTTATAGGTTACACATAATTCCCAATAAATTTAGCGAAAGCAGTTCTGATGATTAACAATTACGTTGTATAAATCATACGTAGATAGGGAGACAATTATGTTCTGTGAACCTTCCCGATATTATTCAATGTTCGTGGCTCTGTCAATGGCTGGTATGAAAGTTTACAAGGCCCTGAAGTTTAGGATTCGTTTCTCGTTTATTTTTAAATTGTTTCACGAAGGAGAAAAAAATTATCGTTTTTAGATTTTTAGAAGTTATGATTCATCGAGGGAAAATTGATTTTTTTTAAATTTCCTAAAACTTCGATTAAAATTTACCGTTCCGTGCTTTTATGTGATAACGTCAGTGATAAAACACGTTTAAACTGAACAGGAGTGAATTTTTTTTAAATATCCAATTATACAGTACGACCCAAAAGTCTTGTGCAATTGAGATACTTCTCAATATCTCGACACTGAAAAGAGATACGGGGATGGTTGAAACGACATCGTGTTCCCAGTGATGAGGGCATTGATGGCCGGTGGTCATATTTTCAGGGCTACACACAGGGGATCCATCCCTTAAGAAACCGGTTTGGGTCAAAAAAATTGGTGGGTTCGGTTTTTTTGTGAAATAAACTCTAAACACTGGCGCAATTAAAATGTGCTGGTTTTTTGAAACCGGTTCAGCAGTTTCGAACCAGTTGGCAATATATTCAAAAAATGGAGATATGAAAAAAAGTTTAAAACAAAAGTTGTAGAGAATTAAAAAACAATCATTTTTTGTTCTATAACTTCTTTTCCAATTTGCTATACAAATAAATTATGGTACAAAGGACTCGAGTATGATTTTCTCTTTTTAAAGCTATAACATCATCAACATACATCTCCATTACTGGATGAAAAAAAAATTACAGAAAGTGAAATGTTGAATTTTTAATTCTCTACAACTTTTATTTCAACCTATTTTGATATATCCCCTTTTTTAATAGACTGTTATCGATTCGGAAAAAAATCACCTAAGAAACTTGGGAAAATTGGGATCATGTTACACCGGTTTCAAAAAAGTGGAGATATCAAAAAATCGATGGTCGTTCGTTATCACCATAATGACCAATTTTTTTCCATTAATTCGATCTATAAAAATGGAAATCTATATCTAATCGTAAAATTCATTGGATCGTCATGCGCTATTACCACGATAAATGATTATTTTTTCCGCGAATTTGATGCGTAAAAAATAAATTTTACTGGTAAATGAACGAAAAACAGAGTTGAAAATTTTTTTACGTAAACTTCTAATGATTTGGCGATCATTTTCTCTATTTTTTAGTCTGAAAAAATTGTATGTAATTTTATCACAATGTTTTACCCCGAAATCTGCGAATTTGGGACTTTCCCTCTTTGCTATCCGAGGTTCAGATTGGATTGATATCGTTGCAATTTTCAAACCAATGTAAATAGTACCCCTTCTCATCAACTTCCTCAATAATGGATCACAGATATTTTTATCGGTCTTTTTTTTTCTTGTACACTTTAGCTGTTTCTTTCATGAGTAAAAATGTTTGAAGCAACATGAATTGATTCGTTTTGAGGAGTGGAATATTGTGAGGTATTTATTTTCTCCGAAAATTCAATTCCGTGCCATGAAAAGGGTCTAGAAAAGTAGAAGAGGAGCAGAGGGAGAAGTAACAAATCAAGATGAAATCCAAAATGGTGGAAAGAAAATATTAAAATCGATAACTATTTTTAGTGCTAAAATTTTCAATAAGTTGGTGATCGTGATCAGATTTCTTCACGTTCAAATCGAATCAAAAAGTTAATTTATCAAGTTTATTTCGTACAAAAATGTCATTTTTCTTTATTATTTAAACTTTTTAGGTAAGTACGAAGTATGATTGCGAGAATTTTGCTGATAGATTTCATGAAAGGGTGTGATAAGGAAGGGGTAAAGTTGGCCCCGCTCCGATTTTGATGGAAAAATGATGGAAAAATTTTTGACATTCCCCATCTATACCTTATTTCAAAGCTATGGCCATTTTATTGCATCATTTTCGAGAATTAAAAATTTCAACGGAAAAAATAAATTTTCTGTTCTTTGGCGCAAAGTTACATCTTTTAGGGGCGTATTTCCGATAATTTTTTCGTCAATGTTGATGCACTCCTTCAAGAGGTTTTGGCCATTCGAAATTTTCAACCGTAAAGAGGGCCTTGATAACAAATTTGGACCACTTTTTAAAAATATCCCAAAAACGTGTTTTTTAAACGTACTAGATTCGCCTCACCTATTCTTTTTCGGCGATGTGTTAAAAAGGCCGAAAATCGCGAAAACCCGTTCAAAAATGTTATTTCAACAGATTTTTCAAATTTTAAGCGTTTTGAATGGAAGGAATATGACCAAATGAAGACATTAACGTCGTATTTAGTCAGGTCTTAATTGAACATCCGCGCGGGATTCTTGTTAAAATTGATTTTATGATTGATTCTATTAAATTTCGCTTAGATGCCTATTTTTTCCCCTCCCCTTTTTCCGAGGGTCCCCCCCACCCCCCAACATTTCAAACGCGTGTACCGCTCAATCTATGGGTCGTAATGAAAAAATTTTCAAACAAAAGTTGTTCCTCAACACGTTCCGTACATTTTAATCTCTCATCAAAATCCATTTTGGAGCATCTCCTGTCCCCCAAATTTGGAAACAAAACATGTTTTTGAGAAAATCTCAAAATCACGTTTTCTTCATTTTAAACGAATAGTTTCAGAGATACGACAAAATTTGTAATCACAAAAAGTATTCAGAATTGAATTTTCTTTCCAATGAGCTTTATCACGACCATTTTCACCAACTTTTCCCGACAGAGTGGACCTCTCCCCTTCCTCGTTTTCACAAAAGTTGGACCCACGAGCAAAATTTGCTCCAAAATGAATCCCGATAATAAATGAAATTATGCATTAGATATTGAAGAACAAAAATCGTTCAATTTCTTTTTCATGGGTCCAACTTTTAAGATAAGGGAGAGGAGGAGAGATCCACTCTGTCGGGAAAAGTTGGCGAAAATGGTCGTGATAAAGCTCATTGGAAAGGAAATTCAATTTTGAATACTTTTTGTGGTTACAAATTTTGCCGTATCTCTGAAACTTTTCGCTTAAAATGAAGAATACATGATTTTGAAGTTTTCTGAAAACTGTTATATTTTCAAATTTTGGAGGGAAGGAGTTGCTCCAAAATTGATTTTGATGAGAAATGAAAATGTACGGAACGTGTTGAGGAACAACTTTTGTTTGAAAATTTTTTCATTACGACCCATAGATTGGGCGGTACACGTGTTTGAAATGTTGGGGGGTGGACCCTGGGAAAACGGGGAGGGGGAAAAATAGGCATCTTAGCTGAATTTATTTGTTTTAGTGTCTAAAACAAGAATCAATCATAAAATCAATTTTAACAAGAATCCCGCGCGGAAGCCTTTTTTTGTTCAATTGGGACCTGACTAATTTGTGTTTAGTGGATCGAAATACCCCGATAAAAAACATTTTCACGATCATTTTACTCGAAGTCTCAAAATTCTTTTTTTATATAATGAAAAATCATTGAAAAAAGGGAATTTTTTCGGACTTCTAGTAAAACGATGGCAATAAGGGTGTTTATCGGGGCATTTTGAACCGCTAAACACGAATCCGACGTTAGTTTCTTCATTGGGTCATATCTTTTTGTATAAAACGATCAAAATTTGAAAATAAATACCATTTCTGCAATTTTTGGCCCTCAGTTGAAAGAAAAAGGCCCAAACCAAAATAGTTACGCAGGAAAATTCTCCATGAAACGGGTTGAAAATTAAAAACTATTACACAGCATAGAAAAAATTCGAGTTATCCGGTTCTGTATATGGACCCTTCATTTAAAAACATCATTATAGTATTACCCGTTGAAAATCGACGATATTTTTTCTTGAATGTTTCTCGATTGGTGTGGGTTTACAGGCTGATTTGGAAGTGCTGAACAAAAAGCTGCAAAAAGTGAACGAAAATCTTATTGATATAAAACAAGAGGAGATTATGGTGGGAGCAATGTATTTTTAAAAATATATACATACGTACTTTTTAAATAAATGATTTTGTTTATTTCAATTCAATTAACACCTTGAATAATTTCCTTTGGCTGACGCATAGGTATTGAAATTTCCAAGTTTTAAATGTAAAAAACGATTTTTCTCGAATTTTTATCAATTTTTTTGATAAATTTATTTTTACCTATCAATGTTTACCTATTCAAATTTTGTGATTGGAAAGGGAGCTTTTTATGAAACCATGAATTTCAAATTTAAGAAACATTCGCCACTCTTTCTCTTACTTGAAATATCCAAAAATCAAAAATTGACCAACACTGGGTTATAAAGAAAAAGACTTGAGGTTACTTGGCCGTGAAGAGAATGATGGCTCACTCCCGAGTGAATTCAAAATTGGAAATTTTAGTAAAAAATTAGGTAATTGAGGAATGTGTTGAGATTTGGAAAATGAAGAATGAGTTACCTACTCAAAAATCATTAAAAGTTTGTCCCTATACTTATTTCCTAGGAAACCTTTTTAAAATTAAAATAAAATTTTCCTCCATTCAATCTGCCCTATTCGCCAATGAAAAAGAATTTTAATTTTTCAGATCCAGTAAACACAGAGTTCAAATAATGTGAAATCTGCAACTGTTCGAGTTGTGATGTCCGCAAAAAAAAAAACGTTTTGTCTCAAATTCTTTTTGAAAGAAATTCTCAATGAAACCGGTAACGCTTTTTGTTTTGAATTAATGATTAAAAAATTAAAAACTAACAGAATTGGGGAATGATTTTTAGTAATCACAGAACTTGAGCTCGAAGGATTGAAAATTTTTGAATAGGTATAATCGAGTTAGCCTATAGCTAGATATCTATTGAAAATATTTGCTTGAGCCCAAAAGAATGACAATTTTTGAATAAGTATAACCGAGTGAGCCTATGGCTATCAATTGAAAAGAATTTGAACTTTCCAGTTCCTATAGAAAAGTCCGCTGATTTTTAAAAATTATTTTTCAAGCGTGTGACGCCGCATACGAAAAGGGGGCATTGCTCAAAAAACGCGTTTTGAGGAAAACGTGTTTTTGAACGTGTTTTTTTCTTTTTTATTTGAATTTGAAGGACTGGCTGGAATTTTTTCTAGTTCTATGTGATCTTGACACACTCTAGCGTAATTTCGCCGAATTATTCACGCTCATCGGCGACATGTCGGCGAGGCGGCGACGTACAATTGTTCCCCCCTTTATTTAGTAAACTCAAAAATCATTATTTTCGTATTTCGAAGGGAAAATTCGATCATCCGGTGGTTTCACTGGATTCCACATCGTATTGTATGCAAAAATTTAAAAAATGGGGAAAAATTTTTTTTGAGAATTTTTAATTTTGGGAATTTTTTTCTCTTTTTTTTTATGAACTCAAAAATCATTATTTTCGTATTTCGAAGGGAAAATTCGATCCAGCAATGATTTTACTGGATTCTACATCGTATAGTATGCGAAAATAAGGAAAAGAAAAAAAAAAATTTTTGAGCATTTTTGAGCATTTCTGATTTTTTTGCCTTTTTTAAAAGCCATTTTTCAACACTTTATAGTCGAGTAATCGAACTGGCGATATTTTTATCTGATTCTACGCGAAATTTTATAACAGGATCAATCACTAACTCAAAACTCGTTTTTTTGGACAATGCCCCCTACGCTATCTTTTGCATGTGTTTGATGTGTTCGACTTGCCATAAACGCATTTTGAAAAATGATACAGAAAAATATGCTTTTAAATTATTACTCACCCTGGCAAATCAACAAGCCGCTGACCACATGGAACAACATTTTCACTGGTATTCACTTGATCGACTATTCACATTCAGCCAGGTTTTTTTTGGTCAGTTCTGAAACGTTATCACTTATGTTATGCCGCGAATAATTTCTGGTGAAGAATCATGTGTAAAAATGTATTGAATCGAGTAAGTAGGTACGTATATTAGCACGTGTTTGGCGGAGTACTGTATATCAATATCTTTTTAGTACGCATTTATAATAAATTGCACTCGAATTATCATCGGTCGGATGTTTTCGTTACAGTTCGGCTTTTGGGCTTCCCGATGTTGTTGTCGCCAATACGTCATGGATAAAATTCTCTACAATGCCTAAAAAGCCATGTTCGACATCTGCAATAGTCCAGTAGAATTAACATTTCATAGGGGAAGACTCGGCGGCCAACCGATTTTTGGCTCTAATAGTCCATTTTCATGTCCTGAACATGAATCTGAGGTGTCCGGTCCCGTCCGGTGTGCGCGTCTCCCCCAAATTGTGGATCATTGCCCCCTAAATCAGATTTTTGGCTCATAACTGCCAAAATATTGGCGCTAGAGCAAAAATGAGGTCTATGAAACTTATTCTACGTCAAATTTCCTATCAGATGACTTTTGAATGGTATTCACAAACCCAAGAGAGCTGGAGCTATAATTGATCAAAGGGAGGGGGTTTTCTCCAAAAATCTGATTTTTGGCTTATATCTGTTGAAATATTGAATCTAGTGCAAAAATGAGGTGTACAAAACTTAATCTACATCAAATTTCCAGTCAAATGACTTATGAATGATACGCACAAACCCAAGAGGACTGAAGCTACTATTGAGAAAAAAAAAGGATTTCCAATTTAAAAAAAAATTGTTGTTCTGAGTTACAGTTGTAATGCCTAAATTCTGATTCTAGGAATCGAAATACACCAACATACTTATTTGTGGCTTTCTAAGTTTGCTTGGAGGGTGGTGAGAGGGGGGGGGGGAGTAAAAATGAAGTTTTTCGAGAACAATAAACACGAGCTTAAGAAAAAAAGTTTCAAAAAATTTTTTTGGCCCAGAATCGAATGGAATGAGCCGCAAACCTCTATCTCATTTTTTAAAAAATTCACAACCTAAACTTTCCTAAATTCTGTGAAAAAATCTCATTTTTTGTGCCATTCCTACCAAAAAGTGACATTTCTGTGCAAACTAAGCGTCCTACGACAAAAATGATGAGAACCAAATTGCAGAAAATCAAATTTTCTATCTGGTAATAGCGGTTAGATTTTTTTGGGACGCATAGTTTTCAAGAAATTTTTGTGTAAAGTTCGACATTAGTAACTTTTGGTAGCCAAAAATTGATTTATTTTTCATTTTTTTCTTAATTGCCTCCACTAAAGTTCAACTTCACTCGAAAATATCTTGAAAACTATGCATCCCAAAAAAATCGAACCGCTTCTACCAGAGAGGAAATTTTATTCTCTACAATTTTGGTTCTTATCATTTCAGCAGATATGTAAGCCAAAAATCAGATTTATGGAGAAAATCCCTTCCCTTTGATCAATTATAGCTCCAGCCCCCTTGGGTTTGTGAATACCATTCAAAAGTCATCTGGTAGGAAATTTGACGTAGAATAAGTTTTGTAGACCTTATTTTTGCTCTAGCGCCAATATTTTGGCAGTTATGGGCTAAAAACCTGATTTAGGGGACAAAGATCCACAATTTGGGGGAGACGCGCACACTGGATGGAACCGGACACCTCAGATTCATGTTCAGGGCATGAAAATAGACCATTAAAGCCAAAAATTGGTTGGCCGCCGAGTCTTTCCTTATGACCCCATTTTTTTGGCTAATTCTACTGGACTATAATGAGACTTGAATCGCTCCAAATTTAATTCTTTACTCCGCATGTTCATTTCAGATTCCCCGAGGGTAAAACCATCCTCTCGTCGATTGTTCCTTCATATTTTTTTTGGTTAGATGTACTGCGTTCTTTTGAATTTATTTTCAAGTTTTTTACGTTTTGTTTCCCAGTTCGATAATTTTGACTAGACTGGATTAATCGAGATTTATTTTTACGAAGTTTGGGTCATTTGAGTCGAAATGTTTTAATTATGGAATAAGATTCGATTCAGCTGAATGAGTGTTGACGTCGTAGAAAAATTGTTTGAATTGCGTTTGTGTACTCATTATTCATCAATTGTTTTTTTTACTGGTATTAAAGTAAGTGGATACTGGATTTGGATTTTAATTTTACAACGGCGCTGTCATCCGAATCAATATGTGCTCAGTGTTTCTTATCTGATGTTTCTCCATTGGGGTTTCTATTATTTTTAATTTTAAGCACTTTAGTGGCAGAGAGGAAGCTAGGTGTCTTAGGGCCATATTCATAAATAATACTCAAGTATTCCTCGGCTAAGTAATTAATTTTCAATTCAATTCTTTGAGATATTGAATAAAAATTTTATGATTTTTCAATGATAAATCGATACTTGAGGATCCTCATTACTCGATTTGAATAAAAAAAATTTGAAACCAGGGTTTCAACACTCCTGGAAAAATAGTTCTAAAATTCATCACTTAGCCGAGGGATACTTAAGTAACGTTTATGAATATGACCCTTATTGTCATTCAAGTCTTGTTTTGTGGTCAAAAATATGAAAATTCTTTTCTTTTTTTCTCAATCAAATTTTATATTTATTCTCCCCCTTTCTCAGAATTTTGAAATTACTTCATTGAAAATTTTTACAATTATCAATTATTTTCTCTTGATAAAAAATTACGTCAAAAGAAATTTCCTCCCTTCCTAAAAATTCTCTAGATGTTTGAAAAAATGTTGCTAAATTTTTACTTTTTCATTACCTATGCAGAATGTGTTCTGGGTACGAAAAGTCCGAAAATCCGAGAAAAGTCAAACTGAAATTAGATTAATCATGGTTTTTAGTAACAAAAATCAAAAGCAAAATTGTCGTAGCTAGCACTCCCTTAAATTCCCCCCCTCCCACCATAAGAATTTTGGCTTTGAAAATCCTAAATTACCAAACTAAACCTGAATATATATATATATATAAAATGGAATTTTGAAAAAATTAGAAAGAGTGTTCAGGGGAAAAAAATGTTTTAAGAATAAATTAATTGAATTTCAAGAATAGAAATGTTTACTTAATTTAAATAAATTTTTAGAAACGAAATATATTTTTAAAAATTTATAAATAAAACTAGACATCCAAAAAGTTATTCTTTTTCAACAATAAAAAACAATTGTTAAAAAAGGAAAAACCATCCAAAAAACTGGAAATTTCTTTTAAAAAATTGCGATTGTTCAAATCATTAGAAACAATCACAACAAAAAAATGAATTAAATTTTAAAACGATTCCTTAAATTTTAGTTCTATTATGGCATTTAAAATTAGAATATTTTTTTTATGACTGTCAATAACCTTCTTGTGGAGTTTTTTTTTTAAATTGACCATGATCTTGATCCATTGTGTTCTTCAATTGAACCACGAATATTCAACTAAAAAATTTTGTAAATAAAAATATACCTACGAGGGAACTGAAAAATAAAAAATTTTCATCTCAAACAAAACACATTTTACTGAAGTAAAAATCTTGAAAATTAAATGAGTAAATACAAATAAATAATACGTACACACGTATAAAAAATATAAAAAGAATATTCTGTGGAGTTCGGTCGACTCATCAATGCAAGGAAAGTGAATTTATTTTTGAAAAATTCGACTTATCTCAATAGCTCAATTACTTTTACACAAGTAGGCTTCTATGTATAACTAATGAAAATGATAAATGACTAAAAATAATAACACAGCCGATTGAGATATCAGGAAATCAGGCACCCAAAACCTTTACATTCTGATTCGATTTCCTGTGGAAGCTTTAGGATTCAGTTACGAACCCTATTTATGAGAAAAATGAAAAATAATACAGCAAACGATGCGGTTAGTCTTGTGCCAAAGGCGGTTGTAAATCGTATTTCATTTGATGGCTGGCTCATTCCCACCTCGTTGACAGATTTTACTCTCATCACATAGGTGGTTTTTTTGGTCAAATCGGAAAGCTTGTAATTTACATTCGAAGTTTTACCTGAAAAAAAAATGAGAAAGGAGGAAAATGTATTCATTTTTCGAATATTGGATAATTGGCGTGTATTTAATTTACCTATTTTATGTGTCACGTTGGCCCACTGTGTGGAATTTACTTTCTTGTATTCAGTTCTATAAAACAACAAACCGCTGGTTTTGTTAGTTGTGACTTTAAATTGTATAAAAGTTTCGTATACCTTATCAATTTTAATTTTCGGTGGTTCTGGCAGCTTGGCTGAAACTAACGAAATGTACTGCTCGTTAGAACCGAATTCGTTTTTAGCAACGCATTTGTATTCGCCGGATTGAGACACGTTTGCGAAATTAATCTGCGAAGAAAATATTTCAATGTATTTTTTGGAAGGATTTGTGTAAATTTTGGGGTACTTTGGGTTGACTTACAGTTAATGATGAGTTAGCGCTTGCATTGGCGAATATTTGATAACTTCCGTTGATATTTTGGAACCACGTGTAGTTGGCAGAAGGATAGGCGATTATGTTGCAAGGGATTGTGAAAGTTGCGTTGAGTTTTTGATCGTCAGCAGTTTGGTTATTTTTAGGATCTGCCAGATCTGGGAATTTAACCTCGTAAGCGGTATGATTTAGGAAGGGGTATGGTTTATCTGGAAATTTTTAATTATAAATTAATAATTAATCGAGGAAAAATTTTTCAATTTTTTCTTAAATATGAGTGAAGGGTGGACTTACGTGGAACGTTTACATCGACTGTTCGCCTATCTGTGGTACCATTTTCAATATCCTGCTTTGCCTCGCACATATATCTGCCTGATTCTAAATATGTTATATTCTTGATGAGTAAATTATCGCCGCTGAAGTTGTAGTGGAGATCTGTTGACAGATTTTAGTCAATTGAGTTGATGATTTTTTTGTTTGGGTCTTATTTTTTCAAATTTACTTACTATTTCGACCATCGATGAGTTTGGGAGCTGAGGTTCCATTGAAGAATGGGTCGTTATGGTACCAATTTATCAAGGCTTTGGGATTGCCTGTGGCCTGGCATCCTAAAGTAACATTGTCTCCTTCTTTTGTAATTTGGTTTTCACCAAATACAGTAATACGAACTGGCTCTGAAATGGTGAATCGTTCTCATATGAATAATTTGGTGTTGGGCTGATAACACAGGTCGACATTTTTGAACTTTTGAAATGCTATTTGAAGTTTGATGGATGATTTTTATAGTATTTTTCACGCTGATCACGAAAAAAGCAGTGAAAAAATTCCATCACCCAAGGATTTTTCACAATTTAAATTTTTCATTCAACTGGTTTTCTACTTTTTTTGATAACTTTTGACACTTTAAGCCGATTTTCTGAGAAAAGAAAGGGTTCTACGAAAAAAGTGAATAGAACATAAATTGTAGAGCGTCAAATTTCCTCTCTGTTGCGTCCGATTAGTTTTTTCTTAGAATGCTTAGATTTCGAGATATTTTAGCTCAAATTTCAAAGTTCAACTTTTTTTAAAAATTGAAAATATCTCAAAAACCAAGCCTCTGGAGAAAAAACTAATTAGACTCAACAGGTAGAAAATTTTACGCTCTAGAATTTATGTTCTATTCATTTTTTTCGTAGGACCTTTTCTTTCACCAGAAAAATTGATTTTTTGTAATGAACCGCATTTTTAACATTTCTCATTTGCAACAATGCAATGGGAATATCAAAGGGTGGCAAATCGACAATTTTCTTTCTACGTAATTGATTCTGATTGGTGTTTCTGACCTACTTTTTAGTACAGAGTTCGAATATGATTTCCGTTTTAGGATTTTTTATAATTGGAATTTTTTGTTGAAAATTCGTTTTACATTTTTTAATGTAAATTTTGACTATTAAAGTCGATTTTCTGGCAAAAGAACGGGTTCTACGAAAAAAATGAATAGAACATAAATTGTAGAGCGTGAAATTTCCTATCTGTAGAATCCAATTAGTTTTTTCTTAGGAAGCTTAGTTTTTGAGATATTTTCAATTTTTAAAACTTTGAACTCTTGAGCTAAAATATCTCGAAAGCTAAGCTTCCTAAGAAAATACTAATTCGACTCTACAAGTAGGAAATTTGACGCTCTACAATTTATGTTCTATTCATTTTTTCATAGAACCCTTCCTTTTCTAAGAAAATTGACTTGAAGTCTTAAAAGTTTTCAAAAAAAAAATCGTTGAACAAAAAATTTAAGTTGTGAAAAATCCTTGGGTGATGGAATTTTTTCACTATTTTTCTCGTGATTAGCGCGAAAAATTCTATAAAAATCGCCCATTAAACTTCAAGCAGCATTTTTCTGTCGACCTGTGTAATTAGTAGATACTATGATTGGAAAATGAATTTTACCTATGACATAGAGTCTGAAACTTTTCTTTTTAGTTTCGAGTCCTTTGGTTACTTCGCAAGTATATGTTCCTTCATCTTTGATCTCGAAGGATTTAATATTCAAAGCTAGTTTTTTCTTTTTTTCGCGATTTGCTGTGATTCGATCAGTCCTATCAAAGTAATTATAGGATTTAGATTTATCTTGTTTGATAAAATTCAATACCTAATTAATCATACGACTCGTAGTATAATTCAAGTACATTAAAAGGGTTTCTGGAATTTTCGAGTTATTCGGAGGAGGTCCTTTCCACTCGATGGTTTCCGTGTCTCCATCGCAGCCTATCTTCAAAGAATCGCCAATTTTTCTATAAATATTTGCTTTGATTTCTTCATTGTTTTCTGTGAGTTCAGGAGGATCCAAGTTATTATCATCTGCAACCATATAAACGATCAGAGAGGAATAATTATTGATGATTATTTTCTGTAATTTGATAGGTACCTTTCACATCGAGTATAAAATGACGTGTAATTTTGGCATCATTGGAAGAAAGGACGCCAGAACAAGTGTATATTCCGTTGTTTTTCTTTCGCAAGTCTTTGAATTTCAATTGTCGTTTCTTCCCTTCACTGCTCGTTTCTTCTTCTTTTTGATAAACTCTGTATAGGGAAAAATGTTTTTTTGATTAGTTTAGCTTGATTCAATTTACTGATGAAGTTCACTGTTCAATAGGGATGATCGTTTTGTACAATTTTTTTTCTGAAAATTGAAAAGAGGTAGCTAGAAAGTTGTGTCAAGACATTAAAACGACTGGCTGGTAAAAAATTCACCTCCTGACTTCCCCTTTTCTCTCTCTTCTATGCCTTCAAATCTAACCATGTTCAAAAAATTTTAAAAAGTGAAACTTTTTTTGGAAATTTTCATAGACGTGTGGTATGGTTATTCGTGAGATTCCGGAGCAAAAGAGGCCACTTCGTTAGAAACCTGATTTCGAGAAAAATGCAAAAATAGATGTTCGGGTCAAAATTGTTGTTTTTCGGGTTTTGGTCGATTTTGATAGAGAATTTCATGCTCTTTCATCCAGTAGGTATGTTTAAAAAGTTTCGGTTCGTAATAACAAAAAAAATGCGATTTTCTGTGACGAGGAGTGATGTGATATTTCACGATTGCAGCAGGTTGAAAAAAATTCCAACACGAGCACTTCAAAGTGAAATATCTTTGACCCGAAGCATCCTAGCGAAAAACTAACTGCTCTTAGCAGAAAGCAAATTTCATGTTCTACAATTTTGGTGGTAATGATTTTTTTGATAGAACGTTTCCTTTCCTCGCAAAATCTAGTTTTATGTCAAAAAATGAGAAAATATCAATATTTGATGAATTGAGTTTTTTAACAATAACATTCCAGCTAATCACGTTTCATAAAAATAAACACCGCATTCTAAAAAGAAATTTTATGCTCTACAAATTTGGTTCCATTCATTTTTTCCCTAAGATGCTTCCTTTTCTCACAATTTTGTTTTTTATGCTGAAAAAACGTTTAAAAAATGTTTGCAAAACTTTAAACACGTTTTTCTCGAACCCATGTTTTTTGAAGTAATGAAGTTTCATTTTTGAAAATTCACTGCTCAGAGAGATATGAACGAATATTTTTTGTTTGGTCTCATTTTCTTTACAATTTTATTGGCTATGAACGAAATTTTTTCGTTTTAGTCTCATTTCCTTTACAATTTTATTGGCTATCACGTAGTATGAATAACTTGATTTTCACAAATCTAACGAATTGGTCCATTTTGCTGCGAAACTTCAGATTTTTTGACCAAAAATACCATTGGGACCCATTTTTGATTTTCACTCTATTTCCAGGGATCCTCACATTTTCAACTTTTTTAAAATATCGAGTAAAAAATCGAAAAAAAACTTATTGAAATAATTTTTTGTGAAATGATAGGAACCAAGTTCGGCCATTTTGGGAACATGTTTTCAATTTTTTTTTATTTTTAATTTTTAATACCAATCTAAAAAACATGAAACAATTGTATTCTGAATGACCCCAGTGAAAAACAGGGTAAAGATAAAAATTGGGCCCCAGTGGTATTTTTCGGTAAAAATAATCGTAATAAAGCCATTCTAAAAAATTATAATTTTTGTCAATTTTTTGAAAATTTCTGAACATAATTACTAAATTTTAAAGTCCCAGGCAGAAGTGTATGTGATAGCGAGTCAGGTCGTAAAATTTTCACCCGGTTGTTTTAAGGTCCAGACACCTTTTCTTAGCGATCCCCTCTTCAACTTTTGACAAAAATTCCAAAAAATCCTCCTTCTCTCCATATTTTTTTGAAAAAAATGTTTAATTTTTTTTTGAAAGTTTGATAGGTTACAAAAAATTCAAGTTTAAAGCTCAAAGATGGAAATTAAAAAAATACTACCCAAAATTTCATATGGATTGTTTAATTAAAAAATACCATTGAGACTGAATTTTCAGCATTGTCCCATTTTTCAGGGAGGTACTTGAAAAAATCTTTCTGAGACTTTACTATAATTTTCAAAAATTAAAAATGCAATTGTATTTTTCCCTAAAAATAAAAGAAAATTGTCAGACATCTGAAGAATAGAGTGATGCTGAAAAATGAATTCCGATAGTATTTTTGGGTAAAATCAATACTAAAAATTTTTATAGGTAAGATTTCTTCACTTTTTTTGAAATATTTTAAGAGCTATTGGATGATGAGGGATGTTGAATCAGGACTGAGGAAGGAAAGTGAAAATTTTACCAGATTTTTTTTCAGATTTAGATACATACAACTTCTGTGATACCTCTTCTTTCATTTAATTCCAAAAAAATTGTCCTGATGTTTCCCCCTTCATTTAATTAGCAAAGGCATTCAATGACTTACTCGTCGTTGCTATTTTCCGAAATTTTGACATTATTATAAAGCCACTCAACTGACTTCAGTGGCCCTTTGCAAGTAATATCATATTCTTTGTTTTCTTTCACAGATATAGAATCTTTAACGTTGGGTGAAAAGGTCAAACGAGGCTCTGAAGATGAAAAGCGCGAGTTTGATCCGAAATTCATTGGGATTGGGATTGGAATTGGAATGAAACGGTTGCCTGAAGGATTGTTTGATGGGTATATTGGAATTAATGGAGTTTGTTGGTTTGAATAGGATGGTTGGTTTGGATATGATGGCTGAATTGGATAGTATGGTTGGTTCGGATAGGATTGTTGGTTGGGATAATATTGTTGGTTGGGATAGGATTGTTGGTTCGGATAGTATTGTTGGTTCGGATAGGATTGTTGGTTTGGATAGGATTGTTGGTTTGGATAGGATTGTTGGTTCGGATAGGATTGTTGATTTGGATAGGATTGTTGATTTGGATAGGATTGTTGGTTTGGATAGGGTTGTTGATTTGGATAGGGTGGTTGGGCTGAATAAGATGGTTGGCTCGGATAGGATGGCTGAATTGGTGGAGATGAATAGATAGAAGAGGATGACTGGATTGAAGATGATTGCCGGAATGTAGAAGTTGGTTTAATTGATGAAGATAGATGAATTCCTTGAGATGAAGATGGTAGGATTGAAGAAGATTGATGGACTGATTGAGATGAAGACGACCGGATTGAAGATGATGGTTTGCTAGAGAATGAGTTGCTTGATGGAGGTCGACTAGTTCGTGGTGGTGATTGAGGTCGAGAAGTCGCTGGAGGTCGTTTGATTACTGGAGGTTTTCTATATGACCCAGACCTAGACCTAGACCTAGATCCTCTTTTGACGCGGCTCTTCTTTTCTGTAAAACGTGAATATTTGTAATCACAGGTCTACATTTTTAAGCTTTCGAAATGCTTTTGAAGTTTGCTGGGTGATTTTTATAGTCAAGATTTACAGCTTCCCCCTCCGGGTTTCTCCCACCAAAAATTTGACTCGAAATATTTTTTTTCACGCTGACCACGAAAAAAATTGGTGAAAAAATTCCATCACCTAAGGATTTTTCACAATTTAAATTTTTTGTTGAACATTTTTTTTTACACTTTGATGACTTTTGACACTTGAAATCAATTTTCTGAGCAAAGGAAGGGTTCGATGAAAAAAATGAATGGAACATAAATTGTAGAGCGTAAAATTTCCTTTCTGTAGAGTGCAATACGATTTTTTCAGGAGGCTCAGCTTTCAAGATATTTTAGTTCAAAGTTCAACTCATTTTCTTAATTGAAAATATCTCAAAAAATAAGCCTCATTGAAAGAAAAACTAATTGGATTCCACAGAAAGGAAATTTTACGCTCTATAATTCTTGTTGTATTCATAATTTTTTTGGAGGCTTGATTTTACCAGAAAATCAATTTTTTGTAATGAACCACATTTTCAACATTTTTCATTTGTAATGATGGAAATATGAAAGGCCGGCAAATCAAAAATGGTTGCCTGCGTAATTGATTCTGATTGATGATTTTGGAATTTTTTTTAGTTCCGAGTTTGAATATGATTTCAGTTTTACTCCATCTCGTCAGGATTTTTATAATTGGAATTTTTTGTTGAGAATTTGTCTTACATTTTTTTATTCAACTTTTGACCCTTACAGTCGATTTTCTGAACCAAAAAAGGGTTAAACGAAAAAAATGAATAGAATGTAAATTGCAGAGCGTAAAATTTCCTTTTCTGTGGAGTTGAACCGTTTGCTCTGAAAATTGAACTTGAAGTGTTACAAAATTATCAAAAATTGTAAAAAAAAAAAATCAACGCACCTTTTCCTCCAAGGTAAAACCCTTGAATCATGGATATGTTCAAATTTACTTACTTCAGAGATAAGGCCATTGAGACAAAAGTTCATAACTTTTTATTAAAATGTCACTTTACCTGAATATTTTTTTATTTTTTCAACATTTT
The DNA here is from genome assembly GCA_033439095.1 of Pseudococcus viburni. Lineage (NCBI taxonomy): Eukaryota > Metazoa > Arthropoda > Insecta > Hemiptera > Pseudococcidae > Pseudococcus > Pseudococcus viburni. The sequence continues at coordinate 552,014 of JAVBJF010000128.1, forward strand.
CAAATACTTTTTTCATTTTTTTAATTTTTTTATTTTTTTATTTTTCCTCATTTTCAACAAGTCTAAGATAATATTATTAATTATGCCTTGATCTAAAATCCATTTTTTTTTCGTTGATCTCCTGTAACCATTAACCAACGAAGCGTTACGTAACCAACCTTGCGTAACGTTACACTTTTCAAATTTTACCTTCCTCTCGTCCTAAAACATATCCATGTCAAAAATACTTATGTAACAAAAATTCAAATTGTGAAAAGTCCTTGGGTGATAGAATTTTTTCACTATTGTTCTCGTGATTAGCGTGAAGAAGACTATAAAATTCACCCATTAAACTCCAAGCAGTATTTTCTATGTCGATCTGTGTAATTAATAAATGATTTTTGGTGTTCACGTCGTTTTTCTCTTAATTTTTAATCGAAGTCATCGTCTTAAGTATTTAGTACGGACATTTCAAGTTTTGACCCCAAAAAAATTAGCAGGAAGGGGAAGTTTCGTATATAAGCTCAGTAAGGTATGTATTTTAATATTCCCGAACTTCCCTAAAATCGGTGAATATTTTGACCCCCTTTTGGGGGGTGAGGAGGTTCAAATTTTCGTTTTTCGACCATAACTTTCAAACGTATTTACGAGAAAAAATTTAAAACAAAAATTGTAGAGAATAAAAAAACAAACAATTTTGTTATTTACAATATTTTCTCCTAGGACGTCATGGGAGGGAGCTAGGGTCCTCGAAAAAAAAAATCAATTTTGAAAATTTCCCATTACCAGAAAAAATCACCAAAAATCGGGTTAATCGACTTTTAGGAGGGGTTCTTTTGCATCGTACATCGTATTACTATGTAGAATTAAAAAATGTGTAACCGACTCCTTATCTCAAAGTGGGGGGCTGGACCCTTCGAAGAAAAAGTCGCATTTTCCCCCAAGCGTAGCTCAGCTGCAGTGCAAAATTCGAAAAATTGGTTCAAACAAACGTTGTAGAGCATTAAAAGACGAACATTTTTCTTTTTTTACTTTTTTTCTATGTGGTCTTGGGGGCGAGCTATTGCAAAAAGAATAAAAGCAGCGCGCCGTTTGAAAATTTTTCATGAACTCAATAAACTCTCCTTTTGAGAATTGAGACCCAATTTGGGTCCAGGGGTCAAATTGTTATAAAAATCGAGTTCAGCGCTCACAAAAACCTCAGAACTCCACTTGTTCGACCATTGGTTTGCTAGATTTTAAATTTAACAGGCTTACACATTCGTACTTTATTGAGGTAATGAAAAATTTTCGAACACCGATTTTTTTCCACTTCCTGCTATTTTTTTGGGGTTAGGGCCTTATTTTAGCTAAAATGTCCGCACTAATTAATTACAACGTTTAAGATTTTTAAACATGGAATTCGTGTGTAGAATTCTATAATTTATATCTTTTCAACTTCAGCTTCAAAATTATTCAAAATAGTTCAAATTTTCAAGTTTGCAATTTGCCGAATGTGAAATTTCCAAAAAGATTCTGTTGATGTAGCTTCGAGTTCTATCTTTGAATTACGTACCTACCAAATTTTTATCCAATTTTTTTAATGATTTCTAATTCATGATTTGTGTTTTCGAGGTAAAATTCTAAAAACCAAAATATGAAAATTTTCAACTTGAAATTTGGCTTTCTGATTCTGAAAACTAGTGAAATGAAGTTTTTTTTTTCTACCGTGGAATTTCAGATTTCGTCAATTGTGCATTCGAATATTAAAAAGCTCAAAAATCCAAATTTTCCATCTTACAATCTTCCACTGTATTTTATTAGCTTTCTCCAGTGTTGAAACATTCCAAAATTTTCTGAAGGGTTCAAAATGTCTTGAAACCACTTCCAATCGAATTGGGAGGTCGAAAATAGGATATATGCCAAATTTTAGCATTTTTCGTTGATTAGATCAAATTTTCATACTTGGCAGAGCGATGAGGTAATTTTGAAATTTCAAAAATTCGCCAAAATTTGAAAAATGAACTTTAGCTCTCGAAATTTTTAATGCGGGGTTCTTCTATAATATACTTTCGATTTATTTTTGTCCCGGTCCAGAATTTTACTGCCGGTTGGGATGCCTTCGTTATAATAATAGGTATGGTACCTTGGTAATGGGAATCTTGGAAGAAATCCACCCAGCTTTCATGAGGCAATTCTTCCTCGTGTGATATACGCCCATCTTGATTGTGTACTTGAACGATATACTGCGATTCATCTTTCTCAGGGGAAATTCTGTGAAACATACGAATTGAAATTCCACATTATTATGATGCACTGACGTTGTTTACTTACGATTTAAAAGTGATTTAAAAAAATTATGATGAAATATTGAAGTGACTGATAATTCCCAATAAATTTTACGAACGCATTCTCGCAAAGCTCTGGTAATTAACAACAAAGTGGTTTAAATTGAACGTAGCTAGATAAATATATTCTATTCAAAGTACGTGACTCTGTTGATTGCTAGTAAAGAAGTTAAACGATTAGTTTTTCGTTTATTTTTAAATATTTCTGCATTGCAGTAGTCACAATAATGGTGTCTCGAAGAAGAAAAAAAATAATCTTATTTAGATTTTTAGAATTTATGGTTCATCGGGCGAAAATTGATTTGCTTAAATTTCCTAAAACTTTCATTAAAATTCACATTAGCTGTTAAATTATCAAAAAAAGTGATAACATCAGTGATAAGTAATGAGTTTTTAATCTAAAATAGATTACATATTTTCGCACCATCCGATCATGTATGCAATTGATTAATTGTATGCAGACAAATTGTGGAAATTTAGTTATATTCATTTGAACGTTAGATATTTGTTATCTTATCACGATGATGACTAAGATTATTTTTTCCACTGATTCGATTTACTTATAAAAATAAATTTACTGCAGATTGAACGAGAAACAAATTTCCTAATTTACGTCACTTCGCCGGATGTTATATTTTCAACTGTCTGCATCGAGAATATTTTCAAATTCGTTTCTCATGCCAAAATTTTCTCACGTGAACTTCTAATGATTTTGTAATAGTTCTCCCTATTTTTTGGTTTAAAAAATTCTACACAATTTCACTCTGAGAATTTGAGACCATCCCTCTTTTTTTCCGAAATTTATATTGAGATTAGGGATTGCATATTTCATATCGAGGTTGTTAACCTGGCCATGTTTCACGGATTTGCATTGGGTGGTGAGCGATTTTTTTTTTACCAAGTCCGCTTGTATGGTCTGAATTTTTTTCGTATAAAATTATTTTTTTCTCAAAATTTTTCAAACATCGTTTTTTTCAACGTTAATTTTTCAAGACTGAAATTTTTTTCTCAAAATTTTTCAAACATCGTTTTTTAAGGTCAATTTTACAAGACTAAAATAAAACGATGCGATGTTTGAAAAATTTGAGAAAAAAATTTCAGTCTTGAAAAATTGACCTTACCTTGAAAAAAAACAAAGTTTGAAAAATTTTGAGAAAAAAATTTTACAGGAAAAAATTCAGACCTTACAACAAGCGGACTTGGTAAAAAAAAAATCGCTCACCACCCAATGCAAATCCGTAAAACATCACTCTCCGCAGAAAAACCGGACAACTCTTTCTCTTTCAAAAACAAGTTAACAGAATAAATTGATTCTGCTGAGGAGTGGTGTCTCGTGAGATATCTAATTTTTCCAATAATTTAATTTTATGTTGTAAAAACGACCTTAACAAGATCGACAATCGTTTCTTGTGCAAAAATTTTCAGTATGATGATCATAATCAAATTTTTTCAATTCCGAATCGAAACAAAAGACTAATTTATCAAGTTTTTTTTCATAGAAAAATGACAGTTTCGTTCATAATTTATGTCACATTACTTTTTTTTTTCATTCGTGTCCCGAAATACGTATGATTATGAAAGATAGTGTGATGGATTTACAATCATAAATTTTTTGAAATTTAGATTTAATTCGAAGTTGAAGCGTTTCGACGCTTAAAAACGCTGTTTAGTGAAATTGAAAAAATTGGAGCTATCCGGTTCTGTACGTGAACTCTTTATGTAAAAACATCATTATTACTCGTTTTGAAAGTTCCTCGACTGGTATGGATTTCCTGGCTGATCTTGAACTGCTGAACAAAACGCTGCAAAAAATGAACAAAAATTTTATTGGTATGGATATAAAACAAGAAGTGGTCGTAGTGGTAGCAATGTATTTTCAGAAATGGACATTTCTTAAAATAAATTTTATTTATTTAGACTCATTTTGTATCTTGAATAATTTCCATTGCCTGATATTGAAATTTTCAGGTTTTCAGTGTAAAAAAAGGGTTTTCTGAGTTGTTATCAATTTTTTTTATCGAATTTATTTTTACATATCAATATTACTTAGGTCAAGTTGTGTAGTTAGAATAAGGACTTTTTATAAAACCAAAAACCTCAATTTTAACGAGCAGTTGCCACTTTGCCACCCTTCTTGTTACTTGAAATTTCTACAAATCAAAAAATATTCAGCATTGATCCATAAAGGAAAAGACTTAACGTAACGAGGGGAGGGCTCACTCCGAAGTGAAGTCAAAGTTGAAAATTTTAGTAAAAATATTTGTTGCTATATTGGAAAAATCAAAATTTGGAGGAAAATTTGGAAAAAAAATTATTCAAAAATTACGAGAAATGTGTCCATAGAATTTTTTTTTTAAAAATTGAAACGAAATCTTAAATCTTCGTTACTGGGGCCATCATATTTTAATACTTCCTTGAAACGATGTAAATTTTGAAACTAAAATTTCAATTTTCGAAATTTTTTTGCTGATTTTGTATTTGATAGTCGAGGTACCTACTGCCAGTGGTGCACCCAGGGACGCTAGGAGGCTGGAGCTCCCTCTCCCCTTAAGCTCGGACAGGAGATTTTTTATTACAAAAATGTGAAGTAATTGTTTTGCTCTTCAAACATTTTTTTTTTCAATTATCGTCCTAGCTTCGCTCGGGTAGTATTTTAATTATTCTGTGTATTTCTTGAATAAACATATAACTCTCTAAATCTGAATCAGTCGTTGATGAAATTCTGCCTTTAAGAATCAGTGAAATGATTTTCATTAAATTAATGATTTTTCACTGATATTTCAGTCAAAAATCACTAATTTCTCGATCAATTCCCATTTGTCAGGAAAAATCAATAATTTTGTCTGACGAATCAATGAAAAATTACGAATTTTCAGTTAAATTTATTTCACTGATTCAAACAGGTGAATTTTAATAATTCAGATTTAAGGAGTGTATTGATTAAAATTCCCCAATTTTCCAATTTTGTTTTTCTCAAATCTATTCATGTATTACTAGCTTACTGAAAATAGCCTAACTACGCCAACGTCACTGAAATAGCAGGTTACTGAATTTTTGCATTGAATTTTGACGACCCCCCTCCCTATTTTTCTCTAATTCTCAATCCCTCCCTTATTTCTGGGTGCGCTTATGCCTTCAATACAGAAAAAAACTGATTTTTGAGACCTAATTTTTTCAAATTTAACCCTCCTCTCTCCCGCTCCACCTTGGAAAATTTATGGGTACTCTAATGCCTACTGCTTCTAATTTTTTTCAGTGATTAGGTGTCAAATATGCGTCAATTTTGTCAAATTCATATAAAAAATAACTTTTATGTTATTTTCATTATTTTACGTAATTTATTGTTTTTTTTTTTTCATTTAAAATTTTTCCCTAACGCAAAAATTACTCTCTAAATACGAATTAGTCAACCAGTGAATTTTCGCTGATGATAAAGGTAATTTCGATTTACCGATTAAATTTATAATTTTTCACGAATTGAATAAGTTATTCAAAAATAATTAAATAAATTAGTGAAAAATCACTAATTAAATCAGTTGACTGGATTTACCTTATTCATCGGTGAACATTTTCTGATTCATATTTAGAGGGTATCCAAGATCAAAATCTTAAAATTTTCTCAACCTTCATAGTGCCTACTGGTAAGAAAAACAAGAAAACCCGAAAAAAAACAGCAAGAATTTTAATGATTTTACTGCCAAGAGGAAAAATTTCCAACATTTTCCCCTTTCTTTGAATTTTTGACATGGATATGTCTTTAGGCCTGGGGGGTAAAATTTTGAAATTGTTACGCTAGAAAATTCTTACGCCTGAAAATGGTTACGCTAGAAAATTCTTACGCCTGAAAATTCTTACGCTTGAAAATTCTTACGGTTACGGTGGATCAAGACATTATGACATTATGTTAGACTTAAAAAAACTTATAAATAAAATTAAATATTATATTTTAACATAATAATTTGCTGATATTATGTTAGACTTGGACGGGTTACGGGTTATGTGTAATGATCACAGTGGATCAAGACATAATGACATTATGTTATGCGTTTTGACATGGATATGTCTTTAGGCCTGGGGGGTAAAATTTTGAAATTGTTACGCTAGAAAATTGTTACGCTAGAAAATTCTTACGCCTGAAAATTCTTACGGTTGAAAATGGTTACGCTAGAAAATTCTTACGGTTACGGTGGATCAAGACATTATGACATTATGTTAGACTTAAAAAAACTTATAAATAAAATTAAATATTATATTTTAACATAATAATTTGCTGGATATTATGTTAGACTTGGACGGGTTACGGGTTATGTGTAATGATCACAGTGGATCAAGACATAATGACATTATGTTGTTATGGGGGATCAAGACATTATGACATTATGTTAGACTTAAAAAAACTTATAAATAAAATTAAATATTATATTTTGAACATAATAATTTGTTGATATCATGTTAGACTACGTAATGCTGGAGGTGTAATGTAACGTAACGTTTTTAGGTCCAGACATAATGACATTATGTTAGACTTGAAAAACTTGGAAAAAATCTATTTCAGATGAGGAAATGATGATATGTTATATTAAGTAGTTCGCGTAACATTTTTGTGTAACATTTCGAATGAGTTGGTTGAAAAGTCGGTCAAAAAGTTGGTCGAAAAGTCGGTCAAAAAAGTTGGTCAACAAGTCGGTGAAAAGAAAGTTGGAAATCAGAAAGATGGTTTGGAAAGCTGTCGAAAAGTTGATTGAAAAGTTGAGTTGAAAAGATAGTTGGAAATCAGAAAGATAGTTGGAAAGCTGTCAAAAGGAGTTGGAAATTTGATCGGAAATTTGGTCGGAAATTCAATCGGAAATTCAAATGGAAATTCGATCGGAAATTTGATCGGAAATTTGATCAGAATTCAATTTGATCGGAAATTCGATTCGATCGGAAATCCAATTTGAGCGGGAATTCGATTCGAGCGGGAATTTGATTCGATCGGAAATTCAATTCGAGCGGAAATTCGATTCGAGCGGAAATTCGATTCGATTGGAAATTTGATCGGTAATTTGATCGGAAATAGACGATTATTAGACGGAAAGTTAGATGGAAAGTTAGATGGAAAGTTAGATGGAAAGTTAGATGGAGAGTTATATGGTGTTTTAGACAGTTACATTTTTAGATTTTGTCATAATGACATTATGTTAGACTGGAAGAAGTTAGATGGAACATTTAGATGGAAAGTTAGATGGAGCATTATATGGAGCGTTAGACAGTAACATTTTTAAATTAAGACATAATGACATTATGTTAGACTCAAAGAAGTTAGATGGAGCGTTAGAGATGGAATGTTAGATGGAAAGTTGGACAGAATGTCAGACAGAAAATTGGGAAAGATTGCCTGGAAAATTATTGTCCGAGAGATAGTAGTTGGGAAGGTATGCGCTAGTTTGGTAGAGGCACAGCACTAGAAGCTGAGCATATGGTGCATCCCTCTCCTTGATGGTAATCAAAAGTGTCTTTAGACCTGTGTAATGGCGGTAACACAGTAACTAAATGAAGCTGCCATACCTTAAGGGCATTGAAAGAAGTACATCCCATGTTGAATATAAGTTGATGAAAATCCTGAAGAATTATATTAAATTTGAGAGTATGGTATATCTTACTGACATATCCATGTTCTAAGATTTTTGCTTTAAAGCAAAAAACGCGTTCATTTTTAATCGAAGGATGTAAAGGGGGCTCTTTTTTAGGGAAATTTAAAGCATGAAAAATGGCAAGGAAACCCCAGAAAATAGCGAGTATTTTCATTTTTCTGGTTCAGTAGGCACCATGACCTAGAAATTTCCCATAAAAACGTAAGAGATTCCGAAGATATCAGAAGATCACAATTAGTTGAAACTGTTGTTTTTGTTCAATTGTTATACGTATTTGATGCATTTGACTCATTCGACTTCTATGTGACACATTCGACATTATTTGACGTCAATTGCCATCACTGGAATAAAGTATTCTTAAAAATTTCCCAAAATTCTTCTTTGGTATCAGAATTTGATTTTCTGAAATTATTGCCCTCGCTGTTCTCGGGTTGAATTCTGTTTTTTCGTCGCAAATATCGACATAAATACGACCAGAATGTATTTTTTTGCAGGTATTAAAAAGTTTGGGTTTCCAAAATTTTGCTTTCGTTTTACGTGCACCAAGATTGTCACTTTGTAATACAAATTCTATATTTTTCGATTTTTTAAAAATGAACACTGACACCGTTCATTTTTTGATTTCCCTCCTTCATCAATTTTCAACCGATGAATTCTAAACGTTCATTTTTAAAAAGGTTTTGGTGTGGAAGGTGGTCATTTGGCCTCTGGTCGAACTTGATTACAATATTTTTATGCCATTCGATTTGTCTTGATAGAAGATGATTTTAGAGCGCATGAGCGAATTTTAATCTCACCCCTGGGGGAATGGGCTCCAAAATACGTGATTTCTAAGCTAAAAATTCAATCTTCGCGAGTTTTCAACCGATTTTTTTCAAACGTGGGATGTAAGTAGATGTACTACAGGGGAGTACCCTGAAATTTTTTCAGATTTAATCGACCACTTTTATGACCTTGAATTTGACTTTGAAATTTTCAAATTGCTCTGGGGACATAATTTTGGGTTGGGGAGACAAAATGGTTTTTTTTTTCAAAGTTTTTCAATGTATTTCACACCTCTTAGAATTTTTTCAAATTTTTTTGAGTGGTGGAAGTTGGTCAAATATTAAAAAAACTGATGTAATTCATCATTCAGTCCAGGAGAATAGCATCGAAAAAGTGCATTAAAAACACATAATTGTTAATCGGAATTTTATCACTTGAAAAGGTTCTATGTGATGTCCAGAGTCTCTGATAAAGTCGCATTGTCCCAGCCCTTATTGCTTTTTTCGAGGGGTAGACCCTTTATGGGGGGGGGGCTAGAATTGTTTTGCACCGATTTCGCTCAAATTCACGTGGAGGGTTATTCAGGTGTAGAAGTACACTCAAAATAAAATGTCAGCGGCCTCGACCTCAGGAGACTGAACCATCGCTTTCCAAAATTGGACATTTTTGACTAAAATGACAAAAAACTGGGTTTTCGATTATAAAACTGCCTGAAAATGTTAATTTTGAAAAATTTTGGTATTTTTACACACATTTTAAAGTGACAAATTCGACTAGTAGTTGAAAAAAATTGGAAAAATAAGTTTAAAACATTTAAAATTTATCCTCCCACAACAGCAATGAACAAGGTTGCCAACCAATATTTCGAAAAATCACTATTTTGGCCAGAAAAAAAACGCATTACTAAAAATCACTGTAGCCAATTTGTTCAAAAATCACTAAAATCGCTGGTTTTTTCAGAAGTCGTTCAAAAATCACTTTTATCACTGAACTCATCCTTGAAAAATCATTTTCATCAGTGTAGTAATTCATCCTAAAAAAATCAATTTATAAAAGTAGGTGGGAAAAATGTCAAAATCTCCAGAAATGGCTGTGGGTATTAGGCCTACAATTTTTTTTTTCAAATAATTTTCATCAAAAATTAAAAAAATCACTGAAAATTGAAAAGTAGACCTTGCAAACAGAGTAATAATCGCTGAAATTTTCAAAACCCACTGAAAAAAATCACTTGACTTTTTCAAAACCTGAAAAATTACTGAGGTTGGCAACCCTGGTAATGAACATTCATTGCATAGTTGTCATCAATCCTCGGATTTCTCCTCATAAAAGTAAACAAATTTTTTAAATGAAATTATGATGGATAAGGCACGTTTCGAAGTTAAGCCAGGGCCAGGAGTTGTAAGCATCCATTCCGCACGTGTCGAACGGCCTTCCACCACTTAAAGTGAACGTTTTCTCTTAATTCTTTAATAACGGGACAGCTGATACAGTGAATGGATAGCAGGAAATAGTCGGAGGGTGCCGGGAAACGTGAAATGCGCTTCTAATGGACACCATGAACCATGATGTTGGTTCAGCGTTGAACGAGAATTTGATCAATTTGGGACCACTATCTAATTACCTACCTACTTGTTTTAAAAAATAAACATTAAGCATTAGAAAATTGAATTTCCAACTTCTCCCTCGCTTATAGCGCCTTTCTAGTGTGCCTTGTTCGCCGAATATTTTAATTCGAAGATTGATATCGATTTTTTTTCAACTGAATGCAGGAGGTGCGTCGTCCGCGACGAAAATATTTTGCATCTCTCTGTCTAAATAAAAACAGAAGGACCTTGATGAAACCAGTATCTTTTTCGATCTGAATAATTAATGATCAAAAAACTAAAAAATTTGGCAAATGATTTCTGTTACTCGAATAACTTGAGCCTTAGGGAATGAAAATTTTTGAGATTTTATTATTTTCTCGAAATAGGTATTACTGAGATTATTTTTCAAGCGTTATTTTTGTCATGTATTTGGTGGTTATTTATTCTATGGATAACATATGTCGGTACCTTATCTTCTGTATGTGTTCGAGTTTGCATTAGCGTATTAAAGAATTTAATTTTGCGTCATAAATATAAAAAGTGATACGAAAATATGCATGCAAATTATTACTCACCTTGGCAAATCAACAATCCGCTGATCACATGGAACAACATTTCAACTGGTATCCGCCTGATCGACTATTTAGTCGGTTTCTCTTTCTACATATAAGTTATGAAACGTAATCATTTATACCGCGAATAGTTTTCGGTAATGGGTAACAATGTGTAAAAATTTATTGATTCAAGTACAATGCACATTAGCTCGCGTTTGGCGGAGTACGACGTATATCTATATCTTCTTAGGAGTCGGACTCGTGTTGGTTGAGAGTGAGTATTTATATCGTAGCCGAATTATCATCGATCGGGTGTTTTCGTTTGAGTTCGGCTATAGTCGTAATTCAAACTTGATGAATCGTTGGCTTACGTTAGATTTTTCAAAGCTTTTGTAAAGATAAATTTGTATCTAGGCCTAGAAAATACCTGGTTATAATTACTCTCCTGGGTCAATCCCTTCCTCTACCTATCACCCTTCTTCAAGTTCTTCAGGTTTGACTGTTCTTAAAAAAATGTTAAAATCGAGTTCACGTTCTAAAACCTTGCCTTTAAAAAAATGAAATTTCTAGGCGAATGAAGCGTCATACAAAAAAAATAATAAGAACCAAAACTGTAGAGAATTAAATTTCCTTTCTGCTGAAATCAAAAAATGTTTCTAGGAGTCGATGTTTTTGTGATATTCTCAGGTGAAGTTGAAATCGTCGAATTCCAGTTTTCGAATTCACGTATTAGTACCACGAAAACATCCGACTCCGAGGAAAATTTTGACCGATTTAAGAAGAAAGGAAATTTAATTTCCTACAATTTTGTTTCTTACAATTTTTTTCGTATGACGCTTCATTCGCCTGGAAATTTCACGTTTTTGGAGTCAAGCCTTCAGAAAATGAACTCGATTTTGCAAAAATGACGAAAGTTCTTTATCAGGGAAGAAGGGGCGTCTTTTTAATCGTTTGCCTATGTGAATTGGCTCTTAATGTATGCAAAACTACCCAAAATGTTATACATTTTCGTGGAAAAAAAATCGATTTGACTTTTCAAAAGGTTATTGAATTTTGAAATGTGATATCCGTAGTTGAATGACCCTAAAAATGCAAGATATTCTTTCTACCACGAAGGCATGGTTACGGTTATCAATAACGAAATTATTGTCAAAAACCCTCCCATATTTTGGCTTTCGAATGTTGCGTGGCTTGGCTCCATAGTTTTAATTGTTGCCCTTTTATTAAGATCCTAAATCTGGTGCCTTTCGTTGGCGGACCCTGTATTTTTGTTTAGTTTTGAAAAATAGCCACGATATTAGGAGATAATGTTGTATTGTCGTCTACAAATTTTTTGGGGCGAAGGTATCCATGTTTAGTCCATTTCAAAGTTAAAAAATTCAAAAATGTTTTTTTTTTAATTTCATAAAAAAAATTTAAAAAATATGAAAAATTAATTTTTCAACGTACCTATCAGGGTATTCTTTGTCAGTTCAACCGATTTTTGGCCAAGGGCCCTTCGATTTTGCTCAAAATTTTCTCACAAGATATTGTTATAGCCTTCTAATCGTAAAATCATCCTCATCTTCCGGGGATTTTTTTCACCTTGTCAATTTTCATAGAAATTAACAACTTATTTGAGAGTTTTTTCAAAATATAGGTTTTCAAAAACACTGATTTTGATTTTTTAAATTCAGATTGAGCTCCTGGACTCCAAAATGGGGTTTTCTCTCCCATTGCGAATCAGTGAAAAGTCACTGATAAACAGTCAGAATTGACAGGAAAAATCATCAAGTGATTTTTCACTGATTATTCAAAGAATTTCACAGATTTTTCAGTAAATTTCATAAATATCACTGAGTTTTCAGTGAATTTTCACCGATTTTCAGTGATTTTCTTTCACTGACTTGCTTTCAGTGAAAAAAAATTTCACTGATTTGTTACTGTGCTGCAATTCTGGCTGTTTTTCAGTGTTTTTTGATAAATTTCACTGATTCAAAAATGAGTACGAGTATATAGCATCAAATAAAGGTTTTCAAAGGCACTATTTTTGATTTTTTCATACACTAGGGAGGTATTCCAACCGGTAGTAAAATTTTGGACCTAAACAAAAAATATATTGAAAATACATCGTAAAAAAATCAGAAAAATTTGCTGGTCAAAATTGAAATATGCCAACACTGAATGTATTGGAACCAGGGGATGGGGAGTGTTTTGGGGCTTCTAGAAGGGGGAGGGGGAGGTCGAAAATAGGATATCTGTCAACTTTCAGCCTTCTATCTCGATGCAGACACGCGTTGTGGGCGTATATCTCAATTTTTTCCGAAAAATGAAGATTTGAACCGCCAGTTACGAATTTCTGAAAATTGTACTTCAATCGGTCAAGTATAGGTCACCGATATAGGTAATCCGCGTTTTAGATAATTAAGTTCATACGGGCCATTTTTAAGGATTTTTCTTCATTGCTGAAAAAAGTCCAAATTTTCAGTAGGCCCCAAAATGTTTAAAAACTGTTTTCAGTCTGTTTGCAACATCAAAAATAGGATATATAGATACCAAATTTCAGGTTTTTTTTTCGTGAATTAGATCAATTTTTTGTATTTTGCAAGGTAATTTTTTCAAAATCAAGTCATTTTGTCAAAATTAAGTCCTTTTGTCAAAATTAAGTTATTTTGTCAAAATTGGATTGTTAAATTTTGTCAAAATTGAATTGTTAAATTTTGTCAAAATTAAATTGAGTCATTTTTTTTTACAATTGAATCATTCTGGTCAAAATTGAGTAATTTTGTCAAAACTGAATTGAGTAATTTTATCAAAATTGAATTGAGTCATTTTGTTAAAATTAAATTGATTTATTATGTCAAAATTGAGTCATTCTGGTCAAAATTTTGTCATTCTGGTCAAAATGGAGTAATTTTGTCAAAATAGTGAAATTTATGAAATTAGCAGAAAAATCAGCAAAAATCCGAAGAAAATCAGTGAATTTTACGGATTTTTTCTTGTGCTGCAATTCTGACTGTTTATCAGTGACTTTTCACTGTTTCAGAACGAGAGAGTACCGATATACTTTGTTTCAGTTCAAAATTTTACTACCGGTTGGATTATACCTCTCTTGTCAGTTTGTTTCTTATCCCCAAAATGATCCTCTTAATAGGAGAAAAGTCGAGATCAAAATTACAAGAATTTCGATGTGGGTGTCAAAATTATTTATCGATAAATTTAATTTTAAACTTTTTAGTTCAGATAAGACAGTTGACTTCATTTTGGTTGTGAACGAAGTGCTTTACAATAAGAATATTAGCTCATTTCATAAAGCTTCTGAATAAAAGAGTACCTAGGAAAAAATATAAAAATGTCTGCCTTTTATTTTAATGGCTTATACCATTTGAATTTTCTATTCCAGCAGTTCTATAGTTTTTTGAGGATGAATTTATGAACTAAGTAATTAAAATTCGAAAAAGTCATTCTTGGCGAATTTCACTCAATTTGGGCATGGTTGCTGATTAGTGATTACTAATCACACTTAAGTTTTGCAAAAATATGAAATTTTTTCGGAAATCAACGATTCATAAATTTTGTTTATTTTTCTGTAGTCATGGGTATGTTTTCTGAATCTCCTAACTCAAATATAAACTTTTTTTTTGGTTCGATCCTGCCAAAATGTCGAAGGAAAACCTGGTAGGTAATTTTTATCAAAAATTATAATTTTCCAGGTTTTGGTGCTTACTTTTGAAAAATGGTTATTTTTTGGCTGTGATGAAAAAATCTACGAAATTTCTCAAGATCTTGAGCCTAAAATGCTTCGATGGGCCAACACGGTTTAAAATACGTTGGTGATTTTCTGGGGGTTTTGTACTTTTAAACCATTGTTATTTTTCGGGACATTGGTCAAACAATCCAGAAAATGAAAAATTTCGCCCAAAATTATAATTTTATTCGGAAAATGGAAATTTGTTTAGAAAGTGGAATTTTTTGGTTGGGGTGTGTCATGTATTTCCTCCAAAGGCAGACTCAAAGCTGGATGTGTTTTTTCCCTTTCCTCTTCCACAAACTCTTATTTTGGCTTCGATGGCTCAAATCCAATCCGATCGGCAGAGAAAAATTCAATCTAAATTTTTCTGAACAAAACCCCGAAAAAACTAAAAACAAATATTTTTTAATCTCAAACAAAACACGGTTATTCGAGTAAAAAATTAAGCGTTTGAATTTTTGATTAAATGCACAGACAACTATAAAATTACACAATAAGTACAATAGGTAATACATATAAAACATATAAAAATAATAATCTCCATTCCATTCAACTCCTCAATACCGTGAAAGTAAATGATTTTTGTAAAATCGAAATCAACGCTACAGCTTCCATAGATAGGCTTATAAGACTAATGACGAAAAATAAAAACACAGCCGATTGAGGTATTAGGAGATCTCTCATCGCTATCTCTCTTTTTTTTAAGCAGAAAAATAATATTCTGATTACTGAAGAAGAAAACTTAGGATATAGTTATAAAAACCATTTCATCAAAATGGCGAATAATGCAATAAATGATACAGTTAGTCGTGTTCCCGAGGCAGTAGTGAATTCTACTTCATTCGATGGTGGACTTTTTCCCAACTCGTTAATAGAACTCACTCTCATAATATAAGTTGTTTTTTCGTATAAATTAGGCAGCTCGTACTTGGTATCCCAAGTTTCGCCTGAAAAGAGAAAAATTTAATCGTGGATATTGGAAAAGTTTCTCATTTTTTGGATATTTTCAATATGTACTCGTATTTACCTAATGTAATATTCACATCGGTCCAGTCTCTGGTGTCTTTTTCTTTATATTCGATATTGTAATATGTAAAACTACTGTTTCTCACAGCTGCGGCTTTAAAATATACGAAAGTTTTGGATATTTGATCAATTTGAACGTTTGGCGGTCTCGGTAATTCCATCGGGATCAATAAAATGTACTGTTCGTTGGAACCGATTTCGTTATTAGCAGAACATTTATATTCGCCGAATTGAGATTCGTTTACGAAATTGATCTGCGAAAAAGAATCAATTGAAATTAGTTGAAGGGCTTGATACATAGGTTCATTGATTGAATCTACTTCATACTTACTGTTAAAATTGAGTTAGAAGTTGGACTAGTCAATATTCTGTAAACATCGTCAACCTTTTGAGACCATGTGTAGTAGGGAGCTGGATTGGCGACCATTTTACAAGGTATTTGGACAACTGTGTTGAGTTTCTTCTCGTAAATAGTACGATTTCTGGAGGGGTATGGTTTATCTGGAAATTTCGAATTGTGAATTTTAATTCGGTCTGTGTTTTTGGTCAATTAGCCCAGTGCAATTGGAAAAAAATGCCAAATTCTGGAATAATTCCGATCCAAGGTTTTGATTCAGGACACTATACCAAACAATATGGTAAGACTTTCTGGTCCCCAAGGGGTGCCGGAAATCCCTGAGAGAGGGTTGAACCCCCCATCGGTTTTTTGCTTATAACTCGGGAAAAACGTAATTTTTCAAAAAAATAGTTATGTACAATATTAATCTACGTTAAATTTTCTACAAAATAGATTTCTTCACTTTTTTGTGTAAAACGCAAACTAGGCCCACAAACGCCCCTGCAAAAAAAAAACTTAGTACAGGAAAACAGTCGTAGTGACACGGTGACTTTAAAATTGCGCCAAAGCCATAAAAATAAAGATATGGCTTTCTGGTTTGCGGACTTTGATTCATTGTAGTATTTCGAGTGGGAAATGCTATTTTTCATTTTTCGCCCCCGCAATGGGGGTGAACAAAGGTGATTACAAGTGTGACTGAGGAAAAAAACCAGCAAAATTTGATGAAGGTATTTCAAACAGATTTTACGGAGGAAAAAATTAAAATTCAATTCCAGAGGCTATTCAGAGGCTTCTGAATCCATTTTGTGGGTCATTTTGACTTCAAAATTGAACCAGAACCCACAGCGGAGAGGGGGAGAGTCGAGGTGAAAAAATGACTTAAAAATATCGAATATGTGGTATCAAAATCCATGGTTTTTTACTCACGGAGTCTGTTTCCGGTGTCTTATCATCACCCGAAAGGGGTCACTGGGGGAGGTATTAAGGAGGGGCCAAATTGGAGATTTTTTCAAATTGTCAACTGGGGTGTCAAAATCCATGTTTTTTGACCCCTATAGAACCATTTCTCACTAGGGAGGTATCCCAACTCAAAGTAAAATTTTGAGCTCAAACAAAAAAATTTGGAAGTACATCGTAACAGGACCCCATATCCAAAATTTCAGGTGCTGGAGTTCATTTCTCGATTTTTGGCGAATTTTTGAAATTTTAAAATTACTCCGCTATGCCCGCGCGTCCTGCGAAGTATGAAAATTTGATCTAATGAACGAAAAAAGCTGAAATTTGGTAAATACCCTATTTTCGACCTCCCGAATCGATTGGAACCGGTTTCGAGACGTTTCGGGGCCATCAGGAAATTTTGAAATTTTCTAACGCTGGAGAAAAGCCCATAAAAATGGCCCATATGCACTTCAGCGCCTATAATAGCGAATTATCCATATCGATGACCTATTTGATCTATTAAAACAAAATTTTTTGAAATTCGCAACTTTGGGTTCAAATTTATATTTTTTTGGTAGAAAATTAATTTTTTCCAGTAAAATTGTCAGCCAAAAAATATAAATTTGAACTCAAAGTTGCGAATTCCGGAAAATTCTACTTTATTCGATCAAATAGGTCACTAATATTGGTTATCCACGATTAAAGGTGCTGATGGTCATATAGACCGTTTTTATGGGCTTTTCTCCAGCTCTGAAAAATTTCAAAATTTCCTGATGGCTCCGAAACGTCTCAAAACCGCTTTCATTCGATTCGGGGGGGGGGGGGGGTCGAAAATAGGGTATCTACCAAGTTTCAACTTTTTACCTCAATCTATGCGCATTAGGCGAATTTTTAAATTTTTTCCAGGAAAATTTCTTGCCCAAAAATGCAAATTTGAACTCAAAGTTACGAATTTTTGAAAATTGTGTTTTAATCGATCAAATAAGTCACCAATATGGATAATCCGCGATTACAGGTGCTGAAGTGCATATGGGCCATTTTTATGAGCTTTTCTCCAGCGCTGGAAAATTCCAAAATTTTCTGGTGGCTCCGAAACGTCTTGAAACCGGTTCCAATCGATTCGGGAGGTCGAAAATAGGGTATTTACCAAATTTCAGCTTTTTTCGTTCATTAGATCAAATTTTCATATTTCGCAGGGCACGCGGAGGTAATTTTGAAATTTCAAAAATTCGCCAAAAATCGAGATATGAACTTCAGCACCTGAAATTTTGGATACGATGTACTTTCGATTTATTTTTGTTTGGGCTCAAAATTTTACTTTGAGTTGTGATACCTTCCTTGTCAGGTTACTTCGCTCAACCCCAACCACGATCCCCTGGGATGGGATTACCTCTTCCCTCCCTCCCTCCCTCCCTCTCCCCAATACAAAACATAGATACATGCACTAATATCGTGTTGTATCGCTACCACATTAGATCATTTTTCCGATTTTCAATTGTGAAAATATCACAAAATAATGGTTCAAATTTGAATTTTGAATACTTCACTCGATTTACAACTACTTGTTATAGGTAGGTTAGGTACCTAGTACCTACTAACGATTTTCCTATTTTTACAAACTTTGATTAGGTTTTTGATTATTTTTGATCATTAATCATGAGCGCAATAGAATAATTGCTGAATTTATTCAAATTTGAACCATTATTTCGTGATATTTCCCGTAGTTTTGTCTAATTGCACTGGGCTAAATAGAAATAACTGAGGATGGACTTGGACTTACGTTGAACATTTACGTCTATCGTTCGCATATCTGTGGCACCTTTTTCAATATCTTGCTTCGCCTCGCACATATATCTACCTGCTTCTTGATACGTTATATTGGAGATGACTAAATTATCACCGTCAAATGTGAAACGTGGATCTGTTGGCAGATTTCAACGTTGAGAAAATGAAAGTATTTTGAATGAAGATAATTTTTGTTGGGATGTACTTACTGGTTTGACCATCGATCAGTTTACGAGATGCGGTTCCATCGGTATGTTTCTCGTTAAAGTACCAATTGACTATGGCTTTGGGGTGGCCTGTAGTCAGACATCCCAAAGTAACGTAGCCACCTTCTCTGCTCGTTGGGCTTTGAGGGAATCCGTTAATACGAACTGGATCTGTGAAGGTGAATGATTCATATAATTTGACACGTCTGTCTCATTTTTGGTTTTGATTTCAGTCGATTTTGGATAAATTTTTGACGAATTTTAAACAAGTACAGAAATAATGATGATTTTTGCCTAATTTGAGGTCCCTGGCGCTTTGGCTCAAAATAAATACCAAATTCGTGATCAGTGACTTCGAATTATTCAATTTTTTTCTACTTCTATTCTAATTTTCTAATAGTTGCCCAAAAATTGAAAAATCCTGGTTGATTTTTGAAATGTTGAAATAACAATGATTTTTAATTGATTTGAGGTTATTGATCACGAATCTTGGGCCAATTTTGGGTTCTCGACTCTTGATCTTTCGTTTTTCCAAAATGCCTTATTCCATGTAAAAAAAATGAAAAATAACGTGTGACGTGTCGTTTGTTGGGGTTTTGAGGGCGCTGAGTTCGAATATTTGCTTATTTTTTGAATTCGATCCTTTGGTACGCCCAAAATCATATCAGGTTCTCATAATTCAGCCTTCTTTTTACTAAACGTAATTTTTTGAAGATCAATCGGTCAAAATTTAGAAAAGTTGGAAGGAGAGGCGTTCACAGGATCGCAAGAAATTTATCATTTAAGTTTTTTGAAATTTCACTAAAAAAGTTCATGCAGTTGAATTTTTAATTTTCTTAAAAACTTGATTTTGGGAACCTATGTAGGCCATTTTGAAGTTTTAACCTTAATTTAGGGTGTTGGATAATTTTGTGACAGCTTTCAGGAAAATGTATTACATTTCATATCTTCACATTTTCCCCAAAAAAATTTCAATAAGTAATTTTTGTCTCAACGATGAAAAATCTGTCAAAATCCCCCCCCCCCTTCAGGAGTCTACAGAGAGCTTCTAAAGATTCTCCAAAAAAATAAATAAAAATAACATGTGGGTTATCGTGTGAAATATTTTCAAGAATGCTAAGTCAAAATTTCGATTCATTTTTTGATACAAGCTCCCCAAACTCTATAATCCTCAAATTTGGATTAAAATTGATTCAAATTGAAATACCATGTATTCTTTGAAATGTTTTCAGTAGTGTGCAGTTCGAATTTTTAGTTATATTTTTAGATTGAAATTCCCCCTCTCCTCCTCAGCTCCATGGACTAGGGTGAGTTGTTTTATAATTATGTTTAAAAAATTTATGGACCTTGGAGAAGTTTTGTTGCGAAATGGCTTCAAAAACATAATGATAAAAATTTGAGATTTTTTGACCCATTTTTAATCTCCCCCACCCCCCTCTCAATCAGCAAAATCTCACCATTTTAAAATTTGGAATTTTTAGAATTTTTAGAAATGATTGTATTATTTTTATTGGGAAATTGAAAAATCCCGATTTTTTGAGGTAGGGGAGGGGTCATTTGATTGTTATGTGTAATCAAAAAACGTTATTTTTGGAGATAATTTTTAGAAGAAATGTTCAATTTAAGAATCCGATGTAATTTTGGCTTCATAAAGCTTACACGAAGCCAACTATAAGTTATTTTAAGACATCTTTTGTACCAAAATAATAATGCTTCTTGATCACTGATCATAAATCTGTGGTTCATTTTGAACCAGCAAATCTTATCAAATTTCATTTTCGAGCTGAAAATTCGAAGATTGAGCTCCCAAAATAAAAAATTTAATATACCAGATTTTTTATAAACGTCCTCGAATTGGTCAAAAATCGTACTTAAATCCCACCTAACCAATTTTTTAAATATTTGCTCAAAGATGAGATAATTTTGAGCGAAATTAACGCGAATTTGAAGTACCAGAATAACAATGCTTTCGACTGGTCTAACTTTTTAAAAAAAAATTAAAAGGAAAAATGAAATTACCAATAACGTTGAGTCTGAAATTCTTGCTCTTAGTCACGGTTCTTTTAGATACTTCGCAAGTGTACGTTCCTTCATTGGCAATATCGATTGATTTAAATTTCAAGGCTACTTTTTTCTTTTTTTCACGTGTTACTGTGATTCGATCGGTCCTATATTTAAATAATTATCGGAAATGGATCACACATGAAATTATTTTTAAAATAAAAATTATCTATTACAACTTACATGGAATTAGTTTCTGGAATTTTCCAATTATACGGAGGTCCTTTCCATTCGATGGCTTCTGTATCTCCTTTACAAACCACCTCCAAAGATTCGTTCACTCTGTAGTAAATATTAGTGAAGATTTGCTCGCTGTTTACCGTTATTTTAGGATTGTTCAAGTTATTATCCTCTGTAATCCACATAAATCAGCAAAGATGATGAATTATTGGAGGAAATTTTGAACGTATAAAACGGTTCTGCGTCAATTTGTACACCTACCTTGAGCTTTGAGTGTGAAAGAACGTTCGATTCTGGCACCGTTGAAAGATAGGATACCCACACAGGTGTATTTACCGTCGTTTTCTCTTTGGACGTCGTCGAATTTCAGTTTTCTCTTCATAATACTGTTTTCCGTTTCCGAATCTTTTTGGAAAATGCTGTAAAAAAATGTACCGTTGATTGATTTTTTTCAAATGTTAACATTTATGTCAAAATCTAGGTTTTTTTGGTCGAGAAATTCAATTTTGAGGTTATTTTTCTCCTACACCTCTCAGGGGAGGAGGTACTGATACAAAATCTTGAAAAAATTGAAAAATATCGACATGCATATCAAAATCTTGGTTTTTTGGGTCAAGAAATTCAATGTTGGAATTATTTTCATCTTATAACCATCAGGGAAGGGGTAACAATACAAAATTTTGAAAAAATTGAAAACTATTGACGTCTGTGTATTAAAAAAATTTTTTAGCCAGGAAATACAATTTTAGGATTTTTCTTTTACCCTCCTCAGAAGAAGGAGCACCAATATAAAAAAGATTTAAAAATTGATAAATATGTACCCACACTTATTTTTTTAATTAGGAAAACTGGTATCAAAATTTTTAAAAAAGAAACGAAAATTGTGCTTAGGTGAATTAAAATTGAAGCCAATAAATTTTTTGGAAATTCCAAAACGGAAAGGAAAGGAAATGAAATACTTAAAAGACTCGAAACTAATTCCAATCGATCTGGGAGGTCAAAAATAGGGTACATACCAAATTTCAGCTTTTTTCGTTGATTAAATCAAATTTTCATAACTTGAGGTAATTTTGAAATTTCAAAAATTCACCAAAATTCGAGAAATGAACTTCAGCACCTGAAATTTTGGATTTGGTTTTTTTTTATGTACTTTTGATTTATTTTTTGTTTGAGCTCCAAATTTTACGTTGAGTTTGGACACCACCCTTGTAAGTTAGTATAGAAATGAGCATCAAGAAGAAATATTTTTTATTCCAAATTTTTCTATCTCGGAGAGAAGGAGGGAATGCCAAAAATTTCAAAAATCAATCTGACCCGATCATTCTTGTAAATGGTTTTGTAAGAAAACAAAAAAAATTCGGTGATTCGAGTCCACCCCCTCTTTTCACCATTCAGTTAGGAAATAGATATATCGATAACTTACTCATCGTTGCTATTTTTCGACACTTCATTACCGCCATGATACCAAGCAACCGATCTCAAAGGACCACTGCAAGTTATATCATAATCTTTGTTCTCTTTCACAGAGATGGCATCCTTATCGTCGGGTGAAAAAGTCAGACGAGGCTCTGAAAATAACGTCTCAATGTAAAATTACCCACTTTACATTTTTCCAAACAAATTTTCCAAAAGAATGACTCACTTGTCACAGAAATGGCCAATTTTTGGGTATCTTGAAGCCCAGATGAATTGACAGAGCAAATATATTCTCCTCCGAAGTACGAAGTTACATTTTTGAAAAATAATGTGGTCTTATTTAAATTCACCGACGAAGAGTAGTAGTAACTGGCACCGCTGGAAAAGCATAATTGAATAAAAATTTGTTTTTTTTTCACGAAAATTGATCGAAAATAAAATTTGTTACCTTGGGTATGGAGGGATAACGGAATTTAAAGCGTGTTTCCACGTGACGTTGTTTGAATTTCCGGAACATTCGACTGTGTAGTCTGATCCTTCTTCTAAACTGACTGAATTCGAAGGAGGCGTCAATTTAGCTTTTGGTTTTATCACTGGGGAAACTGAATGGCAGAGAAATGAAAAATTTTAGATTTTTTTTTTACAAAATAAATTACTTAGTGAGCCTGGATGTAGAAACCACCCTTAGGTTTCGAAAATTGGTTTTTGAGTTGACATTGATTTTGGGATTTTTGGAAGGAGTAGAATCAAGGGGGAACCTCAACTCAAAAAACCAGTTTCTGACACCTAAGGGTGGTTTCTATATTCAGGCTCGCGGTATAAGATTCCTGTGAAACTTACTGGCAATTAGAGTAAATGCTTCCGTATCTATTCTACCTCCTTCGTTGACCGTGCAAGTGTATCTGCCACTAGCAGCTGCTGAGACGCTGCGGAATATCAATTCGGAATAGTTTTGTGATTTGGTGAAGCTCTCTCTGACGCGAGGACTGTAAACATGGATTAGTTACGGTGGAATAATTAGTAAAAAATGTTTCAAGATCGATTTCTGTTATGCTAATTGAAATTCTGTAATTTTGTATAGGTACGTGGTCAAACGATAAGAATTTTCACGCTGAATTAAATAACGATAGAGTTTTGCTTGACCATGAGATAGTGTTCGAGTATGCTACACTTACTCGGAGTTGACGTTTGATTGGACTTCTTTGCCTGTAGGGTTTTTCCATGTGATGTTATTGGTCTTGGCGGAGCAAGTGACTGTGAATGTTTCACCGACGTTTTTCGTGGCCGAGTATGCGGATAGCTTGATCGATGTGGTTGCTCTTTTGACACGGTTTTTCTTTACTGTAATTTGAGTATTTTTTTAGGATGGAAAATTTTTGTTGTTGAAGTTTGATTTTCGAAGCTTAAATCGAAGGGTTTTTCATGTTTAGAATTTTTATTTGAGGTTCAAGTTTTAAGATTTGGGATTTATTAACATGAAGTTTCAGATTTTTGAATCTTACGCGGACTTGGAATTTCTCGATTTTTGATTTCGAGTTTGGTTTCGATGAATTTCTCGATTTTCGAATATTGTACTTTCAGTGAATTTCTCGATTTTTGAATTTCGAGTTTTCAGCGAATTCTCCAAATTTTAAATTTTTGAATTTTTTGTGAATTTTTCAATCTTTGAATTTTGAGTTTGTCGTGAATTTCCCAAATGGGCAAGTTGCATGACATTTTTTTGGAGAAAAATTATGAAAAATCGAAAGTAGACATTAGAAGATGAAGATTGAAAAAATGAAAATTGGTTCATTAGAACTCGAGCAATAATTTTTTGAAAGTTGCGTTTTCTCGTAGCGTTCATAAACGGAGGCGTGATCGAAATCTGGTGCTGTGACGTCACACCATGAAATTTTCTTTACAGTATCACGAAAAATACTTGGCTAGTGGGTAATAATGAAGCGTTCTAAACAACATATTGGCGTAAAACAAAATTTCGTAAAATTCTTTCGTTCGGGTACGAGCGTCTAGTTTCATTGTGGAGTTGTCGGAAATGACGCGGCACGATTTTTTTTCAAGTGTTTGACGTCTGACTCTGAGTCTGTAGTCCAGAAGATTTTCATTTTTTTAAACATTAAAATTTTCTGAACGTTTTTTTTTTTCATATTATTCTCATCTCAAGTTTTTATTCAGTCGTAATTTTCTCAACTTAAATTTTTTCAGACGTATTTTTCTCAACTTGGTTTCATTTCTTCCAATTTTCTCAACACAAATTTTTCTCTTCTAATTCGTGCAACTAGATTTTTTTCTTATAATTTTCTCAACTGAAATTTTTTTAGACGTAAGTAAGTAATTTTCTCAACTCAAATTTTGCAGAAAAAAATTTGAGTTGAGAAAATTGAAAGAAAAAAAATTGAGTTGGGAAAATAAGAAGAAAAAAATTTGAGTCAAGAAAACTGAAAGAGAAAAGTTTGAGTTGAGAAAATTGAAAAAAAAATTTGAGTTGAGGAAATTATGTCTAAAACAATTTGAGTTGATAAAATTGGAAGGAAAAAAATTGAGATGAGGAAATTGGAAGAAAAAATTTTGAATTGTGAAAATTACGTCTGAAAAAAAAACTTGAGTTGAGAAAAATATGAAAAAAATTTGGACTTGAAAAAAAACGTTCAGAAAATTTTAAACTGTTTTAAAAAACTGAAAATTTTCCGCGTTATTTCCGACAACTCTACAATGAAACTGGACGCTCGTCGCGCGGGTGCGTGCCACGCCGCGAATTATAAAACAAAAATTTCATGGTGTGACGTCACAGCACGATTTTACCACACCTCCATTTTTGAACACTACGAGAAAACGCAACTTTCAAAAAATTATTGCGCGAATTCTAATGGACCAATTTCATTTTTTCTTTTTTAATCTTCATCTTCCATGTCTACTTTAGATTCTTCATAATTTTTTTCCAAAAAAAATTTCGTGCAACTTGTCCATTTTGAATTGTGAGATTTCGGCGAATTTTGAATTTTCAGCTTAAATATTGGGTTTTCTTATTACCTATATTTAAAGAATGAACTTAACTTTCAAATTTTGTTGTAGGTAATCGAAGTTTCTTAATGTGGAATTCAGTGTTTTGAATTCGAAAGTATGAATTTTCTGAATTTGGAATTCAAGTTTTTTTTTATTTTTATGTTCAAGCTTCCAAAATTTGAACTTTATCAAGTTGAAATCTGATCTTTCGAGCTTTCATTAAGACTTTCCGAGTTTTAAATTATTCCAAAGTTCAAAGCTTCCAAATTTTAGGATTTTTTGGGTTTGGTTTAGGTGTTTAAACTTATGAATTTTTAATTTTTTGGAAGTTGAATTTTTCAAAACTAAAGTTCAAACTTTTCAACGTTGAAATTTGAACATTTCGAGATACCTATGGAGTTAGATCTTTTCAAAATTCAATTCAAGCTCTTTAAAAAGTCTAAATTTGCAGTTTTTCGACTTGAATCTCAAATTTTCTTAGTGAGTATTTAAAATTTTCAATTTTATTGCTTTTAGTCAGAAAATTTGATTTTTTTCAATTAAATTTTCAAAAGTTGTAGAATTGATTTTTTTTAAATTTCATGATCTATTTTTTTAGAATGTGGTCTTAAAGCTTTTAAAATTCTAAATTTTCATTCTGACTTTAATTTTTAATTTTTCTTTGCGAATCAAAAAATTACTAAAATTTTGAGATTTTTTAAATTTAAATATTCAAGCTTGTTCAAATTTTTGAAAATAGAATGTTCAATTTTTCTAAAATTTGCGAGCTCCAAAGTATAATTTTTTTCAACATTTTATTCTTTGAATAACTTGGAAAAGTAAACTATTGAAAAATTTTGGTGTTCGATATTTTTGAAATCTTAGATTTTTCAACTTCTTAGTTTTTTAAATATTCATATTATATTTTTAAAGTTTTTTTTTATTTTTATTATTTTCAGATTTTATAAGTTAGAATGTTTTAAATATGTTTGATTTTTGTGTAAGTACTTGAAATGTCAAACTTTTAGTTTGAAAATTGTACTTTTCAAATAATGAATTTTACGACTCAAATTCGAAAATTCGAGATTAAAATTATAATTTTCGACACTCGAAATGAATTTCCATAAATTTAATTTTCGGAATGCTAATACATATGTCAAGAGAATGCGTTCAAACATCATAAAATTCAACAGGCCTCAATGATGAGAAATTTTCAAGGTTTAAAAAAAACTAAAACCAGATGTATTTTACCTAAGAGGAAAATGTGCCAAATTTAAATTTCAATGACCTTACCTCGATTATAGGATCCTTGGAGGTTGAAATCCAGTTGGTTCCCATTTGGTAATTCTTCAGCAGACCCTATAAATAGAGCGAAAAAGTAATAAAAGCCAAATAACCATACAATTGAACCAATTTCAAATTCAATTTCCAATGTTCCTACCCTCACCATTATTCGCAGAAATGAAAACATTCACGTAATTAGAATCAGCCTCGTTTTTCTTCACGCAAACATTACATCCGGGTAATTCTACAATCAAAAATATTCCAATCAATACCACCATCGTTCATCGTTCGAATACCTTCGACAACGATGAATCATACGAACCAAAACTCAAAGTTCCCATCGTCGACCGCAACCCAATAATGGCGGTATTGGCATCTTCATAAGTTAAGCTGTGAACCCTGCGAATATCAAAAATATCTATAGAGGTTAATTTTATGCGAATTGCGGGGGAACATGTGGATACGAATTGAATCAAGGTCATTCGCATGTAGGATGAAAGATGCGATAAAACTTATGCCATGTGTTAGATCGTCGTGAGGAATTCTAATTTAAAAATTACCAAGCCGAAATTTTTTTGTCACTGGGTAAAGTACTAGAATATTTTCAAGGTTAATTGTATCTATGGTCATTTGGAATTGTTCGTTGAAGAATACAAAGTCATTGTGGCGGTGCTGTACTTTGGTAGACGTATTCAAATTACTATAGAAAATAAGTACGATAGGTCGATTCTTCTTAACGAGATGTACAGTAGGGTGGATCGAAAAAAAAAACATATCTTGGATTTCGACCAAATTTGGTGGGGTGGTTTACTTTGAGTGGGAGACTTCACAAAAAATTTTTGAGCCCCCGAGGGGCAAGGGGAGGGGAGCAGGAGGGGCTCAAAGTGTACCTCCTTTTGAAAAAAACGCTGTTTTTTGCGTTTTTTAGCCAACCAAAGTTGTGTCAGAAGCCTTAGTAAGACTTAAAAGATGCGATTTGAGTTTCTACATCTCCCTAAACCATCGGCGTCCTTCTCCGAT
The DNA here is from genome assembly GCA_033439095.1 of Pseudococcus viburni. Lineage (NCBI taxonomy): Eukaryota > Metazoa > Arthropoda > Insecta > Hemiptera > Pseudococcidae > Pseudococcus > Pseudococcus viburni. Next base: position 579,821 of record JAVBJF010000128.1, read on the forward strand.
CAAAACTCTGACTGCTACCAGGGGGTTGAAAAGTTGCAGATTGCAGTATTTCAATAATATGACATTTTCACTGAGCTGGAATGATTTTTTTTTCATCGAGTAAGTAAACAAAACATTTTTTCAATCACTGAAAGTGAATTTTGAAAAAAAATTTGAAAATTTTATACACCAGTGCAGCCAACAGCAAATCATGAAATTCCAAAATACAGAATTTATATAGACTTTGAATTGATTATGTTTTCGCCTGAAAATATTATGCATTTTTTTTTTCAATCACTGAAAGTATATTTCGAATTTTTTTCGAAAATTTTGTATGTCAGTGCAGCCAGTTACAAATCGTGTCATGTTACACTATGGAATTTACGTTGACCTCGAATTAATTTTTTTATCGTTTGAAATATTCACTATCATTTTGTTTCAAATTATCAGAAATGAAAAATTTTAAATTTTTCTTTAAAAATTTTTAACGTCAGTGCAGCCAGTTGCTAATTGTGATATTCTGATATTATGAACTAGAATGTATTACTTTTTCGTCAAGTGATTGGACCAATTTCGAGGAACGAGAAGGATTTATTGCCAATAAACTTCGAAATCAAAACTTTTTTAAAAAATTTGAGACCAAAAAGGATTATCCTATTTAGGGTTTCTACATCTGTATTTTTTTTACTATTCAATGTTCTTAAAATACTTAATTACATATGAAGACCTCACGGGAAGAACGGGTTAATTGAGGGTTTTTTCAAAAATGACTTTTTTGTGCCATTGTGTACAATAAACCATGTACTTTTATGTGGTTTATATGAAAAATGTCGAACTTTTCAAATTTTGTCAATAAAAGCAAAAAAGAATTTTCAAGAAATTAAAAACACGGAAAGAACGGGTTAACTACTCTAAACAAAGAAAAAAATGTGCAAAAAGCTGATTTTTGCTTTTTAAATAGTTGATTTACTGTTGTGAACATGAAAAAAAAAATCATAATTTAACAAAAGATAACTCATAGGTGGAAAAAACTGATTAATTCCAGAGAAAAAATATGTTAATTTCAAGAAAACACGGAAAGAACGGGTTAACTTCTCAGAATGTTGTTCAAACACATTGTGTGTTGAGTGACTTTGAAGCTTTTAAAAAACTTTTGAGCAATATTTGCCGATATAAAATGATTCTAATTGACATTTTGAAAGTAATAAAATCAAAACGAAACTTGAAAATCCATTTTTATTCAGTTCCACTTCAACATTATCTTTAAAACGTTCTCCTGCAAAATTTATAAAATTTAAGTTAACCCGTTCTTCCCGCGAGGTCTTCATATATATTTGTAAATTCGGTTCCGCGTCTTTTCATTTTTCTAGCATTCTCTTACGCAGCTGACTGCCTTGCAGCGTAATTTCTCAAAAATTTCTTCAGATTCAAAACATACTTCTATTGATTGGAGAAAAAATTGGTTCAATCACTTGACGAAAAGTAATGCATTCATAGTTCATAATATCAGAATATCACAATAGCAACTGGCTGCACTGACGTTAAAAATTTTTAAAGAAAAATTTAAAATTTTTCATTTCAGATAATTTGAAACAAAATGATAGTGAATATTTCAAAACGATAAAAAAATTAATTCGAGGTCAACGTAAATTCCATAGTGTAACATGACACGATTTGTAACTGGCTGCACTGACATACAAAATTTTCGAAAAAAATTCGAAATATACTTTCAGTGATTGAAAAAAAAAATGCATAATATTTTCAGGCGAAAACATAATCAATTCAAAGTCTATATAAATTCCGTATTTTGGAATTTCATGATTTGCTGTTGGCTGCACTGGTGTATAAAATTTTCAATTTTTTTTTCAAAATTCACTTTCAGTGATTGAAAAAATGTTTTGTTTACATACTCGATGAAAAAAAAATCATTCCAGCTCAGTGAAAATGTCATATTATTGAAATATTGCAATCTGCAACTTTTCAACCCCCTGGTAGCAGTCAGAGTTTTGATCGGAGAAGGACGCCGATGGTTTAGGGAGATGTAGAAACTCAAATCGCATCTTTTAAGTCTTACTAAGGCTTCTGACACAACTTTGGTTGGCTAAAAAACGCAAAAAACAGCGTTTTTTTCAAAAGGAGGTACACTTTGAGCCCCTCCTGCTCCCCTCCCCTTGCCCCTCGGGGGCTCAAAATTTTTTTGTGAAGTCTCCCACTCAAAGTAAACCACCCCACCAAATTTGGTCGAAATCCAAGATATGTTTTTTTTTTCGATCCACCCTAATGTACAGTGATGTATTTACGTAATATATTTTTACTCTAGTAGATATTTCCGTTCGACACTTGCGAGAATGGAAATTGTAAATTGAACGAGTCGGCGACCTTTTTGAAAGGGAAAATTGACGGATTTTGTCGTAATATTTATAGAAGAAAATCGAACTAAAGAACAAAATTAGACGAGAGTCTAGTTTGTGAGCACGGATGAGGAAATGGAAGAAGCATTTTTTTAAACGACTGTATCTTTCTTGTTTGACTCATATGATTCATCAATTGCCAAGCAACTCGATTTTATTCGAAATCCATATCATTTTCAAATATTTTTCAATCCTAAATTTTTTTATTTCGAATAAACTTTTTTCTCAGAACTGAAATTTCTACCTGAAATTTTTTTCTCAAGTGTAAAATTTTTAATTTCGAATAACATTTGAGGGGTTTGGAAGCATAAGTCACTTTGTCCCCATAAACGATTTCGTGAAAAACGCAGAAAAAGCTGATTTAGCATAGTTGTCGATCACCAGGAGTGCTGAAAACATTTTATATTGCCAGGTTTGGCCTGAAAATAGGATTCCCTGAAAAAACGAATTTTTTCGATCACCTGCTCAGCCGCCGCTCTTCTTGAAATGGAGGGGGAAGGAGGGCAAATGTGAGTTTTGTCTCCAACATGCATTTTTTTACCACTACAGAAAATTTCGTGGAACCAAATTTGTAGATCTTGAAAAAATAAATATTTTTTGTCTCTTGACATTTTTGCCCAAGTTCAATCGTCTTCGAGTTATGAACCAGTTTCAAAGTGCATTCCAAAATTAATGCATTTTGAAACTGGTTCATAACTCGAAGACGATTGAGCTTGTGAAAAAATGTCAAGAGACAAAAAATATTTCTTTTTTAAAGCTCTTTAAATTTAGTTCTGTGAAATTTTTTTGTAAGTGGATGGCAAATGTGAGTTTTGATTCCAACCCATGATTTTGACTGCGATTTTCTGCCTGGAGAGGGCAGTTCAGTAAAAAAGTAAAAATGTCCAGGTTGAAGAGCGTATGAAACTAATTCAGAATCGGCCATAAAAACGAAATAGATTTTTGTGTCGAAAGTTGAGTTTTGCTTCCAGACCCCTCATTTTTTCTCAGCCCTGAAATTTCTCCCTTCAAGTTTTTTCTTCGGTCTACAATTTTTTATTTCGAATAAGTATACCTACTTTTTTCTAAATTTCTCCCTCTCATTTTTTTCTCAAAATCTGCAATTTTTTTATTTCGAACACTTCAAATTTTTTTCTCAAGCCTAAAATTTTTTTATTTTGAATGAACTTTGTTCCCAACAATGAAATTTCTCCCTTTAATTTTTTTCTCGGTTACAATTTTTCATTTCGACTTGACTTTTTTCTCAACTAAGATTTCTCCCTCCAATTTTTTTCTCAAGGTCTAAATTTTTTTTACTTCAAATAAAAATTTTTCTCAGCACTGAAATTTCCCCCTCCAATTTTCTTCTCAAGTTTACAATTTTTTATTTCGAATAAGTAAATAAATATACTTTTTTTTATAAATTTCTCCCTCCCATTTTTTCTCACGGTCTGCAATTTTTTCTATTTCGAATACTGAAATTTCTCCCTTCAATTTTTTTCTTAGGCCTAAACTTTTTTATTTTTGAACAACATTTTTTTCTCAAATAAGATTTCTCCCTCCAATTTTTCTCTCAAGATCTAACATTTTTTTTACTTCGAATCAAATTTTTTCTCAGCACTGAAATTTCCCCTCTCCAATTTTTTTCTCAGGTCTGCAATTTTTCATTTCGAATAAGTATATACTTTTTTCTAAATTTCTCCTTCCCTTTTTTTCTCACGGTTTGCAATTTTTTTATTTCAAACACTGAAATTTCTCCCTACAATGAATAACATTTTTTTTCAACTAAAACTTCTCCCTCCAATTTTTATTTCAGGTCTAAAAATTTTTTATTTTGAATTAACTTTGTCCTCAACAATGAAATTCCTCCCTCCAATTTTTCTCTGTCTGCAATTTTTCATTTCGATTATAGGTACTTTTTTCTAACATTGAAATTTCTCCCTCCAATTTTTTCTCAATGTCAAAGACTTTTTCTATTTCGAATGAAATTTTTTCTCAAAACCAAAATTTTACCCTCCAATTTTTTCTCAGGTCTACATTTTTTTTAAATAAAATTTTTTCTCAGCACTGAAATTTCTCCCTCCAATTTTACTCTCAGGTCTACAATTTTTCATTTCGATTATACTTTTTTCCAACGTTGAAATTTCTCCCTCCAATTTTTTTGTCAGGTCTACAATTTTTCATTTCGAATAAACTATTTTCCAACGTTGAAATTTCTCCCTCCAATTTTTTTCTCAAGTCTACAATGTTTTATTTCGAATGTACTTTTTTTGTAACATCAAAATTTCTCCCTTCAATTTTTTCTCAAGGTCAAAGACTTTTTTTTATTTCGAATAAAATTTTTCTCAAACCCAAAATTTCTTCCTCCAATTTTTTCTCATGTCTACATTTTTTTATTTTGAATAAAATTTTTTCTCCAAACTGAAATTTCTCTCTCCATTTTTTCTCAGGTTATTGGATAAAATTTTTTCACAGCACTGAAATTTCTGCCTCCAATTTTTTTCTCAGGGGCTTAAATTTTTTCAACCCCGAAATTTCTCCCTCCAAATTTTTCTCAGGGTCAAATACTTTTTTTTATTTCGAATGCAATTTTTTCTCAAAACCAAAATTTCTTCCTCCAATTTTTTCTCATGTCTAAATTTTTTTATTTTGAATAAAATTTTTTCTCAGCACTGAAATTTCTGCCTCCAATTTTTTTCTCAGGGGCTTAAATTTTTTTCAATCCCGAAATTTCTCCCTCCAATTTTTTCTCAAGGTCAACGACTTTTTTTATTTCGAATGAAATTACAATTTTCTCTCAGTTCTAGTTTTTTTTATTTTGAATAAAATTTTTTCAAAACACTGAAATTTTTCCCTCCAATTTTTTTTGTCAAGTCTACAATGTTTAATTTCGAATAAGTATACTTTTTTGTAATATTGAAATTTCTCCCTCCAATTTTTTTCTCAAGGTCTAATTTTTTTTTATTTCGAATAAAAATTTTCTCAGTACCAAAATTTCTCCTTCCAATTTTTCTCTCAGGTCTACAATATTTTAGCACACTTGAAAGAATTTTAGCTCTGAGAAAAAAATTGAAGGGAGAAATTTTAGTTGTTGAAAAAAAAGCTTATTTGTACTTAATAAAAAAAATTAGATTTTAAAAGTACTTGAAAACGATAAGCCTATGGATTTTGAAAAAAGTCGAGCTGCTTGGTAATTGATGGATCGCATGAGTCAAATAGACATATGCAGTCGTTTGTTACATAAAGTTACGTCGAAAAAAAAATATACCTCTTCTATTCACTCATCGGTTCTCACGAACTAGACTCTCGTCAAAATTAGAATTTCGTATTCCTCTCGTTCTAAAATTATCGTTCATGAAGACGAAAAAAATAACGAATATGTTGTATAATGACGCGACGATTCTACACCTAAATTTTTAAAATTTATTCCACTTGGCTAAAATGCAAACCAAGCAGAACGCCCAACTCAACCTTCGCAAGTGGCGAAATTTTTTCTAAATTTTTTTACATACGTACTTTTGACGATGGTCGATCTCTGGATATTTACATTGTCCGAACCATATCATGGGTTCCTGTTGGCTGCCACAGACAACCTTGAGAATGTCATGATGTTTTGAATTCGACAAAGGAGCCCGTAGAGAAGCACGTGATATACTTTTCACTTGATTGCCTATCTTAAGGCAATGCTGTTGTTTCGTTGTAATATTATACTCCTGTTCTAGGGTAACTGGTTTATATGATATGTCTTCAAAAGGACCATTCTCGTTGTCAGGTGCGATTCTGTAAACGTATAAGTTGAAATTTTTACAATGATCACGTGCTGGCTTTATTTACGACTTGGAAGAAATAATAAATGTTAAGGTCGCGAATATCTCGACAAGTTTGCCGAATGCATCTATGGAGCTTGATAATTGGCAACAAAGTGGCTTCAATTAAACGCGGCCCGAAAATTTATGCATTATGGAACGATTGAAGGTTATTCGAAATACGGGGCTGACTACGAACCGATGGTCGACACAATTGTTTTTATGGGCTCTTGTGGCGGTAGTGGGTCGTAAAATGGTGAATATTTTCGTCTCGGTACAATAGGCAGGGTATTTTGGTAAATACATGCGAATGTCTCTGTGGAGGAATTCACGTTGCCAGATGTCGAACTGGCTTGTAATAACTTTGTATGTACTTTGTATATTATCACCAGGTTGGTACGAGTATAATGTACCTACGTTTTATTGTGCTATCTACCTTTAATTGCTGGTAATCAAAGTACGAAGAAATGTTGAATGCTATTAAATAATTGATTGGAGGTAATCGATTGGTCGTGCTTTTTCCCTGGGGAATTATTGCACGGTTCCTAGTGAGATGGATTTTTTTGACCTTTTTAACGTTGGTATAGATTAATTTTCAAGATTTTGTCGAGTTTTTTATGATTTTTCTTCGAATACGGTCGATTATTTTTCATTTTGGACAGTTTTTTGATAATTTTTAATTCAATTTTTTATTACCTATATTTTCAAAAAAAAAAACCGTGTTTATGGAGTACCTAGATCTAGCTCTGTTTTTGGTGCTACGTTAAACATCTATCGAAGCTTTTCAAATTTTTTAATTTTTTTTAATGAAATGGAGTTTTAGAATCTACAACTCATATTTTTATTGGAAAACCTCTCGTTTTGGTGCTTCATGATCATGAAGTTATAACTTGTTTCCCAAATTTTTTGCAGATAGTAGAAAATCGGTTTGAAATGAGTAAGCCAGTTTCGAAGATTATTTAAAATTTACAACTTATTGAGTAAAAAATAATAATTCTATATCATGTTTAAATTCAATTTTAAAATTCTGAAGAGAAAGTCTGGGGATTACACCAAAAAATAGCAAATTTTGAAAATTGAGCTTTATCTAAGTTGAAACAGTATCAGTTTCAAATGAGTAAATCAGTTTCAAAAATAATTTTTGAAACTGGTTCACTTATTTCAAACCGATTTTTCATTACTACTTGAAAATTTAGGAAATGTTTGAAAATGTTAATAAAATTGAAGACAAAATTGAATGAAGTGAGGAGGCGGGAAGCGGATTTTTACTTCAGCATGGATTTGTTTGGTCTCGTACAGAGATAGAGAACCAAAAAAGAAATGTAAAAATAGCTCGAATTTTCGAAAATTAATTCAAAAAATACGAAAAATTGATGAAAATTATTCGACAAAAATGATCAACAGGTACAAATGTACTTCATCGGTACTTCCTATTTCTTGAGATGAAAAAATGTTACCTACATTTTGATTTAAAATTACTCGAATCACTTTTCAAATCGAAAAATTGTAAAAGCGATTGCAATGACTTCCTTTTTTTAAAAAATTAAAAATTTTTAGTTTTTGAGTCAAAAAAATTGAGGAAAATGATGCATTTTTGTTGGAAATCTCCAGTTTACAACCCATTGGTTCTTTCCTGTTTATTTTTTCTTCATGTTCACTGTTTCAGTGTTTCTATTTTGTTCTGATTTTTCGAGAATTTGACTAAATATTAAAAGCTGAGCACGCTGTAAGTATAAATCTTCCAAAACATCGTTGAAATTGTTGAGAAATTGTCAAAAAAAACTACCTATGTAAAAAATGCAAAAATTGTAAAATATTGAAATAAAAACATCGAGAAATCATTTTTAAAATTCTAAAATGATGCAAAAATGGAATGCGAATTAATCAGAAATGAGGCACCTACCTCCCTTCCTCCCTTCCTACCATCCTTCCATCCTTCCGTTCAATTTTAGCAATATTTGAACATTTTTTGCAAAATATCGATATTTCAACTACGTTAATACGTTAATTGCATTTTAAAAGAAAATTGTACATTTTTTCATTATTTGTTCACATTTATCATGATTTTGAACAGTTGACAGGCAATTTTTTCAACATTTGATTTTTTGAACATAGTTTACAACCTTTTAAATGATTTCAACGATATTTTCATCAATTTAATAGTTTTTATAATTTAAAAGATTCTGATTTTTTACTGATTTTTGTGTTTCTTTGAAATTTTTATTATGTTTTTTGGAACTGTTTTTTAAAATAATTTTTATTCAATATTCGTATTGTCAATGATTTTGTTACAGTATCTCAAAATTGAATGACATCATTATAAATTAAACGTTTTTATTTCATTTGATGAGTTTTTATGCTATTTTGAAGAAATTGTTAATGTATATTGGTATTTTCTGAATGATTTCCAAACTTGTTCCAGAAATAATTTCGCTTTTGAGTATCGAAGCAACTTTAATTTTTTTATTATCATTTTTTCAATGATAGATGTCAATAACTCCCCCCCCCCTCCAAAAAATACTCTAAAACTTTTTAAAAAGATGAGCAAATTTATTGAAAATATCAAAATCGTTCAAATTTAATAGAAATAACTACCTACTATAAATTTATGTAACTACCTAATTGATTTTTACATTTTTAATCGAAATTGAAAATTTTTAATGTAATTTTGAACGAAAAAATATTGTGACGATATTTCGATTTTATTTGCTGTATTTTTATGAATCATGATTTCCACTGCCTAATTTTTTATAATCAAGTTATGAATTTAAAAAAAATTCAAGTCACTTTTTCTGAAATTGAATGATTTTTTAAAACCTAATTTCTGATATAATTGAACAATTTTGATAGCATTTCACACGTGTTTCCATTAGGAAGGGAGGAGGGCAATTTCTTTATAACGATATAAGTGGAAAAAATTACATTTAACCTTATCATTTTTTTTCCTTTGAGTTTTTATTAATTCACTGCAGGTTTCTTTTCGCATTTTGTGGATATTTGAACAATTAAGTACTTTTATCAATTAAAAAATTTATAATCGTTTTGATTTTTTTCTACAAAAACAATGATATTATTTTATCACAAAATTGTCTTTATAGATTTTTTTTTTGAATAATTTTTCCGATGGTTTTCAGATTAGATTTTCGTACTCTTGACATGGGGATGTTTTAACCACCTAAGGAGGAGGGGGGGGTAAAATTTGAAAATTTGAAAAATGTAATGTTTTTGTAACATAATGTTAGAATTGAAAAAATAAAATATTTTTAAAAATGAAAAAAGTATTTAAAAATGTTGAAAAAATAAAAAAAAATTGAAAAAACAAAAAAAAAATTGAAAAAACAAGGTATAAGTATATAGTGGGATATATTTTGAGAAAAAAAATTAAAATGAGAAAAAAACTGGTAAAGGTACTTTAAAATGTTAAAAATATAAGAAAAAAATTGAAAAAAAATATTTAGATGCATTGACATTTTAATAGAAAGTTATGAAGTTTTGCCTCTATTGCCTCATCTCTGAAGTAAGTACATGTGAAAATGGTTTTTATCCAAAAGGAAAAAATGTGTTAACCCTTTACTGCATGAGTTTTTTTTGAAAATTTTTTAACAAATTTCAATTTTCGCGAAATTATTATTTTTTGAGCAAAAAATGAGAATGAATTGTGAAATATGGGATGTTCATCACATGGCTAAAGTGAAATTTTGTCAATATTTTTATTTAATGCTGATTAATCACAATTTCTCAACTGTGGTCACATATGACCACTTATCCAGTGAAGGGTTAAATTTTCCCCCAATTTCTGACGATTCTCTCTTTTTTTTTCACCAAAGAAAAATGTCCAAAAATTTCATTAGCTTTCTATTTCTCCCTTTCCTCTTCCTTTCCACGAAAATAATTCAATTGAGGGTAATTTTTCTCTCAAATATCATTAATCAGAGCTGTGCTGAACAGAGGGCAGAAGGAGGGAGAAGCTTCTCATCCCCTTGATAATGAAAAAATTAGGTTTTAGCAGGGAATTTTAATAAATTGATGACTTTTTTAGACTTATTACCATTTTAGGTTGGAAAAATGGTATGAAAAAATTCCATCTCATTCGAAAATTTTCAACTTCAATTTATCCTCGATTCTAATTTCCTTTTCCAAATTAGAGGAAACCGACCCCTCCCCTTCTCTTCTTGTTTTTTTACCAATCAGTCTCGAAAATCCACCAAATATTCTCAATTTGGCACCATTTTTTCCAACACTTGTGCAGTAAATCTGTTCACCAAATGTTGCACATGTGACAACCGTCATTGTAACTTTCCCCCTCTTTCTCCCCCGTTACCCTCGTCCCACCAAAAAACCACTCAAACACTTTTCGTACCTATACTTAATACGTGAATGTTAAAAAATTTCGTAAACGAAAAAAAAAACGTTAATTACTCGTTAAAAACCGGTGATATTTCCTCTTGAGGGCTTCTCAACTGTTGTGTATTTCCTGACTGATATTGTTGAATTGCCGAACCGAACGCTGTAAAAATAAACAATAATCTCATTGGCGTGGATGTACGAAAGGGCGGTGGCGATGCGAGCCATAATAAATAATCGTTCTTGTAGGCACAGCACGATGTACGCGACCGAAACCAGGTGTTGATACATACAGTGTTGTAGAGCTGATGCGAATGATTCACCGAGTAGGTATTAGGTATATTTTCATGGCCTGAATTCGGAAATGGAAAAATTTACATAATTCTGGCGGCAATTTCATTGAATCATGGTTTTAAATAAAAAAAATTGACCAAATAGAGAAAATCGTCGGTGTTCGATATGGGTAGAGATGAAATATGGCATGTGTGGTGCGATTGTGCGATTTTATTATCAAGAAATTACGTTCTTAATGCAATGTACTTAATTGGAACATAATAACTAGTTAACTACGTTATGAAGATGGCAGATAAATAAACAGACGTCTGCGGTACTTGATAATTCGACGATGTTAAGTTCATTATGTTGCAGTGTAAAATTTACAGGGAGGCTAAAAATACTCCGATCTTTAGGCCTGCCTGGTGTTCGAGCCTAAAAATGTAATTTTCTGTCGCGTTTTCGAAGCAGAAACACCGGCCGGTGAATTATTAACGAATAGTCGAATAATGGTGTTAAAATATGCTTACGAAAGTACGAATATACCTTGGCAAAGCAGCAAGCAAATCGTCACTTGGAACCACATTTCAACTGGTGAGTTGTTCGACAATTGAACCGGTTTCCATCAATTACAAAGCGCGATTCTGCATCGCGAATCTAGTACGTGATAACGAATCGAAATATAAAATGAATTAATTGAAGCACATACGAGGCAGAAAAGCACGCGATGAAATTCTCTATAAATTAATTATTTCGTCGAGCACTTCTACTTCTTGTACGAACTCGTGTTGGTTGTGAGTATACAACCGTACCAGTAATATGAATTACTGTCATTCGGCGATGCTCGGAGAAGTTCGGGCTAGATCGTTAATTTGACCTTAGAAGATAAAGTCGGTTTTTAATGAAAATTTTCCGACGAGAATCTTCCTAGGAGAGGAAAAGTTAGAGGGGAATTCATATCGTATGTGTTTGAAAATAGGTTAGTGCTAAATTTCTCGAGCAGATTGGGAGGTAAGGGGGGGAATTCGGCCAAAACCGAAACCAAGGTTAAAATTAGCTCAATTTTGGTAGATATTGCGAAATGGAAATATTATTTCCGGATTGTGTGACACGATTCACTTTGGGCCTACGTTTTGGAAAGTTGAACGAACTCGAGGAGAATTGTCGAGCTGCCAGAAATTCTTATCACCTGCGAGTGATTTTGAAACTCTGGGATGAAATTTTTTGGGAGTTTGAGTATAAAAATATAGGCACTTTTGGTGACACGATGGCGAAAAATTTCAAATAACTGAGACGAATGTGAAGCTATGTAGAACGTTATAAACATAGAAAAAAACCATGGTAACCGACGATATGGTTCCGACAACAGAATTACAATTTGGCGCCGCGCAGACAGAAAGCCGAATTGAAGGTTTCATTTTTACTTGGCTGAAAGTTTCGCCTAAATGAATTAATGATTTCGGTTCGCAGCTTCGTTAATGTTCAACGTAGGAACATTTTATTTTGCATTATGTGTGATATGTTGCGTTCATCGTGATTATGGTTACGAAACTGCTAATAGTGAGTTTATTTTTAGTTTTTTAAGTTTAAAAAAAGATCGAGCTGGGGTGAAATAATGGTTGGATTTGTACGCAGGTTTGGAGCTGTATCCTCCTTGGACGAAAACTTATAGATATGTGAATGAGAATTATCGAGTTGTGTGTAAATGCATCGAGGCCTACCATGATATAAAATGGATCAAAGTGAAGGAAGGACCTGTTCGAGAAGGTGGAAAAATGTAGGTCGTAATTTTATTTGAATAGAAAAGTGATTTTTTTCGATTGTATTTATTTATCCTCGTAGAGTGTACACTCGATCCATACAAAAAGGTATTGCTTTGGTATTTACAAATATCACCAAAGAGGTAGAAGGAGAATACGAATGTGTTGCCTTTGATAAGAGTGAAAACATCACATACATGAATAAATTCACTTTATCTGTCCGAGGTAAGTTTGACTATAATATTGGACTGATGTAGGTATTAGGAACCTGTGTTGATTAGAAAAGAAAATAGTCAATATTGATTTTATTTTTTCAGAGCCTATCGTTTTCGATGGTCCCGTTCTTTACGAAGCAGTCATCGATGAAACCGTGTTTCTGAAATGCGAAGTGAACGAGAAACTTGCTTTGAAAAGGCATTGGGAATTTAAAGGGAAGCTTTTACCCCCAGGTTTGTAAAATCTTTGAGATAAGATTACCCGAAGCAAGGTATTCGAGGTAAACAAGAAATACCAGAAATTAGCTAGGATTTTACGTAGGTTGCTAGAAATCCGGAAAATAGCAAGAATTGTGATAATTTTACTGTGAAAAAGAAAGAATTTTCAGTATTTTATTTTTCCTCGAATTTTTTAATGGAAAAATTAAAAGGAATGGGGTTTGGAGGAAAATTTGAAGGAAAAAATGGTATGCTTGAAAATGGCAATGGATATTCAGAAAATAGCGAGAATTTTTATTTTTTAGATCCAGTAGGCGCATTGCAGTGAGAGTGAAGACAATTGCCTATAAAACTGAAATATTTGGAGATGTAGGCGTTGCGTTGTACCTACCCTTGGAATCTCTAATGACCTATTAATATTTAATTTTAAGAAATTCATTTCAATTCTTGCTGGAATATTTACCAATGTATGCAAAATCATAATCCAACGCCTTCTGTTTGAGGAATTATGCAATCTATGCTACTCTCTCAATTATAAATCAGTGAAAAGTATCGAAAATCATTGAGAAATAGTCAGAATTGCAGCACAGGAGAAAATCAGTGAATTTTTTTTTACTAAAAACAAATCAGTGAGAAAAATTACTGGAAAATTAGAGAAAATTCGCTGAAAAGGCAGTAAAATTTATGAAAGGTTATGGCCGGGTTGGGGGTAAATTTCGTCCCAGGCGCTTTTGGGCTCCTAAACACCTCAAGTCGTGTATATTGACTAGAAATAATTTTTCACAAAATTTTGGACCCCTACCCCCTCTCTTTCGGAGCTATGGCCATTTTATTGCATCATTTTCAAGAATTTTTAATTTCAACGGAAGTGAAGGAAATTTTCTGTTCTTTGGCACAAAGTTACATCTCATAGAGGTGTATTTATGATAATTTTTTCAACAATTTTGATGCACTCTTTTACGTTTTTTTGGCCATTTGAAGTTTTCAATCGTAAAAAATACGTTATAAGCGAAGAGCGACCACCCTGGAAAAATTCCTAAAAAATACGTTTTTTTATGTAGAATTTCACTGTGTATTTGGTTTTGGTGATTTCTTTGAACTAAGGGCGGAAAATCGCGAAAAACTGTACAAAAATGTTGTTATTTTAGCAGATTTTTCAAATTTTGAGCGTTTATACCGAAAGAAATGGCCAAAAAAGGAAACGAATTCCATATTCGTGTTCAGCAGGTCAAAATACCCCTATAAACACCCTTTTCGCAATAGTTTTGATTATAATTTCAAAATTCACCTTTTTCACGGATTTTTCAAGAAAAAAAGGGAATTTCGAGACTCATTCGAACCATTTTTAACTAAAAATACAATTTCACAATAAGGGAAAAGCGACCTGTCCCCCTCCCTTTTTGATTCGATTCTAGGGACATCAACGTTTGGACTTTGTGGTTGGTCTCTTCTAAATCAGTTGAATTTTTGTAAAATTCTACTTTTTTGAATCAGTGAAATAATTATGTCGAAGAAGAGTATGATTTGTAAAAAAATTTTAGTAACTATTTCTTAAATAAATATACCACTCTTCAAATTTGAACCAGTTGAATTTGCAAAAATTCTGTCTTTTTTAATCAGTAAAATAATTTTCATTGAAAATTAGTGATTTTTCACCGATTTTGAGTTGAGATTGTGTTTGAACTAGATTTTTAGCAACCTCAATCGATTTTCACGACGTTTGGAGAAATTCCTACCTAAAAAAATGAAAATTTTGCTGAAAGACTCTAAAATGGCTAGAAATGAAAAATTCTGGTCCGGGAGGCAAGTTAATATTAGGTGAAGACACTGAAGACCACTCATCATTTTTACAAAAAGAAGTACTTTATTTTTGAAAAATAAACACACGTTTTCGTTGAAAAATCACTATAATTTTAAATTTTTAAAAATTCAACAAAAATCTAAAAATATTGACTTGAGCAGCTAAAATTTTTCTATGACGATTTTGGGAGCTCCACTAAGTACGGGTTAGAGGATGGGTTTCTACATTCTTTGAAGAGTTGAACTTAAAATAATGACATTTTTGGCGGAAATTTTTATTTTGAGATTTCATAATTGTGCTTTGAATCAGAAAAATCTGAAAAAAATTCATTTCAATCAAACATTTACGACTTTTTGCCCTGGGCTATTCCATACTAAAACAGACCAAAAATGAAGTCGGGTCTTCCGAATTCGCTCAATTTGTTTTACGAGTTCCCCTTGGTGGTCTATTCACAAAACCACGATCATTTTTTTCTAACCCTCAAGGGGACGGGGAGGTGGGCCTCGAAATTTTTATGCAATTGCGATTTTTAGCCAAATTACCCAACTTTAAAGACTCATTTCTCGAGATCGGTTGTACTTGGAGAAAAACTGTTTGCGGGGTCTGAAAGATAAGTAATAAGAGATTCAAAAACGGTAATCACATTTTGAAAAGCTTAAAGTTGAACTTTGGTGGTAAAAGCTCAAGTTTCTGACAAGAACAAAAGATGAAAGCTACCATTTCAAAATCTAAAGAAATTACAGCGAGAAGCCATTTTTACCCTTTTTTCAACCAACAAATTTTCAAGATGGGGTATCCAGACCCCTGGGGGGTACATGGGTTCACAATTTTGACCAAAATTCAAAAAAATCGAAAAAGTAAAGTAACACATCGATTAATACTAATTCGAAAGCGCTGATTTTGAATACGCACTCAGAGTTCGAAAATTTGCCTATTTTTTGGATTTGACTCACCAGTGCTCCTCTAGCCCCTCAATTTCGGGAAAAAGTATATTGAGAAATGAAAATATCGTGTGGCATATCGATTCTAACTAATTTGAGGACATAGAATTCGAATATTAACTTACTTTTTGATCCAATCCCCCTCTCCGTGCTGTAATCGACCCCCTCCTCCAGTCTTAAGTGATCAATACAGAATTGAGTTTTTCGAAAAATTACGGTAAAAGGATTGGATCAAAAAGTAAGTCGATTTTCGAATTCTACGCCTTCGAATTAGTTACACAATATTTTCATTTCTCAAAATACTTTTTCCCAAAAAAGGGGGCTAGAAGGGCACTGATGGGTCAGATACAAAAAATAAGCAAATATTCGAATTCAGCGCCCTCAAAAACCTAACAAACGACAGGTCACACGTTATTTTTCATTTTTTTGAATTTTAGCCCTATCAAGGAGGCTACTAGAGGGGTTCAGAAGGGTCGGATGAAAAAAGCTGAGCATTTATTCGAAATCAGCACCGTCGAATTAGTAGTAATCGACGTGTTACTTTACTTTTTTGATTTTTTTGAATTTTGGTCAAAATTGTGGACCTCTGTACCCCCAGGGGTCTAGAGATCTCATCTTGAAAATTTATTGGTTGAAAAAAGGGTAAAAAGATCTACACACTGTAATTTTTTTCAGATTTTTAAATGGTAGCTTTCATCTTTTGTTCTTGTCATGAAAGTTGAGCTTTCACCACCAAAGTTAAAATCTGAGATTTTAAAAATATGATTGTCGTTTTTGAATCTCCTATTAATTATCTTTCAGACCTCGCCAACAGTTTTTCTCCAAGTACAACCTATCTCGAGATATGAGCCTTCAAAGTTGGGTAATTTGGCTAAAAATCGCAATTGCATAAAAATTCTGAGGCCCGCCTCCCCGCTTCCTTGAAGGTTGAAAAAAAAATTATCGTGGTTTTGTGAATAGACCACAAAGAGGAACTCGTAAAAAAAATTCATTTTTCATCTGTTTTAGTATGAAATAGCTCCGTTTTCAACGAACCATAGGTAGGTACTTCGATTAGTATTTACCTGATTCTAAATCTCATCATCATTCATTACTAAAATTGCTAAACGTTTTGCCTAATACGAATAATTATCGAATAAATGCGAAATTAAAAGCATTATTATGTTTTTTACAGTGGAACGTTTTCGGGAAGAAAACGAAGGTATCAGAATAGCTGAAGTGGGACTGGGTGACGCTGGCAAATATTACTGCGTTATATCTCACTGGCCATTTCAATCAACGAGTAACAGATTAGAGATAACGCTGATAGTGTACTGTACGTATTTCACTCGAGTGCATCGTAATTAAAAAAAATATTCATTGTCTACAATTCACAATAGAGTCGAGAAATATCTCATCATAGCAGCTTATCTATACATTGTTTCAGATAAACCAGTTCCGCGATCCATTTCAAATAGTACAATTTATGGATTTGTCGACGAAGTCGTCTCAATTACCTGCGAAGTGAGCGCGAACCCTAATCCATGGTTCATATGGTATGACATGAACAGAAAACCTTTAGACCCTAAAAATGACAAAGTCAATATTACCGTTCAAAATGATACCAGTGTTTTGAAGGTAGTTACTCAGAATACCTAAATTTTGCCCAATTTAGCTACTCGAATTAATAATTTAAAAATTGCCAATTCGAAAATAGGTTTTATTGACTGAACCGATTAAGGAAACTTTTTACATTTGCGAAGCTTGTAACGAATTGGGATGCTTGGAGCAAAATATTCATGTGAAGAAAACCACTAAATTGAGAATCCCCGTGCTCGGACTTTGGGATATAGACTCAGATTCGGCCGAATTTTACGTATCAACTCAAGCCGACGCTTCGTTGTATATTTTTCAGTATTTTTTCGATGTCGAAGATGATATCCAGTGGGGAACTCCGTTTGAAAAGAATTTTAGCACAGGTATATGCAATTTTTTCGGTCAGCATTTCTTAGGCTGGTCATCTTGGTGAAAAAAACCATATATTCTGGATTTTGGCAAAAATTGGTGAAGTAGTGTAATTTGAGTGGGAAATTTCCCCCAAAAAATTGAGCTCTCTAGCTCGAAGGGGAAGGACTTCAAAAATGGGGTCATTTTCGAAAAAAATACGATTTTTGTCATTTTTGGGGAATGTCACTTGCTGGGAATCTTGATCTTCCCTTTTAAAGATGGGATTTGAGTTTCTAAACCTCCTTGAATCATTAATTTCGAAATTGACTTTTACCTTTGCACTCTACGAGGTTGAAAAAATTGAAATTTTTTCAATTATTTTATAATTTTTCCTCAATTTTTTTTCAATTAAAAATTTTACAAAATTTTTCCAACTTTGAATTTTTTCTGACTCAAAAGGACAACATTAGGGAAAATTTTCAAAAAATTATTCAAAATTTGCCTCTTCCCTTGTTTTTTTTTGGAGGGAGGGTGGGAGGGAGGGGGTGGAATTCAACATTCTCAATGAAAATAGTTCAATTTGAAAAAAAACACGACCAATCTTGAAAATTGATCTATTTTTTAAATTTTTGAGAAATTTTTGATTTTTACCAAGTTCAAATCACTCACTCAAACGACTCACAATACTTGGAGCCAAAAAAATTTGATATCACATAGAATAACTTTGACGAAATTCTTCAAAAAAAAAATCCATGGCAGTGTTGCCAACTGTATTTTGATTTACACAATTTTCATTAAATTAAAGTTGTTCATTCAGTCACTTGAAGAGTAGATCAAAAAAATGTTTAGGCATTGGAATTAATTTATACTTATTTAAAAAAAAAAAATTCACAGCAGTGCTGCCAACTGAAATTTTATAAAAATTGGGTAATCAAAATTCAGTTGGCAGCACTGTCGTGAAATTTTTTTTGAAAAATGTCATCAAAAATTATCCAGGTGATCTAAAAAAATTTTGGGTCGATTTTGAGACGTTTGAGTGAGTGATTTGAATTTGGTGAAAATCGAAAATTTCTCAAATCTACGATCTGCAATTTTTCAACCCACTTGTAGAGGACAAAAAGTGGTTTCCAATTTCGGGGCCAATGGTTCAGGAAGGTGTAAAAACTCAATTAAGAATTTTTTGGGGAGTGATCGAGGTTCTCAGCAGGTACCACTATCCAAAAATTTCAAAAAATCTAATTTTGAGATCCCCTAGCTCCTTCCCTCTTTGGACTAGGAGGCTGAAAATTTTTTTTGTAGTCTCCCACTCGTAGTGAATCACTCCACGAATTTTCGTCAAAATCCAGAATTTTTTCGATCCATCCTACGGGTCATTTAATTGAGATTTTTCAACATACAGTGTTACCAAGAGCTAAAATGGATAGCTATATGAGGTACGAAGTTGACGAACTGCATCCAGATACCAACTACATCCTCAGAGTGGCCTCAGCGAATCAATTCACCAAAAGCGATTTCTCGGAAGAAAGAAGATTCAAGACGAGACTTGGCAGAACCATTCATACCATTTGCAACGAGTCCAGTTGCCGGAGAATTTGTTCCATTTTATTATTATTACCTTTCATTAATGTTATTTCGTTGAAAAATATATTTCATTGATTTTCGGTTCAATTTTCTAATTTTTGTCGGTATCGAGGTCAAAGGTCGAATAAAAATAGTAAGAAGCATGAATAAAAAATGGTCATTAGGTGTGTGAAATTCCTCCTACTTTGCCTCATTATTTAATATTACACGAAGGGGTTGCATTGTGGTTGAAAAATCGTGATATCATTTTACCCTGACACAATGACACTGTCTCAAGTGGCCAGCATTTCGCACGCATAAAAAGGCGTACTTTTTGAAACCCATAAATAAAAAAAAACTTGGCAGTTAATTTAGATGGAAATACGTACGGCACGAATCGCTTATACTTATATAAATTACAATCCTCGATCACGCAACGTGAAAAAAAAGACATAAAATCGGATTTCCCTGCACCTGGGATCCCTGCATCGGAATTTCTGTTTGATAATCGTTCAAAAATCAGATCTTGGAACATTCGTAAATGATTCGAATTACAAAATCATTCGACCGATGCCAATTCGCCAAGTTATGTTCCAATTGCTTCATTCGAAGGTAAAAAAAAACAAACGTGATTAGGTACGAGAAGTTGATTTTTCCTAAATCATTTTTTCTGAATCGCAGGTCAATCGAGCCGGGGAATTTTATAAATTTAGAAAACCGCCACGAATGATGCTTAAAAATGCAACTATTTTTTGGCCCCCGTTCAAATTCCCAATCATCAGCGTTACCATAGTGACAATACTTTAAACAATTTTAGGTCATTCATTTGTTCGCTGATATTCGAGCTCGTAGCTGTATCGCGCTTTTTTTTACCAACAAAAATGTGAATCAAAAGGGTTAAATAGTCAATTATTTGTGTTCTTTGCGGGTATGAAATTTTGTGCTAGTTTGATCATTGTGTGTTTC